>OZ020520.1:12216759-12511154 GCA_963971425.1 Bryoerythrophyllum caledonicum
CGACCGATTCGATATGCGTCCAACCCATTCACGCGCCCGCGGCCCCGTCCCTCTGTCTGCACGCGCGCGACCCTGTTGACAACGTGTCAGCCACGTAGTCGCCTTCGTGGCCGTGGGTAAATTGATTTATCTCGAGTCATGGTCAAACTAGGGTTGACCCTTATCGGATGGACAACAGCCTCTACCGGACGGACATTCGGACGGACGGCCGAACAACTTTGCTAGGGCACGGAGTAGTCCGTATGAACCCGGACTCCGGTCAAAAGCTGGAGTTTACCTCCACGATAGAAATAGCCTGCTATGTGAGTCTAGAAGGAGTCCTTCCAAGTAAACTATATCACTTTCTTCGGAGGGCTACAAAAGTGCTACCGAAACGTCGTTGTAGTCCGGACGTACCTTTGTGTGACCGCATCCGGAAGGCCTTCCGGATGTCGTGAGAGTTAAGTCTAGGATCAACACCATATCACCGGTTAGAAGAGAAGGGAGAGTGATTGCCCGGTCACTATAGATTCCGGGGTAGTGGGTGTCTAGCCACTTAAAGTCACAAGGCAATGGGAAATCCAGCCACTTACACAAAATAGGATTAGTGGCCTTCCGGTCACTCGTTTAAACCTTCCGGAAGCCACTCTGAGGAGGAACAGAGGTAAATCAAACTACCCTCCTGATTTCCGGAAATCAATTCCGGAAACCACTGTATGTACCTTCCGGAAACTAGTTCCGGTACGTTCTGGGTCAGTTCCGGAATCCGGAAGGAACCGGACCCTTTACGGAATAGATCAACTAACCTAGATGATCAATAGCTTAGTGGTTTTTGATAATCTGAAAGGATAAAAAAGATCTCTGTGGGAACGAAACCGGAGTGGTTCACTTTGGAAGCACTTAATAACGATTGAATGCATTCCGGAGGACTACTGACTTTGCCAACTACGATAGCTACTATGTTGTTTTGTGACCATTGCCAGCGTGGTTGGCATATGGCTTGCTTGACGCCGCCTCTTTCTACTCTACCGTCCAGGGGTTCGACTTGCCCTCGTTGTCGAAGGTCTTCGAGCCACGTTTCACCCCATGAAACGGCTTGAATTCCTCGTGGACTTGTCACTGTGTGGTGCGTTGCGATCCAGTTGGAGTTTCTAGTTTCAATTCAGGGATAGGCAACGTAGAGATTGGCCAAGGGATTGGCAACAAAGTTGCCTGAGGCGATTAAAGATGGGGCTCACATTGCACCCGACCAGGGTTGTCATACTGGACGGACGTCCGGTACGCCCGTCCGTCCGAATCGCCCGTCCGTTAGAGCTCTCGCCCGTCCGGGTAAGTCAACTAAGGGTTGACTTATCCGCTAGGAAAAAACAGGCCACGTGGCAGCCATGTTGGCACCACATAGCTGCCACGTAGGAGAGGGTCATGTTTGAGTAGGATTGGGGACTAATGGCAAGAGGGAGGTGGGGCGGAGACGTCCCCGCCCCATACGGGCAGGGCCGAGACGTCTTCGCCCCTGTCCAGGTTGGGCGGGGACGTCTTTGCCCTCACACGGGCAAAAGCGGAAACGTCCCCGCCCCTTCATGAGTTAGTTAATAGTGTTTAACTATTGACACTATGTTGGTAAACAAAAATTTATGTTTACTGTAATATACACTAAATGTGAACCCATACACCAATTGCAAATGAGGCACTTAATGTAGTGACATAACCGGACACTAAATGCCATTTACTACACTATGTATCATTTTTTGTAGAAATAATAAATTTATTTCTTTCACTTGTGCACATTTAGTGTATCAATAGTGTATCAATAATTATTTGTGCTTGAACAAATGCAAATCTCAGATTTAGAATTTAAGATTTGGACGTATCCAATATTGATTAAAATATAACGTATGGCAATTGCCAAGTACACATATTCTTCTACGAAGATGCCGTATTGCCTATTTAACCACCACATGCGAAACTAATGCAGCTAATTAACAAAAAACTATTGTCGGTAACAACATAGAGGCATAGTCCAGTTGTGGGGGGGTTTCATTAATGTGTCTAAAACATCTGGTACAGAAGACCGTTCTTCGAGCAGTTGTTTCTGCAACGCTGTAAGTTTTAGCTTCAGGTTTACATATTGCTCCGTGTTTTTGCTGGTGAAATACGAAGTGTCCCAATCTTCTTTCAAAAAAAATTCACAAATCCAACCCACCGCAAATGCATCTGCTGCCTTAGAGTAGATGTGTGACCGTTGCATGACTTCAAGCGAGTTGGTGGAGTCCCGCGGCCCAAAATTAAAGAGCAGTTCTGGTGCCACAAACTGTCGCCGCTCTCTCTCTTATTGAAGCTCCTCCTTGAATTGATAACCATACCTTCATGGCTCATTTTCCACAACCCGACTAGAAAGCCCCCAATCGCAAATTCCGATGTACACCGTATCCGGTTTCCACTCATCAAAGTGGAGCAAAACATTCGATGGAGAGATGTCATTGTGTATATAATTTGCGTCGTGGCATTTTCCCACAATGACAAGCAATGATAGCGCGAGGTTCACTCGATTTTGGCGGTAAGTTTTTTCCACCGAAGCTCTTGGATTGACAACCCGGTATTCGGATGCATCTCAATCTGTTCAAATGGAAATGCTTCGTCCACTTTCGAGTCAAACTTGGACCAAAAAGAAGCCAGAGATCCCCCATTCCACCAGAGCGTGTACCCTTCCATAGTTTTTGAGTGGATGTACGCAAGTCTAATGATCCCTAGATGCACTACCGGACACCCTCCAGCCTCGTTGATGATGTTTTGGCGCTTCTCCCTCTCGTTGGTGTTGGTCAGAGTCATTCCAGCAAAGTAAATCCAACTTGGAATGTTTTCCAATTTAGTTATCATCACCTTCCGTACAGCCCCATAGCCACCCACCGCGCTCAGCCCTGGCATTGGAATCACTTTAGCGCAACTTTCAAGCCACTTGAAAGTTCCACCAACGCAGTGAGCCAAAATTTGTTCCTCAATAGTCGCTTTCCAAGGAGCTAGTTTCTTCTTACGGGAAGAAGAGTACTGTTGAACGAAGCCCTGGATCATCCTCATCTTCGCCACTAGTGCGCGCTCCTCGAAGTTCCAGGTGCTCTCATCCTCCTTATTCCCCGTGACGTAACACCAGTTCGCAACGATATTGGTGGTCAGTGCGGTCACTTGGGTGTCCAACCACTCCGAATGCAACCAATAAACTGAGAAATTATTAAATTTCTTAGATTTATCAAGGTTTGACATTAATTCGTGTCGCATGTCAACCGTCAACTTGTGGTATCCCTCTTTGTTGTGGTTCAGATAGATCGCCATCAATACCTGTCTCGTTCGGCGGTTGTAAAACTCAACGGCAATCCCTTTACATTCAACCATGTATTCGTGCGGAGGCATGTCCGGATTTGGTGACTTCTTCCGCCTCTTTCCGCTCGATGACGACGGATTCAATGATCCCGAAGTCAACTCCGTGTTGGTGGACGGAAGAACCGTCTCATCAACATCATCCAAGTCCATAAATATTGGGCGCTTCTCCATTGACCTACTTCCTTCTCCCGCCATATGTGATTGTCAACTCCCTACCGTGGTCGAAATTCCAAGTTGATGGTTTTAAAAAAAACCGCAAAGAGTCTGGGTACAATAAATGAGCCAAGCCCGATCACCCACCAAACTCACTTTCAGACCGCAAAGCGAACTGACACGTGAGGCCTAGAGACAAGACGTCCTCGCCCCATACTCCTTCTTCATCCACCTCTTAATTGAGTTGGTTGTAGGCGTCGTGTGAGGACTTCATCCATTCGCATCACATACAATATTCAGATTTTCCCCACCCATGGCCACGCCAGTAAAAATGAATAAAGAAGAACGAGACAAGAGTCGACTACGATTGGGAAACAAACAGCAGAAGAGGTTGCATGTGCTTCGGAATCCTGTTAAATTGGCTTTTAAAGGTTGGAAAGAAGTTCTGGAGCCATGGAGTTTTGAGGATTGCGCAAACTTCATCGAGTGGTGCCATATCGACAAGGCTTTCCCGGAGGAGCGACACAATTATCACCGATGCTTTCACAAGGCAAATTTATGGAAGTGCACCGACGATGCGTTCAAAAATCGATGCATTGAAGTATACGAGGTCTTGTACGACATCCCTTGTATCAAACGCAATGAAGTAAATCTCTTCCTTGTGCGAGGTGTCCATGCGGAGGTAAAGTTGGGCAAGAGGGTGGATTGGTCCACCTTGAAAGCCATGGGAGATAGCATAAGAGTTCCTTTTCCGGCGAATGGATTGATTCCAATGGGGACAGGGAGGTATCCGGAAGGCGGATTGGGCAAATTGATGGCGAAGACTGAACCGGTCGACACGTACGAGACCGATCCCTCAAACACGGATACAGACTCTGACGGATCCCACGTTCCAATCACAAGGAGCCAAAGGACACAAGCGCGCACCAAACGAAGGAGGGCGGAACAAACGGTTAACGTAGTCGTTAACAATACCGTTAATGAAGTTGGGGCTCAGGTACAATCCCCCGCGGTTGTTGATCGAACGTTAGAAGCCACTACTGGTGCTATTTTTGCCAACACTATCCAAACCTTGCTGAACCAATTGAAAGGGAAGACAACAGAACTATTGTCATTGCGCAATGAGGTTCTCATGTTGAGAGTTGAAGTCAATGATAAAAATATTGTTATTGACCAGCAACGACGTGATATAGAGGAGCTCCGACTTGCCCTTCAAACTAGTACAATGACCACAGAAGATCGAAATCCACGACGGGAGGAGGAAGGGCTTGTACACGTGTCAACCCAAGACGATTCATTGTCGTTTGATGAGGCCCCTACCAACGCAGACAAAGCTATGGTCAACAAAGAAGAGGGTGCGGCGAGTGATGGCGGCAAAGAGCTCGCTAAAGCGCTTGAGGAGAATTCAAGACTACAAAGTCGCTTGGATGTGTTGGTAGTACATTACTATCAGGGTTGTCATAACGGACGGGTTGAGGTGATCGGACGGGACAACCGGACGGGCGGTCCGGACGGCACGGACGGACGGTTCAGATGGATTGCCCGAAGTGCGCCCAGTAATTTTTGGCAAGTAAGAAATTTTTACTGTGATCGCCACGTCACATACGGACGTATCATGCCACTGTGGCACTAGGGCGGGGACGTCTCCATGAGGGGCGGGGACGTCACAATGAGGGGCGGAGACGTCACAATGAAGGGCGGAGACGTCTCCGCCCCAGGGGCGGGGACGTCTACGCCCAAGGGGCAGGGACGTCTACGCCCCTGGGGCGGGGACGTCTACGCCCCTCATGTAGGCGTCCACGCCCCTGCATCATTGAGTGGATAGGCCTTAATGTCTGGAAGCAAAATCTGTTTATTACATTAAAAAGTAAACGACCCGATTTGCGCACTCCTTCGGTGGACGGGCCACCCATAACCGCATCTCGAAGGACGATATCATCATCATCTGGTGCCTCATCGCAATCTGGACGGTTGTCATCATCAGCTCCTTCACCGCTCTCATTTGAGAATTCTCCATTGCTATTATCCGTAGTCCAAAAGCCCTCTATTTCAGAGTTGTCATTGCGAAGCTCGACGACTATTTCACCATCGCAACGCGAGCGTCTGAATCTCTTTTGTCGATGTACGTGAGGATCATCGCCGTCGGAATTTATGGTTGGGCCGCTGGTTGGACGAATTTCTCGATTCGGAACAACAAACGCCGGAGTTGTTGAAGAGTGTCCTGGAACATACGTGTCCAAAAATGGTTGTACAACCACGTTCGGATCTCATGCCCCTATTCCAAGGAGGGCACGTCTACGATGCCTTGAGGAGGATGCTTTGCCGTTGTTTCTTCCTTCACGGCCTCTAGCCGCTCCACGGCCTCTAGACCCTCCACGAGCATTAGTCCTTGCACTCGGTCGTATATATTGACCCATTGGATGAAGAGGCGTCCTTGTAGTGGCCAAAGGGGGTCTACCAATTCTGGTAGTAGTAGCGGAAGTGTTTAGACCCATCCCTTCAACGCCTACACTTCGTTGAAAAGGTCCATACATGGCATTTGCCGTTCTAGGAGAAGAGAAATCCCGGGAAGGCGGCGTTGGTACATTCTGGTCATTGATAACCGTAGGCAACACCACAACCGGAGATGGTTGTGGCTCAAGGTCCTCTGTGAATGCAAAAGCATCATCGGGGTCTACATATTCCGGGTCAAAACGCTTTCGTTGATTAACAATCCTTTCATTTCTTCGAGTCGTCCCTACAATTGTTGTGTTTACAACATTTGCGTTAGAGTCTCCTTGAACGACTCCAGTGCTATGAAATGATGCACCCATTCCAATAGGGCTCTCTTGGCCATACCGGTTTTCAACCGATGCTTGGTTGTTTCGAGTCGCAATATTTACTGCGTTCTCTCCCGCTCCGTTGTTGTCGCCATCTCCATTTCCACCACCATAGTCTGATGGGGAATTGTCCTCGTCGCAAACATTCCCGACATTGCCTCCCCCCCGTTTCAGGCTCTTCAAGGTTAGTCACATTTGGGATGTCGCTCTCTGAGGAAGTAGACAAAGGTTGCACTTCATGAATGCCCTCATTTTCATGAAAATGAGGCGAAGGACTACGACGAGGACTTTGATTCCAAGGTCCCCAACGACCTTGAGCCAATTCTTCTTCCACATCGTCATCATCTCCGTAACAGTTTCTCGTTTCCTCAAGATGATCGGCGCCTTCCGCCCAAAGATTAGGGTGTCCACGGTACTCCAGCGGAGTACAGGCAGCTGCCATATTGTGCTCCTCCTCTTCCTCGGCTATCAACACATCAAATTCACGATTAGGTTCATCCACCGGGACCGGCCCTAGGGCATCTAGATCAAAATCCTCCGAGTGAATATTCGCATCGTACCATCGAACAGGATCGGCCCCCGGTCTTTGTTGAAAGCATCGGCTATTGGTATAAATATACACCAATGACGCAGCCTTTTCTGCCGCTAATCAATTTCGGCTCTTGTTGTGGACAAACAAGTACATACTCCAATTTCGTTCGCAAGAGCTAGCTGAACACGTAAGGGCGAGAATACGAACAGCTATTATAGACAATGCCTTGTCTGCGATCCTGGCCCACCATTGGTGGAGTTGAAGCTTTGTCTGGCGGATGTCAGATGCCTCGGTAGGGCCATATGGTTCTGTGCCCTCCTCGTACTGTGTTAACTCATATTGGACGTCCTCATATGAGACTTCCAATACCCCCATCATTTTGCGAACAACCTGATTCAATGCTCTTTGTGCGATTCCGTCAGCCCTAAGCGCCACATTATCCTTGAGGTACTGATTCAAAAGAGCCCCGGCGTAGTGAACATCGATAAAAACCATTTGCCACCGGGCATCAAAAGATTGCTCAAGAGTGGATGCTATGTCAGCTCGTAGAGTAAAGGGTGACTCTCTCAAAGAATACACGTGTTCTCGCAAATTATGCATCACGAGCCACGCACGACCGATGGCTGGTTCGCGGCCATCAAACACACGCAATGCCTTCAAAACATCCCCAGTCATGTGCACGTAATTCTGACATCGTTGCCAAAAGGCCACATCTTCGATGGTGAGCACCACATTACGCGCTGCGGTTGCTGCTTGCTCTCCATTTTGTTTGTTCCGTAGGGTTGCAAAGTAGTTTACAACACGGGGGTGGTCTTTCAACTACTCCAACACTCCTTTGAGTCGCACCAATCGATCCAACATAAGGAAATTACAAGCAAAGCGGGTTTCAGTGGGCACTACAATATGCAGGTTTGGACTCAACTCACGAAGTGTTCCCATTGTCGAATGGTGGTTTCTAATATATTTGCACAATTTCTTTGCCCTCTCTATTAAATCTTTAAATTCTTGGACCTTCGCCCAATCTTCCAACATGAGATCCAATGCATGTGCCATGCACCCCTGCTTGTGAATGTGCGGGTATGTGAAAATAATATCATCCATCGCTCCAAGCATGTTGGGGGCATTGTCTGTACAAATCTGTGTCACATTCTTGGAACCCACCTTCTCAATGTAAACTTTCACTTGGTCCGCTATATACCGCATGGACTTCTTCTCACCACTGGTGTCTATGCTCCCCAAGATTACGTCACCAGTGATCATTAAATTCATGAGAGGCCTCCGATGGACATCATCCCAACCATCCGTGCATATCGACACCCCATAATTCTTGATTGCAAAACCAACTTTGGCTTCAATCTCTTTCTCAATTTGCAACCTCTTAGGTTCAATCAATCTAGTCCTCAACTGGTGATATGTAGGAGGAGTGTACTCAAACTTTGCCACAGATGTCGCCCTCACTGCATCGATGAACGCTTGATTTTGCGCCACATTGAAAGGCACATTCGCTTGATAGAAAAAAGTTGCCCGCTTCTCATCAAGTTCCTTCCTCTTTGCAATGTTAAAAGCATCAAGCATCCGTTGTTGATGTAGTTGCCCAGATCTAGTGGAATTCGAGGCGGTAAGACCACCCGACACATGTTTGCGGTCGTTTCCTTCCGAGAAATTAGGCACTCCTTCCTGAGGCCCACTTGTTACCCCACCCGCCACATTATTTTGAGCGTCGGATTGGCTTGAAGTGTCAATAGTTGGTGCCCTCGATGGACCACCCGGGCCTGAATCTCCGCCATACATGTCCCCGCCCGTCATTCGTTGCGGAACAATGTTTCCACAATTGGCAAATCGACTTCGCACATAGGGAGGTAGGCTACGACAAATCGACCTCTCTGACTTAGCGCCGTATCCAAAGTGAGCGAACGCAGGCTCACGTTTGTAGCTAAAAGTGTAGTTACAGAAAACACAACTCACTTTGCCCCCGTTGTCACCAAAATTGTACCAAGGTTCCCATTCTTTTGTTTGCTTCCTTTGACTTCCCATTGCATTCACGGCTTATGCCAAATAATGTGCAAGTCCGGTCTAAGCCAAAATCCGGAGCTAGTTATAGTATAGAATCACGTGAAAATGTGAGGTCTGAAAGCGCTGGTCCAATGCTTGAACCAATTTTTACATCACCTCAGCCGCACACAAGTGCCACCTGCCACCCAAGTAGACTCGCAAGGAGCTCAAATTGAATTGAGGTCCAAGGGATAGAGGCCAAGGTGACAAGCGTGAGGACAATCGGCCCTCCCCGAACCTTTTATACACGAGCCAAGAACGGGTGGGACCTGAAGTGCCAAGGGCGTCCTGCCTTGCCCTGGTGGGACATCTCCGCCCTGCCCTGTTGTGAGGAGACGTCCCCGCCCCTGCCGGGTGAGGGCAGGGACGTCTCCGCCCCTCCCGGGTAACGGCGGGGACGTCTCCACCCTCCCCAGGTAAGGGCGGGGACGTCTCCGCCCCTGCCCGGGTAAAGGCAGGGACGTCCCCGCCCCTGCACGGGTAAGGGCGGGGACGTCTCTGCCCCACCAGGGCAGGGCGGAGATGTCCCCGGCCTTACTTGGGCACGGGCTGGGACGTCTTTCCAACCCAGGAGAAGGAGGCCTTTGGGGCATTTTGGGTGCTTAGGCACTCCTCCTCTCCATGAGGACGGTGGAGGTTTTAATATAGGGTACCTTATTTTTGGTTCCGACAAGATTACGACGCACTTAAAATTAGATGCAGGTTATGTCTACGAAGGAAGGCTTTCAGGAAAGTACTACTTTTGTCCTTTGACCGCATGCTCTCCAATAATGAACACCTTTATTAGCTCCCTAATAAACCAAGTAGTGGATAGCATGGGAGCTATGCAAGTCCCCATCCATAACGGGTAGTGTAAGCCTCTAGTAGAATGTAATGTGCAAGTTCTCTAAATATATAATTTAAACACAATTGCCCCACAAAAGATTAGGAATGTACCACATACCATGAAAGCAAAAAAATAAACCAAGTAGTGGATAGCATGGGAGCTATGCAAGTCCCCATCCATAACGGGTAGTGTAAGCCTCTAGTAGAATGTAATGTGCAAGTTCTCTAAATATATAATTTAAACACAATTGCCCCACAAAAGATTAGGAATGTACCACATACCATGAAAGCAAAAAAATAAACCAAGTAGTGGATAGCATGGGAGCTATGCAAGTCCCCATCCATAACGGGTAGTGTAAGCCTCTAGTAGAATGTAATGTGCAAGTTCTCTAAATATATAATTTAAACACAATTGCCCCACAAAAGATTAGGAATGTACCACATACCATGAAAGCAAAAAAATAAACCAAGTAGTGGATAGCATGGGAGCTATGCAAGTTCCCATCCATAACGGGTAGTGTAAGCCTCTAGTAGAATGTAATGTGCAAGTTCTCTAAATAAATTGTACCATTACAAACAAAAAGGATATTTAAAACCATATAATGTTTAGAGCAAAAGTATTGTTCACAAAATTGATTTGCTACGTCCTAAACCTTTAAATACTCCTACTCAATAGTAACGTTGGTGAAGGGCTCGTTTGGTCCTCCTCAGCCTACCACGTGCTTGTGCCTTTTCGCTCGCGACTTGGACGTGGGTTCCGTCGGAGTCATCATCTGAACTTGACGTGTTAGTATCATAGCTAGGTGTGTCGTCCATCACAGTCATGAACTTGCCCAATCCACCTTCCGGATACTTGCGCCATCCCATTGGAATTATTCCATTTTCAGGGCGAGGAATTTTTACCTTCCCCGGCATCGACTTCAAAGTGGACCAATCCACTATCTTGCCCAACTTCACCTCCGCATGAACACCCCGTGCAATGAAGAGATTTACTTCGTTGCGTTTGACAAATGGGACGTCATACAACACCTAGTAAACTTCGATGCATCGGTTTTTAAACGCCTCGTCGATGCAATGTTTCAAGTTTGCCTTGTGGAAGCGCCGGTGATAGTTGTGTCGCGCCTCTGGGAAAGCCTTGTCGAAGTGGCACCACTCGATGTAATTCGCGCAATCATCAAAACTCCATGGCTCCACTACGTCCTCCCAACCTCGAAAGCCAACTTCTCGGGATTTCGAAGAACGTGCAACCGCTTCCGATGGGCGTTCCCCGCTCTTGCACGGGTCTTGTCACGCTCCTCCTTGGCCAATTGTCCGGATGAAGACATGGTGTGCACGTGTGAATGCAAAATTCTGGCGTGGATGGATGAATGAGACCTCGTACAACGCCCACATCCAGCTCAATGAAGAGATAGTGGATAGGAGTATGCGAGGTGGGGACAAATGAGGTCCCCCTCCATTAAAACAGTAATCCGGTGGGGGCAGAGACGTCCCCGCCCCTGCCGGGTATGGGGCGGAGACGTCTCCGCCCCTGCCCGGGTGTGAGAGCAAAATATTGCTCTCTTGTTTTGTTATTGTTCATTTGTTACTTTTATGAATGTAATGTTAACAAGCAATGTCATCTTGAGGTAATTTGACGAAATTTAAGTTAATTAAGTCGTGAATGCAATATGCATGTTAGAGGATAGTTGTTGCAAGGCCTTGGGTAGGATGTTTGGCACTAATTTAAGCTTTAGGTTTGATTTAGTGGAGAAGGACTAGAGGAGGGAAGATCCCCCCTAGTGAATCCTAAAATTAGGAATAGGGTTAGTTGCTTAATTTAGAGGTGAGTGTTTTACCGTGGGCCTTGCGCAATTAGCTTGTAATGTTCATGGTTGTGTTTATGGCTTGATTGTCTTGGTTTTGTTCATTTAACTTCGTGGTGGTGTTTGTGAGTTACATTCATTCGTGGAGGTTTGCCAAGAATGGAGCTCCATGGAGGTTGGGAGCAACATTCATCCGTGGAGGCCTTAGGGTTAGGGCCTTAGGGTTAGGGTGAGCCGCCTCTTTGGCGGCTCCTTCTTTTGTACTTAAGAGCTTGTTTTCAAGCTATTCTCAAGCCCTCAAGTTCTCAATCAATCCCTCTTTTTGTATCTTGATTCATCTTGTGTCTCTCCCTCTTTCTTTTGTTATGCTTAGTTGTTGAGAGAAGGAAGGCCATGGGCCTCCTTCTCTCTAATATTGATCCCCTCTTCCATTGTGTTTGTACTTGCATTGTACTCAAGTATAGTGTGGTGTTTTTGCTCATTTCCATGGAGTGTCTCTCAGTCAATTGCTCATCAGTCCTTCAATTGTTGTCCAAACAGATCAAGATTTAAGATGGTAGTAGATCTCTTCAGTAGCTTTCCGTTGGTATATGGCGCGTCCAATTCGGAGTTATAGGGAGTGAGATACACCCCTCCAAAGTTACGGGTGTAGTAAGGGCTTTCCCCGCTGGCAGTAGAAAAGTAGGCCCTAGTCTTTTAGCAATCAGTCCTAGGGTTTTGGTCCTATGCTTCTAAGATTTTAGGGGTGGATGCACAATTGGCTTAGCTTTCCAAAAAGCTATGGCACGCCCCAATCGGAGCTAGGACAAAGAAATGGCAAGCAAAAAGCTAGAGGTCACTTCCAAGGTGATCCGGCGGAGCAGTTTCCTACTCAACCCCTTCTTGTTTTTCATCCTCTTCTTGTCTCCTCTTCTTCCTTGATCCTCTCTTCTTGTGATTTCTTTCAATTAAACCCTTGTGACCAAAGACCACCTCCATGGTGGTTTTTTGGGCTCACACCGGGTATGGGGCGGAGACGTCTCCGCCCCACCAGGGCAGGGCGGGGACGTTTGCTTGTAAATTGGGGGGGGGTTTGTCCCCACAAAACTTTCCAAGGAGGCGTTTGAGGCCACTCTTGCTTGGCCGAGGCACTCCTCATCTCCATGAGGCGGGTGCACAATTAAATATGGGGTGATTTATTTTTGGTTCCGACAAGATCCTAATGCACTTAAAATAACATGCAGATTATGTCTCTCCCTAGTTCTAGGGAGGAAGGCGAAATGGAATGTACAACTCTTGTACTTTGACGGCATGCTCTCTAATAAGGAACACCTTTATTAGCTCCCTATTAGTTTTGGAGCAAACATAAGAGTGTAGAAAATTAGTTCCTTCCAAATTAAAAAAAAAATTCCTTATCTTTAGTGGAAAATAACGCTTCAACTCAAGTCAAAGATTTTCACATATTGCCAAAAATATAACGGGCAAGGTACCAAATACAAAAACGTCTTACCACATAAAACTTAGAGATTTTAACTTTTTATACTTTTGATTTTTTCCACAACAATATGTGGTGTAGACCTTCATATTGACCATAAATATACATCAATCTAAAACATATCAAGTATCTAAAAACTAAAACGTTACTTGCCCATTTTTTAGCTTCCACTACTAGCATAGTTGACTTGAATAAGGTACACCCTTTTTCTACCTCTATCATTTGGTGTATAAGGAACTAACATCATCTTAAACTACCATTAGTAATGGATTTAGGCCTTATGTTGTGCAAAAATTTGATACCAAGCAGTGAATAGCATGGGAGCTATGCAAGCCTTTCAATCCGTGTGGTTAAAATTTATGAAATTTTGTGGGGACATTAACAAAGAAGTATTTATTGTGATCCTACGGTTAGATGTAGAAATAAAAAGGTTTTGTCTCCCTTATTAGGCATTATACTATAGCCGGGCAATTTTGAAGTGTTTTTGGTGCAAAAATGCCTTGGTCCTTTAGGGATTAAAAATGTTTGGAGGTTTAAAACTTGTTCTCACCATTTTTTTTAATACAAACGCACAAATCCTTATGAGGCTTAAGCACATCCATAATCACACAGATTAACACCACTATTATCAAGTAGAATGTAGACAGTACTATTCATATTTTTTTTTAGTATCCATAATGTAATACGAAAATGGGAAAATACATTAAACGCTAAAAGATGAAGCATTGTAAGAAAATTGTCTCTTGACACCGCAAAAATAAAAAATACACCTAGTCAATATTCATCGGGCTATTAGTAGTGCCACTCGCCCCTGCCTCGTTGTCGTGTGCCCCTACGTGCATAGGGAGGTCTTCATCTGAGCCCAATACAAGTCTACGAGACGCCGATCGTGTTCTCCTCGCTGGTCCATCTTCATCCAACACGGCCCTTAGTATTTGGGATTGCATGAGCTGGTCGAGCGCTTGCCGTGTCCCTGGACTGTGCACATCGAGCAAGAAGTCAATTCCGTCATTTCGGAAAATTTCTTTCCACTCTGATTCCGATAATTGTCTTAGTTCTTGCGGGTCTGGTTGGTCAACGTCGTGAGAAATGCGATCCCCGTTGTCGTCTGTGATGCGAACTCCGTCAACGGCCCACAACCATTGCGGTGGATGAGGTCCGAAACGAAATTGCTCCCCGTTCTCGTCCCAATGGCCATTAAAGCATTGGTAGAAGAAATTTCGTTTTCCTTGACCGTATTTGTCCTTTAACGGGATCAAATTCTTGCACACCCGAACAATCTGCTCCGGGTCCCTTTTCCAACCCCACTCGTTTGAGAGGTGCATCTTATCCAACGAGTGCATCTTCAGTTTCCAGCTCCACACCAAATCTTTTCCCCACATATGTGATTGATCATGAGCGTTCGTCACATTGAACTCCCAATGCGGGGGCATGTATGGAACTAATCCAAAAAGTTCGTACAATCGCTCGTGAAAAGGGGCCTTGCACAATGAGCACCGCCGGCGTACGACCATCAAGCTAATCAAACAAAATGGATGGTACAAGTGCTCAGAAGTGCCTAGATGCATCCCACCTTCTGGACCAAATGGGTTTAGACAAATTGAGCAAGTCGTAGCGTCGGATACGAAGCTCGAAGGTTGTGGCCACAATAACATGGGTTTGCCCCGATGATCGAGGGTAGATGAAACCTCATTTTTGAAATCCCATTTGTAACGGGACCAATCGATGGTTGTTTGCCCACCAGCGGTTTTCACCATCGCCATTTCATCCATCTTGAAAAGATCATCTACGAAGGCCCACGATGTCAAACCAAACACCCTCTCTTGGTTGTATACGGTATAGTTGTTGTCGATCTTTTGGAATTCCGCCACCAATTGTCGGGACCGATCGACCGTGAATACGCATGCCAACTTCCATTGATAGTAATGTTCTACCAACACATCCAAGCGACTTTGTAGTCTTGAATTCTCCTCAAGCGCTTTAGCGAGCTCTTTGCCGCCGTCACCCTCCACAGCCTTTTCTTTGTTGACCATAGCTTTGTCTACGTTTGTAAGGGCCTCATCAAACGACAATGAATCGTCTTGGGTTGACACGTGTACAAGCACTTCTTCCTCCCGTCGTGGATTCCGATCTTCTGTGGTCATTGTACTAGTTTGAAGGGCAAGTCGGAGCTCCTCCATATCACGTCGTTGCTGGTCAATAACAATGTTTTTATCATTGACATCAACTCTCAACTTGCAAACCTCATTGCGTAATGACAATAGTTCTGTTGTCTTCCCTTCCAATTGGTTCAGCAAGGTTTGGATAGTGTTGGCAAAAATAGCACCAGTAGTGGCTTCTAACGTTCGATCAACAACCGCGGGGGATTGTACCTGAGCCCCAACTTCATTAACGGTATTGTTAACGACTACGTTAACCGTTTGTTCCGCCCTCCTTCGTTTGGTGCGCGCTTGTGTCCTTTGGCTCCTTGTGATTGGAACGTGGGATCCGTCAGAGTCTGTATCCGTGTTTGAAGGATCGGTCTCGTACGTGTCGACCGGTTCAGTCTTCGCCATCAATTTGCCCAATCCGCCTTCTGGATACCTCCGTGTCCCCATTGGAATCAATCCATTCGCCGGAGAAGGAACTCTTATGCTATCTCCCATGGCTTTCAAGGTGGACCAATCCACCCTCTTGCCCAACTTTACCTCCGCATGGACACCTCGCGCAAGGAAGAGATTTACTTCGTTGCGTTTGATATAAAGGATGTCGTACAAGACCTGGTATACTTCAATGCACCGAATTTTGAACGCATCGTCGGTGCACTTCCATAAATTTGCCTTGTGAAAGCGTCGGTGATAATTGTGTCGCTCCTCCGGGAAAGCCTTGTCGATATGGCACCACTTGATGAAGTTTGCGCAATCCTCGAAACTCCATGGCTCCGGAACTTCATCCCAACCTTTGAAAGCCAATTTAACAGGATTCCGAAGCACATGCGACCTCTTCCGCTGCTTGTTTCCCGATCGTAGTCGGCTCTTGTCTCGTTCTTCTATTTTCATTTTTACCGGCGTGGCCATGGGTGGGGAAAATCTGAATAATATATGTGATGCGAATGGATGAAGTCCTCACACGACGCCCACAACCAACTCAATTAAGAGGTGGATGAAGAGGGAGTATGTGAGGCGGGGACAATTAGGGGTGTGCACGATATTATATAGCCGATAGATGAAGCACTGGTCTAGGGTCCCCGGGCAGGGGCGGGGACGTCTCCGCGGCATGGGCGGGGACGTCTCCGCCCCTGCCCGTATGGGGCGGGGACGTCTCCACCCCTTACCGGGCAGGGGCGGAGATGTCTCCGCCCCCTACTAGGCAGGGGCGGAGACGTCCCCGCCCTGCCCAGGTGGGGCGGGGACGTCTTCGCAAAAGGACCCTACACCATATAAATAGGGGACTTTTTGTCCTTATTCTCTACCAAGTCCACTCCCTAGGCCTCACGTGTCAGTTCGCTTTGCGGTCTGAAAGTGGGTTAGGTGGGTGATCGGGCTTGGCTCATTTATTGTACCCAGACTCTTTGCGGTTTTTTTTAAAACCATCAACTTGGAATTTCGACCACGGTAGGGAGTTGACAATCACATATGGCGGGAGAAGGAAGTAGGTCGATGGAGAAGCGCCCAGTATTTATGGACTTGGATGATGTTGATGAGACGGTTCTTCCGTCCACCAACACGGAGTTGACTTCGGGATCATTGAATCCGTCGTCATTGAGTGGGAAGAGGCGGAAGAAGTCACCAAATCTGGATATGCCTCCGCACGAATACATGGTTGAATGTAGAGGGATTGCCGTCGAGTTTTACAAGCGTCAGACGACAGGGGCGTTGACGAGGAGCTATTTGACCCACAACAAAGAGGGATACCACAAGTTGACGGTTGACATGCGACACGAATTAATATCAAACCTTGATAAATCTGAGAAATTTAATAATTTCTCAGTTTATTGGTTGCATTCGGAGTGGTTGGACACACAAGTGACCGCACTGACCACCAATATCGTTGCGAACTTGTGTTACGTCACAGGGAAGAAGGAGGATGAGAGCACCTGGAACCTCGAGGAGCGCACACTAGTGGCGAAGATGAGGATGATCCAGGGCTTCGTTCAACAGTACTCTTCTTCCCGTAAGAAGAAACTAGCTCCTTGGAAAGCGACTATTGAGGAACAAATTTTGGCTCACTACGTTGGTGGAACTTTCAAGTGGCTTGAAAGTTGCGCTAAAGTGATTCCAATGCCAGGGCAGAGCGTGGTGGGTGGCTATGGGGCTGTACGGAAGGTGATGATAATCAAATTGGAAAACATTCCAAGTTGGATTTACTTCACCGGAAAGACTCTGACCAACACCAACGAGAGGGAGAAGCGCCGAAACATCATCAACGAGGCTGGAGGGTGTCCGGTAGTGCATCTAGGGATCATTAGACTTGCGTACATCTACCCGAAAACTATGGAAGGGTACACGCTCTGGTGGAATGGGGGATCTCTGGCTTCTTTTTTGTCGAAGTTTGACTCGAAAGTAGACGAAGCGTTGCCATTTGAACGGATTGAGATGCATCCGAATACCGGGTTGTCAATCCAAGAGCTTCGGTGGGTAAAAACTTACTGCCAAAATCGAGTGAACCTCGCGCTATCATTGCTTGTCATTGTGGGAAAATGCCACGACGCAAATTATATACACAATGACATCTCTCCATCAAATGTTTTGCTACACTTTGATGAGTGGAAACCCGATACGGTGTACATCGGAATTTGCGATTGGGGGCTTTCTAGTCGGGTTGTGGAGAATGAGCCATCAAGGTATGGTTATCAATTCAAGGAGGAGCTTCAACAAGAGAGAGAGCGGCGACGGTTTGTGGCACCAGAACTGTTCTTTAATTTCGGGCCGCAAGACTCCACCAACTCGCTTGAAGTCATGCAACGGTCACACCTCTACTCCAAGGCAGCAGATGCATTTGCGGTGGGTTGGATTTGTGAGAAAATTTGGAAAGAAGATTGGGACACTTCGTATTTCACCAGCAAAAACACGGAGCAATATGTAAACTTGAAGCTAAAACTTACAGCGCTGCAAAAACAACTGCTCGAAGAACGGTCTTCTATACCAGATGTTTTAGACACATTAATGAAACCCCCCCACAACTGGACTATGCCTCTATGTTGTTACCGACAATAGTTTTTTGTTAATTAGCTGCATTAGTTTCGCATGTGGTGGTTAAATAGGCAATACGGCATCTTCGTAGAAGAATATGTGTAATTGGCAATTGCCATACGTTATATTTTAATCAAAATTGGATACGTCCAAATCTTAAATTCTAAATCTGAGATTTGCATTTTTTCAAGCACAAATAACAATTGATACACTATTGATACACTAAATGTGCACAAGTGAAAGAAATAAATTTATTATTTCTACAAAAAATGATACATAGTGTAGTAAATGGCATTTAGTGTCCGGTTATGTCACTACACTAAGTGCCTCATTTGCAATTGGTGTATGGGTTCACATTTAGTGTATACTACAGTCAACATAAATTTTAGTTTACCAACATATGGTCAATAGTTAAACACTATTAACTAACTCATGAAAGGGCGGAGACATCCCCGCCCCTGCACTAGTAGAGGCGGAGACGTCCCCGCCCCTTTATGGGCAGGGGCGGGGACGTCCCCGCCCCACACGGGCAGGGGCGGAGACGTCCCCACCCGTGCCCATGTGGAGGCGGGGACGTCTCCGCCCGACCTCCCTCTTGCCTTTAGTCCCCGATCCTACTCAAACATGACCCTCTCCTACGTGGCAGGTATGTGGTGCCAACATGGCTGCCACGTGGCCTGTTTTTTACCTAGTGGATAAGTCAACCCTCAGTTGACTTACCTGGACGGGCGAGAGCTCTACCAGACGGGCGAATCGGACGGACGGGCGTACCGGATGTCCGTCCAGTATGACAACCCTGATTACTATCAATGGAAGTTGGCTTGCGTCTTCACGGTCGATCGGTCCCGACAATTGGTGGCGGAATTCCAAAAAATCGACAACAACTATACCGTATACAACCAAGAGAGGGTGTTTGGTTTGACATCGTGGGCCCTCGTAGATGATCTTTTCAAGATGGATGAAATGGGGATGGTGAAAACCGCCGGTGGGCAAACAACCATCGATTGGTCCCGTTACAAATGGATTTCAAAAAGGAGGTTTCATCTACCCTCGATCATCAGGGCAAACCCATGTTATTGTAGCCACAACCTTCAAGCTTCCTATCCGACGCTACGACTTGCTCAATTTGTCTAAACCCATTTGGTCCAGAAGGTGGGATGCATCTAGGCACTTGTGAGCACTTGTACCATCCATTTTGCCTGATTAGCTTGATGGTCGTACGCCGGCGGTGCTCATTGTGCAAGGCCCCTTTTCACGAGCGATTGTACGAACTTTTTGGATTAGTTCCATACATGCCCCCGCATTGGGAGTTCAATGTGACGAACGCTCATGATCAATCACATATGTGGGGAAAAGATTTGGTGTGGAGCTGGAAACTGAAGATGCACTCGTTGGATAAGATGCACCTCTCAAACGAGTGGGGTTGGGAAAGGGACCCGGAGCAGATTGTTCGGGTGTGCAAGAATTTGATCCCGTTAAAGGACAAATACGGTCAAGGAAAACGAAATTTCTTCTACCAATGCTTTAATGGCCATTGGGACGAGAACGGGGAGCAATTTCGTTTTGGACCTCATCCACCGCAATGGTTGTGGGCCGTTGACGGAGTTCGCATCACAGACGACAACGGGGATCGCATTTCTCACGACGTTGACCAACCGGACCCGCAAGAACTAAGACAATTATCGGAATCAGAGTGGAAAGAAATTTTCCGAAATGACGGAATCGACTTCTTGCTCGATGTGCACAGTCCAGGGACACGGCAAGCGCTCGACCAGCTCATGCAATCCCAAATCCTGAGGGCCGTGTTGGATGAAGATGGACCAGCGAGGAGAACACGGTCAGCGTCTCGTAGACTTGTATTGGGCTCAGATGAAGACCTCCCTATGCACGTAGGGGCACACGACAACGAGGCAGGGGCGAGTGGCACTACTAATAGCCCGATGAATATTGACTAGGTGTATTTTTTGTTTTTGCGGTGCCAAGAGATAATTTTTGTACAATGCTTCATCTTTTAGCGTTTAATGTATTTTCCCATTTTCGTATTACATTATGGATACTAAAAAAAATATGAATAGTACTGTCTACATTCTACTTGATAATAGTGGTGTGAGTCCGTGTGATTATATATGGACTTAAGCCTCATAAGGATTTGTGCGTTTGTATTAAAAAAATGGTGTGGATCAAGTTTTAAACCTCCAAACATTTTTAATCCCTAAAGGACCAAGGCATTTTTGCACCAAAAACACTTCAAAACTGCGAGGCTATGGTATAATGCCTAAGAATGGAGACAAAACCTTTTTATTTCTACATCTAACCGTAGGATCACAATAAATACTTCTTTGTTAATGTCCCCACAAAATTTCATAAATTTTAACCACATGGATTGAAAGGCTTGCATAGCTCCCATGCTATTCACTACTTGGTATCAAATTTTTGCACTACATAAGGCCTAAATCCATTACTAATGGTAGTTTAAGATGATGTTAGTTCCTTATACACCAATTGTTAGAGGTAGAAAAAGGGTGTACCTTATTCAAGTCAACTATGCTAGTAGTGGAAGCTAAAAAATGGGCAAGTAACATTTTAGTTTTTAGATACTTGATATGTTTTAGATTGATGTATATTTATGGTCAATATGAAGGTCTACACCACATATTGTTGTGGAAAAAATCAAAAGTATAAAAAGTTAAAATCTCTAAGTTTTATGTGGTAAGACGTTTTTGTTTTTGGTACCTTGCCCGTTATATTTTTGGCAATATGTGAAAATCTTTGACTTGAGTTGAAGCGTTATTTTCCACTAAAGACAAGGATTTTTTTTTTAAATTTGGAAGGAAATCATTTTCTACACTCTTATGTTTGCTCCAAAACTAATAGGGAGCTAATAAAGGTGTTCCTTATTAGAGAGCATGCCGTCAAAGTACAAAAGTTGTACTTTCCATTTTGCCTTCCTCCCTAGAACTAGGGAAAGACATAATCTGCATGTTATTTTAAGTGCATTAGGATCTTGTCGGAACCCAAAATAAATCACCCCATATTCAATTGTGCACCCGCCTCATGGAGATGAGGAGTGCCTCGGCCAAACAAGAGTGGCCTCCTTGGAAAGTTTTGTGGGGATGAATCCCCCCCCCAATTTACAAGCAAACATCCCCGCCCCTGTCCTAGTGGGGCGGAGACGTCTCCGCCCCCACCGGATTACTATTTTAATGGTGGGGGACCTCATTTGTCCCCGCCTCGCATACTCCTATCCACCATCTCTTCATTGAGCTAGATGTGGGCGTTGTGCGAGGTCTCATTCATCCATCCACGCCAGAATTTTGCATTCACACGTGCACACCATGTCTTCATCCGGACAATTGGCCAAGGAGGAGCGAGACAAGACCCGTGCAAGAGCGGGGAACGCCCATCGGAAGCGGTTGCACGTTCTTCGTAATCCCGAGAAGTTGGTTTTTCGAGGTTGGCAGGACGTAGTGGAGCCATGGAGTTTTGATGATTGCGCGAACTACATCGAGTGGTGCCACATCGACAAGGCTTTCACAGAGGCGCGACACAACTATCACCGGCGCTTCCACAAGGCAAACTTGAAACATTGCATCGACGAGGCGTTTAAAAACCGATGCATCGAAGTTTACCAAGTGTTGTATAACGTCCCATTCGTCAAACACAGCAAAGAAAATCTCTTCATTGCGCGGGGTGTTCATGCGGAGGTGAAGTTGGGCAAGATAGTGGATTGGTCCACTTTGAAGTCGATGCCGGGGAAGGTAAAAATTCCTCGCCCGGAAAATGGAATAATTCCAATGGGATGGCGCAAGTATCCGGAAGGTGGATTGGGCAAGTTCATGATTGTGATGGACGACACACCTAGCTACGATACTAACACGTCAAGTTCAGATGATGACTCCGACGGAACCCACGTCCAAGTCGCGATCGAAGAGGCACAAGCACGTGGTAGGCTGAGGAGGACCGAACGAGCCCTTCACCAACGTTACTATTGACTAGGAGTATTTAAAGGTTTAGGACGTAGCAAATCAATTTTGTGAACAATACTTTTGCTCTAAACATTATATGGTTTTAAATATCCTATTTATTTGTAATGGTACAATTTATTTAGAGAACTTGCACATTACATTCTACTAGAGGCTTATACTACCCGTTATGGATGGGGACTTGCATAGCTCCCATGCTATTCACTACTTGGTTTATTTTTTTGCTTTAATGGTATGTGGTACATTCCTAATCTTTTGTGGGGCAATTGTGTTTAAATTATTTATTTAGAGAACATGCACATTACATTCTACTAGAGGCTTATACTACCCGTTATGGATGGGGACTTGCATAGCTCCCATGCTATCCACTACTTGGTTTATTTTTTTGCTTTCATGGTATGTGGTACATTCCTAATCTTTTGTGGGGCAATTGTGTTTAAATTATTTATTTAGAGAACTTGCACATTACATTCTACTAGAGGCTTATACTACCCGTTATGGATGGGGACTTGCATAGCTCCCATGCTATTCACTACTTGATCTAAAAGGGAGCTAATAAAGGTGTTCATTATTGGAGAGAATGCGGTCAAAGGACAAAAGTAGTACTTTCCCGAAAGCCTTCCTTCGTAGACATAATGTGCTTCTTATTTTAAGTGCGTCGCAATCTTGTCGGAACCAAAAAAAAAGTACTTTATATTAAAACCTTCACCCTCCTCATGGAGAGAAGGAGTGCCTAAGCACCCAAAATGCCCCAAAGGCCTCCTTCTCTTGGGTTGAGGAGACGTCCTAGCCCCTGCCCAAGTAAGGGCGGGGACGTCTCTGCCTTGCCCTGGTGGGGCGGAGACGTCCCCGCCCTTACCCGGGCAAAGGCGGGGACGTCTCCTGTAGAGTGGTTTATCACCACTCTAATAAAACACCCAATTGTACCCACACCTCATAGGATTCGTTACGGGAATGATCATACGCCTAGTTTTAAGTAATTGGAGATTAATTGTGTCGTTAAAGCTATCTTTTTGGTTAATTCTTAAGGTTATCTATCTATTTTTAGGAAATTAGGGCTGTTAGCATCACTCTTAAGGGATCCACAAACAAAGTCTAAACCCCAAGGATCTCTCGTGCCTTAAGACGGAACATTAGTCCTTTTAAGATTGTGCTTATGCCACTAATCCTTAATCACTTGCCACACTGGGCTAATGGAAGTTTCCATTAAGTCTCATTGCATTGGTTCTTTAATTACAATCCTTAAGAATTCAAATTCTTACCTCATGCAAAAACGCTCCACTTTTCACGTCCGTCCACTCAGTCCACGTGATCACGTTCTTAAGACAATGGTTAGTCTGAAAAATCCCATACACAAGTTAACTTAAGTCTTAAAGAGTTCACCTCTTAAGTCTCCACTTAAGTTCACTTACCCACAATTATCCCTTAAAGACCACGGTGTTCCACACTTACTCGTACCACTTAGTCTTTAAGATGTCTGAATTTTACTTAAGACTTCTCTCTCGGCCGGGTCCATGTTCTTAAGAACACAGTTTCTGTCCTTGAGTTCTTAAGCACTCACTTTCTCACTTAGGACTGATTCTTAAGAACCTGCACTGTCTAGACCAATTCGGTCCTACAGTGTTCTTAAGTTTCTGTATTTAAGACTTCCAGAACCGGGAATGCATCTCACTGAATGCAAATGTTGTCCCGTATTCTCACTCATACGAACCTTTAAGTCCAAGCTCTTAAACTTAAGGGTCTCATGGTACTTAAGGTCTCACTCTTCATAAGCTTATGTATCCAAACTTGGACTTAAGATTCTTAAGTTTCTATGTTTTCTTCTTAAGCCTTTCTTTGGGATTTGTTCCTTATTTTCTCTCTTATGATAGATTCTTAAATACTCACAACTTTGTCTACCTTAGAGAATCCCTTCTATTAAGGTTAGACTTAATGCCAATTTTTTGTATGCATAATATGACACTCTTGCCATGCATCAAGGTATGCCACTCTTGATGTTTATTGCATAAATTGCATTAACATGAATAAGAACTCCACTCTTATTCTTATGATACTCAAGTTATGCTCACTCACACTCGAGATCTTATTAAGTACTTATGCATTACACATCTCATGCACTAAGTCACTTAATTTCACATTATCTCCATTAATCTTCACACTCATGATTAATGCTCCAACACACACACACAAGGTCACACCCATGACCTTAGTAGTTAGGGTATTTCCCTATCTTATTTCCATGAAGAATAAATATACAATGCATTCATGCATAAGAATTTTATCCACAATTAATACCTAATGCATGCAATTGCATTTACAACACACAATGTCAAATTTATGCAATGAAGTTCACATATTATTGCAATTATACATATGACTCAAGTCACACACAAGACTCTACATATGCAAATTCAATAGTAATTATATATTCATATATAAAATTAAATATTCTTACAACATTAAGAGTCATCAACTAGCTCTTTCACCTAAAGCTAGGGCTCACTCCAATCTTCCTCCAAGGAATTTCTATGGTAATGGCCAAGAATGCTAAAAATTCAAGCTAGTCATTCTACTCAACACGCAAGAGGTACAACTCTTGGAAAGAGGTTTTCCCTAGTATTAACCATTAAGATTAATTCCACAAAATCTTCACATCCCTTCATATCCATTCATGAAAAGGTACAACCTATCCAAAGGGTGCGAGTTCAACATTTTTCCCATTATTTCCTTATTCTTGGATATGAATAGGTACTTTCCAATTAATTAAGTACTTAGTGTAAACTTAATCATTATTTTTTAATTTTCCATATATCTACAACCCTTTTTACACTTAATTTTTGGAAAAAATCTATTTTTGTAATTTTGGCTCTACATCTCCCCACAACAAGGCAGGGCGAAGACGTCCCCGCCCCTCCCTGGGTAAGGGCGGGGATGTCTCCGCCTCTGCACGGAGACGTCCCCGCCCTTGGCACGTCAGGTCCCACCCGTTCTTGGCTCGTGTATAAAAGGTTCGGGGAGGGCCAATTGTCCTCACGCTTGTCACCTTGGCCTCTATCCCTTGGACCTCAATTTAGTTTGAGCTCCTTCCGAGTCTACTTGGGTGGCAGGCGGCACTGGTGTGCAGCTGAGGTGATGTAAAAATTGGTTCAAGCAGTGCACCAACGCTATCAGACCTCACATTTTCACCTCATTCTATACTATAACTAGCCCCGTATTTTGGCTTAGATAGGACTTGCACATTATTTGGCATAAGCCGTGAATGCAATGGGAAGTCAAAGGAAGCAAACAAAAGAATGGGAACCTTGGTACAATTTTGGTGACAACGGGGGCAAAGTAAGATGTGTTTTCTGTAAGTATACTTTTAGCTACAAACGTGAGCAAGCGTTCGCTCATTTTGGATACGGCGCCAAGTCAGAGAGGTCGATTTGTCATAGCCTACCTCCCTATGTGCGAAGTCGATTTGCCAATTGTGGAAACATTGTTCCGCAACGAATGACGGGCGGGGACATGTATGGCGGAGATTCAGGCCCGGGTGGTCCATCGAGGGCACCAACTATTGACACTTCAAGCCAATCCGACGCTCAAAATAATGTGGCGGGTGGGGTAACAAGTGGGCTTCAGGAAGGAGTGCCTAATCTCTCTGAAGGAAACGACCGCGAACATGTGTCGGGTGGTCTTACCGCCTCGAATTCCACTAGATCTGGGCAACTACATCAACAACGGATGCTTGATGCTTGATGCTTTTAACATTGCAAAGAAGAAGGAACTTGATGAGAAGTGGGCGACTTTTTTCTATCAAGCAAATGTGCCTTTTAATGTGGCGCGAAATCAAGCGTTCATCGATGCAGTGAGGGCGACATCTGTGGCAAAGTTTGAGTACACTCCTCCTACATATCACCAGTTGAGGACTAGATTGATTGAACCTAAGAGGTTGCAAATTGAGAAAGAGATTGAAGCCAAAGTTGGTTTTGCAATCAAGAATTATGGGATGTCGATATGCACGGATGGTTGGGATGATGTCCATCCGAGGCCCCTCATGAATTTAATGATGTCGTGCCCCACTGGTGACGTATTCTTGGGGAGCATAGACACTAGTGGTGAGAAGAAGTCCATGCGGTACATAGCGGACCAAGTGAAAGTTTACATTGAGAAGGTGGGTTCCAAGAATGTGACACAGATTTGTACAGACAATGCTCCCAACATGCTTGGAGCGATGGATGATATTATTTTCACATACGCGCACATTCACAAGCAGGGGTGTATGGCACATGCATTGGATCTCATGTTGGAAGATTGGGCGAAGGTCCAAGAATTTAAAGATTTAATAGAGAGGGCAAAGAAATTGTGTTAATACATTAGAAACCATCATTTGACAATGGGGACACTTCGTGGGTTGAGTCCAAACCTGCGTATTGTAGTGCCCACTGAAACCCGCTTTGCTTGTAATTTCCTTATGTTGGATCGATTGGTGCAACTCAAAGGAGTGTTGGAGCAGTTGAAAGACCACCCCCGTGTTGTAAACTACTTTGCAACCCTACGGAACAAACAAAATGGAGAGCAAGCAGCAACCGCAGCGCGTAATGTGGTGCTCACCATCGAAGATGTGGCCTTTTGGCAACGATGTCAAAATCACGTGCACATGACTGGGGATGTTTTGAAAGCATTGCGTGTGTTTGATGGCCGCGAACCAGCCATCGGTCGTGCGTGGCTCATGATGCATAATTTGCGAGAACACATGTACTCTTTGAGAGAGTCACCCTTTACTCTACGAGCTGACATAGCATCCACTCTTGAGCAATCTTTTGATGCCCGGTGGCAAATGGTTTTTATCGATGTTCACTACGCCGGGGCTCTTTTCAATCCGTACCTCAAGGATAATGTGGCGCTTAGGGCTGACGGAATCGCACAAAGAGCATTGAATCAGGTTGTTCGCAAAATGATGGAGGTATTGGAAGTCTCATATGAGGACGTCCAATATGAGTTAACACAGTACGAGGAGGGCATAGGACCATATGGCCCTACCGAGGCATCTGACATCCGCCAGACAAATCTTCAACTCCACCAATGGTGGGCCAGGATCGCAGACAAGGCATTGTCTAAAATAGCTATTCGTATTCTAGCCTTTACGTGTTCAGCTAGCTCTTGCGAACAAAATTGGAGTATATACTCGTTTGTCCACAACAAGAGCCGAAATCGATTAGCGGCAGAAAAGGTTGTGTCATTGGTGTATATTTATACCAATAGCCGATGCCTTCAACAAAGACCAGGGGCCGATCCTGTTCGATGGTACGATGCAAATATTCACTCGGAGGATTCCGACCCAGATGCCCTGGGGCTGGTCCCGGTGGATGAACCTAATCGTGAATTTGATGTGTTGATAGCCGAGGAAGAGGAAGAGCACAATATGGCAGCTGCCTGTACTCCGCTGGAGTATCGTGGACACCCTAATCTTTGGGCGGAAGGCGCCGATCATCTTGAGGAAACGAGAAACTATTACGGAGATGATGACGATGTGGAAGAAGAATTGGCTCAAGGTCGTTGGGGACCTTGGAATCAAAGTCCTCATCGCAGTCCTTCGCCTCATCTTCCTCAAAATGAGGGCATTCATGAAGTGCAACCTTTGTCTACTTCCTCAGAGAGCGACATCCCAAATGTGACTAACCTTGAAGAGCTTGAAACGGGGGGGGCAATGTCGAGAGTGTTTGCGACGAGGACAATTCCCCATCAGACTATGGTGGTGGAAATGGAGATGGCGACAACAACGGAGCGGGAGAGAACGCAGTAAATACTGCGACTCGAAACAACCAAGCATTGGTTGAAAGCCGGTATGGCCAGAAGAGCCCTATTGGAATGGGTGCATCATTTCATAGCACTGGAGTCGTTCAAGGAGACTCTAACGCAAATGTTGTAAACACAACAATTGTAGGGACGACTCGAAGAAATGAAAGGGTTGTTAATCAACGAAAGCGTTTTGACCCGGAATATGTAGACCCCGATGATGCTTTTGCATTCACAGAGGACCTTGAGCCACAACCATCTCCGATTGTGGTGTTGCCTACGGTTATCAATGACCAGAATGTACCAACGCCGCCTTCCCGGGATTTCTCTTCTCCTAGAACGGCAAATGCCATGTATGGACCTTTTCAACGAAGTGTAGGCGTTGAAGGGATGGGTCTAAACACTTCCGCTACTACTACCAGAATTGGCAGACCCCCTTTGGCCACTACAAGGACGCCTCTTCATCCAATGGGTCAATATATACGACCGAGTGCAAGGACTAATGCTCGTAGAGGGTCTAGAGGCCGTGGAGCGGCTAGAGGCCGTGAAGGAAGAAACAACGGCGAAGCATCCTCCTCAAGGCATCGTAGACGTGCCCTCCTTGGAATAGGGGCACGAGATCCGAACGTGGTTGTACAACCATTTTTGGACACGTATGTTCCAGGACGCTCTTCAACAACTCCGGCGTTTGTTGTTCTGAATCGAGAAATTCGTCCTACCAGCGGCCCAACCATAAATTCCGACGGCGATGATCCTCACGCACATCGACAAAAGAGATTCATACGCTCGCGTTGCGATGGTGAAATAGTCGTAGAGCTTCGCAGTGACAACTCTAAAATAGAGGGCTTTTGGACTATGGATGGTAACAATGGAGAATTCTCAAATGAGAGCGGTGAAGGAGCTGATGATGACAACCGTCCAGATTGCGATGAGGCACCAGATGATGATGATATCGTCCTTTGAGATGCGGTTATGGGTGGCCCGTCCACCGAAGGAGTGTGCAGATCGAGCCGTTTGAATAATTACAGGACAAGAAAAGTAACTACATATATGTATGCGAAATCAAGAGAGTTGTGATAATTCATAGAAGAAGCTAGGAGAGAAAAAGGTTTCTTAGATAACTACAAGATATTACTTCGTTTGGAAGTATGAGATTAGGGAATTCTTGTTTTATCGTGAAACTTTTTAATGTAATAAACATATTTTGCTTCCAGACATTAAGGCCTCTCCGCTCAATGATGCAAGGGCGTGGACGCCTACATGAGGGGCGTAGACGTCCCCGCCCTAGGGGAGGCGTCTCCGCCCCTCATGGTGACGTCCTCGCCCCTCATTGAGATGTCCCCGCCCTAGTGCCACGATGGCGTGACACGTCCGTATGTGACGTGGCGATCACAGTAAAAATTTCTTACTTGCAAAAAATTATTGGGCGCTCTTTGGGCAATCCGTCTGAACCTTTCGTTTGTGCCATCCGGACCGCCCGTCCGGTTGTCCCGTCCGATCACTCAAACCCGTCCGTTATGACAACCCTGCACCCGGCCTACTCTCTCTTTGTTACTTCTCCATATGCTTATTGATTTGGCGATGGGCGACATCTTCGACTGGATGCGTATAGTTGTTGCAGGGACATCACCGTGGGTTCAGTCTTGTTAGTGCTGTATGGTCCTAGCTGGATAGAAGGTCTCTTTATCCGCTAGGGGGCACTTGAGGGTATATTACGTATACTTGTTTTAGTGTATGTTTTTCGTTTATTTGATGTTGGTTAGGACTCTCGATCTGTTGTGGTTATCGATCTTTCTTTACACGACAGCTGTCACAGGACATGGCATCGAGGGCCTCTCCGTATCGTAGTTTTAGCGTAGATTAGTTTGTTACTAATCTACGTGTGTTTAGGGACATATGGCGGCGCACTCCATTCATTCGTGGATGACTTTCATCCAATTAGGGTTGCGCGTGTGTGCGTATAGCGCCGCACTTGTCCTTGACTCGACGTCTTTGTCAAGTCAAGCTTTGTGAGTGAAAGTGGAGAGTAGTATTTGAGAGTTGCTTGTAAGTGGCGGTTTAAGTCATTAGTAAAGTCTCATGCTTTCCATTTGTTCTTCACACTCGGTGATTCACCCATTGTGGTGTGCGTGACGCTTGACTACTCTTGTGATATGCAACACATTCCTTGAGGGTGTATTACGTGTACTTGTTTTAGTGTATGTTTTTTGTTTATTTGATGTTGGTGAGGACTCTCGATCTGTTGTGGTTATCGATCTTTCTTTACACCACAAGTATGATGAGTAGATGTATTGCGACTTCGGGGTGTGAGAGGACCGTCTGTATCTGGTTGGGCTCACTTTGTGCATCCTGGTAGAATCTTTGTATGGAAGTTATTGAAGTATGTGGCATTTGATGTTTCTCATGAAGACTATAATGGAATGTAGAGAGTGTATAATGGCATGCCATGGAATTTGTGATAGTGGATGTTTGTTGGCAAAGAAGAGAAATTGAAGCATGATGATTGGGTTGAGTTTTTTTTTATATCAACTAGAGTAGATTCTGTGATAAGTATGTGCTCGTGTATAATTCCGTAGCTTGTGAGAATTTCACAAAAAAGAGAGCCGTGCTGTATAATTTGAAGTCACGAAAATGGAAGAAAGTGGACTTGCCCGACTTTGTCAATACTTTTTATTGAGGTATGTTGTAGCTTGTTGGCTCGAACCTTGCCTGAAGGATTGTTAGTTATGGATAGTCTTGCCCTATTTTATTACTTTATTTTAGCCATTCATAAAGCATAGGCAAGAATTTTTAGCAATCAAACATTGGAGGGATGCAATGCATAGGTGTAAAAATTCATATTTGAAGGTTTGTAGGACTAGTGTAATACAATCATCATATTAATGACTTAGTGGCTAGTTAATTAATGTCATGTATTAGCAAAGTATAAAATTATGTTGTGAAGTGATGTGAAAACAATACAGTTATTAGCTTCTTTTAAAGAATTTTGTATAACTTGCTAATCAACCACATCTTTGGTTCAAACTATTGTGTGTAGGGATCCCTATCTGAATTCAACCTTGAAAGTATGTTGGAAACATACCAATCAAGCTACAAATGAGTACCTGGAAAGAGCACAGAGACTTAGAAGCACAACATATATAGGTCAGTTTTTAAAAGAGTTGTTATTACTAAGTGAGCCTTTTAAGTTGCTCTTGAATCTTCAAATGGTGTTAGTTGCATAAGGCCTTGAAGCTCAAATCAATGTCATTGTCTTTTTCAATTTTATAATGATTTTTGGTGTGTATTTTTTTTCTTTAGCATAATAAGCGGCACAAGCCCAACAACAAACCCACCAATTAGCCCCTTAAAAATATCTTGCATAAGTAGTAGGCGACAATGGACATGGTGTTGTCTCATTCTCAGCGTTGGGTGAGTGTGTGTTTGTAGAATATGTTTTAATTTTCTAGAAACCATGAATTCAATTTACCAATCAAAAGTGGTTCAAGATAAAACATACAAGAATGCCCAACTTTATATGGTTGAGAGTGCAACTCATCCATTGGTTTCTTGAAGTTAGTGATATAGTACCTAGAATTAGAGAGAGATTGGTAGCAGCGACCAAGTATGGCAACCGATGTGGCAAGCAGCGAAATAGCTGCACACACATTGCGCATACGGAATACTACCTCATTGTTACAAGACACTCAACACACCAAAGAGATAGAGATCTCATATCCTTAATTGAGTAGACTCGATGGAATGAGCAACTATCAAGTATAGGCATTTCAACTTAAACGCATCCTAGAGAGGAACCTAGTATGGAGCTATTGTATCACACCAAGGTCTAGATCTGCTCGCGAGACATAGAAAAAAGGAAGGAGGATCGCATTGCAAGCACAAATATATTCAGTAAGAGACTCCATTATTTCGGTCGTATTGATTGAGGATCTATATTTCTTGTAGACAGCACCAAGAGATCGATATCAATTGAAGTCAGGGACGCATTGTCTGATGTTACTTACAAAATTAGTGCCCCTTTGCAAGGAAGAGGCCACAATACTAGAACTATATATTAATGACGTCAAGGAAACAATGGATTAGTTATAGGAAATGGACGTTGGCATACCTGAGGACTTGTGTACAGTGCTATTGTTGAGCTCACTTCTAGCAGGATACAAACTCTTTTGCAAAACTCAAAGAAGCATAGAAAAACTTCCATCATTCTTGGAGATTGAAGTGTGGCTGCAAGATGAAAAGATGCAGTTATAATTAGACGCAGAGCAGGAGGGAGAAGCCCAAACATTGTATCTCATAACAAAGCGAGCACCAGGATTGAAGTCGACCCACAAAACCTACAATGATGAAGACCATCAACAATCATTCAACAATCTACACCAAGGAGGCAAAGTCCCGAGGAGGACCGCTGGGCAACCAAAGGAGGAGGAGCCAACAATTGCACATGCGAAGGAGTAGAGATAGGCCAACTATCAAGTGGAGATAGGCCAATGGTCAAGCCAACACAAAAACATACGAGTGATCGGGTGGATGTGGTAACATGCCCTTCAACGAGAAAGACCGTCAAAGACAATCTGGAAGCTACAGCCGCAAGCGATACTATTGAAGAAGATTGGGTATAGGAGACAACAACTCCAGGTCCCACAATGAAAAAACCATGTGTTATTTCTATGGAAAACCAAGGCATTATGCCCAAAATTGCCAACTCAAGAAGGCAATCGACCATGTTAAAGCTCTAGAAGGAAGGCTTAGCAACTAGCAACTCAACCACAAGCTCCAAACTCACTTCATAATCAAAGTTAAGGAATGCCGCCATAACTCCAATGATGGTAGTAGTAGTCACAATGAAAGTGCGGGAAGCATGTTATAAAATTATTTATGTGAGATGAATATTTGTGAGGTAGAGGCAAATATTGTTGAGGTACAAACAAAACCCACATGGTTCTAGACTCGGGTGCCATACATCATGTCATGGGGGACAAGACTTTATTCCATGACGTGCAAGCATGCACTAGGTTTAGCCCTATAGTAGCTGCGGGCCGTGAATTGCATAGAGTGGCAGAAAAGGGCAACGTAAATGTCACCCTCTCTAGAGGAAAGTTAAAGCAATTCAAATATGTTCTTTGTGTGCTTGGTATCCAAAGGGATTTAATTGTTAGTAGGCCGCATTACAAACAATGGTTTTTTTGTCAAGTTCCATAGCAAAGGGGTTTTTATCCAGGACAAACTTACAATTAGAATTATTGCGCATGGAAGAAGGTTACAAGGCAATGTTTCATATCAGCTTGTGACCGCAACAAGGTATGGGGCATATGCATAAGAAGTAAATGATAAGTTACTCAAGGCAAAGACTATTCTTTGGCACAAACTTGGGTCATATCAAGTTCCACACATCGCATTTTATATCCAAATCAGGATTCATTAAGAGATTGCCAAAATTACCCGACCTTGATATTGTATGTGACATATGCCAACAAGGCAAGAAAACACAACAATCCCTTACCTCAAGTATGTAGAAACCACCAATGTCCTCTAAATCATACATAGTGATGTATAAGGCCTGTTCAAATGGCCGTCTTATAATAGGGGAAAATATTTTGTCACTTTTATTGATAACTATAACCGAAGACTATGGGTTTCAATTATCAACACCAAAGACCAAGTTATGCACAAATTTAAGAAATTCAATAATTGGGTAGAAAATATAACAGACACGACAATTTTTACTTTACAAACAAACAATGGGATAGAGTATACATCAACCGCATTTGACAAATTACTCTTCAATTTTGGTATACACCATAAAATCATCCAAACGTATACACCGCAAAGTAATGGCACTATAGAATATAAATATAGAACTATTGTAGAAATGGCAAGATGTCTCTATTTTCAACACTTCATTCCCTCGCAAATATGGTCCGAAGCAATCAAAACCACTATAAATATTATTAACAAACCCCCCACTTAATCCCAATTGGACATAACATCCGAAGAAGCATTTTTTTTATCACAAACCCAACATGTCACAATTAAGGATTTTTGGGTCACAGGTATTTGTGCACATCCTCAAAAAAAACAATACAAGTTCTCATCTGAGACAAATAGTTGCATATTACTTAGACACAATGAATCTATCTATTGTCACGGGACGTGGAGTCGAAGGCCTCTCCGCATTGTAGTATTTTAGCGTAGATTAGTTTGTTACTAATCTACGAGTTTAGGGACATACAACGGTACACCACATTCATCTGTGGATGTTTTCCATCCACTTAGGGTTGTGTGTGTGTGTGTATAGCGTCGCACACGTCTTTGACTTGACGTCTTTGTCAAGTCAAGCTTTGTGAGTGAGTTAGAGAGTGTTTAGCGATTACCTTTGCTTGTAAGTGATTGTTTATCATTAGTAAAGGCTCTGCATTATCTTGCACTACTTGCACTTGTTGATTCTCTTTCTGTGGAATGCAAGACACTTGACTACCCTAGTGATTCACTAGTTATTCACTTGACAAGGATCCACCCACATTCTACTCGTTAGTTCTAAAATTTAAGCTTGGAAGAGCTTGTAAAAATGATAAGTGCTTAAATTGATGTTGTAGAGCGCGTCAAGATGGAGCCAACGCATGAAAGGGCGCTTGAATCGGACAATTTTTAAGGATGATGTGAGCCGAGCAAAAATTGGAAGAAAAAGAACAGCTGCTGGACCTGAACTACATTTTTCATACATTCTCGTGAATTCATCCACTGCGGGCAGTTTTCATCCACTATTGATGAAACTGAATTTGGTAGAATTCATTAACTGTGAGTTAATATCTCCTAGATTATTCAAATTTTTTCAATTCCGACTTCGGATTTGAGCTCCCCATAGGGATGTCTATCAAAAAGGGACGCAAAAATTTAGTGGAATTTTTTTTTCCAAAATCACATTTTTGTGGGTTGTTAAAAAAAAAGATTAGTGTTTAAACTTTAGAGGTATGTAACTAAGGCAATTTAACTCGGTTTTGAGTGAAATTTGTGCCTATATTTAGAGCATTTCATCGTTAATTCAATTTTGTTATTGGATATGTATTGAGCGCGTTTGTCACCCAATGTGTGATTTTCATTGGGGGGACATGTGTTTGTAAACACCGGAACCGCATTAGCTTTGCTACCTTTCTAGTTATAGATTTCAAGAAAGACACCTTTAAGTGTTTCCCTTGTGTTCTTGTAGATTTTGCAACTAGTGACCATCCACTACAAGTGTGTGCAAGTGGCTCTAGTCATTTTCATTACCGCTTTTATGTTGTTGGTGGAGAGGATCAAATTTTGATTTCTAAATTCTTGTACGGTACCTCCCCCATCATCCATGTCGGGGACTTGTTGCCGGTGTTTTCCAGTGGTCCCATTTTTTCTTCTCCTAAATTGTGATGAAGTACCCTTCTCGTGATGCAATACAGTTCATGATATAAAAAATAAGATTGAGAAGAAAAATGGGGAATTTAGCTGGTTAAAGTAATTGTGGAGAATAAACGGTTTTTTCCTCAATTACCCTACCAGGCCAGAAGCTTATCTTAGAGGATCTTTACTGCATCTTGTCACTAGCTCAGGGCTTAGGAGCGTCCACCAGCTGGATTTGCTGCTGATTCCGGCAGTCTCCCGACTACGTGAGCGCCAGCCGCTCTAACAAGCCAAGGAATCGAACCCGGACCGGCGAGGTGCAACGAAAAGCTTAGCCAGCCGAACGAAGCCACGGTCCATGGCAGTACGTGGGCTCTAATGATATTTAAGCTATTTTCTAACTCTTCTGAGATCAAAAAGCTTAAACAGAGTGTTATGGTATTATAGTTTGTAGTAGAAATAAAAAATGTTTAGTTTGGAGATTAGTTTAGAGGGAGAAATATAGTGCCAACTTGTAGTAGAGTTATAGGTTAGAAAATAAAAGTCAAGCTAGGCTTATGTGGGAAGATTTAGATAAGATTTGGAGGTAAATGGACTTTGGCGTCCAAGGGTGAGTCAGAAGGAAGGCTAGAGAGGCATGGGCTGATTTAAGCCCTTGACTTTCCTTCCCTCCTCCCTCGGCCAAAGCCTCCTCCATTTAGTATAAAAGACGCTCGGATTTTCTTGTATGAGAGGTACAGTTTTGTGAAATTTGATGTCAGCTTTTATAGTGATGTAGAACTTGTTAATAGCTTTCTAACAAGCTATCACACGCTCCAATTGGAGTTATGTAGAAGCTGAGGTGTGGATTTGAATAAAAGAGGGTACTGCTGCCATAAATTTTTGAGAGCAGTAACTTTGATTCCATGTAGAAACTTGTATAGAAAGAGTGAGATAGTGAATCTTTATGCGTATAGTGGTGATTGTATTAGCTTTCTAATGAGCTATCACAAGCTCAAATCCGAGTTGTTATGGAGCCATGGCACTTGATCTATTAAAGGGGTATTCTCAAAGGAGCGGTTTTCATTCCACAAGTTTAAAACAGAGACTTTGAGTAACCATAGTTCATTATGATTAGAGCTAGTAGAGTTGAAACTTTTGTCACTTATTCATCTTGTTGTTAGCTTTTCAAAAAGCTATTACATGTTTATTTCTAAGCTATAGTGCAAGAGTTATGCTAGTTTGAATGGGAAGAGGTCGGCTGCCTTCATTAATTTAGAGCAGTAACTTTGATTTTTCATAGAAATAATTGTAAAGATATTTTTGTGTTGAAACTTTGGATATAGAAACCTTATTGTATTAGATTTTCAAAAAGCTATTGCATGTATTTATATAGTTTGTTTAGAAGTAAAAGAGCCCGATTTAGTGGGAATGGGTTCAGCTGTCCATGTTTATACAACTTCATGTTTGACTACTTGTAAGGGTTTGTCAAGATGAACCAAAAACTCGGCTTTCTATGTAGATCAAGACTTTAGTCATCATTGTAGATTAATGGAATTCATATTTGTGGCATCTTCCTTTTCTTTTTACTGAAATTGGTAGCAGCCAAGAACCCAGCGTTTTCCCAAGGCAAATTCTCTCTCCATGATACGGTAGCGTCAAAGCCAGGTTTAAGGCCATCAAGACCTTTCTATGTGAGGGGCTTTGGTTGGACCTGTGCTAGCTTTAGCTGATGACCCGTGAACCACAAAGCTTGATGGTTTTGCAAGTGTAAGTTGCCCATTTGTACCCTTACCCTTTAGATAGTACCTATAGATAGGTCCTGAAGTGATTTTTGGTTATAGTGAGTACTTGAAGTCGGTATTACCGCTCCTTTTCACCAAACCACACGGAGAGTGCTACCACCGCAAACTTTGGACCAAGGTCAAATACCGAAGAGGCCTTTGCGCCTATTTCGGCGTTAGATACCGAATATAGGCTTTGGGTCTCGAGCGTTGCTACATATGATGACATGGAGGACAATCTCTGTCATGTCGTGCGAGATAGGTTCTCGAAACGAGTTGAGGGCATCTCCATGCCCAGTTGGCAGCTCCGATTCCAAACCAAGATGAAGGAGAAGCGCCAACAAACGCCGTTGTTTCACGACTGGTATGTGTTCGAGCTCTTGCCTCAAAATTTGGAGTTGCAGGCTCTTCAGCTATATGGGACGTGGACCATGCAGCACGATGCATAGTTGCGTCCCGTAGAGGAGTACATGCGCCAATGTATGAATTTGGTGAATACACTCAAAGAGAGTGTGGTTGCCAACTTTCGACTTCCACCAAGGAGCTCAAGGTGGAAGAAGATTTTCTCGGTGAATTTTCCATGGGCAAGGGCGTTGCCATTATGGCCAAACAATCTCGCATGGGGGCCATGTCACGTTTGGCCGTGGCAACACATGCGGCATTGATGGCAATTCGCGATCCGCTATCCTTTAATCCTTTGGCGTAGTTCGTGGCACACTTGGAAGTGGAGTATGGGGGGTTCAAGCGCGATCAGATGCAGCTCATTCAAGATTTCCGCCGGGAGGAAGATATTCCACGGACTATGTATACCCGGATGGCACGGTTGTCTGCAGAGGACGGTGATGTATTCACGGAACGCCAGCTCGTGAAGATCTTCATCTCCAAGTTGTATAAGCGGATGGTGAAGTTTTTGTTTATTTGAATAGGCAGCATTTAACATTGGTGACTCTGGAGTGGTTTATGGAGTCAGACACGCCTACTAGCAAGCTCGCCATGTGGACTTTGTTGCTTCAAGAGTATGCCTTTGAGGATGTACATTGGGCTAACATCACGAACGAGGATGCAAATGGTCTATCCCGCAATCCAAGCCCTTTGGAGGAGGATTTGATTGGTGCTAGGTGGCATAAAGAGTGTGACAAGGAGTTGGTCCCGGGGTGGCATGCAGAGGCTTACCTCACGTTGATGTCTAGCCGCGCATCGACAATGCATGATTTGGCAACAGATGGGGAACCGGATAGGGCCCAAGTTATCAGCGATGTATAGGAAGAAGGTCTAGTCTTGCACAAGCTACAACATGGGACACTTTCTCCAGCTCTTTCTACGATGGAGCGTGATAGAGATGAGCACCAAATAGCAAGTTCTATTGGAAGAATGACCTTCTAATTTGGATGTGGCCAGATGGGACTAGGCGCATAGTTTCCAAGCTAAATCAGAGGTCTTCGTTGGTACGGCAAGTAGACGAAGACCTAGGACATTTTGGTGTGCGATGAACTCATTCAATGTTGCGCAGCCAGTACTAGTGGACCAACATGTATCATCAGGTCACCACGTATGTTTCTTGATGTGAAGTATGTGATCGAATTAGATCCAACTTCAACACCTAATCATCGCAACTGCAGTTTTTGCCCATTATGGAGCTAGGATAGTGATGGTCTTTGGACTTTGCTGGTCCACTTGTCGTGACTCCACGCAAAGCCAAGTATGACATGGTGATGATAGAACATTTCAGCAAATAGATTGAGCTTGTGGCTCTTCCGTGGAACTCTTCAGAGTTGGTAGTCATGGCATTCCTTGACTGGATGTTGGCTTGTTTTGGAGCCCCAGCTAAGGTTTTGACGGACCAAGGGCATGAGTTCTTTGGGGCTTTTAAAGCTTTTTGTACCAAGGCTTTGATTGACCATTGTACCACTTCTCGAGATCACTCAGAAACGGATGGTTTAGCAGAGCGTGTAGTTCAAACCGTAAAGCGGGGCCTAGAGAAGTATGGATTACTTTAGGGTGGCCACCATGATTGGGATCTGATGATACCATGGATTGCCATGGGATATCAGTTTAGCCGGTAGGCTTCACTGGATGTTACAGTCCGTATCAGTTGTTGCATGGGTGGGAGCCAATTTTACGGGGTTCCGTTCGGGAAAGGTTGGCTCAGGTTTTGGATTTGGACGATCTAGAGGTATGGGCCTAGTGTTTGCAAGATTGAGCGGAATTCTTCAAGCGGGCTATGCCCATGGCCATGGAGAACTTGTCCATCGCTCAGCACCATGACATCTTACGGTACGCTTGTGTTTGTAGTCGTGCCTACCAACCTTAGCTGCAACGTTTGTCCACGAAGGATTACGTTTATCTACAGCGTGAGGCGCCTACGACATTGGACGTCAAGGGATGGCGCACTATTCTATGCACGAAGGATGTGTTGCCTAGTGGCATCTTGTTGGCGGAGTTGGCGGTTGGCCACTAGGCAACACATCCTTCAATAGTGGCCAAGTACCCAACTCCGGAGTTGGCGGTTGTGCCCGACGGCCTTCCGTGTTTCGTGTGTGATGAGAAGAAGAACGCGGCTACTATATTGTTTTGTGACCATTGTAAGCTAGTTGGCATATAGCTTGCTTGACGCCGCCTCTTTCTACTCTATCGTTCGGGGATCGGATTTACCTACGTTGTTGGAGGTCTTCGAGCCACGTTTCACTCGATGAAACAACTTGAACTCCTCGTGGACTTGTCATTTATGATGCGTTGCCATCCAGTTGAAGTTCCTCGTTTTGATTCAGGGATAGGCAACGTAGAGATTGACCAAGGAATTAGCAATAAAGTTGCATATGGCGATTAAAGAAGGGCTCACATTGCACCCGGCCTACCCTCTTCGTTACTTCTTCATATGCTTATTGATTCGGCAACGGGTGATATCTTCAACTGGATGCGTACAATTATTGCAGCGACATCACCATGGTGTTTAGTCTTATTAATGATATTTGGTCCTAGCTGGATAGAGGGTCTCTTTATCCGCTACGGGAGGCACTTGAGGATGTACTACGTATACTTCTTTTAGTATATGTTTTTCGTTTATTTGATGTTGGTTAGCACTCTCGATCTGTTATAGTTATTGATTTTTTTTTACACAACAACTATCACCGTACGTGGCGTCAAGGGCCTCTTCGCATTGTAGTGTTTTAGTGTAGATTAGTTTGTTTCTAATCTGCGGGTTTAGGGATGTACGGTGGGGCATCACATTCATCCATGGATATTTTCCATCGACTTCGGGTTGTGTGTGTCTTTGTATAGCGCCGCACACGTCCTTGACTTGACGTCTTTGTCTAGTCAAGCTTTGTGAGTGAGTTAGAGAGTGTTTAGTAATTACCTTTGCTTGTAAGTGATTGTTTATCCTAGTAAAGGCTCCGCATTCTCTTATACTACTTGCACTCGTTGATTCTTCCTTTGTAGAATGCGAGACGCTTGACTATCCTAGTGATTTACTAATTATTCCTTGAGGGTGTACTATGTATACTTGTTTTAGTGTATGTTTTTTGTTTATTTGTTGTTGGTTAGGACTCTCAATTTATTGTAGTTAATGATCTTTCGTTACACGACACAATGGATATTGCCCAAAGACCCACAACATCATTATTTCTAGAGATGTAAAAGCCAATGAGAACCACCCAAGTAATTTTATCACTGATACAACATCATTATGGACCATCATCCATAATCAATTCCGGTTGACACTTCCCACATTTCACACTATACAGGGTAGCTACATTGAGCCTTCATTTGTACTCCCACAATAGGCAACTCCATCAAGACAATCTCTATGTCATCACCACAATACTTCCCCGTCGCCTAGATCCAGCATAAAAGTAGACACTGGACTCCAACTGGAAACCACACAAGAATATTATCCACCCAAAAACCAACCTATTCAACCACGCCGATCCAACCTCATTAAATGGCCCTTAACTGGTCTTGAAGCTTTGTTGGTACAATTGAGGATTCCAACCTGAATTACAAAGACGCCATCGACAGTCCACATTGAGTTCACGCCATAAAGGAAGAGATTGATAGCCTACACGCCAATAATACTTGGACGTTAACCTCCCTTCCACCAGGGCATGAGACAATATCCTCCAAATGGGTTTTTAAGCTTAAATCCCTACAAGGCACAACTTCCAAACAATACAAAGCTCGTCTTGTAGCCCACGGTTTCCATCAATGCAAAGGTATTGATTATTATTATACTTTTGACTTTGCCGCCAAACATAATACTACTAAGATCATCACCTCACTCGCTGAAACATTTGGTTGGGAAATGCATCATTTAGACGTAAAGACAACTCATTTTAATAGTCATCTTAAAGAAAATGTATACATGCAAGAGCCCCCCGATTATATAAAAAAGACAAAAGAACACCTCGTCTGCAAACTTTATTGTTCTCTGTACAATCTTAAACAATCTGCTTAGGGCTCTGGAAATCAATTAATGGCTCTGGAAACAAGGCCAACAATCACACGTTCATAACAACCTTTATTTCTTATGCAAAGGCACATTGATTGTTATTCTCATTTTTTATGTTGATAGCATCATTTTCACTAGGAACTTGACAACCAAAATTGCATGGCTTTGTTGCAAGTAACTTGCTCAATTTAAAATGTCTTATCTCGGTTTTCTATCTAAGTATCTCGACATTGAGTTTGATTTTACCAAGACCGGCATCTTCATCCACCATGCCACATACTCATAGATTTTGGCATGTAGAATTGTAACCCTACACAAATTCCTCTTCCAACTTGTTTTACATCTTTGAGTCAAACCGGCACTCTCGACTTTGACCCGACAACATATTGTTCCCTTGTCGGAAAATTATCTTTTCTCACCACCACTCAACCCGATAATACATTTGCTGTGAAACTTCTATCTGGCTACAATTTGGCTCTTCAACTCGCCCACTTCCAGCCGCAAAGCAAGTCCTACACTGCCTCTGCAAAACCACCTCTCAAGGCCTTTTTAACTTTTGATCAAACAATTCAAATCTTATTGGGTACAACGACGCTGACTGGGGTGGGGATCTTGACCAACACAAATCTAGCTAGGCTTACATACTTGCTTTAAATAACAACCCCGTTACTTGAAGCACAAAAAACAGACGTGCCTTGCTCTCTTGTCCGCCAAATTTGAATTCCGATCCCTAGTGGAAACCACAAAAGAAGCCATGTGGATTTGCAATCTACTTCAAGAACTGAGATTGCTAAATAAAAACCAATTACAATCAAAGGTGACAATCAAAGCACATCAATATTTTAGAAAATCCCCAATTTCATTCCAAGGCAAAACATTAGGAGATACATCTCAATTATGTGCAAGACATGGCAGAGGGAAATGTGAACATCATGTTTACACCTACTGATAAACAACCTAGGGATTTCTTGACCAAGGCTACAGGCTGCATTAAATTCAATTGTTGTTAAAACCTTTTACAATTTGGTGAATATTCACACCCTTCAGACTTTAGGGAGGGTGTTGTAAACTAGGTTAATTAGGAAACCCTTCACTAGTTTACTGTACACATCAATTAGACTTTAGTTAGGGTAAATTAGGTTTTCACTCACAGCTGCTGAGCACACGGCTCCTCTCTTGTATTTAAGAGTATATGCTCCTCTTTCAATTTATCTTCTCTACTTTGAAATTCAATAGCTACAGACATAGAATATTTGGAGAGGGTCATCAACTTCTTCATCAATTTTGTATCACTGCCATAAACTGAGATCTACAATGAAATGATTTGCAATGTGTTGGAGCTCTTTCAGAATGTATTTTGAATCAGTCTTGACGTCCAAGTAGGTTTTGTATATTGTAGTAGATTTTGCATTTTGCATTAGGTTTCGCATTTTGTTTAGTACAGTATTTGAGCAGGATTTCTAGACTTGGAGAGATTATTTTACATTACAAGACGGCGACGATGTGTTTGAAGAACCGATCGGATTGCTGCTTGATTGTGTGTTCGGGTTTGAGAAGCCACATTTGAGTTGCAACATGATGTTTTTTGTGTAAGAATAGATGTATACAATGGTTACAAAAATTTGAATTTGTGTTGAACCCGATTCAATGATACATGACATTTCAATTTAAATCACTATTGCACCTACGACATGTTCCAAAAGTTGCAAAATGGTCATGTATTCTACATGTATGGTGTTGTATTTGAAGATGAAAAGGTTAAGATGTTGAAGAATGTTAGTTGAAGAATCTTCAATTTAAAGGTGTATATCGTGCTAAGTTTAAAACATATTTTGCATTTTGAGAGTAAAATACGTAATCCATAGTCCTTGAGGTATCTTGCAAACCTAAATAACGCCTGCTCTTGCCCTGTTGGAGACAACGGGTCAGCACACTAGTCCTTTATAAATGTACAAAACATGTAAAAACTATTCACTTAGTTCACGGTAAGAAGATTCCGAAGCCATCACCTCAAGAATGTAGTGCACAAATGCATTCGAGAGTACTAACTAAAGTAGGTAGAAACATTCTTTGTACACTTGAGAACGGTTAGCTAATAATGTATGCTATTATTGCAGATAATAGCAGATAAATATTATCATGATATATACTTGTATGCAGATAATCCTAAACATAGCAATATCTATCATATTTAGCAACGTACCTCTGGCATCGTGTCTGAGATTACTAGTCCGAGCGCAGGGAGTCTCCATATCCATAAGGCGGAAGATACGGAGAAATCACAACAAACGCCATGAACAAAGTGAACTGCAAGCACACAAAGATGGCCGGAATCAGGAAAAGTTTCATGGGGAGGAAAATAAACTGAAAGACGTCTGATGGTTCTCACCAGCAGTGGAAGCGTCAAGAAGCCCCAAATTGGCCAAAGCGCGATTGAAAATCTGTGACCAACCAAAAGCATTACAGCACATTGTTAAATACTCAGTCAGAAAGGCCAGCTTAGAACAAAGGCAATTCCTTTTCACTAATTATCTCCTTAGACTTGCTTAGAAGATTCATGTTACGCAGTAGTACTCTGGCTCTAGATGTTTACAGCAACCACACCATAGCCACCACATCATTGATATGGGCACACCCTCACAAGTCTACATGTTGAGACATTCATAAACATGCTTAATTTCCCCACAAGGGCATCGTCATCCTTACTTATTATGAACTTCAAGTTAAGTTAGTGCCATGAAGATCTCATTAGTATCAAGAAGAGTCACAATTCCATCACTGGAATGCAGTAGTTCCTGCAGTACTACTTACAGCAGCGATGATGTGAGTCCCAAGAGGGTGGCAGTCGGGATTGCGGCAGGTGCAATCAACTCCCATTTGTCCTCTGATTTGAGAATGTGTCGCAAATAAACTGCTAAGTAGGCAAAGATGACTGCATTTATTGCGAGACATAGCAAGCCCAGCAGAAATGGAAGCCTGCAGCATTTATTGAACACACATTCAGACTATCACATGCTGGAGAAAGTAGTCATACCCTCTCAAACAAAAACAATTCTCTAGTGAGACTCCTTTCAGATTATTTCCAACTCTCAAAGCTCTACGTCCCCAAGAGCCTATCAATTGTCAGAAGGTGCCACTGGTGGCCATAATATTCTACATGTATGGTGTCATATTGAACATGATAAGGTTTAGGCTCCACATGAAAGATGTTAGTTAAAGAATCTTAATCTAAAGGTGTAAGGTGCTTGCTAAATTTTAATACATTTATTGTGTTCTACAGAGTAAAGAAATGACTGTATATACGATTACAGACTGAGGTTTAAGGGTTAGCCTCAACCAACCAGTACAAAACCTCCTCCCATGAACACACCAACCTCAATCCATATCAATTCACGATTAGCAAGTCCAACCCAACAACCACCAGGATCCCCAAAAAAATCAGAGTCTTAAAACCAATGCCTTACAGAATTCACCAGGCTCAAAAGGGCAACTGGAGATAGGTCAAAGAAAAAGTCAAAACTGCGTGTGTAAACCAATGATCACCTGCGGATGCGCGGGTCGTAGAGCAAGACATGGAAGAGATGGTGGTGGGAGTCGCCGAAGTAGATTGCGAACGTTGCAGCAGCTAGCCACAAGAGATTCTCAGCCGTTCGCTGCAAAGGGGCAGGCTCAGAGCTTGGAGCAGGCAACGCCGGCGACGGTCCACATAAGCCCAACTCCCCTCCATAGTCTGGCGAGAAGCTGTACCTCTTTCTCACATTCGCCAGCAATCGACCTCGGTTGCCAGAGGACATCACACCCAACGTTCTTCCTTTTACCCACCAACAACAAGCTCACTCTTCCCAAATTTGCTTCCAAATGGCGGCTTCAGCCTCAATCCCACTGGAACTTTCAGCACTACCCGTACAACGAGTCAACCCTTAAACGCCGGAGCAGCCAAAAAGTGGTTGCTTGGATAACATTTTGAGGATGATCGTTGCTGTAAACGGTCGTTTTTCATCCCAATCTTTTTTTGGAGAGTTCATTGAATGTGTAAGTATTAGATGCTGATGAAACTTGCCTCATTGAGGTAATCATGTTGTATCTAAAGCAGAAAAAGTTTGTGACATGGATCTCAATGTAGTGTATTTTTGAAATTTCTTGCTCTAGCTCTAAATCTGAATTTGAGTCATTAAAACAATATTTTATTATTTTGAGTCCAACTAATGAAATGAGGTTTATGAGGTCTAGTTTCCATTCGAGTTTGAAGTTTTGAAAAATACTTAAAATTGGATAAGTTATTGCAATTCAAACTTTGGACCTACAACCAATTTTTTAATTTTATCTCAACACGGAAGTTTCATTTACACCACAAGTTTTGTCCCTACAATGTACACCTTGGGTGATCTCACCCCTGGAAAAAAAATTAAATTCCACTTATACTTGATGAAAAATTACAACACATAGTAGAATCGAAATTGAAATTGATTTCACGGTAGTGGGCAACGTCCTTTTAGGGTTTAACGCTGGATCCACGGCCATGGATTCCTCACAATCATAGGGACTCTTTTAGATCCAAGGAGGACGTCACTTGCCATTGCAGATCACTTACCAACATTTGCCGTCACTTGTTAGAGTCAATCTTCAAAATGGCGGTCACTCTGGATGCAGGGCTTTGAGGCGGGTTGCAAAATCACATCAACATGTCGTCGCTCATCTTTGCTAAGTTGTCGTTGGACGCATTCTTCTACCTACGCCTAGTGGAACCGCTTGACCTACGAAGGCACATTCTTGGCGTACCATTCCTCGTCGCTGACATGTGCTCTTTTACTCCTCTGCTACAACTTTGCAGTGCCGGTTGAACGTGGGCGCCTCTCCCGCCCGTGAAGTGGAATCGTCGGGGTTGCTCAATAGGAACCGCGTCTTTGACTTGCAGATGAGGATGGTGCATGTCTTGTCGGATGTGGTGTAGATGCATGTAGAGGAGATGGCAAAGTACGAGGAGCCGGTCATGGGGATGATAGTCGATGCCATTGTGGAATCCTAAGTGTTTCACATCGTTCTTAGCAATAAAGTAATGAGGATGAGGATTTATGACTCCATGAGCGGGTTGTGGACGCAAGAAGACTCTATATAAGGGAAACATTTGCTTGAAACATGGCCGGGCTACACCATTTTGGCGTTTTATGATGACGGCTTGTTATTACAACTCCGGGCTTATTTAATTTGCATTGGTACAATGAGTGGCATGATGAATGGAGTATTGAGTTCCTCTCCGGATATGAGCACGTTGAAATCTTGAGAAGAAGAAGAAGAAGAACCCCGGTCTTTGATGGAGACCGGAGTGAATAAAGTATGTTTGTTCCACCACTAAGACCATGTTCACCAAACATAGGTTTAGAAGTATGGAAATACTCTCCCTTCTTGTGGGTAGACACTATGTGATAGTAACCAGTAACCAGTGGTGAAAGACCAACCAGAGCCAGAGGGCTCAATTTCAAGAGTTTAACTTGTAAGGATAAGCACGTGTTTTAGGGAGGTTTTTAAGGGGTGTCATATAATTCTGGAAGAGGTTGTTTATTCTTGAGTTTTCGTTTGTGTAGAAGTATGGACATTGCATATTGGATAGTAATGGTGTTGATTTTTGTGAATGTCTTTTGAATTGTATTCATAGGGATATTAAATGTTTCTTTGAGACTTTTCGTAGGGAGGATAAAGGTAGTAGCTCTAGCTCTAGCGGCAATGACAATGAGAGGGTCAATTTTCCATCGAAGAATTGCAATTTCATTAATAAATGGTTGGTATTTATTGGTTTTGTTTTCAATTGTTTCTAGAAAAAATCTATCATTATAATATTTGAATTTGATAAATTGGATAAAAATATTTGTATTTATGTGGTTTGGTGGAGGTTCTTTGTATAGTAGTCATTTGATGCATAGTATGTCTCGTTTAAATCTAGCATTACAATGACATCTTTGGATTCGACATGTGCATGGAAATAGCCGTGGGGAGACCGTGTTTTTTTGTGAGTTGTTGTTGAAGGTTCCGGCATTCATAAGTATAAAGCATATGGATTTGTTTGAGGATACAATTATTTTTTGGATTTCCCATACCGCTTTATTGTGCCTTTTGATGATTAGGGAGTATATGTAATGGTTTTGGCATTTGAGAAGTACGTGTAGCCATGTGTCCGGATCCGTGGAGGTGCATATTGGGCATGTTATGGATGGAAATTTTTCAATTCCAAAGAAGAGGTGTTTGCAAGCATTTCCCATGTATTGTCCAGTACGGAATTTGATACGGCATGTTTTTTGTGAGTCTACATTTGTGGGATTTTTCCAAAATTTTGTAGAGAATTCATTATCAATGTTATTGTTGTTTGTCAATTTGTCTATATTAGGGAAGTTTTCCGATATTACATCGAGATGATTAATTAGATCGTGTTTTTTTAGATATATACTTAGAAATCTTTTGGGGCCTTTATCCGGTGTCTTCCATTGAAGACCAACTTTCTCTTTGGAAGTAGTATGAGGTAGTCTGCACATGTTCATGTGGATGTTTGGCATTTCCATAGGATTTACCTAGCCCTTCTTTAGCTAATTTTTCCGCTCATTTGTTTCCTTCTATATTGGCATGTGCTCAAACTTTATAGAGATTTGTAATTTGTGTGCAATTTTGAAGCATTTAAACCATAGATGTTAGTATGGCCTGGTTGGAGTAGCTATTGTGCAAGGCAAGATGTGTTCTTTGTGTGTTTAATAGATAAAATACGTGTATACAATCTGTAAAGATATGTGTAGCTTCATTAGTATTTGTGTGTTAGTAATTTAGAGGGTTTTATGGAGGGCCATCATTTTTGCTCTGGGGAAATTTTGAAGTCCATCTAGTCTTTTGGATATTTTTATTTCTTTGGTTGAGTTGTATATGCCATATCCAGCTTTTTCTCTATGCCAATGTCCCGGGCTATTTTCTCTTGGTTCTTTGAAGGAACCATCTGTGTAGGAGCAGTATGCGGGGTTGAATTTTAATGGGATATGGTTTGAGTATGTGGGTAGAAGAGGCGGTGGGATAATGTGGTTTTGTGTTTTGTTTACACATTTAAGTTTTGACCATTTTTTGTTGTGGTTTAGTGAAGTTAAGGAAGGTGTAGGTGGAGCTATTTTTGTATATAATTGATGTATGTTTAGATTGTTTGTTATAGAGGTGAGTGTGGCAAGTTGTTCCGTGCTTCGAATATTATTATTTTGGTGGTGTATATATAGTATTTGTATCGTGGATGGCTCAAGTCTTGGTTTATTTCTTAGTTCAAGTAGTAGTGTGGGTTCTTCGTATGATACTGAGTCTACTTCAGATATTACGATGATTTGAGAGTCAATGGATGGACCTGAATGTAGGTTGAAGTTTTGATACCAGTTATTGTCTGGTGAGATGATAAGAGTGAAAGTATATTTTGGATCATGTTTGGGTGCAAGTCTTGCCCAATGTATTGCTTGTTGTGTTTCTTCTATATTGTGGGGGTGCGCAATACCATTCAATCCATTTGTGGTCACAAGCTTTTTTTAGTGAACCAAATATTTTGTCTCTTTCAAAGGGTGAGTGGAATTTAGTGAGTTGGATGGGGCATGTGACGGGGATGAAAAATGCAAGTGTTGGATGTTGAATGATGAGATTAGTGAGTCTATGATGGTCGTGGATAAAGTGTATTGTGCGAGTTTGAGGGGGTCAGTTTTTGAGATGCGGTATTCATATCTTCGATGTAGCAAAACTATTTCACTTCTGAATGGTTGGGTTGTCGGTTCTATGATTGTTGGAGTTTGTAACTTGTTATGGTATTGATTCCATAGCCATTAGAGTGTAGTGACAAAAATAGTGATTAGATGCCTCTTGTTGTCTATGTATATATGTGCGTGGTTTTTATTAATTTTAAAGAAGAAGAAGAAGAAGAAGAAGAAGAAGAAGAAGAAGATTTATGGTGGTTGTACGCCTGTTGGTAGTGGCTCTCCGCTTTCTATTTTTCTTTTGTGTAATATTATGGACATGGCATGGTGTATAGCAATTGTATTTATTTCTCTAAATGTATTTTTTATAAGTTTCTTTGGTATTTTGAGTTTGGTTTTTAGGATTTTCATAGGAGGGATGTATGTAGATGCTCTGGCACCTACTGTAATTACTATTAGTGGTTCAACTATCCAACCTTTGTTGATAATATTGTTGATGAGAGGTTGGTATTTTTCTATCTTTCTCTCAATGGTATCTGGTGAGAATCTGCCATTACAGTATGTGAATTCTATAAATTGTACCTTTAAATTGATGTTGGGAGATGTAGGGGGGTTTGATTGGTAGGGTAGTCCTTTTATGCATAGTAGGTCTGGTTTTAGTCGTGCATTACATTGGCATCTTTGTTGTACGCATGTACATGGTAATAGCCATGGAGGGATTGTATTCTCTGGTGGTTTATCATTACATGTGCCCGCATTCATGAGGGTATAACATCTTAAATTTTTTGATGAGACTAGTAGTTTTTTAATTTCCCAAACTGCTTTATTGTGTCTTTTTGTTCTAAGCCCATGTATATGGTGTTGCTTGCATTTTAGCAGTACATGTAACCATGTGTCTGGATCTTGGGAGTCGCATATTGAGCATGTGATTGATAGATATAACTCTCTGCCAAAAAATAGTTGTTTTCTAGCATTGCCCATATATTGACCATGTCTTAGTTTTAGGAGGCATTTTTTGGGGAGTCTGTTACCTATTTATTAGTCCAAAATTCATTGGATAGTTTATCGTCAATGTCACTGTTACTTATCCATTTATTTTTACTGGGGAAATTGTTGCAATGTCTGTTAAGTTATGTTCTTTGTCATATTTAATAATATGCTTTTCAAGGAATCTTATAGGGCCTTTATCTAGGGTTTCGTCCATAGAATGCCACCAGTCTCTCTGAAAGTAATACGGTGTAGAATGTGCAAATTCATGTGGTAGGGCTGCATTGTGGTAATCTTTGTCTCTACCTTGTTTGGCTAGTTTGTCAGCTTTTTTGTTGCCATCTATATTTGCGTGAGCTCGTACTTTGTACAATGATGTAGGTTGTGTTCTTTGTTGCAAAAGTGTTACTATATCTTGTAGAATGGTTTTGTCCGCGTGGTTATTGTGTTGGATGGGGTGTTTGAGTTGTGTTTGGATATTGTACTGGCCATTTAAACAGTCTGTGAAAATGTGTGCAGGTTCATTAGGGTATTTGGAGGTAATAATTTGTAGGGTTGTGTGTATTGCCATTATTTCAGCTCTAAATATGTTTTGTAAACCTAGGAGTCTTATGGCTAGTTCTATATTTTTGGATTGATTGTATATTCCATATCCTGCAGTTTACGAGTCCAATGATCGCCCATATCTTGTGGTGGGAGAAATGAGCCATCAGTACAGTAGCAGTATTGTGATAAGAATTTGGGTTGTTTATCATTTATGAAGTTAGGAATTGTTGTTGTATTGTAGTTTGTGACTAAGTTGTCTGTTGGATATGTGAGTGTGTTCCATTCCTTGCTTTTGTTAACTTGTGTATTTAGTTGTGTTGGCGGGGCAATTTGTACGTATGGTTGAGGGATTTGGAGTTTGTTAAAAATTGTGGTTAGGGTGGTGATTTGTTCATTATTTCCAACACTGGTGCTTTTATGGTGTACACATAATATGTGAAGAGCAGAAGGTTCTATTCGTGTTTTAGTAAATTCGGGTGGTTTTGTTGGTTCTTCATATGTTATTGTATCTGTTGGTATATATGTAACAACATGTGTGTCTGGATAGGGGCCTTTATGTGGTGTTAGGTTATGGTACCAGTTGTTGTCGGGAGTAGTTATTATGGTAATGGTGTTTGGATTGTTTTCTGTTGCAAGTCTAGCCCAGTGTATAGCTTTCTGGGTATCCGTTTTGTTATGTGGGTGAGCATAGCCTATTCCTTTCCATTTGTAAGAAAATGCTTGTCCCATAGAACCAAAAATTTTGTCTCTTTTAAATGGTGGGTACAACTTATCTATTTGAGTGGAGCAAGTTACTGGTGAGGAAAAATACGTGTGAGTTATATTGAAAGATGTTATGATGTGGTCAAGTAATATTTTTGGAAAAGAGTAATGTGCAAGTTTAAGTGGGTAGGTTTTTAAAATTCTATATTTGTATCTTTGGTATAGCTATATTATTTCTGTTTCAAATGGTTGTGTAGAAGGTGTTAATCCGTGTGGTGAATCTTTTGCTTTGGAGTATTGGTTCCATAGCCATTTTAGTCTGGTTATAGGTATAGTCATGAGGTGCTTGCCTGTTTCATTGTAAAGGTGTGTCGTTTCATCTTTTATTTGTATGGTGTTTTGGTTGGTGTTGATATCTTTTGAGGAATTGCATTCATTTACATTGGTATGTATAAGGGGGAGGGGCATGGTCGGAAGTATGTATCTTGTATCTCGGGTTTGTTCTTCTACAAAATGGGTATTTATTAAATTTCTCTAATGTGTTTGTTGTTTTGTGGTGTAATATTGAGCAAGCAAGGAGGTGTTGAGTTGTATAGTTATTGGTATGTTTGGTGGGAAGAGGTCACTTTGTGGTATCCATTTATTGTATGTAATATCGTTTGGTAATTTCCATTGGCATAGGTAGGTGTGGTATGTTTTTGGAATTTTGAATTTGTCTTTTGTTTTGTTTTCTTTGTGGTCTAATATTGAATGTATGGGAAATGTAGTTGGGTTATTGGTGATTTTAATTGGTGGTTTCAAATAAGGGGGATGTGGTGGTGGTGGGGGGTGTATAGGATTTGTACCAAGGTTGGGTAAAATATGATGGTCGTGTGTTCTATATTCATGTTTTTAGAGTTCGTGGTGTAGGGTGCTCAATGCATGGGTTTTGGCATTGTGGATTGCATATAGGGTAGCAGAAAAGTTGTTCAGCTATGTTAAGGGCTTGTTTGATTACTTTAGTTGGTGTACTGTAGTATATTTTGAATTCATCATGTGACATTAGATTTAGACCATTTGGGAGTGTTAAATGTTTTATCTCATGTATGTTTTGAAGTAATAATTTGTTGAGAAGTTTGTGATTTTGCTGAGGGGTGAAGTGTGGTAATATTTTTGATGATAGGTTGAGCCACATTTGTTCAAGAGGTGTGGCTTCAAGTGGAAAGTTTCTTGTTGTACTTCTCAAGTGAGCGCCTCCACATCGTTTGATAAGATAGAGTGTTCTTGTTGTAGGTGATCTTAAACAATCGTATTGTTTAATTTTCGGAATCTCTTGTGCTCCGTTGTATTTAGCAAGTATAAAATGTATAAGACTTCTATAAATTATTCCCAATTTTCCTGTGTCATTAAGAGCATTGCGTAGTTGTTCACCTATGCACCTTAGGTATGCGTTCTTTAATGAGAATGCTTCTATCCCAAACATATCATGTGGCAATTGGGTAATTACGTTGGGAGTGCAATTCGGTAGCCCACAAATTTTCTTTTGTATTGCTATAATTTTTTTGTCTAGGTTTTTAATAGTAGGTAGTGAGTATGGTACCGCGTAAAAACTATATGCAATGCCTGCTCTTATAACTATGTCTACCATGCTCACTTTTTGTTTAATAGTAGTTGGACAATTTACTAATTGGTTGCATTGTTTAATTAGTTTGGTGGTTGTTGTGTGTGTTTGTATTTTCCAATTCAATGATGGAACTAGTTGTATTCCTAGATATACATATGGCTCATTTTGATGTAGTATGGGAATCAGTTGGTTTCTGTATGATATATTTGCAGCTTGTATTAGTGCTTTGAAGACTATTTGATTTGTTTTGGATTTGTTTGGGCATCCACTAATTGCACATTTCGGAATTCCTAGGTCTATTCCAGCCCATTTGCAGAATTTGTCCATTTTATTAAGTTGATTTTTTATTGAGGGAAGTTTGTTTGTTATGATTGCAAGATCATCTGCGTATGCTGCTGTATTTATTGTTGTTTTTGAAGTTCCCAAGGTATAGCCGTATTTTCCTCTTTGTAACCATCGTAAAAGTGGTTCTAGAAAAATAAGAAAGAGATATGGGCTAAGTGTATCTCCTTGTATTGTGCCTCTTTGTATGGATATTTTTTGGGTTTGGCCAAAGTATTCACGAGTAAAAATGGTGTTAGACTGTGAGTAGATATCTCCTACTAGTATTACCGCGTCCTCAGGGTATCCTAAATCTTTCATAATGGCTAGTAGACGGGCGTGGTCAATCGAGCCAAATGCATTTTTGAAATCTATATAGAGTAAATATATATCTTGCGTTGTTAGTTGTGCATCTTCTAAAGCCGCTATTAGTAATTGAAATTGTCTAGATGTGCATCTTTCGACACGGAACCCTTCTTGGCTGTCATGTAGAATTTGGTGTTTTTCTCCGTATGTTGAGAGTATTGATGTTAGTGTACTTGTAAAAAATTTGTATATAGTGTTGGCCAGCGCTATAGGTCTGTGATTTGGTAGTTGAGATGGGTCGCCCTTTTTGTATAGTAGTATTGTGAGGTTATTTTCCATGATGCCGGAATTTGTTTTTGTTTATAGCAATGTTTAAAGAATAGGAATAATATGCGGTGGAAGTTTGTAGGCATGTTCTTCACGATAGAGTTGGATATTTTGTCCGGTCATGGGGTTTTGTTGTTTGCAACGTTTTTTAGGCATAAGTCAAAAGTTTCTTGATCAAAGTATATATGCAGCGGAGTTTCTGGATGACCTCTTTTATCTATTACAAAGCCTTCTAGGTCATGCCATGGGTATTGTCTAACTCCGCATGTGCATTCAGGAGGGTGGTATGGTAAGTAATAACATGTTGGAACAGTGGGTTTATTAATAATTGATTGTTGTATGTAAATTTCATTGGCAATGTCTTGCCGGCTCATTAGTATGTTATTATTGCGATCTGTGATGCAGTCTAATGGTGGTGTTTCTTGGTTTTTGAATACTTTATTGTTTATCTTTTTTGGGCTTATTTCGTGTAATTGTCTGTATTTGGATATAGCCTTTTTTATACATTCTTTTGTGTATTTTGACATGATTTTTCTTGCTTTTTTGTTTGCGGCCTTGGCTAGTGTAGCTAGATCATTTATCCATGGTTCAATAAGTAAGCCGTCATTTGGGGGTCGTGGGATCTTGACATGGGTGTGTTTGTTTAATTCATTGATAATTGGATGTGATCGCCATTGTGGTGTGTTTTTTGTGATATATATTGCTTTTCTAATTAGGTGGTATGTTGCAACATGTTTTTTCCATGTTTTTTGGGTTTTGCGTGGTAAGTATCCTCCTTGTTTTGAGATTCTATCATTGAGTGTAGGTATGGGTGGTGCGCTACACGTATTTTCTATAGCTTCTGATATTTTTTGAGTGATTTCGTCCATATGGGAGCATGCTAGTTTCCATTGATCGGGATTTAGATGTTCGTATGATAATATGGTGTCTAGGTCATTTAATTGTAAAGCGTTGTTTTCATAAAAGTTTGTGTTGAATTTATCCAAATTATCTTGCGGTATAGGGTTGAGTATTCTAATTGGTCTCGAGGTAGGTGGTGTGGGGTGGCGTGCAATAAGTTTGTTTTGGGGTATGTGTAGTGAAATGGGTGCATGGTCAGAGTTAAGATTGACTTCTGTAATTGTGGTACATGTGTATAGATTGTGATTTTGTGTTTTGATATAAAATCCGTCTATTAGACTTGTATGTGTATAGTTGTATCCACCTTGTCTAGAGTAGTTTGTATTTGTTGGGACATATGTTAGTGCTAAGCTATCAATATATGTTTTCCATGCAAAATCTTCTTCTTGTGGTGGTGTGGTATTATGTTCATTTTGTCGTCCTATTAAAGCTATGTCTCTATTGAAGTCTCCACATAGTATGAGAGTGTGGTTAGGATATGTGTTAATTTGTGTTGTAATAGTTTGTTGTATTATTGGGATTAGTTCAATATCTTCATGATGTGAGGGCATATATAGGTGTATTAATAGCATGGTTGTAGTGGATGGTTTTTTATGTGTATAATTTGTAAGTAGGGTGAGATTTTTAGAGGGGTTGCTATTTTGGTAATATTTCCTCGGTATGCATATTTGTGATTTATTAGTGTAAGTAGTCCTCCTCTAGCGGGTGTGTAAGGGATCCGTTGTTGAATGCATCTAGTTAGTGCGTGAGTATTGTTAAATATTAGTTTATAATCTGGGAATAAATTTTGTATGTACTTTATTGACTTGGTGGCAATTAGTTTAGTTTCTTGGATGGTGATAATGGCCGGGTTTGTATGTAAGGCAAGTTCTTCTAAACTAGGTAATGCAGTATTTAGTGTAGCTGCATTCCATGTAACAATATTAGTTTGATGGCTATTGTTATGCGTATTGGATTGAAATGGTGATGAGATATGGGTCAATGGAGGGGGGTGTGTGTACTCCTCTAGGGGTTCATAAATTCTTAGTGTTTCTTCGAGAAGATTGTTTGGTAGAAAAGGAAATTTAATTTTTAGCATTTGTATCGATGGTGCATTTTGTGTTTGGTGTATGAAATCATATAATTCTTTGTGTATACTAGATGGAGGGTTTATTATTTTTTGATTATTTGTAATATATTGTGTATATGGGTGTTCGATGTGAATATGCCTTTTGGGTGGGTTTGGTAGTGTAGACATCTTGTTTAATAGCTTGGCGGTCCAATCCGGTTCGGGAAAATTTATTAGTTGGTGTTCACATGAATTTATGTTAGGGCTGATGGTTGTTATTAGTGCAAACAATATTTGTGCTAAAGGGTAATTTCTTATTCGGTTGAGATATGTGTTTAAGTGTGGGAAGTCTCTAATAGTAATTTGGTGGTATTGGTGATCTTGTTTTACGATGGGGGAGAAATTTTTTGCAAGGTGTTGATACTGAGGTTGGAGTTTGATTGTACAAGTATGTTTTGTATCTACGTTTATGAGCTGATGGGTGGGTTTTAAACACATCTAGCATAGGGCCAGGGTTGGTTTCAATATCCCCACATTTGATTAGATGATGTATATCATTATATTTGTAATAATATGTATTTATGGTTGTCTTGGATACATATATTGAGGTAGTGTTAAAAATAGATTTTTATAACATTTTGTTTTGGTCAAAAAGTAAGTAGGTTGAAATAATGAGTTTTCTAAAAGATTTGTTTCTAAAAACATTTTGTCTAAAAACATGATTTCTAAAAACAGATTGATATTTATTTCAAAAAGATTCATATAAATTCTTACTTTCATTAGAATTTCTATTTTTAGTAAGTCTATTTTTGGTGCCTCCGGCGTGCAGCGGGCCGACCAAGCAGACATCCCCGCTTGAATTTTTTTTCTTCTACACATTCTCAACAAATTTCTATTCTTTAATCGCAAACTCTTCTCATCTTTATATAATTCAAGTTTAATTTTACTATTAACTTTCCTTTTATCCCTATAATTTGTATTCCAACTTCTATTTTTAGTATGTTTTGTTTTGTTTTCAGTATCTTTTCTGCTTATTTTTAATCTAGAATTTGTGTTTCTCATTACTAATTTGGTTAATTTTCCATCCCTTATTTTTTATTTTCTTGGGAAGCATATTCTATTTTTAGTACTGTTGTTTGTTGCTATGTTCTTATTATTTGTATTCTTATGATAATGGTTTCCTACCTTACCCTTTATTTTCTTCTTACATATCCTCTCCAGTTTTGTTCTTTTATTTTTAATATTACTTGCTCTATTTGAAACCTTTGAAATTTTATAAGTATCTATCTTCTTCCTATTTAATTTATTATATCTCTTTTTACTCTCCTTGATTTTCCTATTTTTATCCATTTTAATATTCCTTGTCTTTTGATGGTTTTTGGGTTTAAATTCCCTTCTACCCTTATGTATCTTTATTACAAAATTTCCATTATTTTTTTTATTATTATTGTTTCCTTTTTTGTTATATGTAGTTATGATACTAATTTTCTCTTTCCTTTTATTATTTATTCTAATTCCATCTTTTCTCTTATTCCTTTTATTTTTTATTTTGGTTTTGATACTTTTGTTTTTTGTTTGTATATTTAATCTATTCCTTTGATTAATTTTATCCTTTTCATTTTATTTTTTTTTGTTTTTATTTTATCACCTTTTTTTATTTTTGTTTTATTTACTTTCTTTGTTTTATTTCCTTTCTTTAGTTTTATTTTGTTTCCTTTAAATATTTGTTTTCTTTATCTTGTAGTTTTTCTTTGTTTTTTAATATTCTTCTTAGTATTTATTTGTTTTGAATCATTTCTAATCTTTGTTTTCCATATGTATTTCATGTAAGTTCTAAATTTTTTATTTCTCTTTGCATTTTTTACTTCTTTACTAGGTTTAAAAAATTTCTTACTTTTTGTGTTTGTCCTTTCTTTTATTTTGTGATTTTGCAGTTTGTTGCTTGATTTTTGATTTTGAGTATATTTGTTTTTGATGATATACCTTTTGGATGTATTTTGTTTAACAATTGAACTTATTATTTTCTTCATCTGAGTCAGATTTTTGCCATTTTCTTTGTATTTTTTGTCACTGTTTTTGTCACTTTCATTGTATTTTTTGTCACTGTTTTTATCACTTTCTTTGTATTTTTTGGTAATCTTTTGTATAATATCGTTGGTAATCTGTATTACTTTTTTATTACATATCTTTTTTGTTTTTTGCCTATATATTGTCCTCCTCCTATATACTCTATCCTCTACATCTCCCTTCAGCCATATTCAGCTAACAATGCCTCTGCATCTCTTGAAATTCTCCTCAAGCCTATTACTTAGTAATTTGTCTATATTTTGTAACTTAAAATCGCCATCTTCCCTGTTGCCGTCTCTTTTCCTGCCTGCTATGATTTGTTTCCTGCACAAACTCAGAATTTCCTTGTAACATGTCTACAGGATGTTTTGCCATGTCAGTTTTCCAACCATGGTTGAGGTAGTGCACAAAAAAGTCAACTGCTGAAATGCAAGCTCTAAGTTGTTTCTTCACTTCCTCCATCTGCATTTGCATCGCATTTTGCAACTCGTTTGTCAGTTTCTGTGCGTGGATGTTGGCCTCCTTCACAATCTCCTCCTTGAAGACTCCCAGCTCCTCATGCATCTCTTCTTTCAGTTTCTCGTTCCCCTTGTTCACTACTTTCTCCACCAAATCTGCAATTTTACCGTGTATGATGCTGCCCCTCTTCTCCTTTGGTGCGTTCTGTGTAGCCTCCAACGTACTCACAATAGCTGTTGCAATGTCACAAAATCCAAATTTTTCCTGCTCTTCTCTGGTTGGTCGTAGTACACCTTCTGGGCTACGAGGATGAGGTGTGAAACTTACGTGTTTCCCCAGAATCTCCTTCGTCTTGCCTATCCATTGTCGATAGACCATGGGGTTCAAACATTAGACGTTTGTTGCTCCCTTGTGCAGATCTCCAACTTGTCCCGGAAAGAAGAACGTCAGAATGTTCTTCTCTCCCATTGTTGCCTCAATAGACAGCTTTGTCTCTTCCACTTTCTTCATCTTGTGTAACCCGTATAGGCACAACATTGTTGCATTCTTCTTCTTCAACTCTTCCTCCGGAAGTCCTTCTCCTCGAGCGCCTCGTTCAGCCTTTGCGGTTTGTGGTGTAATCACGTGTAACAGCTCGTTTTCGTACGGTACCATATACTGGATTATCTTGTCAGCCTGTGATGGAGTTGTAGCAACCAGCCAACCCCAGGTCTCCCCTTTGCTCTTCTGCACGCTAGCAATCTGATAATCGTGTCCTCTTCTTAAGCTCTCCCTTAGGACTTCTCTTTGAAGTTCAGCTATGGTTACTCCCTCCAGCTTCGTATTCTCTATCTTTGCAGATAGTAGAGAATTCCTTGCGATTGAGTCCCAACTTTTGCATACCTTCCCCACAATTGCCAGATCATGATCCAAATCCAAAATAAACAGTCTCATATCTTTCAGGAGGGCAATTCCGTCGATTCTCGGGTGTTTCAAGTGGAGTTTGATCGTTCCTATCCAAAACTTCTGCTTACTGCCTTTCACCTTCTCTTTGTATGGGATGTAGATTGGTTCTGCCATGTTCTCCCCGACTTCTATCTCCATCTTTTTCAATCGTTCCCTGGTCCTGGTGAGTATTTCACCGTGTGTGAAATCGGTGGCTGGTTTTACAAAGAAAACAACAACTTGATAATCCAGCGATAGTCCCCTATCATTGTCCACCTCTGTCTCGATAGGTAGTTGTGTCAGATTGTAGTGTTGTCCTCCTCTGGCGTCCGGTCGCTCCAACGGGTACAGTTTCTGTGGCACATGGGGAATGCCACTTTCGCAGCATTGTGAACTTGTTCTGCTTCCGCCCTTGAAAATCCCTGCTTCACTTTCTCAGCCACGCTTTTACTCCTCACTCCATCTCCTTCAATTCCTCCTTCTTTCATTGCCAACTGCTCCATTGCTACAAACCCCAGCTAGAATGCTTTCGGTGTTTCCTGGATTGCTGCAATGTTCTTCTTCCTTTTGCTGCCACTGCCTCCGCTACCTTCCTGGATTCGCTTTGTGTGTTGAGTCTCCAACAGCGTCATCCTGCAATCTTCACCATCAGCATCAGCATCCACCATGTTGGTATCCATTGTCTTCCCGAGTGTGATTTCGGTCATGATTGCGTTGTGCACTGCTTTGCCCCTGTTCGCCATCTGGATAACGGTTTTCTTGTATATCTTTTCTGTGTTTCTTTTGGAAAACCTGATGTTCAAACTGCTAACTAATTTTTGCTTCCAATCTGTTCCCTTCTGCGCGTGTATAGGGGTTGTACACAGATTGTTGGCTCTTCTTATCTTACTTAATCTTGATCTATTTAGGAAGTTTGACCTAATTTTTGTATCTTCGATTATTGCTATTATCTTCTTTTCGAATGTAATGAGCAAAAATGAAATTAGGGTTAGATACTTACCTGTGTAGTGTTGTTGGAAAATCTCTTCTCTCAAGATGCTCGAACTGTTCTTCGCGATTTCCAGATTCCCACCAGTGCTTGATTTAGTGTCCTTCGGTGTACTCAACGTCGCTCTTCTCTCCTGCAAAGCCCATAACAAATCGCCCAAGTCGCCGGCGGCGACTACAAAATTCCGGAATTCAGATCTACAACTGTTTTGCGTCTAGGGTTTCAGATCTGGACTGCAGCGCTTTCAGCAATCAAAATCTTCAGCTACATATAGTTTCTAGTCCTTCAATGTTGGATCTGAGCTCTATTACCCAGCCCGCTCTATCAGATCTACAAGATTCAGCTCCAACTACTTAGATCCTCATTCCACCACCATCAACTATCTTCACTACAATGTGTGCATTCGTGATGCGGTTTGATCACTCCTAACACTATTACACACACAGATTACAATCACAGCATCGCTACCACACCAGATCTGATCCCTATCCGCGCCTTACTCCTCTCTCTCCATCCCCACTACTACATTACTAACAACAATTATTAATTTTAAATATATTGCTTGATGTGAGAATGTCTTTTTTGGAGTTGCATTTGGTTGTATAGATGTTGAGGAGGGTAATTGTTATGGGTGGAGTAACGTATCTAGAGTCACAAAGTTGTTCTTGGAGGTGGTGTGCTTGAATGTTTTCTAAGTAGAATTTGTTTTGGATGTTTTGATGTTATTGTATTAATAGTGTGGAGTTACGGGTGGCAGTGTTTTGGTCATGCCATGGAAAGAGGTTCCTTTGGAAAATCCATTTGTTGTAGGTATCGTTATTGTGTTGCCATTGGCATGAATATTTTGTATCATTCTTTATAATTTTGTTTATTGTCAAGAATGAGGTTTATGTGATATGTGGATGGATTTGAGGATGCGCGTTGGGGAAGGGGAAAGAAGTGGATGCGGTGGGTTGGGGAGGTGAATTGGGGGAGGAGTGATATTGGATTAGATGATATTGTTGGTGGTGACATATGCATCTTTAAGAATGTAAGGATTTGGGTGTATAGGGCATGGTGAGGCGCATGTAATGGGGCATGGGAGGGTAGCAAAATAGCTGTTGAGCAATGTTTACATCGCTTTTTATTAATTTGGATAGCGTAGCATGAAATATTTTTAAGTCATTGTGGTTCATAATGTGTGTTCCATCTGGTAATGTAATTTATTTTAAGTCGGTAATGTTTACAGAAAAAGTTTTGAAAGAGTTTTTGGGAGAGGTGTTGGTTAATACTTGTGTCATTTTGGGTTTCTTGTAGCCATATTTGTTCCAAGGATGAAGGTTCTAAGGGCGAAATCCATGACAATGTTGTTTAGAATAACTTTTGTTTTATTTTTTGGGAGAAGATATGTTCGGGTGATTGGTGATCTCATGCAGTCAGCTTTTTTAATTCTAGGAATGTTTTTAGCACCATCAAATTTGGCAAGGATACATTGGGTGAGTCCCTTGTAAATCTTTCCAAGTCTACCTTTGTTGTTGAGTGCGTTTTGAAGTTGTTCCCCGATACATTGGAGGTAAGCATTTTTAAGGGAAAAAGCTTCTAATCCGAATAAGTTTTGAGGGAGTTGAGTAATAATATTTTACATGCATCTACGAAGGCGAGAGATGGGTTTTTGTATGGCAATGATTTTTTTGTCTAGTTTTTTTATAGCGGGCATAGAGTATGGAACTATGTAGAAACTATATCTTACTCCGGATCTAAGTACTGTGTCTACCATTGTTATTTTTTGTTTCATAGTTGTCGGGCATATTATTAGTTCTTTGCATTGTTTAGTAAGTTTTGTGGTAGTGGTGTGAATTTGTATCTTCCATTTTAGTGAGGGGATAAGGTTTGTACCAAGATACACGTATGGTACATTTTGATGTAACTGTATGGGAATGGGTTGGTTACGGTAGTCTATGTTGGCGGTTTGCATAAGTGCTTTGAATGATGTGGGATTCATTTTGGATTTGTTTGGACATCCCGTGGGGTCACACTTTTGGATATCAACATCCATACCGGACCAATTGTAGGATTTGTCAATTTTATTGAGTTGGAATTGTAGTGATTTTATTTTACCGGCTAAAGTGGCAAGGTCATCACCGTAGGCAGCCAAGTTTACGGTGAGTGTGAGTAGATGTTTCCAACTAGTGCAAGTGCCTCTATGGGGTATCCTAGATCAGACATAATTGCTAATAATCTAGCGTGGTTGATAGAGCCAAATGCATTTTTGAAATCAATATACAAAATATATATGTCTTGGTTTGAAAATTGTGCATCGTCAAGTGCGGCTATTAAGGTTAGGAGTTGTCTAGCGGTACTTCTCTCTACCAGAAAGCCTTCTTCGTTGTCGTGTAAAATTTGGTGTTTTGCTCCATACAAGGTAATATGGATGTAAGTGTGCTTGTGAAGAGTTTATACAGTGGCAGCCAAAAGTCTTTGGACAGTGAACCACGCCTCTAACATGTGTTGACTGTAGCTTAGTTGGTGGGTGAGTAAGAGATTTTTTGGGCCAGTTTTAATTAGAACACGACATGGCACCTAATCAACATTGACTCCCTCAAAATTTGCCACTTGTAGAGATTATACATGCAAAAATCATAAAGGGGTGTGTACAACTTAATATGCACATCAGTTGTACACACCACTATCTTTTCTTTACAAGTGCACTTGTGAGGCTTTTTGTTTTGGATTTTTTTTGTAAGATTTAGAGAGGCCTTAGGTGATTTGCTATGGCTCCTAGAAGGTCTGAGAATCAACATAGAGCAATTCTTGAGATGTTTGAGCGAGGCATCTCATATGGTGAGATTTCAGCAATTTTGGGCATTCCTCGAAGCACTTCTTTTGACATAGTGCAAAGGTTTTGTGTGAGAGAGCCTAGCAAACAAAACTTCACCTGGTAGAGCTAGAATTCTTGGTGAACAAGGTGACTGTGACATTGTGAGGAGATTAAATGATCCAAATACTAGTACAACGACAACTATAGGAAGAGTATTACGATCCAAGGGCTTGCGATTGAGTGATAATACAATTAAAATGAGTCTTTGGAGGCAAGGATTGAAAGCATGTGTAAAGACCAAGAAGCCACTTTCGACAAAGAAACATCAAGCACTTTGTTTGGAGTGGGCAACGAAGTGCAAGCATGTAGATTGGGAGTTTTGGGCTCACGTCATTTTTTCTGATGAGTCTAAATTCAATGATCGTTTTGGCGCAGATGGACGTCTTTTAGATCAACATGTGCAATGTATAGTCAAACATGGAGGAGGAAACATAATGGTTTGGAGTTGTATGAGTTGGGAAGGAGTTTGCAAGCTTCATTTGATTGAAGGGAAGATGGATAAATATGTATATCGCGATATTTTAGAGATGGAACTTATGGGCACTATACATATGCAAGGTTTTCAAGAGGATGAGGTTATTTTCCAACACGACAATGATCCAAAGCATAGTGCACATTATGTTGTAGATTGATTGCGTGCTAAAAAATTCCAGCTTATTGCACATCCTCTACAATCACCCGACCTCAATCCAATAGAACATCTTTGGAATAAAGTGGCTATCACCGCATTCATTGCGGCCGAGTTAACATCCATAAGACCTATTCTAGACATCTCTTCCATGTTTAGGGGATTAGTTCCATCAAGGCTTCTAGGATGTGGTGTAAGTCCACATATTTACCATGTAATTCCACACTTGTTTTAACATGTTTTTTGTACACGGCGGCATTGAGGCATTGGACATAGCATGTTCCTACATGTTTACCATTTTCAAGCTTGAAGTACATGTTAACGATGTTGTTCTCCCCAAGTTTTGATATAATTTCCTCCTCTAGCACCTCAATGGTTTCAATTTTGCTTAGTTTCTTTGCAATGAGGATCAAGGCATTTGTTTTTAACTTATCATCTTCACTCATTTTCCCTTTGCTTACAAAATTAGGCACAAATATTTTGTTCGCAAATGCAATTGTATTGTTTTTTACTTTAGTGGCGATTTTTGGAGTGGGTGTTTTTATCCAAGCAAATTCATTTGCTGCCTTTTTTTCTACCCCGGTAATTTCAAAGTTAAAACCACAAGCAAAACTCTTTTTCACTATTTCTTCATGCATAATATACCACTCTTTGTTCACAAAATTTGTCCCCATATTTTTTACTGAAAGGTTGTTAGGTGAAGCCAATGGATCATATGATTTGCATACATTTTCTTTGTGCAAGATTCCCTCATTGAGAGTAAGGATGAAAGGTTTCACCCCTTGTAGCAGAGTCCGCACATTCACCTTTGGGTTCTCCAAGTGCAACTTGATTGTGCCAGTTCAATTGTCCATTTTGTAGTGGCAAAAGATGGTAATGGGCTCCCCCAATGTAGTGCCTCGAGGTATCTCCAATTCCTTCAGTGTTGCCACAACCATATTATATATGACCTTTTGGGCGACATATCCATATCCCGCACCCGTATACAAAATTTCTAGAAGAAAATCAAAACATCATAAATCATGGCAACTCAATACATAAAGAACTATACAACTTCTTACATAGCCAAACCACACCACCCTCAAACGACACAATAAAACAAAAATTTCCCTACCTCCCCAATAATCTAATTAACAAGACCCTAAACTGCTTCGACCCCATAACAAAATATACCCATCCGCCCCCTCCTTCCGTCCTCCTTCCCCCACAAAACCAAAACACTAGCACATAGAATGAAAATGCAATCATCATCACATGGAATGCATCATCTTTAAACACTAATCTCCCCAGTTTACAAACCCTGACTACATATACAAATACACCACTGGCCCTAATAGTCATTCAAGAAACAAAACTATCCGCCACAAAATCTACAAAATACATACAAAACACATTCTAAGACTGTAAGCTCATTTTTAACAACACACATGCACTAACTAGATGCATTCAACAACGGAAACCATACACACCGGGCCGTAGTGGCCTCCTTACACTATTACACAAAAAATATGCCTTCTCGGGCAACATAAAAAAAATCCCTACTCCAATGCACATATCTCCCTACCTCCAAATAATTAGAATTGCTAATCAACCACTACAACCATGGCTAATCTTTCACATGTATATGCCATCTCACCCCGAAGATACTAGATATATGACAGATATAGAAAACACCATTACGTCTCAAATGAGTTTAAATCCTAACCACAATTACATGATATGTAGAGACTTCAACAAGGACATAGCATTAATTGGCCGACAATATGGAAACCATATAACCCCCCCTCAAACCTTAGACTACCAATGGTGCCACTTCACAGAAAACCTAAACTTCACCTACATAAATACTAATACACAATACTCTAGACAAGGCGGATATAACTACAATGACTAGAGCCTAATAGACGGCTTCTACATAAACACAAATAATAATACCCAATACACCTCTACAACAAACAAAGACATTATTCTCAACTCAAACCACTTGCCTATACAACTTCATATCCCAAATAACATATTAATAAGTTGCACCCCTAGAATCACAAATAACAACACTAAACGCATACTTAACCCCATCCCAAAAGATAACTTGGAAAAATTTAACACGAAGTTCTTTGAAGAAAATTCCATGCAAATCGACTTCCTTATAAACATCTTTGAAAATAATAACCAACTCTCCCGAACACAATGGCACGAAGCGTGCCGCACCCTAGAAACACTTACCAATAATATATCCCATATTTTGGAACAAACCTGTGAAGCCCAATCAATACCACAAATGACAACCCGAACATCACAACAAGGCGGCTATTTACCCCGCAAACTTTCTAAAATATGGAAACAACACCTAGCTACATACCACATAATACGGAAAACTATTAGAATCATAAAAAACAATCCACAATGGCGTAATCACCCCATATGTAACGAATTACTAAATTTGCACCATATTGAAATCCCTGCCCCACCCCCTACGAACTTACCCCATGATGCATGGATAAAGGACATTGCACTAATTGCAAAAAATGCCAGTATACAAGCCCGAAAAATAACTACCAAATACTCCAAAGACAATATTAGAAAATCCATCTTACAATACAGACAATTATACGAGATTAGCCCTAAGAAAATAAATAAGAAAGTTTTTCAAAAATCCGAATCCCCACCACTAGACTATATCACGGACCAATACAATAACATCATAATTAGCCCCGAGGATATTGCAAACGAAATTTTCAACCAACAAATAAAAAATAATAGATCCACAATACCAATATGTAACTACCAATTACAACACTCAATCGAATGCACATGTGCAATACGCCAATATCCATGGCATGATCTAGATGGATTTACTTAAGACAAAAGAGGCGAACCGGAAACCCCATTACACACATACTTCAATAGTGCCATATACGACACATGCCTCCGTACCCTCGGAAATAACAAAGCCCTAGGGCCACATTGTATACCAAACTCAATACTCAAAACATGCCTGCAAGATTTCATAAACTTCTATACCTATTCTTCTCCCACTGCTATAAACAAAAACAAATATCAGCTTCACAGAAAACAAGTGCAACAATTCTAATATACAAAAAACAAGACCCTTCAATACTATCAAACCATAGACCAATTGCATTAGCCAACACAATATATAAACTCTACACCAGTACTCTTACCTCAATACTATCCTCATATGGTGAAAAGTTTAAAATCCTACACGATAGTCAAGAAGGATTTAGAGCAGAAAGAAGTACATCTAGACAAATACAAACCGTAATAGCGGCACTTGAAGACGCAAAGTTCACAAATCAAGACATATATATTTTATACGTTGACTTCAAAAATGCCTTTGGCTCTATAGACCACGCCAGACTATTAGCAATAATAACGGATATTGGATACCCAAAAGATGCAACCACAGTAGTTGGAAATATCTACTCCCAATCATCACTTACTACACCGGTGAGCACTTTGGAAAAACCAAGTCCATCCCCATTCATAGAGGAACTATACAAGGAGACACCCTTAGTCCATACCTATTCATCATATTCTTAGAACCACTATTTAGATGGCTAGAGCGAGGAAATGATGGCTACACTTTTGGTACATCACAAATCACCATCAACTCCGCTGCCTACGCAGATGACCTTGCTATTACAACTAACAAAATAAAATCATTACAAACAGAAATGGATAAAATCAATAGATATTAGAAATAGGCAGGTATGGATGTAGGCGTTCCAAAATGTGTTGCTACTTGATGTCTAAATAAATCCAAAATAAATCCAATCACATTTAAAGCCCTAATGCAAGCTTCTAACATCAACTACCGAGGACAACCAATCCCCATACTACACCAAAACAAATCATTTACATATTTAGGCACGAACCTTGTTCCCTCTCTAAAATGGAAAATCCAAATTCACACTACAACCACAAAACTCATTAAACAATGCAAAGAATTAACAACATGTCCGGCCACTATGAAACAAAAAATAAAAATGGTCGACACCGTAATATGCCCAGGCATAGCATATAGCTTCTATGTTGTACCATACTCTATGCCAGCTATTAAAAAACTTGACCAAAAGATTATAGCCATACAAAAAACCATATGTGGTATGCCAAAGTGCATGTCAAACACAATAACCCAACTCCCACACAACCTATTTGGACTTGAAGCTTTCTCCCTCAAAAATGCCTATCTTCGATGTATAGGGGAGTAACTACAAAATGCTCTAAATGAAGAAGAAGAACGCCGGTTCCCGAAGGGAACCGGCGTGAATAAAGTGTCTGTTCGTTCCATTGCTAAGACCATGCCCACCGGACAAGGAATTAGCGAACTGGAACTACTTCCCTCTTTCGAAGGTAGACACTATGTAACGAGTAGCCAGAAACCAACCGACAACGACCAACCACGACCAAACTAACTAAAAAAAAAAAAAAAAAAAAAAAAAAAAAAAAAAAAAAAACCAAACAGGCAGCCAATCAAGAAGAGACAAAGTGGCGAAGTTCCTAAGGGGGGTCTTGCCTATCAGGGAGGACTTGGTTGTTTTCGATTTTGCGTTTATGCAGTAAAATAGACATGGCATGTTGAATAGCGATGGTGTTGATGTTTTTAAAGGTAGTTTTAATTGTATCAATGGGTATCTTGAAGGTATCTTCGAGAGTTTTCATAGATGGGATAAAGGTGGTGGCACGAGCGCCGGATGTGATAACAATAAGGGGGTCCACATTCCAGCCGAGGGCAATGATGTCGTCTATGAGGGGTTGGTATTTATCTATTTTGTTTTGTATTGTTTCCGGGGAGAATCTATCGTTGCAATATGTAAATTCGATGAATTGAATGGTGTAGTCTTGGTTGATGTTCTCGGGTGGTGGGTCGTTGTATGGTAAACCTTTGACACAAAGAATGTCCGGTTTGAGCCTAGCATTGCAATGACATCTTTGGGTCATACATGAGCATGGAAGTAGCCATGGGGGGACCGTGTTTTCTTGTGGATTGCTATTAAAAGTGCCGGCGTTCATAAGTATGAAACATCTCGATTTATTGTAGGAGGTGATTAGTTTTCGGACTTCCCATACCGCTTTGTTATGTCTTTTAACAATTAGAGAGTGTATGTGGTGGTTTTGGCATTTGAGTAGCACATGTAGCCATGTGTCCGGGTCCGTTGAGGGGCATATGGGGCATGTTATGGATGGGAATCTTTCTATTCCAAAGAAGAGTTGTTTGCGAGCGTTTCCCATGTATTGACCCGTACGGAATTTGATGAGGCACGTTATTTGTGAGTCTGAGATGATGGGGTTTTTCCAAAAGTTTGTAGAGAGTTCATTGTCTATGTCGTTATTGTTAGTCCATTTTTCTATGTTAGGAATATTTTCTGAGATTGTATCCAGGTTGTTGTAGAGGTCTTGTTTTTTGAGATATTTGCCCAGAAATCTAATTGGGCCTTTGTCGGGGGTATCTTCTTTGGAAGGCCAATCTTCTTTTTGAAAGTAGTATGGGGTGGCATGAGCATGTTCGTGAGGGTCTTTGGCTTTTTTGTGTGTTTTTTCTCGGCCTTCTTTTGCAAGTTTGTCTGCTTGTTCGTTGCCATCAATGTTGGCATGGGCTCTGACTTTGTGAAGGGTTGTGATTTGTATACGTTTTTGTAACATTTGTACCATTGATGTTAGTATGGTTTGGTCGGGGTGACTGTTGTGAAGGGTTGGGTGTGTTATTTGAGTGTTTAGTAGGTAGAGTGCATTTATGCAATCGGTGAATATATGTGCAGGTTCATTTTTGTATTTTGTTGTAATGATTTGTAGTGTTTTGTGAATGGCCATGAGTTCTGCTCTGAGGATATTTTGTAGTCCATGGAGTCTTTTGGCTAGTTTAATTTCTTTGGTAGGATTATATATGCCATAGCCAGCTTTTTCTCTTCGCCAAGAGCCCGGGCTAATTTGTTCCGGTGGTTTAAAGGAGCCGTCGGTGTAATAACTGTATGCGGGGTTAAATTTTGGTGTGGGATGAGTTGGGTAGTCTGGGAGAGGGGGAGGTATGACGGAGTAGTTTAATGTGTTGTTATCATAGTTTAATTTTGACCATTTTTTACTTTTGTTTACTGGGGTTTGTATGGGTGTTGGTGGGGCCGGTTTTGTGTATGGTCGTTGTATGTCTAGATTGTCTGATATGGAGGTAAGTTCCGCAAGTTGTTCTAGGGAGCCCAGGTTTTGATTTTGATGATGGACGCATAGTATTTGTAATGTAGATGGCTCTATTCGGGGTTTTTTTAGCTCGGGTGGGATATTAGGTTCTTCGTATGGTATTGTGTCTGCTTCGAATAATGCAATGATGTGGGAATCTGGGAATGGGTTTGAATGTTGGCTGTTGTTTTGGTACCAATTGTTGTTCGGTGTGACGATGATTGTTTTTGTGTTATTTGGATCGTGTTTGGCGGCAAGTCTAGCCCAATGTATGGCTTGTTCTATGTCTTCCTCGTTGTGGGGGTGAGCTATTCCATTTCCGATCCATTTGTGTTCAAAGGCCTTGCCTAGGGATCCAAATATTTTGTCTCTTTCGTACGGTGAGTAGAATTTATTTAGTTTGGTAGGACATGTAATCGGGGAGGAAAAGTATGAGTGTTCAATGTTAAAGGATGATATCAGTGAGTCTAAAATGGGGGTGGGTATTGTGTATTGCGCATTTTTGAGGGGGTCAGTTTTTGGTATTCGATATTTATATCTTTGGTAAAGCCATATTAGTTCGGTTTCAAAGGGTTGGGTTGTTGGTTCAATGTTTGTAGGGGATTGTAATTTTATATGATATTGGTTCCATAACCATTGGAGCCGGGTAATGGGTATGGTGTGTAAATGTCGGCCGTTTTCTTCGTATAGATGTGCTTGATTGTTATTTATTTGAATTGTGTTTGAGGATGTAAGGATATCATTTTCGGGGTTGCATTCTGTTGTGTAGATGTTTAAGAGTGGGATAATTATGGGTGGCGTTACGGACCTTGAGTCTGAGGATTGTTCTTGTGGATGGTGGGCAAGGATGATATCTGAGTATATTTTGTTTTGGATCTTTAGGTAGTATTGTTTTAATTTTTCAGTGTTATGTGTGGAGGTATTGGTGTCATGCCGTGGAAAAAGGTCTCTTTGGGGGAGCCATTTATTGTATGTATTATCATTGTGTTGCCATTGGCATAGATATTTTGTGTAGGTATTTTGCATGTTATTTGTGTCTGTGTGTTGGATATGTTTATGGTTTATGATATTATTAATGGGGTATTTGGTAGGGTTTTTGGGGATGTATGTTGGGGGGCGGGGGTGGTATGTATGTGGAGGGTTAGGGGGATTGGTTGGTGTGGGAATATTTCTTGGGATGATGTTATTGTTGAAGGTGATGAATGGATCTTTAAGTGTATGAGAGTATGGGTGTATGTTGCAAGGAGTATGACATATAGTGGGGCATGTTATGTGGCAAAATAGTTGTTTAGCAACATTTAGGGCACTCTTTATTAGTTTAGATGGGGTGAAGTGGTAGGTTTTGAAGTCCTCATTGTTCATGATGTGTGTACCGTTAGGTAAGGTAATTTGGTTTAGTTCAAAAATATTTTTTGAGAGGAGTTTTTGTAGAAGCTTTTGGGAGAGTTGGGCATTGAGTGTGTTATGATTTAATATTTCTTGGCGCCATAGTATTTCTAGTGTCGTAGGATTAGTGAGGAAGTTCGGGAGCGTACTTTTAAGGTGGGCTTTAGCTATATGTTTTAATAAGAAGAATGTTCGTGTTATTGGTGATCTTATGCAGTCACTTTTTTTAATTCTCGGTATGTTTTCAGCGCCACCATATTGGGCAAGGACATAGTGAGTTAATCCATTATATATTTTCCCAAGTCTTCCTTTATCGTTTAGAGCATTTTGCAGTTGTTCGCCTATACATCGGAGGTATGCGTTTTTGAGGGAGAAAGCTTCAAGTCCAAATAGGTTATGTGGTAGTTGGGTTATTGCGTTTGACATACATTTTGGTAATCCACATATGGTTTTTTGTATGGCTATTATTTTTTTATCAAGTTTTTTGATAGCTGGCATAGAGTATGGTACACCGTAGAAACTGTATGCCACACCTGGGCGTAGTACGGTATCAACCATTTTTATTTTTTGTTTCATGGTGGCTGGGCATGTTGTTAGTTCTTTGCATTGTTTGATGAGCTTTGTGGTTGTAGTGTGGATTTGGATTTTCCATTTTAGTGAGGGAACAAGATTTGTACCTAGGTATATGTATGGTTCGTTTTGGTGTAGTATAGGGATTGGTTGGTTGCGGTAGTTGATGTTAGAGGTTTGCATTAGGGCTTTGAAAGTGGTAGGGTTCAATTTAGATTTGTTTGGGCATCCGGTAGCCGCACATTTTGGAACTCCCACATCCATGCCAGCCCATTTACAATATCTATCAATTTTATGGAGTTGTATTTGGATTGATTTGATTTTGTTAGTTATGGTGGCTAGGTCATCTGCGTATGCGGCGGAATTTATTGTGACTTGTGATGTGCCGAAAGTATATCCATTATTGCCTCTTTCTAGCCATCTAAGTAGTGGTTCTAAAAATATAATAAATAAGTATGGGCTAAGGGTGTCCCCTTGTATAGTTCCTCTTTGGATGGGTATAGGTTTTGTTTTCCCAAAGTGTTCGCCGATATAGCAAGTAGATGATTGGGAATAGATGTTTCCAACAAGTGTAGTTGCCTCTTTTGGGTAGCCAAGGTCTGACATTATTGCTAGAAGTCTGGCATGATCAATTGAGCCAAAGGCATTTTTGAAGTCCACGTATAGTATGTATATATCTTGGTTAGTAAATTTTGCGTCTTCTAATGCGGCTATTATAGTTTGTATTTGCCGTGCGGTACTTCTCTCCGCTCTAAATCCTTCTTGACTATCATGTAGGATTTTGAATTTTTCGCCGTATGAGGATAGTATGTGGGTGAGTGTACTGGTAAAAAACTTATATATTGTGTTAGCTAGTGCAATTGGTCTATGATTGGGTAGCATGGATGGATCGCCTTTTTTGTATAATAGAATTGTTGCACTTGTTTTCCATGAATTTGGTATTTGTTTTTGTTTATAGCAGTGAGAAAAGAATAGGAATAGTAGTTTATGAAATCTTGGAGGCATGTTTTTCAGTATTGAATTTGGTATGCGGTCTGGGCCTGGGGCTTTATTATTTCCAAGATTTTGGAGGCATGTGTCGTATGTGGCTCTGTTGAGGTATTTATGTAGTGGAATTTCTGGTTCGCCCCGTTTGTCAAGGGTATATCCGTCTAGGTCGTGCCAAGGGTATTGGCGTATTGCACATGTGCATTCTATTGTATGTTGTGGCTGGTAATTACATGTTGGTACTGTTGGTCTATTGGTTTTTGTTTGTTGGTTGAATATTTCATTCGCAATGTCTTCGGGGTTAGTTAGAATATTATTATATTGATCTTTGATACAATCCATTGGTGGGGATTCAAGGTTTTTAAAGACTTTTTTGTTAATTTTTTTGGGGCTGATTTCGTATAGTTGTCTGTATTTTGAGATGGCTTTTTTAATGTTTTCTTTTGTGTATTTTGTGATTATTTTCCGGGCTTGTATGTTGGCATTTTTTGCAATTATCGCGATATCTTTTATCCATGTATCGTGGGGAAGGTCCGGAGGCGGCGGGGTAGGGATTTGGATGTGTTGTATAGTTAGTAGTTCGTTGTGTATGGGGTGGTTACGCCATTGAGGGTTGTTTTTTACAATTCTAATGGTTTTACGTATGGTATGGTATGTGGTTAAGTGTTGTTTCTAAGTTTTAGAAAGTTTGCGGGGTAGATATCCGCCTTGTTCAGAGGTTCTGTTTGTCATTTGGGGTATTGGGTGTGCTCTACAAGTTTGTTCTAGTGTATCAGAGATTTTATTGATGAGTTTGTCTAGAGAGTGGCATGCTTCTTGCCATTGTGTTTGTGTTAATTGACTATTGATTTCAAGAGTGTTTATGAGGGAGTCTATTTGTACGGTGTTTTCTTCGAAGAATTTTGTGTTGAATTTTTCTATGTTGGTTTTTGGGATGGGGTTGAGTATGCGTATAGTGTCTTTGTTTGGGATTGTAGGAGTTCTACTAATTAGTGTGTTATTTGGGATGTGCAGTTGTACGGGTGAGTGGTCCGAATTGAGAATAATATCTTTGTTTGTTGTGGAGGTGTATTGTGTGTTGTTGTTTGTATTTATATAGAAACCATCTATTAGACTCCAATCACTATAATTGTAGCCACCTTGTCTAGAGAATTGTGTATCGGTATTGATGTAAGTGAAGTTTAAGTTTTCTGTGAAGCGGCGCCATTGGTAATCAATGTTTTGAGGGGGGGTGTGATGGTTTCCATTTTGGCGGCCAATTAGCGCTATGTCTCTATTGAAGTCTCCACATAATAGGTATGTATGATTGGGATGATTATTAATATGGGTTGTAATAGTGTTTTGTATATCTAAGAGAAATCTAGTATCTTCGGGATGGGATGGCATATACATGTGAAAGATTAACCACGATTGTAGTGGGTGATTAGTGATTTTAATTATTTGAATGTATGGTGATATGTGCATTGGGGTAGGGATTTTGTTGATGTTGCCGGGGAATGTATATTTTTTGTGTATTAATGTAAGGAGGCCACCGCGGCCCGGTGTGTATGGTCTCCTTTGTTGCATGCATCTTGTAAGTGCATGTGTATTGTTAAAGATGAGTTTATAGTCTTGAAATATATTTTGTATATATTTTGTAGATTTTGTGGCGGTTAGTTTTGTTTCTTGTATAACTATAAGAGCCGGTGGTGTGTCTGTGTTTGCGACTAGAGTTTGTAAGCTAGGAAGGGCAGTGTTTAGTGAGGAGGCATTCCATGTGATTATGTATGTATTTTCTTGGTTTAGTCTAATGTTTTGATTTTGGTTTTGAGGAGGGATGTAGGGAAGAGGTGGGGGTGGGTGGGTGTATTCTGGTATAGGGTCTAGGCATTTTAGTGATTCATTTATGAGGTTGTTAGGGAGGTAAGGGAATTTTAGTTTTATTATATCATTTGAGGGTGGTATGTCTTGACTATGTAAGAAGTCGTATAGTCTTTTATGTATTGAGTTCTCATGGTTTATAATATTTTGGTTGTCTACTAGGAATTCAGTATAGGGGTGTGGAGTGTAAATGTGTCGTTCTGGTGGGTTTTGTAAGGTTAGTAAGGTTTGTAGGAGTGTATTAGTCCATGTAATTGTGTTCCAATTTTGTGGATTTAGAAGTTGGTTACATTCATCTATGTTTGGATGAGTAGTGATTATTAGTGCATATAAGATGTGGGGTGGTGGATGCGTATTTTTTTGTTGTATGTATTGGGCAATGTTTGGGTGGGAAGTGTTTTGTATGTGGTGTAATGTATGTGTGTTTTTTAGAAATGGTGCGAAGGGTTTTGCAATGTGTTCATATTCTGGTTGGAGTTTTATGGTATTAGGTATAAAGTAGATTTTGGCATTTTTCTTATGTGATGTAGGATGTCTTTTTAGTATATTAGGCATGGGTCCTGGGTTGGTTTCAATGTCTCCTCCTAGAAGTAGTAGAAGTTTGTGGTATATATGTTTAGTGATGTATTTTAAAAGCTTTGTTGTGTTATTAATGACTTGTTGGTTTGGGGGTAGGTGGATATTTGTATTTTGTGTATGAGTTGTGGGTTTGTTTATTTTTATAGTAGGTGTAGTTGTTTTCGTCTTTAGTTTATTTTTAGTCCATGTGTTTTTTGTGGTTGTTTTTGTTTTAGTAGAGTATGGATGTATATAAAATTGGTTGTATTTTACCTTGGTTGTTTTTGTCCGTGTGCATATGTAACTATTATGTTTAAGACTATTTGTATGTGGGTTTATGTTGGTTTTTAAAGTGGCTTTTAAATCCTTTTTTTCATATGCGGTGTTATTGTATACTTTGTGGTTTGTACAATTGTTTGTTTTGGTGTTTGTATTAGTATTTGGTATAAAATATGTTTTGGTATACTTTTTGTGCGAAGCGGGGTGTCTTTTTAATATGTTCGGCATGGGTCTTGGGTTAGTCTCCATGTCTCCTCCAATTAATATTAGTAGTTTGTAGTAGATGGGTTTCTTGTTTTGTTTTAGAATTTTTTGTTTTTGAATGTGGCTTTGGTATTTGTGTTTTTTTTATTGTGTGTGTTTGTCTTTGTATGTGTGTATGTATATGTATGTGTTTCGTTGATGGTGTGTGGTTGTCTTTGTGTGTGTGTATGTAGTTTTATGTGGTATTATATTAGTATTCTTTTGTATGTTTGTATTAGTATAAGTCACGGTTTTTGTCTTGGTATTTGTATCAGTATCTTTGCTAGTATTTGTGTTAGTATTCGTATGAGTACACGTACCACTATTTGTATTGGTATTTGCATTTGTACAAGTATAAGTATTTGTATTTATATACATACCAGTATGTGTATCAGTATATATACCAGTATTTATATCAGTATATTTATAAGTATACTCATCGGTGTATGTATCAGTATACGTATCAGTATACGTATCAGTATATGTACCCGTATATTGAAAAAATGAGTTTTCTAAAAGATTTCTTTCTAAACATAATTTGTCTAAAACTATGATTTCTAAAAACAGATTGATATTTATTTTAATCAAATTCGTATATATTCTTACTTTTATTAGAATTTCTATTTTTAGTAAGTCTATTTTTGGCGACTTCGGCGCCCATCCGGCCGGCGAAACATGAATCCCACCTCCTATTTTCATAATTCTACTTACTCTCAACAAATTTCTACTATTTAATCGCAAACTCTCCCCAACTTTATATATATAGTTTTTAATATTACTATTAATTTTCCATTTATCCATGTAGTTTATATTCCAATTTCTATTTTTAATCTGTACTCTTTTATTATTCCTATCTTCTCTATTTATTTTTACTCTGACATTTTTGTTTCTCATTACAAGTTTGGTTAATTTTCCATCCGTCATTTTTGAATTTCTTAGGAAGCATATTCTATTTTTAGTATTGCTGTTTTTAGAAATAGTCTTTCTAATTGTATTCTTATTATTATTTATTCCCATTGCTAATTTGGTGCATTTTCCATCCCTAATTTTTGGATTTCTTAGGAATGATATTCTATTTGTAGTACTGCTGTTTATAGCTATGTTCTTCACATTTGTATTCTTATTGTAACTAATTCCCATTACTAATTTGGTGTATTTTCCATCCCTTATTTTTTGATTTCTTAGGAAGGATATTCTATTTTTAATACTGCTGTTTATAGCTATGTTCTTCACATTCGTATTCTTATTATAACTAATTCCCATTACTAATTTGGTGCATTTTCCATCCCTTATTTTTGAATTTCTTAGGAAGCATTTTCTATTTTTAGTACTGCTGTTTATAGCTATGTTCTTCACATTTGTATTCTTATTATAACTAATTCCCATTACTAATTTGGTGCATTTTCCATCCCTTATTTTTGAATTTCTTAGGAAGCATTTTCTATTTTTAGAACTGTTGTTTATAGCTATGTCCTTCACATTGGTATTCTTATTATAACTAATTCCCATTACTAATTTGGTGCATTTTCCATCCCTTATTTTTGAATTTCTTAGGGAGGATTTTCTATTTTTAGTTCTATTGTTTATTGTTATGTTCTTATTATTTCTTTTCTTATGATAATGGTTTTCTACTTTACCCTTTCTTTTCTTCTTACATATCCTCTCCATTTTTGTTATTTTATTTTTAATATTACTTGCTCTAATTAATACTTCTGAAATTTTATAAATATCTATCTTCTTTCTATTTAATTTATTATATCTCTTTTTACTCTCCTTCATTTTTCTATTTTTAGCCATTTTCGTATTCCTTGCCTTTTGATGGTTTTTGGGTTTAGAATCCCTTCTACCCTTATGTATCTTTATTACAAAAAATTTATGATTGTTTTCATTTATATTGTTTCCTATTTTGTTATATGTAGTTATGATACTTATTTTCTTTTTCCTTCTATTATTTATTTTAATCCCATCTTTTCTCTTATTCCTTTTATTTTTTATTTTGGTTTTGATACTTTTCTTTTTGGAATTTTTACTTAGTTTGTGTGAGAAGTAGTATATTATTATTATCATTCTTTCTATTTTGTATATTGGTTTTTGCAATGGTTGATAAGTTGTTGTTTGAGTATTTATACCTATATCTGTATCCGTGTCCATATCCTTACTTGTATTTGTATTTACATTAGTATTTTTTTCCGTATATGTGTTTATGCTTGTATTTGTATCTGTACTTGTAGATGTATTCGTCTCTGTATTCTTATCTGTATTTGTATGTGTCTCCGTATATGTATCCGTATTTATATCGGTATCAGTATATATTATAGTGTATTTGTCTTTAATCGTACGAGTATATATATCAGTGTACTTGCTGGTGTACGTATCAGTATACGTATTACTGTTCATTGTAGTTATGATACTTATTTTCTTCTTCCTTCTATTATTTATTCCATTTTTTCCCGTACATGTGTTTCTTGTATTTATTTTTACATTAGAAATTTTTCCCGTACATGTGTTTATGCCTGTATTCGTATCTGTACTTGTAGATGTATTTGTGTCCGTATTCTGATATGTATTTGTATATGTATCCGTATATGTATCTGTCCCCGTACATGTATATGAAGCTGTATTTGTATACTTCATCGTATACGGTCCCGGATTTATTTCTAATTCTCCGCCTAAAAGTAGTAGAAGTTTATAATGTGTGGGTTTGATATTGTGTTTCATAATTTTTGATTTTTGTGTGAATTTTAGAGCTTTTATTATTTTTATGTTGTTGAGGTTGTGTTTGTTTGAAAGCATGTATATGTCTTTGTTTGTGTTTCTTGTTGGCTTTGTAATTATGTTTATAGTGAGTGTAATGGTAGTTAATGTGTATTTGATATTAAGTGTTTTTGTACTTGCTACAGTTAATAGTAATATAGGCGCAAGTTGTAAAGTTCTAATTTGGGGCTTTATAATGTTAAAACCCTTGACACAAGTGTGGGTTGATTTGTGTGAAAGGGTGTTATAGGAATTAATGCAAGGAGCTACAGGTGGAATTGAGCCATGCACGAATCTGCAAGTGAGGAATGGTGAAATAATGTTAAAATTTTTAAGGTGGTAGTAAGCTTGACAATAAAGTTTTATAAGTGAAGATAAGCCACATGTAAAGATAAGGGATGATTTTATAAAGATAAGGAAAAGGTAGGGATGTAAGAAAAAAGAATATATAACAATAGTCGTATGTAAAGAAAATAGTATAAAAAGTTTATAAAAAATAAAAGAATATGTAATGAAAATAAAAGAAAAGAATATATAGGTAAAAGTAAAGTAAGAGTATATAAAGAAAGGATAATATATAGGAAAAGGGAGATAGGTGAAATATTTTTGGTATATAGGTACGAGAGGGAGAAAGAAGAGAATCGTATCAAAGGAATCAACGTGGTAAATGATGTGTATAGAATGTAGCATATAATATTGTTTGTCTGTAGTATTAAAAATAAATACTTTTTGGAGTTTATACTTTCTAAGTACTAGTGCTATCGCTACATTGGTCCAATCTAGTTTGACTGGTCCATGCTGGTAGTTTCCTGCAGGGCTAGTAGAGCTTGCGGTGCTGGTGGAGCTTGCAAGGCTGGAAGAGCATTTTCGAAAAATGCCATCGAGTTGCTGAGTTGGTTGCGAAGTACACGCATTTCTCTCCTGATCTCCTTGGTAGAGGTGTTTGTAATTGTGTCAGCGTAGGCCTGGGCCTCTTTTACAATAGTTTCCTTGAGGCTGCCCATTTCTGAGCGAATCTCTTGTATGGTCTGTGAGGCACTTTTCTGGATAGCAGTCTCAATCATGGCGTTAATGTCTTTTTTGGAGCAGCCATCAGCAGGTACAACTTTCAGTGTCTCTACAGTATTTGCAATAGCAGTATTGATGTCTGAGAAGCCTAGGCGGGTAAGTTCCTCTTGACTTGGTTTGTTGGACCCATCCATACTTTTTGGGTGAGGGAAGAATTCAACATATTTTCCTAGCAATTTATGGCTTTTTTTAACAAATTTCTTATATATGGCAGCATTGACACACTGGACGTTACAAGATCCTACATGCTTGCCATTTTCAAGGCGGAAATAGATATCCACCACATTTGCTTCTCCCATGTGTTCTTTGATTGCATCTTCTAGTTCTTTTGGGGACTTGACCTTGTTTAGGTTCCGGATGATTAATATCAAAGCATTTTTCCTTGATTTATCCTCCTCTGACAATGTACCTCTGTTTGCAAACTTTGCCTCAAAGATTTCATTTTCAAAGGCAATTTTCTTTGCTTTTATCTTTTTAGCTTCTTCGGGGGTTGGTGCCTTAATCCAAGCAAAGTCAGCATTTTCATTCTTCTGGATGGTAGTTATCTCATAATTTATACCCTTCTTAAAACCTTCATCCACAATCTCATAGAAAATATTGTACCATGTTTTTCCTTTAAGTGAGGGACTGTTGATCCTTACAGAGAGGAGACTGGCAATTGCAAAAGAATCATAGGATTTACATACCTTCCCACGCATGTAAAGGGTTTCATCCAGCTTAAGAATGAAGGGACGTTCTCCTGATAGAAGAGCTTTGCCATCCACTTGTGGGTTTTTCAAATGCAGTTTCACACTTCCACTCCATTTGTCAGATTTATGGAAGCACATGATTGCAATAGGCTCACCCAACAACTCTCCAATTGCAATGTTCATTTTTTGAAGCCTTTCTTTGACTAGCTCAAAGACCATATTTCTTTTATAACTTCCTTCATCTATCTCAAAGAAGATGGCGATTTGATAATCCAGCGAAAATCCATACTCATCAACCTCTACTTCGTGTGGGAGTTGGGTGAGGTTAAAATGGTTCTCACTTCCCTCTTCCTTTGTGGGGCCCCACACTTCTTGACATACATGAGCAAATGAAATGATTGCATCTTGACATTCCAGCCCTTCCTCATGTGACATACCTTTTTTCACGTATTCACTGACTGATAGTACCTCTTCCATTGGTGTGTTGTTGAGTTGCCCTAATGCATTGAGCGCATGAAACCCCAACCAATAAGGCGGCCTTGGCAGCTTAGCTGCCTTAGCTTTCTTTTGGAGGGAAGATACTCCTGCCCCATTGGGTTTTTGAGGTGAAACTTCTTTCATGCACTCCTCAAGAGATCTCTTTGCAGGGGGAGTAGTTTGAAGAGCAAACATTCTGATAGAAACAACATTGGATTGTATAAGTGGATGGATATTCTCATTCGTACTTCCTATCAGCCCCTTTCTTGCATCATTCCACAAATTGAGTTGTGGGCTTATAGAGTGCAAGATTGGGAGGAAGTGAAGATCAACATAGGATGATATTATCATAGCAAAGTACATACAATGGGTAGTGTACATACCTGATTTGAAGATTGGTGCAATTCCTTCAGTGTGGGTCTTCCTTCTTCTCTCGACCGCCTCAGTTGCAACTATCGCCTTCTGTGCTGTCGAAGTGTACATGCATAGCTTCGTTTGGTCCTTCAGGTTGTTGTTTACCAAAGTTTGACTTAAGCTTGGTATCTTTCCCTCAGCTTTGACATCTTCTGCAACTTGTGTATCCTCTGCTGGTTCACTTGTATCTTCTTGACTGGTGGTTCCTGTTCCTCGCGTTAGTGGGCCACTGCCACTGTTTGCTCTTTTTCTGAACTTCGTCCTTCTGAAAGCATTCAGGGCTAGTCTCACAATCCAGGCTTCTTTCTTTCTAGTCTTCTCTCTCCTCGTCTTCTCTCCTGTCGTGCTGACATCGGTTTTCTGGAGACTGCAGGTTGACCGTTCCTCCGCGTCTCTGTATCGCTCCTCCACGTCTCTGTAGCTCCCCTCTACGTTGCTGTACAGCGTCTCCGCGTCGCTGTACGGCACCTCCGCGTTGTTGGGTGGTTCCTCGACGTTGTTGCGCCGCTTCTCCGCGTCACTAAACGACTCCTCCACGCTGTTGTGCCGCTCCTTGGCGTCAATCACTCGCTCTTCGGCGCCGTTCCCCTGCTCCCCAACGTAGCTCAGCAACTCCTCGACGTCGTCCACCGGCTTCCCGGCGTCCCTCAACGGCACCTCGGCGTCTCGGAGTGATTCCTCGACATCTCCGAGCGATTCCTCGGCGTCGCTCAACGGCCCTTCAACGTCACTGACCGGCTCTTCTATGTCGCTCAACGGTTCCTTGACGTCTTTCAGTGGCTCCTCGATGTCGCTCAATGACTCCTCACTGTTGCTCCACGGCTCCTCTGCGTCGCTCACAAGCTCCTCGGCGTCCTTCACTTGTTTCTCGTCTTCTCTCAACAGCTCCTCTACATCGATGTGCTGGTCCTCCTCGATTGTGTTCCGCTCCTCCTCTTTGCACCACTCCTCGTCTCCTGTCTTCTTCGTGCTCGTCTTCGACACTTCTTCAATCGCGGCCGTATGAGTCGTCCCCTCGCCGTCTCTATCAGTCGCCGACTGTTCTTTTGCCCTCCACAGCTTGGAGCTACTTCTAGAGGCGATGCACTGCGACACTCTACTCTGTCGCTCTAGATCTCTCCATCGCTCTCTCACTCTGGTACTATGCTCTCTAACTCTGATCTTTAACTCTGTACAGGGCTCCCACTTTGAAGTGTTGTGTGATGCATTGTGTCTCTCATTTCTTATATATGCAATTTGTAATGCTATTCTATTGCTTCGTTCATTCGGTTTTAGAGGTAGCTGTCTTTTCGTTATTACTCTGTGCGATTTGTGTTTGCTTACTACATGATTGACTCTGTGGCATACGTTCATAGCTTCAGGCAGGTGCAGTTTCATCAGAATTGTGTGTATTTTGGTCTTGCTAACTATGGGAGAGGTTCTGCACCTTTGATTTCTACATCGGTGGTGCATATCGTTTAGGTTTCTGTTGCATGCTTTACTTAGGTGGCGGCTATGGTCTAGGTGTGTGAAGGAGTTAGGGTTCAGGACGCTTACCTCTACGTTTCTGGCAGGTGACCGTTCAACAACTTGAGTCTGGATGCTTGCTCGTTTCTCTTGCTCGTTGTCTCCATTTGTGGTTTCATTTCGGTTGAGATGTTGGTGCAGTCGGTGTTTGTTGATGCTGGGGCAGCTCCTGCGAGTGTTGATTTCGCTGATGTGGTTGCAGCAGGTGTTTCTGAAGCTCTTCTCGATGTTTCCACTCCTCTCGATTACAACATCTGCTGTTCTACTATGTTCTTCATGGTGCGCTCTTGGTTTGTTGCGACTACTGCTTTTCCCTCCCGAGGTGTTTCTGGTAACTGCAGTAATGTGGTAGCGGAGAGTTAGTGTAGAGAGTCGCAAGGGTGGGTTAGAAATACTTACCTTAACGTTTTTGCGTTGAAACAGGTCAATGGCTTGCTGATGCATCAGGTCTTCGTAGTCGCTTTGTGGCTGCTTCTCATTTAGTCGGTTCGGATATATTTGTTCAAGGTTGTAGTTGGTGCAGGTGTGGTCATGTACTGTACTTTGGTCTTGGTGTTCCTGCGAGTTAGATGCAAAGAAATAACATGTACAAAAGCAAATATTGATAATCATAAAGCATGCAAGGGGGGAGAGAAGTACATCTTCTCGTTGTGGAGATTGATCTATGTGTTGCTTCACTTGCTTCCTCTTCTGCCTGTGTGTATGCTTCATCACTTCTATTTCGCATCCTGGCTCGGCAGGTGTGGGTGCAATGTGTGGGTGACACTCTCTTTCAGATCTAGATCCAGATCTGAACCTGGCAACATCAATCTGGGATCTGTGTTCTGGATCCAGTCCAACACAGGGCCCCGCTTCAGATCTGCCCTACTCTCCCATCACCACATTTCCATTGATCTAGTTGCAGGTTTCGATCTATCACTAGATCTAACTTCCCTGCCCAACATATTGAGTATCCCACTCCATTTCTTCAGCAATGTAAAGCACAACCGGGATCTGCAAGAAGGCCCAGCAACTCTTCTTGCGTTGTGCTTCAAAATTTGTCTAACACCCACACCCTCCTCACCGGGAAGAGCGGAGCTATTCCTCACTCATCTCTTGTGCCTGCTCTAAATGATAAAGGAAGACTCGGAAAAATATACAATGGACTAACTCATTATGTTCTTGCTCAATATGGCGGTGCCAAAAATACACCTAAAATTTAAAAAACGGATTGCATTAGATCACCAATAACTCGTACATTTTTCTTATTAAAACACGTAGCTAAAGTCCACCTTAAGAGTACACTCCCAAAATTTCTTTTTGATCCAACATCATTAGAAGTATTATGGCAACAAGAAACACTAAACCATAATGCACTAGACGCCCAACTCTCTCAAAAGCTCTTATAAAAACTCCTCTCAAAAAATATTTTCAAATTAAAACATATTACGCTACCAAACGGCACACACATCATGAATAATGAGGACTTCAAAACATCTCACTTCACCCCATCCAAACTAATCAAGAGTGCCCTAAACGTTGCCAAACAACTCTTTTGCCACCCAACATGCCCCAGCACATGTGATATTCCTTGCAACATACACCCATACTCCTACATACTCCAAGACCCATTCACCACCATAAACAATAGCTCCCTCCCAAGAACTACCCTACCACCAACCCACCCCCCCAATCCATCACCCCCACACCACCCCCGCCCCCAAACATACATCCCCAAAAATCCCACCATATACCCTATTACCAATATCATACGCCATGAACATATACAACGTCTAGATACCAACAATATACAAAATACCTATACAAGATATCTATGCCAATGGCAACACAATGACAATACATACAACAAATGGCTCCCACAAAGAAACCTCTTCCCAAGACATGACCGTAATGCCTCCACATATAACATCAAAAAATTAAAACAATATTATCAAAAAATTAGACATAAATTCTACTTAGAAACCATTTAAGCCCACCACCCCCAAGAACAATTACAAGACTCGAGATCCGTAACTCCACCCATAATCATCCCATTGCTAAACATCTACACAACATAATGCAACCCCGAGAACGACGTTCTCACATCCTCGAACACAATTAAACTAGAAAACCATAAGCCCATCTATACGAAGAAAATGGCCGACATCTACACACTATCCCCACTACTAGACTCCAATGGCTATGGAACCAATACAATTTGAAACTTCAAACTCCTACAAACATTGAACCAACAACCCAATCATTTGAAATCGAACTAATTTGGCTATACCAAAGATATAAATATCACATTCCAAAAAACAACCCCCTCAAAAACGCACAATACACAATACCCACACCCATACTAGACTCACAAATCTCAACCTTCAAAATTGAACAATCATACTTCTCCTCCCTCATCACATGTTCCACCAAACTATAAAAATTCTATTCACCCTTTGAAAGAGATAAAATATTTGGCTCCTTGGGGAAGCCCTTTGACTATAAATGGATTGGCAAGGGTATGGCTCACCCCCACAATGAGGAGGAAACTCAACAAGCACTACACTGGGCCCGCCTTGCTGCCAAAAATGATCCACACCACACATCTACACTCATTATCACACTGAACAAAAATTGGTACCAAAACTTTAACCAACAATCAAATCCATTCCCAGACTTCCACATCATTGCAATATTTGAAGCACACTCCATTCCATACGAAGAACCCACTATCCCACCCGAGCTAAAAACGCCTCGGATTGAACCTTCTACACTACAAATAGTATGTGTCCATCACCAAAACCAAACCCTTGGCACTCTAGAGCAACTGGCAGAACTCACCTCCATAGCAAATTTCCTAAACATACACCGCCTATTCACAAAAGTGGCCCTACCATCTAGTATACAAACCTCCGTAAACCGTAGCAAAAAATGGTCAAAACTTAACTACACCAATAGTACATTAGACTATCTTGTAACGCCTCTACCCCTCCCAAACTACCAAACTCTAACCTCGCCAAAATTCGACCCTGCATATAGCTACTATACCGATGGATCCTTCAAACCACCTGAACAAACTAGCTCGGGAAATTGGCACAAAGAAAAAGTTGGCTATGGTATATATAACCCTATTAGAGAAATTAAATTAGCCAAAAGACTTCATCGACTACAAAACATCCTTAGAGCGGAACTTATGGCCATACATAAAACACTACAAATTATCACAACAAAACATAACAATGAACCCGCACACATTTTTACTGATTGTATCAATGCACTTTATCTACTAAACACCCAAATAACACATCCTACCCTCCACAATAGCCACCCCGACCAAAATATATCAAAATCAATGGTCCAAATGCTACAAAACCGAACACAAATAACAACCCTTCACAAAGTTAGAGCCCATGCCAATATCGATGGAAACGAACAAGCAGATAAATTAGCAAAAGAAGGTCGCGAAAAATCGCATAAAAATGCCAAAGACCTATATGAACATGCCCATGCTACCCCATTCTACTTCCAAAAGAAGATTGGCCTTCTAAAGAAGATACCCCCGATAAAGGCCCGGTCAGATTCTTAAACAAATATCTAAAAAAACAAGACCTCTATAACAACCTTGACACAATCGCAGAAAACTTCCCTCATATAGTAAAATAGACGGGCAACAACAATATAGACAATGAACTCTCCACAAATTTTTGGAAAAATCCCATCATCTCCAACTCGCAAATAACATGCCTCATCAAATTTTGCACCGGTCAATATATGGGAAACGCCCGAAAACAATTCTTCTTTGGAATCGAAAGATTCCCATTTGTAACATGCCCCATATGTACTTCTACGGACCCCGACACATGGTTACATGTCCTACTTAAATGTGACAACCACCACATACACTCCCTAATTGTCAAAAGACATAATAAAGCCGTATGAGAAATCCGTAAATTAATCACCTCCCATAACAAATCGAGATGCTTTATCCTCATGAATGCCGGCACCTTCTATAACAACCCGCAAGAAAATACGGTTCCACCATGGCTACTCCCATGTTCATGTGATACTCAACGATGCCACTGCAATGCCCGACTCAAACCGGACATATTATGCGTTAGAGGCCTACCATACAATAACCCCCCACCAAACCATATAAATCAAGACTACACCATTTAGCTCATCAAATTTACATATTATAATGATAGATTCTCCCCAGAAACAATCGAAAACAAAATCAATAAATATCAACCCCTCATTGAGGACATCACAGCCCTCGGATGGCAAGTGGACCCCCTTATCGTAATCACGGCTGGCGCTCGCGCCACCACCTTTATCCCATCCATAAAAACCCTAGAAGACACCTTCAAAATTTCCACTGATATAATTACAAACACTTTTAAAAATATCAACATCATTGCCATCCAACACGCTATGTCCATCCTCCTACCTAAACGCAAAATTGAAAACAACCAAGCCCTTCCCATTATACAAGACCCCCCATAAAATTACCCATCACTTCTTGACACTTTGAAACGCACACTCCTCCCCACCTTTCCCTCCTCCCCATTCTCCCCTCCCCTCTCTCCCCCCCCCTCCTCCCCTCCCTGCTACTCTTTTGGCCGGATGGCTTTATGGTGTTTGGTTACTTGTTACATAGTGTCTACCCCCGAGAGGGAAAAGTAGTTCCAGCTTATTAATTCCTTGTCCGGTGGGCATGGTCTTAGTAGTGGAACGAACAGACACTTTATACACGCCGGCTCCTTCGGAGACCGGCATTCTTCTTCTTCTGAACTTTTGGGCACATATTTGATCACCAAGTTCAAAATTAATTGCCGCTTAATAATTTTTTAAAAAGCCATCATCGTCCACCACAACTTCACTTGGAAAATGGGTGGAATTGAAATGTTGCATTTTTAGCCCATCTTGCCTTGTCATAGGCCAATATTCTTGTGCAACATATGGAAAGGAGGGAAGAGACTCTACAATAGCTTTCGCAATTTCCTCACTAAATCATTCATACTCAATATATGAATTTTTGTCAAACCTTTTCTTTTTGCAATGGTGTTGAGAGAACAAAACCCTCATTAGTATCTGGGCCTAGGCAAACTTGTTTCTTTGACTTTTTTCTGGCTAGGATTTAGAGCAACTTCAAGGTCTTGCTTTTGGGTACCATTCATGTCAACATTGTTTTCTACTACCACTTCATTGAAGGCCAATTTCTTGAAGGTTGATGCGGCGTTGCTGTTGTAAGACATCCTATGACAAAGAGTGCATTTTTTACTAAAGCATGTTAAAGTGTTGAGTGGTGGATTACCTCTTATTACCTTGAAGCATCCTTCATTCCACAACTTGATTTGTGGGCCTAGAGAAGGCATATCTATTAAGAAGAGGTGATTAAATACCAACATTATGACAATACATGCACAAATATATTTAGGGTTTGGGAAGGGAATGTCTAACAAGAATATGTCACTAACCTTCATTTTTTCAATCACACATGCACAAATACCTCTCAAATCTAAGGGAGTTATGTCTAACAAGATGAAATATCTAAATAACAATTTCACAATCATACATGCACAAATAAATATAACATTTCAAGGAGGTGTCTCTAGCAAGGGGAAGTGTCTAAATAACAACCTTAAAGTCATACATGCATTGATACATTTAGGGTTCAGGATTTTGATCACATTCATATAACTTAGCGATGCATCCTATGAAAAAGGGTTGCATCTTCGTGAGTTTGGCATATTAATTTGGCATAATGTGTACAATAATAAATAATCATATGTGAGAACCATGCAATACAGAGATAGAATGTAGAGGATTTAACAATTTTGGGAGTTGTATTTACCTGGTAGGCTTAGGGCTTTGTATTTGTGGATGTAGGGCCTACGGATCCCGCGGGTTTCAAGGTACTCGATAGCGGGCACGTTCAGCTATGGGCAACGGCATGTCCGTCTCTGCAACACTCTGCTACTTCCGCTTGCGTGTTGGGTGCGGACTACATACCTGCTACTGGCACTGATTGGGAGCTATGTTTGGGTTGGGCTATGAGTGCACTTGCGCTTGGTTGTGGGCACTGACTATGAGTGTGTGAGCCAAATAAACCACCCTCTAACGGGTGGCTTATCTTGAATACAAGGCCCTAAGTGTGGGATGCAGCCCCTTGTTCAAACATCCTTCAACCATTCATACAAACACGGTGACCCAAGGTGTGGTCACTTAAGAAGATTCGTTAATGATTAGTGTTGTGATGGCTAGATTCAGTCTTAAGTTAAACCCAACTTTTAAACAAGCATAAGTTCCACCTCAAAGCTCCATTTTCAACATTTTAAAGCTCAATTAGGTTCAATTCCACCTTGTGAGCTTGATTAGAACCTCAACAACCAATTCCAGAATTAAGTGCGACCCTGACAGCAGTGGCCAGCAGACAGGCTTCTTCTTATTATCCCCAAAGTTTAATTCTTCATTTGAGTTATTTGTAAAGGGAACCGGTCTTTTGTCCTCCTTTTTTCATGCAAAAGAGAATCTAACCTGTATTTGAGTGTAGCCGCAAAGTATTCCTGTGAAAAAAATTCAGGGTTTGAGGGTTTTGAGGAGGTGTTATTTATGGCACAAGTGGCACAAATCTCCCAAAAAAACACAAGAACAATCATGAACATCATGACACTCTGACATGTATCCTACATCCTAGAGTTGTGCATGATGTGAAGGGTCAATGATTGCTTAAAATAAAAGCCAGGCACAAACTCGAGTTTGGGAATTCTAAGGCTCAAAAACTAGTCTATCCAGTGTTCTATTCTAGGTCTACAGTGAAACCTTGCCAGTGGACTCGGCGACCATGGCTTTTCCATTTTACAGGTTAGAAACTGAGGATTTGGGGTACTTTGCGGATAGCTCTATTATCTTCGTGGTTATGACTCCATTTTCTATGTTTGTTTTTTGTACTCTTATAAGTTTTTCTTGCTTAACACGATGGCAGCCTTCAATTAACCGGTTGACTCAATTCTGGACCCACAGCCAACGACCAGCAGTGTACACTTAACATATGCGTTTATTCAAGATCATGCACCACACATTCACGTGTACACCACATACATTTACACAAGTAATCCTATTCGAAACTTACACCATGCATGAGCCTCCAACTACGTTCACTTACTAATGACGATTAAACGGATTGTTGGGTTGAACATATAGCAAATCCTAATCCTAGTAAAAAATTGGCAGCGCTTCCGCGTGATTTTTGTATTTAGAAAATTAGGGTTCCTATCATGCACAAGGAATTGTTCGCTAGACCAAGGGAGAAGAGAGGCTCCCTCATTTAGTTCGGTTCACCCTCCGTCCTTAGCCTTCGAACTTCAGCTCCAGCTCGTGTAATCTTCACCCTCTTGTTCGTCGTGCTTGCTCCAGCTCTTGTGATCTTCACCCTCTTGTTCGTCGTGCTTGCTCCAGCTTGTGTGATCCTGCTCGTGATTTGGCCTTCTTGTGCTTGCTCCATCTCTCGTGATCTTGCTCGTGATTCAGCCTTTTTGTGCTTGCTCCAGCTCTTGTGATCTTGCTCGTGAGTCGGCCTTCTTGGACTTCAACTCCAGCTCGTGTGATCTTCACCCTCTTGTTCGTCGTGCTTGCTCCAGCTCTTGTGATCTTACTCGTGAGTCGGCCTTCTTGGACTTCAACTTCAGCTCGTGTGATCTTCACCCTCTTGTTCGTCGTGCTTGCTCCAGCTCATGATCTTCACCCTCTTGTTCGTCGTGCTTGCTCCAGCTCGTGTGATCCTGCTCGTGATTTGGCCTTCTTGTGCTCACTCCAGCTCTCGTGATCCTGCTCGTGATTCGGACTTCTTGGACTTCAGCTCCAGCTCGTGTGATCTTCACCCTCTTGTTCGTCGTGCTTGCTCCAACTCGTGTGATCCTGCTCGTGATTTGGCCTTCTTGGACTTCAGCTCCAACTCTCGTGATCTTCACCCTCTTGTTCGTCGTGCTTGCTCCAGCTCGTGTGATCCTGCTCGTGATTTGGCCTTCTTGTGCTCACTCCAGCTCTCGTGATCCTGCTCGTGATTCGGACTTCTTGGACTTTAGCTCCAGCTCGTGTGATCTTCACCCTCTTGTTCGTCGTGCTTGCTCCAGCTCGTGTGATCCTGCTCGTGATTTGGCCTTCTTGTGCTTGCTCCAGCTCTCGTGATCCTGCTCGTGATTCGGCCTTCTTGGACTTCAGCTCCAACTCTCGTGATCTTCACCCTCTTGTTCGTCGTGCTTGCTCCAGCTCGTGTGATCCTGCTCGTGATTTGGCCTTCTTGTGCTCACTCCAGCTCTCGTGATCCTGCTCGTGATTCGGACTTCTTGGACTTTAGCTCCAGCTCGTGTGATCTTCACCCTCTTGTTCGTCGTGCTTGCTCCAGCTCGTGTGATCCTGCTCGTGATTTGGCCTTCTTGTGCTTGCTCCAGCTCTCGTGATCCTGCTCGTGATTCGGCCTTCTTGGACTTCAGCTCCAGCTCTCGTGATCCTGCTCGTGATTCGGCCTTCTTGTGCTTGCTCCAGCTCTCGTGATCCTGCTCGTGATTTGGCCTTCTTGTGCTTCTAACCTAATTTTTCTCCTGTTCGTGGCCGGGGCTTCCGGCTCTCCCTCTTTTCCTTAGTCTCTCTCCCTGTTCTCTCTTCTCTCCACATTCCTTGCACCCTATCGAATGAATCTCTCCAGGGGGTAACCCCCCCAAGCCTTTGCTCTCCTTGCGTTCCCAAGGATGTTCCCCGCCGCCTTTTCCACCTTCCACTAATGACTTTCCTCTTAAAACAACTATTAACCTATGACTACCTATCTCCGTGCCACCCTTGCATTAACAAAAGTGGGTGTCCCACTAACCAAGGAATATCTAAATCTCCTACTTTAATTTCATGCCACATGGGGTACGCATGATCTCCAATAAGTGAACTATTAAGCTAATTCCAAGGATGCTAAATCTAATTAATCTACCTAGATTGAATTTCCCTTGCTTGGGGTAATTCCTAATTTTACTTAGTAATTGGTGAGGGGTTTGCCCAAGCCTTTTGGACCTTTTCAACTACTTTTATGAGGGCTTTTTAAGCCTCCTTCTTTTTTCCTTCCCCTCACCATCATTTCTCTTCTTCTCCTAATTTTTTCTTTCGTGATTTCCTCATCGTGGCCAATTGCGGTCCATGACTCGGTAGGGGGTAAATTCTTCTCCACCACTTCACTTTCCACTTCTTTTCTATTGTTTTGTTTTTTTCTACCTTTTCTCATTTTTTCCTTTCTATTTATTTTTTGGTTAACTTCATAAAATTCTTGGTTGCCACAATGTGGCTCCTAATTAAAGAATCAGCGCATGGAAAGGCTATTTAGCCATCTTGATCAAAAACCATGAACTAACCAATGGGATAATCCATTTCCACTACTTTGTTAACCTTAATGGACACAATGCGTGGTCCATTCGTCACCGTGAGCCGTTTCTGCGGCTCACAGAGTGCTTTGGACTGCACTTGCTTAGGGGCTATGTATCTGCTATAGACATTGGCTATGGATTGGAGGATCCGCACGTGTCTTTCGTGCTACAACGCTTTGTTGCAAGTTTCTCTTGTTTGTGGATTACAGTGCTCTGTTGCGATTTAGTTGTCTGTTGCAACTTTGACGCAGAGATTACAGACTCTTTGCAGCTGCCTCTCTCTGTCTTCGCTCCTCGGTAATCACTGTAATCAGGATCACTTCCATGTGTGTGTCTTGCCAAACGTCTCGAGGTTGCGCCTTGAAAGTAGGTAGGACTTGGTGGGCAGCGTACTGCGGTCTAGGTTGAGGGTGTCATCTCTTGTTAGGATTGATCTCTATGTTGAGAGCTGTGCCACAAGGATTTGTGAGCAAAGTCTGACAATGTTAGTTTGTGAGTAAGATGCAAGACAGGAATAAGAATTAGATCCATGGAATCATGATGACAATGACATGTGAGAGACAGATGCTCTTCACTGGTACTACCTTAGTCATCGTGGGATCTCCAATGTCCACGGTGCTCGTTGTGATGTACACTAACTAGTTATGTGGTGTCTTGCCATATATGTGCAATAATGTACTCCTGAACAAGGGCGCACTAGAGGAGGCGATTGCATAGTATGGCAAGGTGATAGGATTTGAGAGGAAGGAGGTAAGATTTAAACCTTGTTGCTTTGTTGGTTGGGATGATGGATTTCATTGTTGTTGATGAGGGGCTTCGTTGTGGGTCTTGTTGGCGGTTAGGGTTGATTTCAGTGGGGGGAGGACGTTCTTGATCATTTGATTGTCTTTCAATGGTTGGGATAATTTAGGCGTGAATGTATGCCTCTAGAGTGTGCTCCTGTAGTGAGGTAGGAGCAATAATGGAGTCCAATAGATTCTTGAGATGGGATTAGGTAACTATCACGGGACGTGGCACCGAGGGCCTCTCCGCATCGTAGTGTTTTAGCGTAGATTAGTTTGTTACTAATCTATGGGTTTTGGGACGTACGACGGCACACCACACTCATCCGTGGATGTTTTCCATCCACTTAGGGTTGTAAGTGTGCGTATAGCGCCGCACACATTCTTGACTTGATGTCTTTGTCAAGTCAAGCGTTGTGAGTGAGATAGAGAGTGTTTAGTGATTACTTGTGCTTGTAAGTGATTGTTTATCATTAGTGAAGGCTCCGCATTCTCTTATACTAAGGTAGAGGCACCCAATTCCGATCAGTCACCCAATTCCAATTAGTCACCTAATTTTGATCAGTAGAGTATGCATGGCATGGTGCATAAAAATGGCAAATGCTTGAAATGGTGCATGAAGTGATCCAAAATTGATAACTCAAAATCTGAAAATAACAGTCATTATCGGCATTGGGTCATGAAGTGTGCAATTTTGGATTGCTCCACCTCAATTGAACTTTCATTGGTGGCATTGCCTCGAAAGTCAAACAAGTGTTGGGTACCCTTCATGAGTTGGTTATCCATGGCATGTCTTCTCTCTTTTACTCACTCTTACTTATTGGCATTGGGGAAAGGAGGGCATTAAATCTCACCTAGTCTACAGTTTGATTATGGGCTCCAGTGGTTTTTGGGCTTTTAAATTCTATATTAATTCCAAATCTTTGTGATTAAATTTGAATAAATATTTGTTGAGTTTCATTCCTAATTCCGCATCTTTCTACATTAATATTTTTGACATACAATGTCATTTGAGTCCCCAATTGGCTTAAGTTATCAAAATTGGGTGACTCTATCTTACTTGCACTTGTTGATTCTTCCTTTGTGGAGTGCAAGATGCTTGACTACGTGAGTGATTCATACTTGTTCACTTGACAAAGACCTCCTTTTTATACTTCAATTTCCACCATTTTTGTATTTGAAGAGTTTCTAGAAAATGGAAAAAACAGAGGAAGAATGGATTACAAATTATATTTTGTGTTAGTACTAGTCTTAGTGGTATTTGAAGTTGTGAGTGTGAGAGAAGGAGCTCATGGCCATGTTCTATGAGGAAGAATTTGGAGGTCATTTGTGGAAAAGCTCCAAAATCTCATCCTTAGTCGTCATCCACGCCTATCATCCTCCATCGTCATTGGCTCCTCGTCATCCGTTGGGCCTTTGTGATCTAGTGGTGGAGGAAAGTTCACGGGAGTGGGGTTGTGGTTTGAACGGGATCCGTGGGTTTGAGGTCAAACGGGGTCAAATGGGACGTGGATGTGGGCTAAAGTTAGAGACATGCGCAGTGAATTAAGTGTGCCGAGGGCGACTGCAAGGACTATGCCCATAGCCATCAGGTTGGATCTTTCGGGGGCCTGCAGGTTGCTTTGACTACGGGGGTTGCGTTGAGTCGCAAGGGCTTGACGTCTGCCAAGGGCTACGGGGCTTGGGGTGACACGTGGAGAGCTGCGCCTAGGGACTTAATAGCGTTAACATCCAATTGCGTCTATCAAAGGTACCCAATTGGGAGCCGAAATTTCCTAAATGTTCTACTTCAGAAGCAAAATTTCATATCATCCCTAGGAATGAGCACTTCAAAAAAACTCAACTTTTGAAGTTTTAGTCATTTAACAATTCTAACTTCGGTTTTGAGTTTGTGGACAAAATCTAAGACTAGTGGTGTAAATTTTTTGCTAGTTTACTAAAAATGAAATAAAAAGCCTTGGTTACGTACCTGTGTCGTTTGTTGGTTTGAGTTTGTGGTTGTTTGATGTTGTGGTCAACGAGCATGACCTTCTCCGCTTGTTGGCCTCCTCTTGTACTCCTGAAGCGGCTTTGGCAACACCATCCTTTGTTTGGCTTCAAACTGATAGTTCTTTGACTTTGCATTTATAACTGGTGCATCTTTGTTGTTGTGTTTGGTTTTGGTGTCATCGTGACTAGGAGGGGACACGTTTGGTTGTACTTGATTGTTGTATGCTTTGATGACACTGATCTACATACTTCTCTTTTCGTGTTGCATGTTGAGGTTTTTAGTGTTGAGACGCATTAGCTTCTCATTGTTTGGGTGTTTGTCATAGTTGTGATACTCTTGTCTTGGAGTTGGGCTTTCAATGTTGTTTCTTGTTCTGTTTATTTGAATGTCTTTCTTCTATTTCTTCAGGTATAGGGGATTGCTTACGAGTTCCTTCGTTGTCTTGGGAGAGTATCCCTTTTTTTACAGAGACGCTGTAGCAGGCTCCATCACTGCTAGCTTGAAGTAGTTGCCTTTTAGTGTATTGATGTTGTATAGGTTGTTGATATCTTTGCCTTCTTCGGGTACATGTACCTATGTTTATCCTAGAAAAGATTGTATAGCGCTTTGACATGCTATCTCTTAACATTACATTCATGTGGATGTGTAATGGCTTATTGCCTAATGTGGTAATAAATATGTGTGTAGTGTGCGCCGTATTGTACCTGTATGCTGATTGTGAGGTAATGAAATGTGTAAAAACAACAAATGTCAATAGGCAAAAGTATGGAGGGGATAGATGTGTATCTGTGTGTCCAAGAAGTTGAGCATGATGTCGCTTCTTGAGCTTGCGGCATCGTCCTTGCTTGTTCTCTAGCTCTCTTGCTTTTGTGACTTGGTTCAAAGGGATATGGTGTGGAATACAATACGTCCAACAAGTTTAGCTTTGGGTCTAAATCTAGATCTTACAATCAAGCTTATTGAGTCTAGGTTTTGGGATCTAACCCAATACTAAGGCCCCGCTTCAGATCTAACCCAATACTAAGGCCAAAATCATGTAATCCCTCTCTCATTACAAGATCTAATCTTTGTCCACTTCAAAACGTCCCTACCAAACACAATTCAACATCCACAACTCCATTCAACAAAGAGGAACACAATCGAAATATGCATGTAAGGCCAAACACCTCTTTTTACCTTGTGCTCCTACGTTTGCCTAACACTCATTCCCTCCTCATCAAGAAATACGGAGCTACTCTTCTCATCTCGTGACCTTCTTGAAAGTTTTTGGAGATCTTGAGATATGAGTATGATAAATGGGTGTGTTGCACTCCTAGTGTGTGGGAGGACCATTTGTACATGGTTGAATGAATTTTGTGCGCCCGGGTAGAATCATGGTGTGGGAGCAGCCTTTTTTTTCATTTTGAGTGGATAGCTTCAATGGCTATGCCCGGACTAGCATTAGGGCAGTTTTGGCTCCATGGAACTATGGATGAAGGAAATCAGTTGGCTGCCAAGGCCCACAAAATGAAGCAATTTGGCACCATATAAAAAAATTAAGTAGAATGGATTGGCAATTCCCTTTTTTTCCTGTATGGTGTTTTTGGCTAACCAAAACTACTGTGAAAGTGCAATATGGCAATTCCAAAATTTTGTAGAGTGTAATTTGGCCACTGTCCACAAAATTTAAGAATTTAGGCTCCAAAACAAGAAATTTCCAAGGGAATTCAAGCTACAAAAGACAACATGAAGCTACCTCACATTCTAAATCCACAACATTCTAAACCCACAACATGAGCAATCTACAGTATAAGCATTCCACAAAATGAGCAATCCAGTACCCCAAACATGACCACTCCCAACTCATCCAACTCATGTGATACAAGCCATTCTAGAGCTCCAGCAATCTTGTGTGCCCACAGCCCACCCCACCCACAAAAATACATCAGCCACCCATGCCCATCCAGAATGTTGAGTAATGTACACATGCCACCTACAGTTGCAACACAAATACTATTATTTATAATTCAAATACAATGCACAAAACTTGAAAATGCAAGTGATGGAAAAATATTAAGATGCATAAAAGCTCAACATTTTGTCCACTACCCAAAAATTAAACCACAAAGAAGTAAAGGCAGAAAATCTTTTACATAAGCATCCAACTCCTCAGACCCATAACGATATTCCTCCATGGTCTTAAACCACAATTGAAATGCTTCTTCATATGGAAAGGTCTCCAACTCAAAAAGTCTCTAAGAAAACATACCAACTATCAACCCCAAGTGATCATCAAGTGTGTTACAAAGACGGGACTTCAAGAAGGTGAGAATTGAAGGTTCTCTCATCTCCAATTGAGCCCAAAACCATCACCACGGCAATCTCCGCTAGTTTGAGGTACGTCAGAAATCGGCCTGCAAGAGGTGTGTTGGCTTGGGCAACACGCCATATCTTTGTCAAAGGATTCACATCGAAAGGCTTAGTGCAAGCACGCACACAATTATTAGCTACAAAAAGCTTCAACATTGACTGCTCGGAGTCAAGATCAAAGCCATTAAGCAAATGGGGAACCACAACCTTTTGTCCCGCAGCCCCAACGACCTTTATCTCCCTATTCTCGCAGAACTGGAGTTTAAGAATCTCCAATTGAACTGGGAAAGTGCTGAGAGAATCTTCTTGCATCCAATACTGGAGATAGAATATCCCCATTGCGTTCAACGTCTCCACCGAGGGAAAGCGGTCCTTCAATTCAATCCTTAAGGCCTTCCCACCCTCTGCACACAAAAAAATGGTACAAACAACTAAAGTGAGCAATGAGCCACAATAATAAAATACAAAAATACAAAAGGTAGAAGACGCACCTGTGCATTGCACCTTAACGTTGGTAGCCATGGATTGAAAGACCATACGATCAATGGGTTTGTTTTTGTGGAGAGCAGGTACCTCCATGCCATCCAACTTCCACATCAGCTACTCCCGTTGAGTGTTTAGGTTAACATCCCACTTCTAAAAGATATTGAAGTAGGAAAGTTCCAACAAACACAACAGATCTACATTGCGCACAACCTCTACCTCTAAATATGATATGAAAGCTCCAGGTTTCTGTCGCTGCGGCCTCACTCCACCTCCACCCTCTCAGAACATCAGAATCTTCTACCAGCGATACGCCATAATCTTCACGAACTACAACACTCCACTAGAGATCTCCCCAACAACTGCTCTATGCACTTTAAACTCTCAAATTCAAGGCAATGGGTAGCCCATCAAGGTGTCTGAAGGTGGGAAAGACTAAAAGAGTTTGAAAACCCTAGGCAAATGCAACTCACCAAACTTTGCAGGGATGTTAGGCGAGGAGGAAGTGGCGGCATCTAGACGCACTAGCGACAATATGTGCTCAACGGCAAGTGCATCAAGCAATGAATGTGTGGGAGTGGCGCTTCCTGTGGCTAATTCCCAACAAAAGCCATGTCAGAAAGAGCTACACCAGGCATGCTACAGTAGCAAGTTGGCTTGCATGTATTGTGCGTGTATGGCAATGGAGAGTGTGCTTCTTGATTTTTTTGGCGCGGTGTAGCCCCACCCCATCGCCAAGTTGCTATCCTCCAGCCTAGCCACATCGAATGTTGGCCGTTTTTCTCTTATTTTTTGACTTTTTAACAAAGAGTTTATAGCAGCCAAGTTTTCGTCATAGCATTTTGGCCCATTTTAGCCAAATTATTTTGGGTTGTGTGGGAGTATTGAAGCTACTCAAAACGTTTACGTATTTTGCATATGATGTTTCTCATAAGGACTACAATGGTATCAAAAGAATGTTGGAGAACGTCAGACAATCTGTGGAGAGTGTTTGATGGCATGCCGGGAGATTTGAGGTTGTGGATGTTCGTTGACAAGGAAGAGAAATTGAAGCGTGATTGTTGGACTAAGTTTTTTATATACTAGAAGTAGATTTTGTGACGAGTATATGCTTGTGTATAATTTTGTGGCTTGTGAGAATTTCACCAAAAAAAAGAGCGGTTCCATACAATTTGAGGACAAGAAAATGGGAGAAAGTGGACGTGCCTGGCTATGTCGTTTGAATTGCAATAAGGGAATGGGAGAACACTTCATTACTTATTTTCAATGCTCTTTTTATTGAGGTATGTTGTAGCTTCATGGCTCCAACCTTGCACAGAGGATTTTAGTTACAAAGGGACAGCCTTGCACTGTTTTATTGCATTAGTTTAGCCATTCATAGAGCATGCGCAAGAGTCTTGAGCGATCAAGCTTTGGAGGGACGCAAAGCATGGGTGTAAAAATTCATGTATGAAAACTTGCAGGACTTGTGTAATACAATCATCAAATTAATGACTTAGTGGCTAGTTAATTACTAACATGCATTATTAACTTAGTTTACAAAGTGCCTTGTCTCTCTCGCTCTCAGGATTGACACTTTGCGTGTATGTGTTTTGGGAGGTTTTCCCTTCCTAGTATGTGATCTTTGAAGTAATTAAGGGTTGTTATAGTATGAGTAGAGAGTTCAATTGCATTAAGTTACCTGTGGTGAGTTCTATTTCAGGTTATAATTGGCACTTTGTTGTGGATGGTTCATTGACTTGTCTCTGTTTACATCTGCCAACATGGCTTCAAGAGCAATTGGAATCTCAAGTTTCATGATACAAATTATTGAGTTTCTAGAAAGGATGGTCATAATATGTGGAGGTCTCAAATTTGTGTGTTGAGGAGGTCCTCTTCTTCTGAGCTTGATGTAGCCATCAGATTATGGATTGGGTAGACATGGATGAGGATCATACCCTTAAGGTCGCACATCACCTAATCTTTCAGTGATTTGGATCTTTGAGGGCTAGCTTTTCTAGTGAGTGGTGGATAAGTTGGCTCCTCAATTTGTCACGGAGTGAATGAATTCTCTGAACTTCCAATTTGTTCCAATGCAAGATTTTAACTCTACTAACTAGGTTCATTCAGAAATGTTGTAAATACTTGTTTGGGACCAGCTCAAAAGGATATCAATTTTTTTAAAAGACTTTAAGTATTACAAAATTCCTAACTTTAGTGTTGCTACCGATTATGAACACAACACAAAAACAACTTATACAAACTAACAAAGTCTATAGAAGAAGCAACTTAATCTTTTTGTACTAAGCTAGTCGTTTTAGGTCTGATTTAGGTGTATTTCCGGCTATAGCTCCTTGTGTGTAAATAAAATGCAATTTTTTGGTCGCAATGTGTTTAGCACCATTAGATACCTTCAAAATGGAACAATTCCAAGGCGCATTGGTGGAGGATTGGCAAGCTATAATGATTTTTGTGAAGTAGGGCCAATAGTAAAATGTACCTTGTGTGTAGATCTTGTGAAGCTCATTGGCGCTAAAAGAATTAGTACCCCCTTACTTTTTGAGATTCACACCTTCAAGTACTATTAATTATGGCACCAATGAGATAAGTTCACTATAATTGTCTGTAGCCATCTCAACCACAAAGACCCCTCTAAATCGCACTATCATGCAATGACCGTTACAAATTTGCAACTAGGTTCTCATGATGGTATATGGTCTACGTAAGAGACCATTGGAGCAAATAGTTCCTAGTTAATCCCTAAAAGACCAAGTGTACCTACGGGGTACAATTTTTTTCACTTTGACTACAATACTCTTTGAATCCGTACCGTCAAAATTCACAAAAGTTTTACCACATCATTTTATTGAGTTTAGAAGAAGATCCATTGGTTACATTCTTAGAAAGTTCATCTTAACGATTTTTAATCAATGGAGTAGTGATTTATCCAAATTGCCTTAGTCCTTTAGGGATTAAGTTCCCGTACGTCTTCCTTGGAAACGCGGCCTAATATTTACCTAATCAATGGAATAGAGATTTGTCCAAATTGCCTTAGTCCTTTAGGGATTAAGTTCCAGTACGTCTTCCTTGGAAACGCCGCCTAACATTTACCATGTGTCTTTACAAGGTTTCATTGGGTCTTTTTTATTATAAGAAACATATTTCTAAATAAAGCTATAGAGTTCCTATGTGTAGAAGTTGTTTTCATTTTTTGCAAAGAAACCAAAGTTATTATTGCTTTGTTAAGGTAAAATGCAAGAACATTCACATTAATTGAAAATACACTTACAATATTAAAAAAAATCTTCATATTTCGAGCTTACAATGAAGATTCACATGGCAAATGACAATCATTTGTGTCTTTGAAATTACAAGAAAATACTATTCCATGGTAATAGGCACTAAACTTGCATTTACTAGAAGATTGATCAATTTCAGCCAATTAAACATTGGAAAAAATTGGAGTCAATAGTTGACTATCCTACGTAGTGGCCGCTTTAGTACTTAATCAATTCAAAGTGGAGAGTCTCTAAAAGATTTGGAAAAAATATATTTTTTTGTTCAGGTGATTACCCATGTAATAGCAAGGGTACAACCCGTGTGATGCCTAGGTGATGCCTGTGTAACACTAAGGTGATACCCATTGTGTCGGAATCATTGTGTCAAAGAAAAATAATTCTTCCACAAAGAGGTGCCGAAAGTGACAGTATGCATCTTCTAAAAGAAGTTGGAATCAATAACTAAACATGGCAACAGTGAGCACACTTTGAAAATTCATAACTAATTCACATCTCATCGGAAAAATACGAAATAACTTGGACTGAAATCGTAATTTGATTGGCTAACACTGAAGTAGGAATGTAAAATTCTTTCCTCTCTCCATATAGGCACATTGCTTTAACTTGTCGGGGAGTATTACCTGAGTCGTCAAGAATGTTGAATGTCACTGATGAATCGACTTCTGCTTCGGTTCCGAAATCTTGGAGTACCTGGCAGCAACAATCGGCCACGAGGTTGTGGAAATCACATGCATTTCTCACAGCATCAGTAGCAGCAGGGACTCCGTCACGAGATTCGGAACTAGCAACGACGCGTGCGCATCAATCAATCTCGCTTACACATCGCATGGTTGCTCAGCTGAAAACATTAGGAAGATTCTTCCAATCTTCTCGATAAGGTTCTGGTTGCACTTTTCTCACTCTGCACTTTCAATAGCGCTAACCCACTTTCGAGAGAGTAGCGAAGATTTCAGACAACAGATCCTATGGTGATTTCCACCGAGCTTGAGTCATATTGTTGATGGGTTTTGCGAACTCAGCCTTGAATCCTTCGCTTCCTATCATTCCTGTTGTAATGCCGTAATGGATTTAGTGGGTCTGCACAATCGAGCGATGGATTTTCCGCTGCAATTTGCTTTCTGCGGTTGTTCGCGGATCAGCCAATTGTTGGGCTTTAGGGCAACGAATTCTGTATGGGCTGTGAATAGAAGCCGAATCAGGATTCCAGTGAGCAGGAGGTTGAGTAGTCACACACAGCATCGAATTGGAGGTGTAACCAGGTACGGGATTGTCCACTTCGAACAAGACGACAGGAACTTGGCGAGCGTGAAGAATGGCGAGGAGCGGTCAACTCCCTTCGACCTCGACCTGGCGGTCGTCCTCGCCGGATTCGCATTCGAGGCTTACAACACTCCTCCGGTGCGTAGTCTGTTGTCTCCCGCTCGCTCTTGTCCAACTCTTCTTGTGGTGGGAGATGATTGAAGATGATGCTGTTGCTTGTGCAGGAGAATGCGGGTGTGGCAGAGAAGGACGCGGGCGACTGCGAGACCACCTACTTAGCTCTGTACGCAACTTCTTACCCTTACTCCACAACTAGGAATACTACTCCCCCTTACCCTCCATCCATTGCGTGCAGGCACTTCTTACGCGAAGTCTACGATGGGGAGATCCTCGTGAGATTGAAGAAGGGCATGAATTTCCCCGGGCTTGACTTGTGGGTGAGTGATGAATTGGAAGCAGAATCGGTGCATTCCGATTGAGTGGAAGCTGAGTGAATTGCTTGCTGCAGGGGACGAGTGATCCGTATGTCGTGATCCGGTGTGGCGACTGTGAAGCGCGGAGTAAAGTGATCTGGGCGTAAGTGATCTCTCTCTCTCTCTCTCTCTCTCTCTCTCTCTCTCTCTCTCATCGTGATTGTTCTCTCTCTCTCTCTCTCTCTCTCTCTCTCTCTCTCTCTCTCTCTCTCTCTCTCTCTCTCTCTCTCTCTCTCTCATCGTGATTGTTCTCTTTGTGAATGCCAGAACGAGAGATCCTGTTTGGAACGAGGAGTTCAAGCTCAACGTCAAAGACCCGGAGTCACAGTTTTTGCAGGTTAGGCGATCTCTCAAATGATCTAAAACCCTGGAATTACATGTGGTTCGAGCTCAACCAATTCAGGATATAGCCCAATTCTTTGGCTGTAATTATACATGATTCAAGCTCAACGTTGAGGTTCCCTGAGTCAAGGATCTAGAATAGCAATTTTTGCAGGTCAGACTGTACATGAGCTCCAATGCTAGGATCCCTGAGTCGAGTTCTTTAGCTGTGATCTTTGACCTAATTACTACATGTGTTTCAAGCTCAAAGACTTAGTGAAGTAGTTCTTCCGCTTTAACCTTTCACCTAATTCCATATAACTCAAGCTCTCTGAGTCAAGTTCTTCACCTAATTATGTATCAAGCTCAACTGAGTCAAGGATTCAGTCAAGTTGATCATCTCTGATACCGTTTGTCTCGATTACGGATGCAGATTGCAGCCTGGGATGCCAACTTGATCACCCCTCATCGTAGGATGGGAAACACAGGATTGAGCCTGAAGGATTTGTCGGACGGTAAGAGATTCCGCCTAAACACTCTTCGGAGGGTTTAGGAGCTGCAAATGTTCTCATCCACCAGCTGGTCATTGCAGGCAAGAAGCACGAAGTGGAGTTGGTTCTGGGGGGCATGGGCGGAGGCGGCGCTATTCAGCTTGAGGTACATCGTTTGAAGCGACCAATACATGAGTAGTGAATTCTGGCAAACATGAATTTCAACCTGTAATATACTAGTGGGTACCGTGTTGTTGAGTTTTTAGTAACATTCTTCAGTTACGTGTGAAGAAAATAGTCCAGGAAAAAGGAGGACAGATCCGGTCATTCGTCCTTAGATTATTATGCCTTGGTGATTGCAGGTTCAATACAAGAGTTTCAGCGATCTAGATTCAGAGAAGAGCTGGTGGTCTCTACCGTCGTTGAGCAACCTGCTGCAGATGGGAGGAGTGGAGGGCCTTTACAAGAAGGTGTTTGGACAGGATGGCATCAAGGCGAGTGACTTCGTGAGGTCCACTTTGGGCTCGTTACAGTTCCTGACGGAAGACAACGAAATGAATACAACTACTTCTGATGAAGACAAGAAGGAGGTTACAGCGTTGGAAACACGTCAAGATTCGGGTCAAGCTTTCACTTCGCAGCTATTCAACTGGCTTGGGTTCGGGAAACCTGAGCAGAAGGAAGACGACCTTGATTGTGAGCAGAAGGACAGTGATTACGTAACCGGCGTTGTGCAGGCGGTAGGAAAAACATTATCCTCACTTGGATTGGACGTGGGAAACCTTCCGTTTGTCGATGGGAGCACCTTGGAAGCTGATCAGACCGCCATCCACAAGCTTGGCTCGGAGTTTCAGAGTAAGGCGGAAGCAGATTACGTCGAAAATGGGTTAGCCATATTAAGTGAAGAAACCTCTCTCTCAAATGCTCCACAGGTTTGATACCACAATCTTTATAATCAATTGATTGTTTATTAATGCTTGGTGGTCCCTATATGGTAAAGATTACACGATACTGTCAACATCTACAGTAGCTATGATGGTCTAAAATTTATCTCAACTCGCAATCAAACTCCTGGTTCTTGCCTAATCTTTAAGAATATATCTAAATTCAGCCACCAAATTTGAGTGATTCGCAAAGTAGCTGCGAGTTTGATTCGGCGTTATTGGTTCCCATATGATAAGATTACAAAACTAGAAAAATGCACTGTCAACATTATAGTAAACTTTGCCGTGTATTTGCAACTCTTGGTTCACTTTAACTCCTGACCTTTGAAGGATATCTCTATTATCTGAGCGTGTCCGTCTGTGCAGGACCTGCAACCGATGTCTGAGCAACTGCAGCAGGCCTCGAAAAGCTTGCTCCAGAATACGGAGAGCTTCCTCGGAATGTGGGCGGTGGTGTCCCGGTCGTTTCCTGGAGCTCAGAATGTGCCTGAGAATCAGGATGAAAGCTCGGCAACAACAGCAGCAGGAGAATCTGATGTCAGTGGTGACCAGGAGGAATGTGAGCCTGATGGTCTGGAGAATGAGGCCAAGCGTAAAATGTTTCAGTCCGCTGAGAGCGCAGTTGAAGCATGGGCTATGTTGGCCACGTCCTTGGGCGGTCAGAGCTTTGTGAAATCGGAGTTTGAGAAGATCTGCTTTTTAGAAAATCGGAGGACCGACACAGAGGTTGGTTTTGTCTTTTTCACCTAAGTAAATTTTCCGGTGATCTGAGATAGACTAATTCGCTGATCGCTAATATTGATAAGAGTGGAGGGTAAAATTGATGTTTCTGTGTTTTTTGGTGTGTCTTAGTAATGGATTCCCCTTGTTGATCAGGTGGCCGTCTGGCGTGATGTGAAGCGCCGCAGATTGGTTTTTGCATTCCGTGGAACAGAGCAGGTATATTCATGATATTTTTGCACACTACTTTCATTGATGTGATTTCATGTGATAATAGAGCTATTTGTAAAGCCACCTAAAGTTTGACAAAGATACCCCCTCTATTTTCCTTTCGAAATGGATTAGTATCACCCTGTATAGTTCTCAAATCAGCTCAAAGGAGAGAAAGGCGGCTAGTATGCATCATGCTAAAATACTCTCAAATACGGCTAAAACTATTTTGACTTTAGTTTAGAGGCCATCAAGCTCCTTCCATACCTATAAGGATCATAATTGAAAGATCACCAAGCTTTCTAATAACTTGTTTTGAGTGAGGAAAGAGTAGTCTAATAAATCAAGGGGGGGGGGGGGGGTATCTTATTGACTTCCAAATATCTCTAATACCCTTTCTGCTTTCTATGTCAAGTTCGATTGGATTTGTCATGCTCACAGTAGTAGTACTGTTTACCTGTGCAGACCAAATGGAAAGACTTGTCTACGGATATCAACGTCATCCCTGTCGGGTATAAACAAGACAACGTCTTTTCTCATACTCATATATGTCAATATTTTCTAACAAGTGTTTGATGTTTCATTGTTGACCAGGTTCAATCCAGAGCGCATAGGTGGTGACTTCAAGGAGGAAGTCATGGTATGTACCTAACCCTTAAAGGTCCAAATGGTGTTTGCAGGTAGAAAGCTTCAGATTAAAAACCTACTAGCTCATCAAAATCACATGGAATAGAGCTACAACTCCAAATGTCTTAGAGATCTAAAACTGTTCTAATCGCCTGAACTGTTGTGCAGGTTCATGGCGGATTCCTGAATGCTTATGATTCTGTGAGACGGCGGTTGATGAATTTGTTGCAAGCCTCACTAGGTGTAAGGTTGATATATCATTTAAATTAGCTTGGGTTTGGTAATGAGTAGAGGCATGACTTCCAATGCTAAAATTCTCTCTCCCTCTTTCTTCACATGGGCAGTGACATGGACAGTGATGCGGCCGCTCAGACCTGGCAAGTTTACACAACAGGCCATAGCCTTGGCGGCGCGTTGGCCACACTCTTTGCTCTGGAGCTCTCCTTGTCCAAGCTCGCCAAGTAAGTCTCCATCTTCTGCTCATAATTGAGTTATTTGTAGAGTCACCCTCCTTTTACATCACCTCTACATAGTTCTAATTCAGCTCAAAGGAGAGAAAAACCGCTAATATTCATGGTTAATCGCATGGTCGAAACTCTGGAAAACTACTTTGGCTTGAGTTTATAGACAACCAAGCTCTTCCGTTGATTTGATTGAAAGGATTAGACTACCAAGCTTTTCTACTGTTCGAACTACTATTTAGAGTGAGCAAAGAGGAGTACAACAAATCAAAAGAGGAGGCATCTTATTGACTTGACATAACTTTTTCCTTTTAACCGACGTTGCTCTGTTGGTCGTAGGAAAGGGCACATACGAGTGAGTATGTACAATTTCGGGTCGCCACGAGTGGGAAACAAGCGGTTTGCAGACATGTATAATAAGGTACCTTTAAGTTAATGACACGTGTACACAACAAGGTCCGTGTCAGAGGTTTGGTCTTGAAGTGTTGCAGTGGAATCATTTGGTTGTTTGCTTAAGTTTTGTAATCCAGGCCGTCAAGGATAGTTGGAGGGTCGTGAATCACCGCGACATCATTCCCACGGTGCCCAGGCTGATGGGCTACTGCCATGTCGCCCAGCCCATCTTTCTCTCAGCTGGAGCTCTCTCAGCGGATGCAATTGTACGTCCACTTCCACCTTTCCTTGCTTATTTGCTTATTTTTCTCTGTTGCTAGTTGCTTACTATCAAAATTTTGAGAAAAGGAAAAGAATAGTAGCCATTAACTTCCCTTCCTACTATTCATAACATGAAATAGCACTTGTCTCCAAGTAAATAACTATGCTGGAAATGGGCCCATCTCTCTCTCAGCTGGAGCTTTGTTTGATGCAATTGTAGGTCCGCTTTCACCTTTCTTTTGCTAATTCATACTCTACAGCAGTGGTTTTACTTTTTTCTTTGTGATTATTAGAGCTATAAATTTTAGGGCTGATTTTATGGAAGAAAAGAAAGTGGCTAAGATTCATGATTTCTCCTTACTTCTCAAAGATGGCTATTACTACTTTCAACTTGAGTTTAGAGACCATCACGCTCTTCCATATTTAATTGAAGGACTATCAAACTCTTCCATTCATCTTATAACTATTAAGATTGAGGTAAGAGTAGTATTATACATTATAAGAATGGATATCTTATTGAAGCTTTGGGTGACTTTAAAAATAATTGAATTATTGTCCAAATTACAAGAGAAGAAAAAGAATATTTAGTGATATGTCCGTAACATTGTTTATAACACATAAAAACTCTTTTACCCAGTCTCCAAATAAAGAATTATATTAGAAATACGAGAATGAAGAGAAGAACCTATCCAAAAACAAAAAGTTGTGGAGTGTATCAAATTATCTCTTTCCTCTTTATTGAAGATGCTCCATAGAAAAGTTGAATCTAGGAAACAACTCAATTATATCTTAGATGCACCCCCATAGGATGGTGTAGGTTTATACAACTATTGAATATTATGTAGGATCTATAGCCTTGGATAATATTGAGGTTTAATGTAGATATCTTCATAAATCTTGATATATCTTCCAAAATTCCAAATATTTGTAAAAATATTCCAACCACCGTGGCTAATATGTGAAGTATGAGGTAGGAATGTTGCCATTCTAATTGCATCTAGCTCAAAATGTTTTCCACTAGAAGTGTACATACAATAAAGTGGATATGGAATAGATAATCAATAAGCCGCACTAGCAGCGAGTAGGTTATCATTCATAACTAGTTGCTCATTCTTTCATCATAATCCTTGGTCTTCATGATTTAAGGGTGTGGGATGTGAGTTGGAAGAAGAGAGGGTTATGAGTTAGAAGTTGTGATGGAATTGGTGATGGATGGCCAATGGGAGGTAGCCACATTGCCATTTCAAAGTCAGCAACTCGTTATGAATTTGGTTACCTGATTTTGCTTCATCTAGCATAGTCAGGTTGCTCTTGCTTGTGATTGGCCCAAGCCCTTCACAAAAAAAACTAATGATGATAGATTTGCTATTTCCCTAGAGTTTTGATGAAAGAACTAGCGTTTAATAATATCATGAGTTAGTGGAATCCCATGTTGCCCCCAATGGGGCATGGGTAGGCCCCGGTAAAGTCCCGAGTTAAGTCTCCACTTAAGCCCCCAATTAAGTCCCGAGTTAAGGCCCCGTCGAGTATTTACCACGTGGCTTCACCGTTGTCCTTTTATCATAAGAGAAGAGATATCTTGATTGGAATTGCATGATCTTGAGTGTTGCATGTGGCCAGGTTGAACGTCATTTCTTAGAAGATGGTTACCACGGCGATGTGATTGGCGAAGTGACGGCAGACTTTGTACTTGCAAATGTTGTGAGTGCCCTACATTCATTCTATTTGCATACCACTACTAGCAACCTTGTAGTTCTTCATTTACCATTTCAACCCAATTTGGTCACAAAGATAAGAAAAAGCACATTTTTTCCCGCATTCTCAGTGAGTGAAGGGCGACACTTTTTAAGTGGAGAGCACAACATGGTTGTTAGTTGAGTGTATACGTGTTCTTGACAATTGCAAATTAGTATACTAGATTGTTACCTTGTGTGAATTGACACTAAATCCTAAACCCTATACCTTGATAGATTCTCATGTTGCCATGATGCTGCAGATGAAAGGGGAAAGGAAAATGCTGGAGAAGCTGCTGCAAACAGAGATTACCATGCTGCGTGCCATTCGTGATGGAAGTGCTCTCATGCAACACATGGAGGACTTCTATTATATTGCTTTACTAGAGGTTAGCTCCTCCAATACTCCATGATTACATCATCTTTTGAGCATTTATGGTTAACCCTTTAAAGACAAGAGGCCTATAGGTGGTCACTTTTGGAGTAACCTGTGAATTTGGTGGACGGATACTCCATCTTTGTTTGATCTGCAACCTAAGACAAGTTCCAAGGATGTTTACGCTTCCAAGGATGTTTATGCTTCCAACGAATGTAGTGCAAATGAAGTGCCAGATTTCCGTGAAGTGGGATGGCGATGAAATGTACCCTCTGTGTAGATGATGTTCTACATGATCTATCAAGCTCGTAGGTGTTAAAGGGTTAATGTCGTGACAATATTCATTGCATTTTGCCATGGAGTTGAAAAGAGTAGTCAGATGGTTTTTGTGAGTTGTTGTAGTCCATTGAGCCTGGGTGAAGCTTGTTGCTGATGCTGATGAAAGCCTGTGTTGTGTTGTGTGGATGATGGTTCAGCGTGTGGAGCAGAGGGTGGCAAGCAGAAGATAGAAGTAGTAGACTGCAGCAGCAGCAGCAGCAGCGGCCCAGTGTTTGCTCATAATCATCATGGCCACAGATTTTACAGGGATGAAGTTGTACTGTAATCGACTCATCAAGTGTGTACTAAGATACACTTCAGGATTCTCACGCCAACTTAACCTTACCCAGAAGTGGGACTACATTTACCAGGATGGAAGAGATTGCTACTGTAAAAATCATGGGGTACGCTACACACCTTGTTTCAAGCTCCAATTCATCATCAGGCAGAAAAAATGGAGGTGGTAATCTGATTTTGTGTTATCTTATTTGCTTGCAATACGTCACCTAATCTTTGAGGGGAAGGCAAGATCATAGTAGTAGTACCGTCCCCTTGTGTGCAGTCTGAGGGAAAGCAGGCTCTCATATCTACTCTCTCAACGGATGGACGAAAGTACTTCCCTTCATTCACGAGAAGCGGTGATTTTAATGCATTACCGAAACTCACATCCTACTTATCTGATTTCCTCGGAGGACAATTTCAGTTTAAGTAGAGTCCTACAATCTCGACTTTTGGCATGATTTTCTGGGATTCTTTTGATGGATTGGGCAACTTTTTATTAGCTTTTTGTTGACACAATTTTTGTAGAAATCCGACTTATTGTTTGAAAGTTACAAACAACTTTTAGTGACGTATGACAAATATTGTAGTAAAACTGTAATTAACTCTAAATTGAATAGAAATTAGAGTTTTTGCCCAATATTCTTTGTTTTTTTCTTCCTCTTGGAGGAAATGGAAACCTTTGCATCTCCCATGGGGATTTTTGAGTTTCTAAAATATGAGAAGGACATGGTATATGCTAAATTTGTTAGTGTATTGTTAATTTTTGGCACAAAGTTGCATTGTAACTTCTTTTAGAGAAGCTGGTATCTGGTGTAAACATAGCTCGTAATAACATTCATCAAGAAAAAAAAACTATAGCATTAATTAAAAATAATAGTGTGGTTAACATTGAATATCATCTTCAGTGTAGTTTTCATTTCTTTTTCAATCCCCCAAGAATTTTTACACCAAAAATAGATTTTATTTTTCCCCAATCTTGAGGGAAGAGTCTAGAATTGCCAGACCCCAAACATGAACCCCACCAGGAACATGGTCCACCTCATGCAATTAAATAAACTTGGCAAACAAGCCATTGAATACACTTTGTGCCCTCTTCATTAAATGAAGGAATAGTAGGCACCCTTGAAAAAATACATGGCACACCAGCTTGATGCATGTGCCCTGTATTCATGTGCTTGGCGCTTCACTCTCTTTAATGTCCCCACCGAACAAGTCAACTTCAATGAGTAAAGTGTAAATCTGGATTCACCTATCTTTAACACCCAGGTCCCAAACCCTTTAGGGTTAAGGGTTCATTCTTCCAAAGAATTTTACTACTTCAATCTCGTCCTGCAACACCCACTTCTTTGCATTAGCACTAATCATTTTAAAGTGGCTTTAATATCTTTACGCAACTTGAATACTTTTACCAAGTATTTTTGTGGACATTTTTCTACAAAAAAAGTAGTATTGTAGGTTTGTTTGTAGGTGGTGTTAGAGTGGAGTTAGCAAAATGAATCTAGGTGCAATTTAGTCTAGATTTATTTGCTAACATTACTTCTCACACCAAGTGCAAACATACCCTAAGTCTTCAATCTTGGTTTTTAAAATCACTTTAGTTGTAGCCTTAATTTAATAGTTAGTGTGGCTTATAGTACTGGCCTGGTGTAAAAGAGTAAAATGAAGATTGAAAAAGCATGCGTCTCATAGAAGGGGGGGATAGACCAACCTCATGTAATTGAAGGGCACATAATATGTCTTTTTTATAATCAATATATCTGCAAAGCACTCACTATGAGTTCAACTTGGAGTTTGATTAGACATTAATGGTATTTGTTGTTCTCAAATCATTAAGATTGCACAAACACTCAAGGCACTATCAACATCTACGATAGCTTCAATGACCCTTGAACAATAAAATCTTGTTTTGTATTTGCAGCACTCTTGTGCCAAACTTCACCTAATCCATAAACTTTAGAGATATTTCTATTATCTACTTATTTTAAATCATAACCACAACGTTCAATGGCTCTAAGTCCCACCCTTGTAACCAATTGTTAACTTCTTTCAACACCAATGTGGTTGCCTCCCACAAGCAACCCATTGCCATCTCGATTACAAATTCGAGCCCATATCTCTCTCATTCTAATTCACACCCTACACCCTTGGATCATGAAGACTAAGGGTTGCAATAAAGTAAAAACAACATGGTCATCCAACACATCACCACCGCAAAAAAACAAAACAAAAAACAAAACAAAAACCACCCAGAAAAATAAACAAAACAAAAAAAACCACCCAAGAAAAAAGAAAAAAAACTCTCCAAACCTCACGCGAGCTCTCTCAGGTCCTATTTATGATCCTCGCAAATAGAATGAAATAATGAAAGAATCATCATGAGTGATTAAACCATGCTTCTTGAGCTCCTCAAGAAAGAGAGCATATGCATGCATGGGCATTGTGTAATTAATCTAGCGTATGAATCACTCGGAAATCATGACACTTGGTGTACAGATGTGCACCTTTAGCTACCAAGTATGACGCCCATAATCATGACCAAGCAAGGTTTCATTCGGTGAGTGGTAGCACCAGCAATGATGAATAATCTTTGTGACAATACCTGAGAACCAGTTTTAGCAGTGGATAAGGCACCCACCCGAAATGGAAGAGCAAATCCGAAACCCTAAACCGAAACCTAAACCCTAAACCCTAATTCATTCTCAACCTTAAGTGCTTGCTCTTATTGGGAAGATCACAGGCGTGCATGTTGTGAATTGGGATGTTTCCATGCTGTGCACATTCAAGTGAGTGCTCTTCTTTTCATGAGTGCCTTGTTGTACGTGGTGTACGATCCCATTTAATTGTTTGTGTTTTTAAGTGTCTTGTTGTATCAAGTGTACAATCCAGTGGATTGGTCATGTTTTCAATGGAGCTCATCTTAAGCTTTGATGCACAGTAATGTTTCACAATGTTTTTTGTGCCATGATTTTTTTACATAATGTACTATTGGGTATTGTTTATTGCAAAAGTGGTGTTATCACCAATAAAATTATAAATGAACCTTTCCAATCCAGTTTTTAGTTGTTTTCAGATGGAGTAGTTTACATTTAATGATAAATCCCCAAAGGACAATTTGTACCGACGGGTACAAATCAATTTTGGGCAGGTTCCTAAAAATCTAGTTTTGAAGATAACTTTTTGAATTTTTTTGTGAGAAATACAAATATGAATAATCTGTGCAGGGATATACGGATAATGTGTGCAGGGATAAAAGCTAGGCAGGGTACCAAAGAGATGAAATTATAGTAGTATTGTAGAGTTGACTATTGCACTTTTTTTACGCGGGTAGCAGTGGCAAAAAGATCTTGGCAATCCTCACATTTTTAAGTAAAACGTATAGACATTAAGGGTTCTGTTCTTTTTTTTACATCTATTATTATGATAAGGCATTATAATTCCATCCACCATTTGGATTTTGGATCCAACAATTACTTATCTATTTTAAAAACAAGATTGCTTTCATATGTAAATGACTACTTTCTAAACCCCTAGTCATTGCAAGTCTAGTTCTCTAATCCTAAACATCTCCATTACTTGTCATTTTTGGCGGGTAATGACCTAACACAAGGTAGAATAGAGATTCATAGAAATTATGCAATGCGTAGTAAGAAAACATGCCATTATCTTGAGTTAAGTATGTTGACCATGTTCGCGCACGGAAAAAAAAAACATATTGTACACTTCAATGCATATATCTTACAATTTGTGTTGTCAACGATTACAAAATGTTTTGGGTATCTCATTCCATCCTACTAATCCTTTGTCTAGTGGGCAACGTTTTAGTAAGTGGAACAAACAAACACTCTATTCACGCCGGCCTCCTTTTGGAGACCAGAGTTCTTCTTCTTCTTTTAGGTATCTCCTTGTAATAGTGAACTTGAAGATTCTACGGTTTAAAATATTCTATTTTTTCTTTTGTTTCAATTTAACTTCCAAGGTTTCATCTTGGAGAGGGAGTTTTGGGGTGGTTTTGGTGAAACATAGTTTGGGTCCTTTAGAGATTAAACATTCGCATGTTAGGTCCAACACCATAATATATCAATAGTTGATATATTTTTATAGTTATTATATATGATACACATCATGTAGAATGATTTGTATATTGTAGAACTTCATTATTGAATATGTAAATATGTATATGTAATTATTTATTTTCCTGTCTTTTTTGACACAATATGTTTTGATATATTTATTCCACATTGGATTCAATGAAATCTCTAATAAAAATGTAATGAAATGACAATTATTTATAAATCAAAAGTTGAATCTAAATATGTCAAGATATATTTCCAGTCTTTGTTAAACACAAAAATCAAATGAATCCCTTTGCTTAATCCAACACCAAAGAGTTTCTAAAAGATCAAATACAAAGATAAATTAGAATTAACAAATGAAAATAGATAAAGTACACAAAAGGTTGCAAAAAATTGTAAAAAATTGGTGAATGATTATATATGTTCAACAAATTTATTGTTTTGTTTTGTGTTAAAATTTTACAAGACTTAATTTTAAATTATATATAAAAAATCACTTGAAATTTCTAATCTCTCAATAAAAATATGTGTAGCATTAGAGTTTTTCTAAAAGTAAAAGGGGGTCACTTTGCATGTCACATCCTATTTTATGGTCTCATGTTAGTATTTGTGACCACGTAGACAAGGTGACTTGGCTTAGCAAAGGTGCGGGGGAACTATTGATCAACTCATTCCCAACTAAAAGCAAATTCCCATGTAGTCCCAACCCGTCCAAATGCACCGGAGCTTTCCAATGAGTGATTGTAGGTTTAAAAGATGCCAAGTGACTTCCATTTAGATGGTCTACCTTATAAACATGGAAGTTGAGCCGCATTACATCATTCATGCCTAATTTTCTTTGAAGAGAATAGTATGTTAGAAATTAAACAAAAGATCATGGATTTGCCAAGCCACCTTGACATCCCTAACTTTTTCCAAAACACTTGGCTTAGAATCGATGGGTCCACTTCTTTGAGTACTACATGTGAGTGATCCAACCTCCAACATTTTTGACATGTCGGACTCACATGGAACCAAGTTCTTAGAGTACCGTGGGCAAGTTATAGCATGCATTTCATTGGGTAGGGTACAAGAGCATTGGATTGTCACACATTTCATTGGTGCAGAAAATTGGAGCATCAAATTCCTCATGCTCTCTCTCTCTCTTTCTGCATTTGAACCTCACCAAGCCTTTTTCATTTCCTTCCTCTTTAACAAGGACATTTTCCTGGAAAACTCCATCACTAAACATGAGTTAAGTGAATACTAAAGTTTTCCTAGAAGTCCTTCCTGAAGAGGAAAGAAAAGAGGAAGGGAGGAGGAGATTTTTTACAGACCAAAATAGAGCATTGTGAACAAATGGCAGGGGTATTAGGCACCATTATTCACAGGCATGGGGCTCCCAATGCCAACCTTGATGGGACGAAGATTGGACAAATGACACACTCCGCATGTTCGGGCTATTGAAGATGTCATGCAGCCCAAATCTCTCATTTGGTGCATGATGGTGGAATGCTGTTCTTGGATCACTCAATTTTACACAATCCTTCTTTATACATATTCTTTATTTTTAAAATACTACATTGCATGGTACTACAGGGTATGAACACTTGGTTGCCATGACATCCGTTCAATGGCATGATGGAGGGAGGAGAAGCTGTAACATTTTGTAGCTTCTCCTCCAGTTTGACGCATGTTGAGCTGACTTTCTTCTTTGGGTTTTTGAGTTTTTGCATTTCTTTTTTCATGTGCTTTCTTGGCAAAACACTTGAAATATTTCAAAGACCAGAAGAAATTTAAAAAAAATAAAAAAATACTAAGTATGGACATATATAAAATACACTCATCCCTTCCATCTGCTACCAGCAGCGGTCGGTAGGTGAGCAGATGAGTGCAATTCATCGTGTGCGTGAGTGAAGCCATACAACTTAGCAGAGATGTAACTTAGGAGAGGTTTTTACATCAACAATGGTTATAAGTTAGTTGAGGTTGTAGTTAGCCGAGGTTATAAGTTGATGGCATTGTAACTTATCAAAGGTATAACTTATGGGAGGAATGAGTGTAGCTCCTATATGATGGATCCAAGTCAGTTGGTCCTCTTGTATTCATTTTTTTTTGTTCAGAGAGGAAAATTACAATGAAATTCAATTTTTTGAAGGATGAACCTAATTCATAAAATAAAAATAATAAAAAGTGGCATTTCTCCAATATGCACCACTCAAAAGATAGTATGAGTCAACCAACAAATATACTACGGGGCGCTTTACACTAGGAGGAGAAGCCCACCGGTCAAGAATTCAAGGGGAATCCCAGAATATGATTGGCCAAGAAGAAGACCTTGTTCACTATTGGCCAATGGATTCTTGATCAACGGTCTTCTCCATCATAATGGAAAGTGGTCCTAACTCTAGTAGAAGTTACCATGATCTGGTGTACGCAATGGTCATCTCCTACCTCATACGGTGATGGTAAATGACAAGTGACACATTGGCGATACAAAATTACAAACAGGAAGCTTCTGCGTGGAAGGCAGTCGTGGATGCAAGAGGCAAAAGTCATGGCAATCATAACGGCGAAGTGGTGCCCTCCTCATGGTGTCTAGTCAGCCGGAGTAATGACCCATTTTAAGGGCATACATGAGTGGATGGGCTGGAACTTGGACACCAATTGGCTCCACATGGGCCCCCATTCTTCTTCTCCTTTTGCTCCCTCTTCACCAACCCTTTTGCCTTCTTTTCCACAGGCTTCCCATCCAAGGGACATCATTCTCGGCGGCCTCATGTGGGAGCAGGTGATTGGGTGGAGTGCAGGCGGAGTCAACCCAGCCTCCTTTTTGGTTGTGGGGATGAAGAGTGTCATTATGGAGAGACCCCAACATCATGAGCAACCACATTCTCATCACTGCTATTTTCCTGGCAGTGCTTTTGCAGACCTAACTTCTTGGATGGAGAAAAACTAAAACCTACTAATCCTTTAATGTTTTATCATCCACACTCCATCATGCCATTGTAACGTAGGTTTTCATTTTTCAACTCACTATGAACATTTGATTCATTACATTCAAAGTCTTTTTTCATTCCAAGGTTCATCAAATGTATCATAGAATTCATGTTGTTTATTTTTAGATGTTTTAACCCCTAATAGCCCGAGGAATTTTCTCTTTAAATACCCAAAACTGCCACTAACAACATGTGGTAAGAAAATCTAATTTTGAAGTACAATTATAGACTTTAAACCATAAGATTTTAAAAAGAGTTCTATATGAACTTACCACATCTTATTGGCTGCAATCCACCACACAGATATGAAGATTGTAGCGTTTGACGTCAATAAAATGGTTCATTTTTTTCCTTGCATTAAGTGAATTAACAGACTTTGACCTCACTTGGTGTAAAAATTTGCACTACACAGGGTCTCAATCCTTTACCATTGTCTTAAGTAAGATGTTAGTTCCTTGATTACCAATTTTTAGAGGTAGATAAGAAGTGTAGCATATTCAAAATAAGTGTCCAAGGAGTGGAGGTTCAAAAATTATCAATTCATGTTTTAATCTTCTAGAAACTTAATATGTTTAAGGCTGATCATCCAAACGATCTTTAAAAAGTTTTATACCACATGTTGTTGTCAATAATATAAAAAAGTGAAAATGATGAAGATCTCTAAGTTTTATATAGAAAATAAGAAGTTTTTTTGGTACCTTGCCCAACAATGTGTGAAAATGTTTGACTTGGGTTTCAACTTTTTTTTACACTAAAGACAACAATTTCTTGTTGACATCTTCAAAGAAAGTAATATTCTCTATATGTATGAAAAATCTCAGTGTCAATAGAAATTTCTAGCAATAGTTTTGGAGTTGCTTGGAGTCTCCAATTTTAGATTTGAAGGCTAATTACTTTCATACCATGAATCCAAAAAACATTTTAAATATATTTCTACAAAGCTCTTATTGGGGACAATCAAGTATCAAAATTTCAAAAAAAAAAAGAATTGTTTGAATTTTAGGAACCTGTCTATAATGCAAATCATCCCCTCAAGGTTTAATGGGCTCTTAGGGGTTAACCCCTACTGGACCAAGTGTATGTTCGGAAGACAAAGTTTTCAACTTTGACTGCAAGTGTCTTTCAATCCGTGCGCTCAAAACTCACATAATTTTTACCACATCATCTCATATAAGTTTAGAAGAAGATCCCATGGTAGCATTCTAGGGAAGTTCATCTTGGTGGTTTTTAACCAATGGAGTAGAGATTTCCCTAGAATGTGTGGATCCTTTAGGGGTTAATCCCTAAAATATTAAGGCATTTTAAAAGAAGCTCTACTCCGTTTATTAAAAAATGTTAAGATTAAAATTTTGAATATGTAACCCTATGATCTCTTTCTAAACTTATATGAGATAATGTGGTAAAAATCTTGTGAATTTTGACTGCACGGACTGAAAGATGATTGCAGTGAAAGTGGAAAACTTTGTCTTCCAAACGGACACATTTGGTCCTTTAGGGGTTAACCCCTAAACGACCACGACCACTTCCGCTCTAAAACCAGTCCAAAACTACCACTGCCAAAAAGAGACATGAAAATCACATTTTAAAGTGAATTTCAGATTTTCAACCGTAAGTTCTTAGGGGCGGTTTACACTACGGACCAAGAACTCGTCCCATGACCCTCTTAAATCTGTGATTGGCTCCATCAACTCGTCCCGGGATGACTTGGGTTTACACTAGGAGGAAAAAAGAAAAGTGACCAAAGGAGTTGAGGTCCTCAAAAGGCCTATAAATAGGCCTAATGGATAATGTTGGAGGGTCCCCCAAATTTTGCGGCGAGAGAGGCTAAATGGGTTCTCTCGTTGCTGAAACAAGGGGACCATGGGCCTGAAATGCAATTTTTATTTTTATTTTTTTTGGGAAGGGGGCCCAACATTACTGTAGATACAATGGCGGCCACCCTTTTGTCTTTTTGGCTTGTTATATTTTCTTTGTTATTTTAGGAAATATTGCTTTTTTTAGGCATTCATTAAAAAATATCAGCATGCCCACTTTTTAGTGCATGGTCATTCCTCCCGGTCCAAGTTCGGTTTACACTTAGTGAGAGGCCCAAGGGCTTTAAAAATGACATTTTTATGAAGTGTGACCATGGAAGTGTGACCATGGAAGTGTGACCATGAAGTGTGACCATGGAATTAATCCATTTTCCTTGGTCACGGCTCTTGGTCTATATTGTAAACCGCCCCTTAAAATAGACTTCTATATAAACATGCCATATAATTTTGGTTGCAATCCACGACACGGATTGATAGATTTTAGTGTTTAAAGTCAAATCAATGGTTCGTTTTCTTCCCTGCGTTGAGTAGATCAGCAGACTTTGACTTCACTTTGCATCAAATTTTTGCATTGTACAAGGTCTAAATATTTTACCATTGTCTTAACCATGATGTTATTTCCCAACATACCAATTTTTAGAGGTAATAAAGGGGTGTAGCATATTCAAAACAAGTGTGCAAGGAGTGGAAGTTCAAAAATTGCCATTTCACGTTTTATTTTTTTGTGAATTACGTATGTATTCAAATGATATCCAAACGGTCATTAAGAAGGTTTTTACCACATATTGTTGTTGAAAAAATAAAAAGTGAAAAATATGAAGATCTCTAGGTTTTATGTAGAAAAGATGAAGTTTTTTTTCCTCTGTTGCCTGACAATGTGTGAAAATGTTTGACTTGGAATAAAATGCCTTTTTACACTAAAGACAAGATTTTTTTTGAAAATTTCCAAAAAAGGAAATATTCTTTACATGTGTGAAAAATCTCAATGTCAATAGAAACTTTTGTCAAAATTTTTGGAGGTGTCCGGTGTCCCCACTTTTGGCTTTAAGTGGTACTAACTTCTACCGACACCTACACAAACCCCTGTAAACAAAAGCAAAAATTGGTCAAAACTAAACTATATTAACAATACATTAAACTACTTCATCACACCGGCCCCTCTTCCAAACTATTCGACCCATACCACACCAAAATTTAACCCCGCGCATAGCTATTACACTGATGGCTCCTTTTAACCACCAGAACAAATTAGCCCGCGATCTTGGCGCAGAGAGAAAGCAGGCTATGGCATTTATAATTCTACCAAGGAAATCAAACTAGCCAAAAGACTCCATGGACTACAAAATATCCTTAGAGCAGAACTCATGGCCATTCATAAAACACTACAAATTATCACAACAAAATACAATAATGAACCCACACATATATTCATCGATTGTATAAATACACTCTACCTACTAAACACACAAATAACACACCCTACTCTCCATAATAGCCACCCCGACCAAACCATTTTAACGTCAATGGTCCAAATGTTACAAAATGGAACACAAATCACAACCCTCCACAAAGTGAGAGCCCATGCCAATATTGATGGCAACGAACAAGCAGATAAACTAGCAAACGAAGGCCGAGAAAAAACACACAAAGATGCCAAAGACCCACACGAACATGCCTATGCTACCCCATACTACTTCCAAAAAGAAGATTGGCCTTCCAAAGAAGATACCCCCGACAATGGCCCGATTAGATTTTTGAGCAAATACCTCAAAAAACAAGACCTCTACAACACCTTGATACAATCTCTGAAAATATTCCTAACATAGAAAAATGGACCAACAATAACGACATTGACAATGAATTGTCTACAAATTTTTGGAAAAACCCCATCATTTCAGACTCACAAATAACATGCCTCATCAAATTTCGTACCAGTCAATACATGGGAAACGCTCGCAAACAACTCTTCTTTGGAATTGAAAGATTCCCATCCATAACATGCCCCATATGCCCTTCAACGGACCTCGACACATGGCTTCATGTCTTACTCAAATGCCAAAACCACCACATACACTCCTTAATTATCAAAAGACATAATAAAGCGGTATGGGAAGTCCGTAAACTAATCACCTCCTGCAATAAATCGAGATGCTTTATACTAATGAACGCCGGTACTTATAATAAAAATCCACAAGAAAATACCGTCCCCCCTTGGCTACTTCCATGCTCATGTGAGACTCAAAGGTGTCATTGCAATGCTAGGCTCAAACCGGACATCCTTTGTGTTAGAGGTTTACCATATAATGACCCACCACCCGATCACATTAACCAAGACTACACCATTCAATTCATTGAATTCACATATTACAACGATAGATTTTCCTCGGAAACAATTCAAAACAAAACATATAAATACCAACCCCTCATTGACGACATCATTGCCCACGGATGGAAGGTGGAACCCCTTATTGTAATCACATCCGGCGCTCGTGCCACCACCATTATCCCATCTATGAAAACTCTTGAAGATACCTTCAAGATACCCATCGAAGCAATTAATACCTCCTTTAAAAATATCAACACCATCCCTATTCAATATGCCATGTCCATTTTACTACATAGACGCAAAATTGAAAACAACCAAGCCCTCCTTGATACACAAGACCCCCATTAAAAAATTTCCCACCTTGATTTATTTTGACTGGTAAGTTCTATGGCTTTTATCTGCTTGCTTGCTTGGTTTTTGTGGTTATGGCTTCTTGCTTGGTAAATTGGTTGGCTGGGTGGTTTTCCTGGCTACTCGTTACATAGTGTCTACCCTCGAAAGGGGGAAGTAGTTCCAGCTTGCTAATTCCTTGTCTAGTGGGCACGGTCTTAGTAGTGGAATGAACAGACACTTTATTCACACCGATCCCCCTTCCAGGAACCGACGTTCTTCTTCTTCTGGTACTAACTTTCAAACCACAAATCCAAAAAATAAAATAAAAATATTTCCACAAAGCTCTTATCAGAGGCAACCTAGAATAAAAATTTCAGAGAAAAAAAATATTTTTTCGAATTTTAGGAACCTGCCGAAAATCAGAAATCCCCCCGAAGGAGACTCTGGTCCTTTGGGGGTTAAGAGAACATCAATGCTACCAAACTTGTTGCAAGTGCCTTCACTATTGAAAAGATGGTGTGAGATGACCATCCAATATGCCAAATTTTGACAACCACACCAAAGCTGGATGTTGTTGATATACTCATTTAGTTATCTAATACCATCTTTTTTTTGTAGTGTTTGGATATTATGGAGATTGGCAGACACCATTGATGCTCAATGGAACTCTGAGTCAAACTCCATACCAAACTCCAACCCACTTTGTAGATACCAAACTCCATACCAAACTCTATATCGTAAAAGTGCAATATCAAATCCAAGTGTACTAAAATTTGATATAAACGTTGGTTAAGTATGACCTATGGAAAGGTTCATATTGTTTTTATATCACAAAATTGTCATATCATAATTATATGTATTAAGAAATGATATCATATACACAACAATGTTGTATTGTATTCATACATGTACAACTTTATATGAAGGACATTGTGTACATAAAGGATATGAAATCTATATGTGATATTTTAAATATAAAGTTTGTATAAAACTGAGATAGCAATTTTTTTTTGTTATTATCTACCTATATAAAAGGCGTCAATATGTCCGTCCGCCGCTCCCGGTCACGAGACCTCTCTTTCTTGATTTTGACCTCTTGATGTGAAGGGTGGGGCACGATGATGCACTCTTCTTGACTCTTGATATTAGGTAGTAACCTAATGACTCTTGATTTTGACCTCTTGATGTGAAGGGTTTTCTCCTCCTATATTAGGCAAGTGATACTTATGTGCACAAAGGGTCGATCAAAATGCAAATGTAAAGCAAAAGTACTTTATTTTTGGAGTGGATTTAAACTAGGGTAACATTTACATGCACTCAAAAATATAAGTACTTTTCCATTTAGATTCAATTTGAGCTTATAGGTTTTAAAATACAAAACATACAACCGTAAATTTAACAGACCACCCTCTGCTTTCCTTGTCGGGACGACGGATAGAAACCCTAGTATGGTAATATTATCATATTGTAGTCATAAAAACCTAAAAAATGATATAGAATTGATACATAGATTGTATATAGAATGTATATAGTTTCCATATAGGTAAAGTTTAGTATTGCGTGCGTATTGAGAATTTAATATATGAAAAATACCAATAACAAAAAATATTCAATGCCTACAATGTTTACATTTATTACACTTGAATGTAAATATTGTACATCATTATGTATTTTCACAATTTTACATCTTTCTCTTTTTCAAAGTATCAAGAATTATATATTGTGATTTTCTTTTTTTTTTAAAGAAAACAAGTATCAACAAATATAAAGGTACCCTATGCATTGGTAAATTTTGTTCAAATTTCATTTACAACAAAAAATGTCCAGATTTTTTGGGAAACTTAAGATATTTGTGTTGGTGATAATGCCTATATGATATCCAATGTAATGCCTATGTGATATACATATAATGCCCATGTGATGTACATAGAATGCCTAGGTGATATACATGTAATGCCTAGGTGATACCCATTAAATTCCTTGTGCCTTCTCCAAAGTGTTGACATGTCGTCACAGTAAGAATGGCTCATAATTGATGTTGAGGTTGGAATAGATGATTCTACTAATCTCCGAAGCTTTGACCACACGGATTGAACAATTATAACTTAGTGTTTGAAGTAGATAAAATCGTTCATTTTCTTCCCTGTGTTGAGTGGATCAACTGACTTTGACTTCACTTGGTGTGAAATTTTTGCACCACACAAAGTCTAAATCCATTAACATTGTGTTAAGCATGATGTTAGTTTCGTATACACCTATTTTTAGAAGTAGAAGAGGGATGTAGCATATTCAAATAGCTATGCAATGAGTGGAGGTTCAAAAATTGCCAATTCAAGTTCTATTTTTTTGTGAACTCAATAGGTTTTAGACTGATAATTCAAATGGTCAATAAGAAGGTTTACACCACATATTGTTGTGGAAAAAATAAAAAGTAAAAAATATGAAGATCTCTAAGTTGTATGTAGAAAGGAAGAAGTTTTTTTGGTACCTTGCCCGACAATGTGTGACAATGTGTAAAAATGTTTGACTTGGGTTAATATACTATTTTTCATTGAAGACAATAACTATTTTTTGACAATATCAACGGAAATAAAATCACTTGCGAGTATTGAAAATCTCACATTCTATAGAGTGTGTTAGCAAAAAAATTTGGAGGTGCCCGAAGTGCTCACTCTCCTCATTTGAAATTCAAAACCCTATAACTTCTTCATTAAATGTCGGATTGAGGGAAAAATTGTTCTCCCATTGAGGTTTTAGTAATGCCCTTGTATAGTAAAACTCCAAAGAGGAATGTTAATAATGGACACCATAGGAAGCTGACCAAACCTTCATAATGCTACTACTTTAGGGGTTGATACCAAACTCCACCCCTTACATATATTGCATTTCAGTTGAGAAAAAAAATGGGCTCGGAAGAACATGCACTTAACTCTAAGTAGATGCACATGAAGACCATATGGGGCTTCATCTCCCAGATATGGTCCCTAAAAGTCTTGGTTGGGCTCCTCATGCCCACACCAATTTCACGGTAAAATCTGATATGGTTCCTAATCAAATCATTTGGTTACCCTCTTCTGATTTACCTTTTTAACCACATTATTACCACAACATTACCAATGCATTCCTGATGAGTTCCCATGTTGTTCCCCAGAGTTCCCAAGTGTGTTCCCAAGTGTGTTTCCCATTGTTCCCAGTGCATTCCCCCGTTCCCAAAGAGTTCCCAAGGCGTTTACAATGGGAACCAATTTATACTTTAGTTAGTGGGGCCCACCACAAATCGTTGGGGCCCAACGCAGCTCATCCGCACACATGTGCGTGAGGTTTCAGGTTGGTAGTCAACAAGGGTGAGCAGGCGTTGTTGTGGCAACTACAGTGGTGAAGTGGATATGGGGGGCTTTGCTGACTAGATACACACTCACTCTTCATATTTGGGAGATGAGATGCCCGCAAATGCAGCCGCAGCATCGAAGTGCACAAGTACCGACTTCACTTTTGCATGAGATGGAGCCTGAAAATAGGTGACCTGGGAAGCCAAAAACACACACAAAAATCAATCGAAAGCCCGGAAAGGCGCACAGCCAATCACCCATGGAAACTTCCATCCTTCACAACCAGTGACTGCCCTGCCAGGCCCAGGCTAATTTGGGCGCCGAATGTCGCTTCAATGCAGGAAGCAAATTCACTACACTCTAGCCTCTTTAGCCCTTCAAGGACGGAGCTATGATTGTGGCCAGTGGTGATTTTTCACAAGGTCCCTAACATGTCCCGGGTCATGTTCTGAAAAAAAAACATTTCCAGTGGACGGGTTCTCTGAAAATGAACCGGTTTTTGGACGTGTCAAATTCACTTTGGACGGGTTCTAAAAATAAAAAAATTTTGGACAATTTTTTCCCAAAAAAATGAATGATGCAAATATCAATTACATTATGTCATATATGACATGTGAATGTAAACATAATGGAGTCAAACCACTAATACCAAATCAAAATACCAATCTTCAAAAGGCTGGATTCACCTGCACACATTGATTCATCAACCACAATATTTAGAAATTTTTTAACACAATGTCAAAGATTTAAATTGAAGGTAAACTAAGCAATTGTATAAAAATTTAGTTAATATAAACATGTTCAATTTTTACAAAAAAAAAAAGAACTTACCATTCAAACAAGTGGATGAATTCTCCTATCCTTCATGTTTCTCCAGACAAGCATCACTGCATTCCAATTGATGTTTTCAACTGGAATATTTGCACATGAAATGCGCATCAAAGCATCTAAAGCCTCCAACTTCAACCTAGTACGGAGATGACTCTTGATCAGGTTTTGTTTGGAAAAACCCCTCTCACATATTGCAGTGCTTACAGGAATCACCATAACTCTCCTCCACAAGTTACTCAAACCAGGCCAATTGATAGACCACTCTAGAATTGTACCTGCAAACTCCCATGCTTCAAATAAAGACTTATTTGGGATCATCTCTCATGGTCTCTACCATCTCCAAGCACTCACCTCGACACCGATCTTGTTCTTCTTCAGAACTCTGGAACTTCACAAACAACCTCTCCAACCACTCTTCAGTAATACGAGTCCTCTCATCATCATTTGCATGATAGAGATTGGGGCTGAAGAGCTTGCATGCATTGAAGATGCCTAAGTCTGGAAACCTGTTATTCAATGCATCCACCACCCTCTGCACATACTCTGCCCCAATGAGTTTGCACTCCTCAATAGTACCGGCTCTCCCAGTAACACTCTCCAAATGCATTGGATAGGTTCTCAGGCCACCATCTGCAACTGGATACTCCATCTCCATAGAAGTTGCACAAGTCTCCAAAAATGGCCACAATGCCCTTGAACCTCTTCCAATTGCTGCACCTCTAGCTACTAGAAAACGTCTACTCAATACTGTGATACAAATGTTTAAATGACCTCCAATTTGAGTAATATCCACATGGTCACTCTGAAATAGCTTATTGAATTTATTCAACTCAGTAAGAATATCCACAAGTAACCGTAGAAGGAATTGAAACTGAAAGGATGTGAGTTTACGATACCACATTGCTACTTCTTCACGGAAAAGCTCTAGAAACGAGGGCATACAATCCAAAATCCGTTGCATCACTTGTCCACGGGATAACCATCGAACTCCATGTATGTGGAGAACAACCAATGGATCCATCGCAAACTCCAGCATCAACTGATCAAGCTGTGTCCGCCGCAATGATGACCTGCCCACCCACGTGTATGCAAAGTTGGAGAAATCATCCAAAACCTGTAGCTCCGGTGATGCCTCAGCTGCATCGCTGGCTGCCAGTGCATCTCTAAACAAACACGGGAATTAATTAGTGAATATATTACATTCTAGAAAATAATGAAATTCATTAAAAAAAACTTAAAATTAAAGACTCACCTATGTGCAATGCAATGCACATTAACAAGTGTTGGTACATCTGCCCGAAGTCTGCCTGCTAGTCCTTGTCTCACCCCAGTCATAGAAGCCGCTCCATCAGTAAAGCCACTAATTTGTCAAGAAGCCACGGCAACTCCTCCAATAAATCCACCACATTCCTATAGAATACCTTTCCTGTGGCTCGTGGAACACCAGACAAACCAACATACTACGTACGTGGAGGGCCTAAGCCACCACAAGATAGACTGCAAACATACACAATCAAATGCTGCTCTAGACTACGATCGGTTGATTCATCTACAAGAAGAGAGATCACCAGTGAATCTCTAACTTCGAAAAGATCAACATCCCTCAAATGCTCTGAAATGGCCCGCAAAAAATCATATGCAGATTGTCTACTAGTGTAAGCATCGTACTCATCATTGACAGGCATGTCTGGAGCCCTGAGGTGTCTAATTATCTGACACATATCCTCGTACTGGTTGATAGCTCTATCATTAACTACCAAATGGTATAAAATCTTCATACAACAAACAATTCTAGCACTCTCTGCATCAATAGCATTTACCACATGTCTAGCCATGGTAAGTGCCTCAGGGTTATCTCTCACCGATCTCCACCTGAGCATGGCATGAGCATGAAGGGTTGATCCTTCATGCTCCTTCACAGCTGAAAGTTGCAATGACTCACAACCGTCTCCTCTAGTCCCCCATCGTGAGTTTTGACCAGCTGCTTGGCATGCTGCACACTTCATTTAGGGCTTCTGTCTAGGGAGAGCAATGTGCATCAACTAGGGCCTTCCCTGACGCCATATGGGCATAAACTTCCTCCTTCTTAGAGGCCGCCCTCCACCACCATGAGCTGGAACCTATACTCCTCATGTGCACTATAATCAAAATCATTGTCCTCCCCCATCTCATTCTCTTCCCCCATCTCAATGTCCTCTCTGATCTGATCATGACTTTGAACGCCACCTTGCTCTACCTCAACATCAGGAATACCACGTGGAGAACCCCTTACAGAAGATTCTGACAACTCAGGCACTTCATTCCTCCCATCATTCAAAGTTTGAGAAGAAGAAGATGCCCTAAACATATGGAGAATGCTCTGTTGCCGGGCATCTCTCCTTTGCCTGGGTACTCCAGACACTGGCAAAGACATAATTGCAATACATATTCAAAACAGATCAATCACCACACACATGAAATACAATAACCCTAAATGTGTGACTTACCCTAAACCTAGACTCTATGTTGATTTCTTGTATACATTACTTCTCTATCACTTGAAAAAAATAAAAAATATCAAAGTAAACAAACATACCTAGGTCATGAAGCTTTAGTCCACCTCGAAAAATCACAACCAGGCTGGAAACACACCACTGAGCTGTGCAAGAGCTGGACCCAAAAAAATGAGCCAAAAATTGAACCTCATAGTTTCTGCAGTCTGTGCAGCCTCGCAGTCTGTGCAGCCTCGCAGTCTGTGCAGCCTCAGCCTCGACCTGAGCTGCAGAGCTTGGCCGGGTCGGGCCAGGCTTCAGAGTCGGGCCAAGCCAAGCTATGCAACGGCCAGGCTCTGCAGCTGCCGCCTGCAGGCTCTGCCTATTCTTTTTTTGTGTTTTTTTTTTGGTTTTTTTTTAATATAAATTTGTTTATAAACATATGGGACGGGTATTTCTTTTTTGAACCGGTTTTGGGACGGGTTTTTTTTTTTTTAACCTTTCCATGGACGGGTTGGTTTTGAGATTACCGGTTTTGGGACAGGTTGCAATTCTTTTTGCCTTTCAATTCAAGATTTTTGGACATGGACGGGTTAAAACTTTGTGAAAAATCAACCCTGATTGTGGCATCTATCCCGAATTTTTTTAATTTTTTTTTGACACAAGTAAAGAGAGCATTTACTGCGAAGAAGAAAGGGAGAACAGAAGGCCGGGCAGACCCCGCCAGGCCCGGCGAGGCCAGGTAAGCACCCAGGCCGAAGTTAGAGGTAAGTGTGAGGGTTAGAACTAAAGCCTAAACTAAGCGAACATGGGGGCGCATGCCAACGAGGCTTCTTGTCCACCCAAGAGGCAAGAATGTCGTTGCAACACCAAAGATCTTTGAACCGTTTCGAGAACTTCATGCTCTTCTCCGGAGCTTGGGAGCCTCTCAACTGAGACCTAGCCCACTCCGCAAGCCCATAATCCACAAGACTGAGCCAGACTTTAGCCCTAAGTTTCTGCTTGGTCCGCTTGATCTCATTGAAAATAACATCGTTTCTTTCGCTCCACAATTGCCAAAGGATGATACCTCTCAGGAAGAGCCATAACCTACTCACCGAGGAGAATCTTCTAGAGATCCTGTGATCGAAGATCCCCTGTTTCCACGTCAACACGAGCCCCCGCGGAAGAGTCGCATCCCTGGACGAGGCCTCGTAGCTGCGGGCAATGGTAGGTACCTCCTCACTTCTGGAGACACCGGAGTTCTCGCTCGAAGACGGGGGAGCTTCCTAAACCACAATGGTCGGCGAGTTACTTCTCGGCCAGGGAATACCTTTTCTCCTGCGCCACCAGCGACTTCTCATGATACTCATGCTATCTTTGAACTTCCTGCCCTTCAGCATGGCGACGTGCCGTGGGAGCAGGTTCGATAGTAGGTTGGCCCCCCACGTCCAGATGTCTTTAGCCGACTCATACTCCCAGAACCTGTGAAGAACAGTTTCCGGGATCCTAAAATCGCAAACATGACAGTTTTGATCAATGGAGGCAAGAGTCTTCCCTCTCCAGACGTTCACCGCCGTGGCTTTGTGCCAAATGGCCCAAATCAACCCCGCTTCCTTCTGCGTCCTCTCCGCATCCCAGATGTTGCGCCATTTGAGTTTATAAGTAGACGGGAGGATCCCGCTCCACTTGTTTTCCACAACCGAGGGAACTTGTTTCTTGCTCCGAAGAAGAGTGTGACCGATTTTAGCAGAGAAGTTTATGAAGGGATATTCGCCGTCCCACTTGTAGCGTTTGGGATCCCATGAAAGATCACACCTCCCATAGAAGAGGTGTAAAATCAACTCCTTGGTGCCTCTGGTAACCATCACCACCTTCACGCGTCTCAATAAGCCGAAGTGGTTAGAAGTCCAATCATCCGCCCGGGCGTTCCAGCAAGGTGCCCTAGTTGCCGTCGCAAGGCGATCTTGCCAATAGATGCTCTGTAAACAATGGGAGGCCGATCTGACGGAAAAAACGTCCTCGCTCATGGGGATCACCAGCCTGTTTCAGCCAAGCTTGGCCTGGATTCTCTCACCGACTTGCAGAACCATTATCGGCGTGAGGGCTTCTTCAGTATCGAAAATACCAATCCATTCCTTCGAGGTGGCATTTGGTTGATCGGCGTTAAAAAGCCTGCGCCAGGTGTTCCCCATGCGAAGGATGAGAGCTTGCCAGGCTCCTCTCTCTGCCTCCTCCAGGTTATAAACGAGGTGGATTTCTTCAAAGGTGAAGAATCTATCGCCGTTCCAGATGTCCTCAAACCAGCGGAGCCCTCTCTTGTGAAGCTCCTGAGCTCGTATGTGAGAGAACCCCGGACCTATATTCTGGGACGCCGGACAGAGCCAAAGGCTGCTGCATAAGAGGTCTGCCAAAGTAGAGGGCGGAATATATTTTAGGCTCGGGAGCATGGTCTTCCAGGCTGTGGAGACTCTATTCCATACATTGGAGCCCTTCTTAGCTTGGTACTTGAGGAGCGTGAAAAACTCTAAGCTGGCTTCCCACCTGCCTTTGGCTAAAGGCTGGGATGACTCAAGTCGGAATCTGAGAATGTGGTGCAAGTTAGAATCCCCTGGTTCCATCGCCTTCACCACCCACTTTGTCATCAACACCGTTGAGGCATCAATGATGTTAATTAGATTAAGACCACCTCGAGTGTGAGCCCAAAAAACCAGCATGGAGGTGGTCTTTGGTCACAAGGGTTTAATTGAAATAAATCACAAGAAGAGAGGATCAAGGAAGAAGAGGAGACAAGAAGAGGATGAAAAACAAGAAGGGGTTGAGTAGGAAACTGCTCCGCCGGATCACCTTGGAAGTGACCTCTAGCTTTTCTTGCCATTTCTTTGTCCTAGCTCCGATTGGGGCGTGCCATAGCTTTTTGGAAAGCTAAGCCAATTGTGCATCCACCCCTAAAATCTCAGAAGCATAGGACCGAAACCCTAGGACTGATTGCTAAAAGACTGGGGCCTACTTTTCTACTGCCAGCGGGGAAAGCCCTTACTACACCCGAACTTTGGAGGGGTGTATCTCACTCCCTATAACTCCGAATTGGACGCGCCATATATCAACGGAAAGCTACTGAAGAGATCTACTACCATCTCAAATCTTGATCTGTTTGGACAACAATTGAAGGACTGATGAGCAATTGACTGAGAGACACTCCATGGAAATGAGCAAAAACACCACACTATACTTGAGTACAATGCAAGTACAAACACAATGGAAGAGGGGATCAATATTAGAGAGAAGGAGGCCCATGGCCTTCCTTCTCTCAACAACTAAGCATAACAAAAGAAAGAGGGAGAGACACAAGATGAATCAAGATACAAAGAGAGGGATTGATTGAGAACTTGAGGGCTTGAGAATAGCTTGAAAACAAGCTCTTCAGTACAAAAAAAGGAGCCGCCAAAGAGGCGGCTCACCCTAACCCTAAGGCCCTAACCCTAAGGCCTCCACGGATGAATGTTGCTCCCAACCTCCATGGAGCTCCATTCTTGACGAACCTCCACGAATGAATGTAACTCACAAACACCACCACGAAGTTAAATGAACAAAACCAAGACAATCAAGCCATAAACACAACCATGAACATTACAAGCTAATTGCGCAAGGCCCACGGTAAAACACTCAACTCTAAATTAAGCATCTAACCCTATTCCTAATTTTAGGATTCACTAGGGGGGATCTTCCCTCCTCTAGTCCTTCTCCACTAAATCTAACCTAAAGCTTAAATTAGTGCCAAACATCCTACCCAAGGCCTTGCAACAACTATCCTCTAACATGCATTTTGCATTCACGACTTAATTAACTTAAATTTCGTCAAATTACCTCAAGATGACATTGCTTGTTAACATTACATTCATAAAAGTAACAAATGAACAATAACAAAACAAGAGAGCAATATTTTGCTCTCACATCGAGCCTTAGTCTGACAACATTAGATCCAACTTACGCGAGTGCAAGAGTGTCTCGCTGTACCGGAGGCTAAGTAGTTCATGATTAACCCTTTAATCCGCGTGATCCCTCTTTTTGTGCCGCCCTAGATCGAGAAGAAGAAAAGCGGGGATGAAAAGAGAACATTATTTACTATCACGCTGCGTCTTGTAGGGTGTACCAGCTTTTTAGCAATTCGATCATATAGGAAGTTGTCAACTGATTTGGTATCCAGTGACATGCCGAAAGGGGTGCCTAGAAGTTTACTATTATCATCAATCCCTGCCCAGGAGATGCCAAGTCTATCGGCCCAAGGTGATCTACCCTGACCTCCCCAGTCTTGCCAATACCCATTTGACTTGTTCCAGTTGATGATTAAGCCTGTTCCAAGACACAATTTGTCCAGCAGCTCAATCAAGAAGCACACCGGTTCTTCCTTCGCAAGCAGGGTAAAAGAAGTATCATCTGGGTATTGCGCCATTATATGTTGTCGATTGGAGGAGGGGAGTCTGATGCCTTCCACTCGTCCTTTGACCAGTTCCGTTTTCACCATGGAATTCAATGCTTCCGCCACTATGATGAAAAGATAGGGAGCAAGGGGGCAGCCTTGGCGCACTCCTCTCTCAATGTTAAATGTCAAGCCGGGCCTGCCATTTACCTTGACAACCGAGGTGGCATCAAAGAGGAGAATTTTTACCATTCGAATGAAAGCTTCGGGGAAGCCAAGCTTGTCCATAATCTTGAATAAGCAGCCCCACTCCACTCATAGGCTTTAGTGAAGTCGAGCTTGAGGAAGAGAAGAGGTTGATTGGATTGTTCAGCCCATGCCATGGTTTCATGTGTGAGCAGGAGGTTGTCCAGTATGTAACGAAGAGGAAGGAATGCACATTGATCGGGGCTGATGATGTCCATCAAGATCGGTTGCAGCCTCTTCTGTAAAGCTTTGGCGAAAATCTTGTACGATATGTTCAAAAGGGAGATCGGTCTCCAATTTGATAGGGACAAGCGTTCTCCTCTTTTGAGTAGTAACGCGAGGAGGCCGTGTGTCATGCCATTCGGAAGTTTGCCGGCAATCACACTAGCTTGGATCATCTTCGTGAAATCTGCGCCAATGAGATCCCAGTAGAAGGAGAAGAATTCTACTCCCACTCCGTCAAGACCCGGTGACTTCCCAGTTTGCATCTCATTCAGGGCAGCTTTCAGCTCGTCCTCATTCATCGGTGCGCTTAGTGTGCTTTTCATCCTTACATCTAGTCGGTCGTTGAGATAATCTAGTGTTGCATGTACTGCTCCCTCAGTAGCCTCCGTTGGAATGTGTGCTTTGTATAGACGTTGATAAAAACGGTGACATACCTTCTCCAGGCCGGAGCTGGAGGACTCTACCTGTCCATCCTCATTCCTCAGCTCTGTGATCACTGATGCTGTAGAACGAGCCCTGTGTGAGTTAAAAAACTCTCAGGAGCACTTGTCCCCTACTGCCTGCCACCGAAGGCGACTTCTCAGTCGAGCTCCAACTGCCTTCCTGAATTCCAGGGCTTGGAGCCGACCAGCGAATTCATCCAACTGCGCCTGGGCTGTCAGATTTCCGGCCTCTCTTTGAAGCTGTTCATAAGCCTTCTCCACCTCCTTCCTCGCATGTGTCTCCTCTCTCTTGTCTTCCTCCGCCTTGCCGATGCAGAACCTTTTAAAGAAACGAACTACTCTCCTCAGTCTTCCACAAAAAGGGAGATGTGCAAACCTCCTCTAGGTTAGACGTATGCCATATTGTGCCTCCGGATGCTTTAAAAGAGATACATTCATAAGGTATATAGATTTGCGTTGACGTGTTGGTTCTAGCAGTATTTCTCTCCACACTGGGAGATGGTCCGATAATGACGTATCGCCAAGGATCTTATACGTGTCCTTGTTCGTGTGGGGGCGCGCCTCCAAGAAGGTGTAGGTCCATCCCGAATTTTCATTCTAATATGTGCTCTAATACGGAATTTTTTTTTTTCATTTTTTTTAGAGATGACACCTCATGTTTTGTTCATGTCACAAAAGACACAAGATTTTTTTTGGGTGAAAATTCAAATCATTGTGATTTTGTGAAGAAATATTGAAGTATATTTATATCATATACAATTTTTGCGTAAAAGATATGAAATCATTCAAGGTGTACATTATTGTGCTGAAACTTGTGGTGTGGATGAAACTTCCGTATTCAGCTAAAATTAGAAAATTGGTCATCCGTGGTAATAGGCCCAAAGTTCAAATTACAATTACTTACTCAATTTTATGTATTTTCAATTTTTCAAATTGGATTGGAAACTAGATTTGATAAACTTCATTTCATTAGTTGGACTCAATTTCAAAGATATCATTTTAATGACTCAAATTCAGATTTAGAGCTAAAGCTAGAAGTTTCTCAAATACACTACGTTGAGTTCCATGTCACAAACATTTTCTCGTTTGGAGAAAAAGTTACATACTCTAAGAAGGGTATCTACAGTGCATGTGGTACATGCACTCATTGACAACACCTTCACAAAAGCTTGGATGAAAGTAATGTTCTATCATCACGTGGAAGCTTTTTTCATTCTTCCATCAACCAGATTTTGGTCGCCCCAACGTTTAAGGATTAGTACAACACTCCATTATACGACAAACACCATAATACAACACATTTTTGCGCGACCAAACTTTTAAGTCTAAAACTCCCTCCATAGTATGACTATGACACACGATAATGTGACACTTTTAGACCCACACTTTGTCATATAATAAAGGGAAATAAATGCTTTGGGAACATGTTATCATGTGAGGAACAAAATGTGAACGCTCGGAAGAAGCTATCGAGGTTGGAAACAAGCTATCAAGGTTGTAAACACATCGGCAAGCAATGGACAAACGTTGCAGCACCACCAAGCATCTCAATCCAAAATTTGAGAACTCAGTCCAAAATCTTAGTCCAAAATTGGCTACGCAACGTTATTGTCCACTGCGTACCAATGTGTTCCCATAATTTGAAGTCGCTTCCAAACCCTAACTCTCGCTTACAGCTTTGATTGCAGAACTAAAGTTTGGGGATGAAGAATTACCAGTAAAATATTATGTGAACATGGCCGGTGAAGAGTGTATAGTACAACTGAGCTTGTGAATCTTGCCTTGGAAGATGGCTTTACCACACTCCATAATTGTGACCTTAATGTCAACTTGGATGATGCATATGATCAACCTCTACATGTTGTGCATTTATATGATGCACAACATTATGCTCAAGTGCTCAGACTCTCATTTCATCACGGATAACTCTACAAATTTTGATGTTCATATTGTTATAGAACATGAAAAGATATTGGGAAGGTAAAGGAAGATTATTGTAGCCAATCATGGTATACATCGTCAAAGAACTTTAGACACCTCCTTTGTGCCTAGTTTATAAACCTGTTACTTGAGGATTTTTAATGTGATATTTACAATGCTATGAAGTTTCTATTTCCAATATGTTTCTTGTGCCTTTTTTCTCATATATTTTTTGCAAGCGTTAGACATCTATGATTGTGTATTTTACCAAAACCTTGAAAATGTGACATTTTAATCCAAGAGGTTGTATTACCGATTATATGACAATTCTATAATACAACACTTTTCTGGTTTCCCAAACGTGTCATATCAAGAGGTTACACTGCACTACACTAAATCCACTATTGTTCCTTTCCACCCTTGTTCTTTCTGCCTTGTTTTTTCTGCCTTGTTTCTTCCGGGGCCATTTTTGTCACGTCGTTGTGAACGGATACCTTTCTGTGCAGTGGTCCCTTCCAAGCTTGGCAGCAGTCTTCCTCCTCCCTTCACCAGATCCCACTCGCTATATTAAGTTCCACTAAGCCAAAAGTGACAATTTAAGCTCTATTTTAAATCACTCATATTCCAGAAAGTGTTCCGAAGCGGCTAATTGGAGGGAATTCTTCAAGCGGAGGATTATAATTCTTTCAATCCTTCAACCAATCACAAGAGGCTCTGTAGTTTTAGTCTTATTTTATACAAGAAGTTTTGTGCAAGATATCATCGAGTTTCAAGCTATTATTTGCGTAGGTGCATTTATGACAACTATTCCTATTTGCCCAACATTTTAGGTTGTCCCTTTCGTTCTTGTTTCAATTTTGCAATTAAATCTTGATTTGATTTGTGCAAGTTTTTTATTTTTTTAAATAAGGTTGTTCATACAAATAAGAAATTCATAATTTAACCCCTAAATTTCCAAGAGCTTCCCAAGGAGACTCTTCTAGTCTTTCAAGGTGACTCTTGGAAATTAGAGGTTAAACGACAAGTTTAACATTGAAATTTATGTTTTCTAAACTTCAGAATCACAATCTATTTCAAACAAATTAAAATTGTGAACCTATCTTGTTTGTACTATGCCATAGGCATATAAATCTTTTAAGGCCGATGAGCCTTTTTAGCCTATGAGGATCTACTAGTGTACTAGACCATGCAAAATGACATCTACGCAATGGATACATTTCAACACAAAAATCTACAAACTCATTTCATAGAAATCACTTTAGCTCGCCAATGCTTGTACCAATTGCACTGGCGATGGTCTCAATAGATGCCCATCATCCTCCACCTCGATGTCATGGTCTATTTTTTCCTTTGAGGTGGCCTATTGCACTTCCTCTGAAGGTTCTTGTGCCAAAATGACCTACATATGGTAAGTCAGCCTTGTAGGGTTAAGATAAAGTAATGATACAACTGAAGATGATTTTATGAGACAAAGTGGAAGCCAGTTCAAAATAATATTCATATTGTCAATTGATTTCCCATTATAACCTTCACAATGAGTATATCTCAAAATATGTTGGCTTACTCAATATTGATTCTGTAAATGGAAATGATATCATTTCACAAAGCATCATGCATGACATCAAAGGTTTTGCATTTGAGGATTCCAAATAGAGTTAACCCTTTAAAGCCTATGCAGATGACAAGGCATGGAAGAATCTGTAAGTGTAATAGATTAAGTAGAACATCATCTACATAGTGGGTACATTTCATTGAAACTCATCGTCATGGAAAACACTATAGTTCGCTTGGCGCACATTCTCACGGCGTTAGTTGGAAGCGCACGGACCTCTAAGAACTCAACCCCTAATTTACTATGATCCCCTTAGAGGACTTTTGAAGGTTTCGACAAGTTCGAGGTATGTCAATTTATGACATTTAATTGTTTTTTTAATTGAAGATGGACTTTACTAAGAGCTTTCTTTGAGTCCGGTTTTTTTTCCCCTAAATTCAACATGTACTGAAATAAGTTATTGCGTTTAGAAGTTCAAATAGGGAGAGCGAGCACGTTAGGCAATTCCAAAAACTTTTGCTCGGACATTCTATTGCATGTGAGATTTTCAATACTAGAAAATAATCTGATTTCCTTCCATTGTTCATAAAAAATTGCTTGTATTTAGTGAAAAATAGCATATTAATCCAAGTCAAAAAATTTCACACATTGTTAGGCAAGGTACCAAAAAATCTTCGTCTCTTCCACATAAAACTTAGAAATCTTCATATTTTCTACTTTTTATTTTCTCCACGGCATTATGTGGTGTAAACCTTCTTATTGACCATTTAGATTCTCATTCTAAAACATGTCAAGTTCACCAAAAAAAAAGAAATGTGAATTGACAATTTTTGAGCCTCCACTCTTTGCACAATTGTGTGAATACACTACACCCTTTCTTTACCTCTAAGAATTGGTGTACAATGAACTAATATCATGCTTAACATGATGGTAATGAATTTAGACCTTGTGTAGTGCCAAAATTGGACACCCAGTGAAGTCAAAGTCTGCTGATTCACAAAACGCAGGGATGAAAATGAACCTTTTTCTCTTCTTCAAGCACTATAATATTTCAATCCGTGCGGTGAAAGTTTATGAAATTTTTGGAGTATGTTACTTAATAAGTCTAAATTGAGATCCTACGGTTCGAACTAGAAATTCAACTTTTTGTTTCCCACCTCACTCGTTGCACTAAGATGAGCAGTTTTGAAGTGTGAAATGGTGTGAAATGGTCATAGTATATTAGGGGTTGATTAATACCGTTGGCAATCGCAACGAATGCGGAACATGATCTTGCGAGGGGCTCATTGTTTATGGTATAGGAGCTTGGAGTAGGGTCTCAATAGAGAACGCTAATTTTGAGAGGATTTAGGCATCCACCCACTTTGACTCCACCTAGGGTTATTTTGAGGTTGTGTGCACTAGGAGGGAAAAGTCAGTTCCTTGGGTTAAATCATGTCCTTAGTGTCTTGGCCTCAACCTCCTTGTGGTCGTTGTATGGTTGTCGCTGGTACCGGTGCAACTTTTGTTGTGGGTACGCTTTGTGCAGTAGAATCTCGATTCTTTTTGTGCAATCTTTCATAATAAAACTTACTAAAAATCAGAAAGAAAAATAAAATAAACAGATATATATATATTCAAAGGATGAAGTCTTGCTAGAACTAGGAATTCCATTGCCGTGAATGTAAACATTTGTAACATGGTAGGCAAGCACATGAAGGGACATATAAATCGCATTGCCGTGCAGGACAACTAAAAACGAAGTGGATATCTTTTCTCCTTTGTCAAGCAGAAAATTAGCCAAAACAAGTGGAATACTGAGATCACTTTTCACAACTCTGGCTACAACGGGCGACTCCGCTGCCAAATCAACTTGTGCTCTTAGAGGAGTCACGATGAGGCGAGGTCGAGGGCGGTTGCGGGATGCAGCTGTGCACGACGTCCCTACCGATTCAGAGATTAGCTAGCGAGAGTTAGAGTGGTCGCACATCTCGACGTTCGAAGTGGTCCTCCATCACCAGAGATTGGTCAGGATCACCTACGAAGAAAGGTGCAGATTAGGGCAGCGTACACCCGGCAACTTAGGTCGAGTCAACTGTAGATCAAGTCAGTGTCGATCTGCAATACATTGCGCGTTAACTCGGGCAATGTAACAATCTGGCAACGGTAGTTAGTGGATTAAGTGGATTAAGAGGATTAAGCAAGTAAGGCAACGGTTTTTAACAATCGAAGACCAAAGCACAATCACATAGTCGGAGGTATCTGTAGGACCCCTAATCTGCAAGGTGGCATTAGGGTTAGTATTAGGGTTAGGGTTAGGAAATAGCGCAAAGGAAGTTCGTGCCTGCTCAAGAAGCTACTAGCGTCATGGCCGGACACCTGCCTCAACATCCTCCGCCATCACCACCCTCGTTCAATTCAATCGCGACGTCAAACACAAGGGCAGCGCTTGGCGAGCCTAGGACGACAGCTGCTAATAGCTTCGCCGAGGCACTCAAAGCACACACTACCCACGCTGTATTAAAACCATCAGCTTCGGAGGAAAGGAGGAAAGCGGAAGCGCTTCTCAAGCATGAACTCTCGGAACCGGAGGTCGTAGCAGCGATGGCTCAGTTGGGTAGCCACGCCGCACTCAACCCTTCCAAGGCATCCCCCGGTGAGATTCTCCCTGACTTCCTGTTTCATAGTGGTTCAGGGTTCCTATTGTGCAAACAAGCTGCCGAGTTCACACTTGACGAGGAGAAGGTTAAGAAGGAAATGAAACATTTTCAACGCAACACAGTGATCGCATACTTGGTGGGTTATAAGTCAAGGTGGGATCTCGTTCCAGCATGGCTAGCGGCACTTTCAAGATATACACAGGCGGAGTGCTCATTCCGACGCAACCTTGGAAATGGATTCTCCCAAATCGTCACAAAAGATGTATGCGCTACTCAACAATTGCTCATGCTCACGCCACACATATCAAGGTGGGGGACGTGCATATTGCAACCATGGGTAGCGGGATTCGATCCTAGTACCCCTATCAAGGCACAGATGCCGGTTTGGATCATACTCAAGGTCGTGCCAGATGAGATGCGCAGCAATATACACGACATAGCCAGGTACATAGGGAGAGTTGTGGGTAAGCATCGTGGCAACCGATAATCAACTGATCAAAAGTTTTGCGTCAATGTTGACATGGCAAAACCGTTCGTCATGAACATCAATGTTACGAATCCCGTCTCACGCAAAATGGTGTCATTGGCAGTTGATTATAATAATCTCCCAATACGCTGTAGGCACTGCTTGTCTACATGACACTTGGTAAAAGACTGCCAAACGCTATAGAATCAACAATCAAGGCACCAACAGAGACGGCAGGGATTAGGAGCGCCTCACTCCACTATGGAGCGCATCGCAGGTGGAGCACAACAAGGGAGACATGCCACGAGTGCCAAATAGAGAGTTATGGGCGAACAGAGTGCCCCAGAGAACGCCGTGGGTCCAACACAAGGAGCGGTGGCGCAAGTAGACACGGAGAGCCTTGAGTACCAACTTTCACAAGAACAGTTACTGCCTCCTCCACCTCCGAGAACAACACTAGTACTCCCTACAGAAGCAGCGCTGAGGCCAGGAGCTGAAGCTGAGACTACGTAAGCAAGACTACAGGATCGGAGTCAGGACCGTGCTACATCCACCTCCAAGGACTGGGAGAGCGTTCAAGTGAGGGAGCAAAGGAGAAGCCTTGAAGTTCACATGCAAGCTGCAGGTGTGGGTAGGGAAAAGTACAGGAAAGCGAGGAAGCCTCATTCCAGGCTGCAATTACGACAGGCAGCCACCGGAGGTAACGGTTCAATGCTCGAGTCTTACAACTCGCAAGCTGAAGACCCGACGAAAGCAGCCTTGCCGGAGGATTAGGATATTGGTTCGTCGGCGGACTTAGAGGTCCTGGACCTCGCTCCAAGTCGGGCAAGCGCGGCAGCAGCCGCATATACAATCGTCGGCTTTGCATTCCCGAAAGGGGTCAACAACTGCTTATCGACTCATATGGGGAAGTTCTCGATAGGGACTGCCTATTAGGAGAAGACCAACACCCAGAGCATAGAAGGGAGGTAGCCGTCAGCCTGTCTTGCAAGAGAGAACTCCCGACTAATAGGGGAAGATTCGGACGACCTTAGCCTGGGATTAATCGACGTACAAGGAGCACAAGAGTTCTCGAGTGGTCCCAATCAGAAGAGTCGTGCGCCGGCCCCTGCTTTTATCAAGTCGGTCTACAGATAGTGGATTAGAGATCAAGGGTGGAATGACGAGTTGGAGGCAAGCCCAATAGGCAAGTCCCGTTCATCCACCCGGCCAAGCAGAAAACAACTTCTTGACCTTTACCACGTTCACTCGAAGAAATTCGTAAGGTTCGAACCGCTCGTTAACACAACACCACGTGTATATTCCCCGCTCGCTCCCCCTCCACATTGCTTATGAAAGTTTCAATTGTAACGCATAACGTACGGGGCATGAATGAGTACACTAAAAGAGCAGCTATTAAGGACTACTACCCCCGACTTCTAGGAAAAGTAGATATCATCAACTTACAAGAAACTAAGCTTAGAGGCAACAAGTTTCAAGCGCTAGCTAGTTTGTTCTGGCCAGGAGCAAGTTTTGTTGGACATGAAGCACAGATTGCATACAATAGAGACGGTAGAGAAGACAGGGCTGGGAGCGGTGAGACGGGGATGTGGATAACACCAAAGTTGGCACACCTGGTCGGCAATCAGGGTTGCTCGCTCGGTGGTAGCGCACAGTGGGTGACATTTTCGGGGATTCCAAGGGGAGACATAGTTGTGCTTAACATCCATTGTCCTCACGCTGCACCTGAGAGGTGTGTGCTGTGGCGCGAGCTGCTTCAAACACTTCCCCGTGGATGTTGATGGATTTTCTCTGGAGACTGGAACTTCGTAGAAGTCTAAGCAGACAAATCAAATCTCTGTGAATCTTACCAATCAATAGAAGAAAAATAACTGTTCAATGAGCTGAAGAACGCTCTCGACTTAGAAGATGCATTTCCAGGGGGGAGTCGAATCAGGTTCTCGTGGGATTGCAGAAGGCGCGACGGGCGGCGCGTGCTAGCAAGACTCGATCACATCTACACGTTTCTGGGAGCGTGTCCACTCGTCTCGAGAAACACCTATCACATCCGTGGCAACACAACGCTATCTGATCATCTCCCGATGTGGACGGAGGTTCAGCTGGAACCCTCACAACAACGAGCCTCATCATTTATTTTGAATGCCACGTACCTAAACCACCCAGAAGCACAACATGGCATCCGTCAGATGTAGATGAGGCACCCACACCTATCCTTTTTTGGAAAACTCAGAAGGATGGTGCACTTCTACAAAAGGTTCTGTATTGCCAAGGCTCAGGAGAGCAAACAAGAAGAAGCGAGGACGAGGAAGCAATTGGAAACAGCTCACAGACAGCTCCAAGCCGACCCTGAAAACCAGGCAGCTCAGGTCCAGCTCGATACCACCTCCGCCTGGATCCAAGTGATTGAAAAAACAAAGGTTGAAGGAGCAAGGCTAAGAAGCAAACTCAAGTGGCTTAATGTCGGCGACAAGTACACTCGGGAATTCTTCGCAGCCCATAAGAACATATCATCAGCATCACAGATTACAGAGTTGCTGGATAGCGAAGGGCGGTTGGAGACATCACGTCTGGGCCTCGAGATGACATGTCAAAGGTACTATCATTGTGTCTACCACCGTCTGCTGAAGGAGCGGAGCACTCGACCCTGGCATATCTTAACGACAGACTCGAAGAAGGTATGAAAGTCTCCTTATGTGTGTCAGTCACAGCAGCAGAGCTTAAGGCAGCCTTGGGCAACATGCAGGGTGGCAAGTCTCCAAGCCGTGATGGAGTGGGAGTCGAGTTTTACAACGCTTACTGGGAGCTGGTTGGAGCTGACTTCACCTTGATGATTCAGAAGAGTGTTAGAGCCAGCAAACTACCTCCAGGGATGTCGCATGGCATGCTCGCTTTGTTGCACAAGGGCAGGGAGCGTCGATCCTTATCCAATTACAGACCGATCTCCCTGCTGAATTTGTCTTATAAGATCTATGCGAAATTGCTTCAAAGACGTCTTCAACCAATTATGATGGCCATCATCAGCCCAAAACAGTCAGCCTTCCTCCCTCTGCGGTACATCCTTGACAACTTACTACTCACACACGAAACCATGTCATGGGCTAAACAATCGAACCAACCTCTTCTCTTCTTTAAGCTGGACTTTACCAAAGCTTACGATATGGTTGAATGGGAGTGCTTATACAAGGGCGCCTTTGGATTTCCAAGCACGTTCATATCAATGATTAGAATCCTCCTCCAGGATGCCACATCCACAGTCAAGGTAAATGGCAAACCTGGCCCGGCGTTCAAAATCGAAAGAAGAATTAGACAGGGTTGCCCGCTTGCACCCTACCTGTTTATCATTGTAGCGGAGGCTCTGAACATGATGGTTAAAGCTGAGGCACACAACGGTCAAGTTGAGGGCATTAAGCTTCCATGCGAAGGATGACAACAAATTTTGGCTTAGTACGCTGATGATACTTCGTTTACCTTGCTTGGAAGAGAAGGTCTAGCAAGAAACTTAATCCATATTCTCAACAACTTTTCTTTGGCAACTAGCTTAGAGATAAATTGGAACAAATCATGCGGGTATTGGCAAGATTGGGGGAACGCTTGTAGACCGCCATGGACGAACCAGCTTGGCGTTACCTGGGCCGAATCTGACGAAGTTGGGAAGTTGTTGGGCTCCCCATTTGGAATGTCGCTTTCCACAAATTCAGTGGACAATTTTCTCTACGAGCACATCTCTAAGAAACTCGTCTACTGGAGCCCCACGAAACTCAACCCAACAGGAAGAAGCATGATTGTGAATAGTGTCCTCCTCTCAGCGCCGTTATTTTTCATGTCAATATGGGGAGGCACAAAAAGAGGTATTACGAGAGTCAAGGGACTTATCATGAACTTCTTGGCCTCAAGATCAAGAAGGCGCTCCCGTACGCATGTCAGCTGGATTCAGTGCTGCCAGTCCAAAGCTCGCGGAGGTCTTAATCTTATCAACATAGAAGATGCAGCGACGTCGCTCATGTCGAAGTGGGTCATGAAGGCCTTGGAACCACGGGTGTCCAACTTACTTGCCCTCCTCAAATTCTGACTGGCCTCATCTCAACCTTTTGTGAATAGCAGATGGGACGCCAGCTTAGAGTACTTCACGTTACGAAAACAGCAGGTTAGGAGAGGCTCTAATGTGTGGAACAGGGTGATGTCCGCCTGGAAGACGATCCTGCCTACATTAAAGTACATTCCACTGTCAACGAAGGAAGAGTTTCTTTGTTGTAGTCTCTGGCTTTGTCCTAACATCCAGACTATTGGACCCGGGTTTGCTCGATCGAGGGCTCGGGAGCTGTACAAACAGGGCATGCGGCAATACAAGGATATTTGGAACGGCACTCGTTTTCTTAACTTCGATGAGATACAGGTTGGTCATGCCCTTGCAGATTCGAAGAGGAGAGCTTGGATGGCGCTCACTCAACATCTGTGGTTCATTTGGAGTCCGCTGCTCCGAAGGACCAACGTTCACACGATCCCAGGGGAGTGGATTGGAGTGTTTGCGGCAGTTGAAGCGACGATGCCGACCTTCGTTCTTCAAGTCGGAGAACGCCTCTAACCGGACCTGGGGTGACAACGCCGGGAGATCTCTACCAGCCGTGAGCTTCATGTCGTGAGGGCGGCCAGCCAATCTCTCCTGTCAATTGACTAGATTGAGCGGAATAAGTTCGCAAGAAGGTCTCCCTGGTGGAGCTCCCAAGCTGAGCACTAGATGTCTATCCACTTCGGCTTGATCAGGCGTATCCATGTTGTGAAGATCACCAGAGTGGCTAGGAAGATTTCCACGCTTCTCTTCTACGGTAGAAGCAACACACTGGTGTGGGATCCTGATCGTTTTAAGTGGGATGGCGAGATCCCGGTCATGGACTTCTCGACTCGAATTGGCCGCATGCTTCTTCAGAGAAGTCATCGTGTGCCCTCTGTGATCGAAAATAAGTAGAGTGGGATCCTTCCGGCGTCTTTTAAGCTGAAGTGGCTTAATATTTGGGATGCTGAGAGAGCTCGGAAAGAGGCTGGACTCATGTGGACCATCTAGCACAAGGCCGCAGCGGTTAATGTTTGGAGAGGGCGGACGCACTTGTCCGTTGATCAGAATTGCCAGTTGTGTGATCGCGAGACACCTCAGACCATCCTTCACAGGTTGTGGGACTATAATTCCGCGAAAGACATTTGGACCTGGGGGGCCAACTTACTATCCAGTATGGTGCTGAGCCATCCCACTAGCCGGGATACCCACATGCACACTGGTAGTCTCGGAGTGATGAATAGCGCGCAGTGGCACAGTCGAAAAGGCCTCCCCAAGCGAAGTATCTTCTCGCAGCGGGCCAATATTCAGACTATTTGTCCTCCCTCCCCTAGTGGTCGGGGAGGAGAATAGTAGCGCGGGCAGCCTCGAGTACTCTCTGGATGCGAGCAGGGAGTTGGACAACTCTAGGGAGGGATCGCAGCCCCACCCTTTCACCCCTACGTGAAAGCAAGGGATCTTTGGCCACCGGATCTCGAAATGTTTTATCCCTATCAACAGGATTTGGCTCTTGCTGAGAGGGATTATTCTGTGGCAGCTCAAGTGTGAAAGAAACAACACTGCATTTAACGACACCAAGTGGACCAGTCAGAAACTCAGAGCTAAAGTCTAGCTTGGGCTTATTCACTACGGGCGTGTTACTTGGTCTAAGGTTCAGGCTAGGAGCACCTTGGCGCCAGAGAAGTACTCGAAGTTTTCTAAGCGTTTCAAGAATCTCTAGTGCTGTAACGAGGTCTTGGCTTCGTAGGTTGACAAAAAGCCGCGGTGGAATCTGTCTCCTTGCTCTTTTAGGTCTTACACTAGGTCTAACCCCCCTGCTAACATCTAATGTTGGCTCGGGTGCATAACCGCCCTCGCCGGACCTGGCGGGGTTTGCCCGGATCTTTGTTTTCTACCCCGTCTCTTTGCAGTAAAGGTTTTCTTTCCTTGTGTCAAAAAAAAACAACTCCGGCTAAAACCAAGAGGGATTGGAGTTTTCCTGAAAGTCACCAAAATACACTGGATAGGTACCCCGAATCTTTGGGTCTTGTGTTAGTAACCGGGACCACATGCATATGGTGTCTTGGTTTGGGAAAGGTTTGGGGGAACTATTGGTCAATCCTTTGAGAACTTAGGGTACTATGGGGGAGCTTTAGCTTGCATGGGGTAGGGCCCAAGAACATTGATTGCAAATAATTTCATTGGTGTAGAAAAAGGAAAAATTAAATTTCCTCGTGCCCTCTTTCTTTCTGTTTATACATCTCTTAATGTCTGGCACCATATTCCTCCTAACTTGCCCCTTCATGAAGCACTTTCAGGGAAACTCTATTAGAGATCCCTTTTCATAATCCTCAGTTGGCATGGTTGAGATGGAGGCGATGGCACGAAAGGTCTTGACTTGTAACAAACCTCCATTTGGAATTGAGTTGGTGGTAATGGGATGGAAGAGGGTTGGATAGAAGGTAAGCCCCTTAAAACTGACAAGTTAAGGAATGTGTATATCTGGAGAGAGGAGATAATTAAACTATTATTTTTCAGTGATAGCCAATAGAATTACAATTCCAACCCAAGTGATTCCATATTTTTTCGATGAGAATTGAATTAGTTATGAATTTTCAAAGAGTGCAGCCATGTTTAGTGGGTGGGCAGCAGTAGGTACCCCCATAAGCAACGACCAAAAGTAAGGGTGTTGACTAATAGCAAACCTCCATTTGGAGCTAAGTTTGTGGTAATGGGATGGAAGAGGGTTGGATACGCCCCAATTTAATAGGCGTTGGGAATGGGTTTTTGTTGGTTATGGGGGGCTTACTTTAGCATAGTTGGGCTTTTGGCGGAGAAGAGGGAGGGAAGGGTGGCGCCTGAGTGTTGCGAGACTGACAGACAGGAGGAATATAGAGAGAGTCGCTCCAAAGGGGAAGCGGGGGAACAGTGAGAGCACCGTCCTGGCGTCTCATTTGCTGGTGGAAAACCCTGTGTCAGGCGACATGTGACACCAACGCTACTTCTGTGGCCCTTGTCCTCTCTCACCCCCTCCTTGTCCGCCACCTTTGCATGTACGGAATACACTACATGTCGTCGTATTCCGACTATGAATATGCTACCCCCCATATTCGGAGAGAGCATATAAGCTGAGCCCCCCTAAATCCGTCACGTTAAGGAATGTGCATGTATGGAGAGAGGAGATAATTCTACTATTATTTTTTTGTGATAGCCAATAGAATTACAGTTTCATTTCAAGTGGTTTCATATTTTTTTTATGAGAACTGAATTAGTTATGGATTTTCAAACTGTGCAGCCATGTGTAGTGGGTGGCCAACGGTAGGTACCCCCCATAACCAGCGACCAAAAGTAAGGGTCTTGACTAACAACAAATCTCCATTTGGAGCTCAGTTGGTGGTAATGGGATGAATATACCCCAATTTTATAGGCGTTGGCTATGGATTTTTGTTGGTTAGGGGGGGGCTTACCTTAATGTTACATTTCTTTTTCAATGACAGCCAATACAACTACAATTTTGAATCCAAGAGTTTTTATTGTTTTCCGATGAAATGTGAGTTATGAATTTTCAAAGTGCGTTGTCATGTTTAGTGGGTGGTTATTGATAGGTACCCACATAGGCACACACCAAAAGTTAGGGTTTTCAATTAATAGCAAACCTCCATTTGGAGTTGAATGGGTGGTAATGGGATGGAAGTGGATTCAAGGATATTCCCCAATTTTATAGGCGTTGGTTATGGGATCTGGTTGGTTATCAAGGGGGTTTCTTTACATGTATCCGTTTCCCAATTACAAATACATGTTTTCCATTGTATTCAATATTTTGAATAATCTCATCTACATTATCGGATGAGGCAAAGGCGAGGCTCAAAATAAATGGATCATCAGCGACAACTGGAGCACATTGTGTACTAGCACCTCTGAATGTATGCATTTAGTTGTCCGAGTACATGTATTCCGTAACTTTGGTTGCTTTCAAAGGGGATGGGTAGAGATGAATGGGGTCATTCATCTCCCCATTTTATTTGCCCCATTCAAAATCCATATCCTACATTCATTAGTAAACCCTGGATCCCTAGCTCTAAAGACCAAACTTTGATCCATGAACCCTAAACTTGGTCCCTAGGCAGATGGGGAGGAGGATAATGCCCCATCCATCCTCTAAGGGAGGCAACATGGGGTTAATATTTTCCTCAAAGTTTCTTCTCGAAGGGGAAAGAAAAGAGAATGGCAAGGTGAGATTCTACTATGGAAATAAAGAGAGTGTAAGGAACTTCACATGCTCTTTTTTTTGCATCAATAAAATGTATGAGCAATAATACTCATGGGCCCTACCCCATACAAGTTAAGCTCCCTTATAGTACCAAGTTCCCATACAACTTGACCGGTAGTTTTCTCACACCTTTCATAAGCCAAGTCAAGGTCTGAAAGTGGTCACAATTAGTAATATAGGACCATAGAGTAAGACGTGACATACATGGTCACTTCTTCACTTTTGGAAAGACTCTAATATGTCATCTTGTCTCCATAATATTAAGGTACATTCAAACTTTCTATGGGAAAAAGACATCAATTTTGGTAGGGTGTATAAGTATAAATAAACTAGTGATTTTTGTTGATTCCAAGAGAAGTCACATTTTTTCTTTTTAGTTTGAAATCCCTAATAATCCTTGTGTATTCCTAATTAGAAATGCTTGTATATTACCCTTCTAGTGTTAAGGAGTACAAAAGAAGAAATGAACTCTTATTTTGATCTCAATTTGTTAGATCTTCATCTATACTTCTAAAAACACATGCTCACAAATTTTCAAAACCTTTGATCAATGGGTTTGGAAGGTTATCTTGTTTGAGGTCAAATAAAGGTTTTTTCGGTTGCATTCAGAGAGTTGACAAACTTTGGCTTCACAAAATGTCAATGTTTTGTACTAGAAAGGTTCTAAAATTTATACTATTATGTTGTACCCAATGTTAGTTCATTGTACACCTATTTTTAGAGGTAGATGATTAGTGAAGCATTTTCAAACAAAAAACTCATGAAGTTTTAAAGTTTTTAGCTTTTTAATTCATTTCTTTAGAGCTTGAAATTTCAACTTGTCAAGAAGAGGTTCATGCTTACTCTTGAAGTAGATATAATAAAGATGAAGAGAAAACCAAGATTTCTAATTTTTATTTGCAATTTAATAAGTTTCATTGGACCTTGTTTGGAAAGGTGGATTTGTTTTTATTCATCTTGAAGTGAAAGTTTTAAATTATGGTGGTTTTTATATCTCAAATAAAGTAATGTTATCACTTGTATAGGAAATTTAACAAATAACAAGCTTGTAGCAAAAAAAAGTTAGAATTGCCCTAAATCACTAACATGGCATAACCTTTTTGCTATAGGTACAATGAGAATAAAAATACATGTCTTTAGGTACCTACTACCTTCTTGCATCTTCATTCATAACCATAAATATGAATTGGGATTGTTGAGAACATGTCCAAGATTTGCAAAAGCCAATGTTGAGACTTATGGAATTTAGAGGTTTATAACAAACCATATTCGTTTTGTTGTATTTTGATATCATATGGTTATAAGATAGATGTATCTTGAAGCAACCATTCAAGTGGTCACTTTCAAGAATGGTAGCAATTTTAATCATGACAGCCTTTATGATGTGATTTGTGGAAGGCTCTTAATGTTTTGGTACAAGCATGTTTTGCGACAAGAGTATCACATAATTTGGATTCTTTTAGAGGGATCTATCAATCAACTCCACTACAAAATAAAGATTCATGACTATTATATATTTCATCCCAAGAATTAAAGGATTAAAGAATTTGCATTAGTTTGGAACCTTAATCCTCTTTGGTAATATAAAGACTCCTATAAATAGCTACTATAAATTGCATGTCATTCCTTTATCTTCATGTGTTCATTTAATAATTTTACAAAGACATTTTAAAGTTGGATGATAATTTTATAACTAAGATAATTGTAGTAATAGTACACCTACATACAAAAATCTACTACCTTCATCCTAAAATAACACATCTATTTAACACCCATTTGATCCCTAAAATCTACCTTTATAGTACACTCCAAGAATCAAATTCTTCTTAACTTTGAAATGGAAGGGGTTAGAAAATTTAAAGGACATTGACGTACATGTTGCAATAAGATGAATAAATTCCAAAAAAATGGGTGGATAAAAGCAATTTGATATGGCCCCATAAAGAAATGAGGGATAGGAGAGGATGGAGGACCTTTTTCAAAAAGAAAAAAGATTAAAGTTCTCATCTAGAAACCTCAAAATGCATAAGGACCCAAGATTTATCACAGTGGCTTTTTATCTTTAATTTCATTTGAATTGGAAAGCATTTTTATGAGAGTATCCTTCATCATACTAAAGGAATGTGGAATATGTAGGTAGATAGGAACTCATCATTTTTTTGTAAAATTTTAATAATTGATCAAAAAAAGAATTCATTATTTGTTAATTCTAATAATAAAAAATCACTTATATACACCATGGATGGTTTAGGTACTGTAGGACCATAGTAGGATAATTTTTTAGGAACATTCATGATAAAATTGTGTAGGTTTAAATTAAGAAAAAATATACTAAACTCTTTGTGGGGTATTCGATTGATTCTAAGTCACTTGAAGCCATTTCCAATGTTTTTTTAGGTAAATTACAATTTAGATGAATCTTGTTTTCTTTTCAAAAACTGTTTTACTTATAGATGCCAACTCTGTTTTGGCAATGGGTATCAAAATATAATTATAATTGTTCACATTTATAGTAAAAAAATAAAAAAATAAATATTTGTTTCGAGATTGGAGATATTGGTATTGAGGATGTAAAAGTACATTTTAGAAAACCTTCACAAAGAGGAGATTTTGGTGTAATAAATACGAGGGGTGGAAGGGGATGAGATACAATGAAAATTAAAGAATTTGATGAGCTTTCAAGAAGATTTTGAGGAGTTATGGTTTTAAGGTTTTGGTAATATGGAGAGAAACTAGTGCTAGTATCCTAGGGCATTCATGTGGGTGGGTACAAAGGTCCGGCCGGCATGTTCCCATCCGAGGTAACTGGGAGAGGTCCTACAAATGCCCGTCAAACGAATCATCATCAATTCGGGGATTTCCCAGCAGCTTCAGACATCAAATCGTACACAATTTTGGGACATCAAGCACATGAACTTCGTGAGGAACACACGGCGGGCACATTGGAGGGTAGTGTGCAACGAGTCAACTTAATACATTAAAACTAATATACAACAATAATGGTGGAGCATGATTCAAGGAAAAAGGCAAAGCGCTGACTAGATGCACAGATACCCATGTCATCCTGTAATCTCCTCCTCATGTACATGCAAACCACGAGGAATGTGATGTCAAGGTCAGGTTTCTTTTGAGATTTGTTCAAAATCCTCTATAATCTTCACTGATTCTGGTATTCGAGTAGTAAACAAATTGTCATGAAAGAGTAAAACTTATAGCATTTACAAGTCATTTACTGTGCATAACGTACTGGTGTATGTGCTTTCACTAACACCATCGTTTTTTTAATACATGATCCCATGGACCATGAACATCTTTTGAAATTGTCACATTCCTTGGCAAGTTACAATTTCATGGATATCTTTATCTGTAGTGAAAAAACAATTATCTATTTTTCTCAATCAAGACATGAACAATGAAGTGATTGAACATGCTTTGCGTTGATTGTTTCTTTCATACAAGGTCTAGTCATAATTAGTATGGTATGTTTGTAGGTTGTTCCTTGCACACCAAATTTTAGAGGTTATAGAAGAGTGCAATTTTTTTAATTAGAAGAAGATTGTGTGGAGGATTAAGGTTCAAAAATATATGATACACATTTATTTTATTCCTTCACTATTTTATTCATAAAGATCAATTGATATAGTTGCTACATATGATTATTAGCTTCATGAGGTGATTTAAAAAAATAAATTATAATCTCTAACTTTTTTACTCAGGTTTCATGTGGTTGAAAACAAAACCTCTTCTTACTAGTACCTTGTACATCGTTGCAAAGCCATTTGATAAAATAAGAACTAAGCACGGCATAATTTGTTTTTTCAACATCACAAAGAAAACACCATTAGTTACTTGGTACTAATATTTTACAATTTTATTCTGAAATTTAATCGGAACTTCATCCAAAGGCACAATAAAATCAAACCTAAAGGAAAACAACTTTAGTTAAAGCAGGAGCTTTAAGCGTTGTTTGAACTATTGGTTTTTATTTTAATTTTTTTAATGGATTTATTATGAACCAAAATTTATTTTTGGCAATCAATGTACATCTTTTCATTGCACAATCTTTTTGAAATAACCTATCACAACTGGTCTACAAAGAAACAACAAAATGTGCATAATATTGGTAAAATATTGAGAGCTTTTGTAATGCAAAAGTTCAATACCAAATGAAGTCAAAGCCTATTGATCCTTTAAATATACAAAAGATGAAATTTGAATTTTTAACTTAACACTATAACCTTTTCATCTTAATAGTGAAGTTTTATCAAAATTTGTGCCTTCCTAATTTTAGTGGAATAGGATTTTTACAGGTAAAAGATATAAATCTAAGTTTTATTTTTCATTTCTGACTAGAATGAACAATAGTCAAGAATTTATAGCGGTTAGGTTCCAAACAATAATTTACAACACATGATAGCCTTGTAAAGCTTCAAGAGACCGTGACATATAAATGGGAAGAAAATTCCAAACTACTTTTTTCTTCTTCTTTCTCTCTATTTGAAGAAAACAAACAGGAAAAGGATCATCTTGATGACCCTACAAAGAGAGTAAATCTCCATTTTTTTAAAGTTGAAAGATGTCAAAAGTATGTCCTCCTTAACCCTTTAACCCTTCAAGGCCAATGAGGTATTATGGATGGAAAGAATCTATGATTTTTCTACATCATGCATAATGACATCTATGCACTAGGTACATTTGAGCACAGAAACCTACAATTCCACTTCACGGAAATCACTATAACTTGGTGATGCTTGGACCAATTGTCATAGCGATGGTCTCGAAAGATGCCCATCTTCCTCCACCTCTAAGTCATGGTGTATTTTTTCCTTCGGGGTGGCGTGTAGCGCTTGCTACAAAGGTTCTTGTGTCCAAACAACCCGTATATGGTCCTTAGGCCTTAAAGGATTAAATCAAACATTAGAAGATTTGTGAACATTAACTATCAATAGTCAAATATGACATTGAATCAGTTGTTGAAGATGACATCAAAGCTATGGTTGAAGATGACATTGAATCCATAGACATTGTGAAGGTCAAGGACAACCCTAGATGCTCTCATTTGGAATATTTTAACATGTTCATTCTAAGCCAAGGTGGAATGACTCCCTTGTTCTTCCCCCCTTGGGGAGATATACGGGGTCATCCCTCTCCTCGTTCCTCTGCCCATTTTCATAGTCCCATTCAAATTCTTAATTCTAAAATTACCAAAAAAAAACCTCAAACCTAAACTCTAAAACATAACCTCTTGATTGATGGATCCTAAACCCTCAAACTTAGTCACCAAGGAAACATGAAGAGGGAATGACCTCCCATTCATCTTCATCCATCCCCTCTACGAGGAAAGGGAGGCCAAAGGGGTCATTCCTATGTGGCCTTCCTGCAAAGACACAAGTGCTGGAAAAAAAAAGTTTTTTATAAAATGGGTAAGGGAGAAATGAGCCCCTTGTTGCCCCCCAAGTGCCTACGACCAAATTCTAGGGTTTAGAGTTCATGGATCAAAGCTTAGATTTACGGTTAGGAATATAGGGTTTAGAGTTCATGGATCAAAGCTTAGATTTACGGTTAGGAATATAGGATTTAATGTTTGAATGGGGCTATGGAAACGGGCAGGGGAACAGGGTTGTAAGAACAGGCAACTAAAAAGATATCTTTAAACCATGTAGACGGTTTGGTACATGAAGGGGTGTGTGGACAAACTTGGCCCTTATTTTTGTGTTGGGGGGGCCTATTTGGATCAAGGTGGGACCTCCGAGGATAATTTAGGGTTGCATGCCCCCAAATTTGGCCAAAAAAATTCCAAAAAAACTTTTGGACCCCGAAATGAAAAAAATCCATAAAAGAAAAGGCCTACCCTCCCAAGACATCCATCTACTGTACATGAAATAAAGAGGTCCCAAGGGAAAGGGAAGGGAAAGGATGAGGGGTCATTCAACCCTGGCCTAAAAAGAGGGAGAATGGTAAATAGTTTTGAATCTTGAATTTTGAATATATATTTTTTGTTGACACAGATACCGGTAGGTCAGGATTTGATATGAAATTGGAGAATGCATCCTTTGTGTCCCCTGGGCAGTAAGCAGAGCAGGGACAGATGCCCCACTTGTACTTGAGCACTGTGAAGAAAGGCTTTTCAAATTTGAGCCAGAGATATTCTGGCACGCCCTGGAATTCGGCACATGACCATGTTCCGGCCCACTTTCTCAAACATTCTCCTCCCTACACCTTCCCTCCTCACCCTCCCCTTCCTGTATCAACACCATTTCACCCTTTCTTGGAAATTCCCAACACTCCCCCTTTTTTAACTCAGGTCTTGCTAGAAAAGGATGAAGGAGCGGGCAACTCATCTATGACCAATAATAGAGCACAAGAATTTCTTGTACGTCCTTCTCCACCATTGAAATGTTATGGCAATGGACCTCTCCTAAGGTATGCCGCCCATGACCAACAGATCAAGCAATGTGCAATGTGCATGTAAATAGAATACATCTAATGACACATCTATTTCTCAGTGAATTACAATGTCAACCCAAGTGATTCCATATTTTTCCCATGAGATGTGAATTAGTTGTGAAAATTTCAACCATGTTTAGCCTATTTCTTCCACAAGGTACCCCCAATAGCGGTGACCAAAAGATAGGGGTCTTGACCAACAGTGATCTTTGATTTGGGGCTCACAAATGGGGAATGGGTGGAAATGGGGCGGATATAGGGTGGAATTGGGACCAAATATAGAATGGCACTGATATGAAGGTGGTGGTGATGGGCTGGACTACCTCAGTGCATGCTAAAACCCTCCCCCTCGTGAAGAATTTTGTTCATAGGGTTTTCCTCAAAGTCCTTCCTGAAGAGGGAAGAAATGAAAAAGCCAGGATGAGATTTAATCTCTAAAGAGGGGGCAATGCGCACAACCCACTTTCATGTACTATTAGACAATGTACTCTTCATGTATTATTAGCAAATGTGTAATAAACAATCAATCAAAGGGAAACCTAATGAGTGGGTGAATTGGGCAAGCAACGGGCATTGATAGAGCTTGAAACATTGACACTTGTCTTGGAGTGTATCCTTGTAGCTATGTTCTAAAGAAAAAAAATGGCCCATAGTTTTCTTTAAGAGTTTTTTTTTTTTTTTTTTTTTGACACAAGTAAAGCGAAACTTTACTGCATTTTCTTTAAGAGTTGACTATCAGTTCTCATGAGCCAAGTCACCTTCACTAAGTGGTTCCATTTAGTACGAAAGGGTATAAAATAAAAGATAAAAAAGGGGCATCCCTTCTCTACCATACTATCAAATGAAACCTTCACATACAATCAATAATAGAATTTTATTCATTGACTCCGCTTTGTTACCTATGATAAACTAATCAACAGATTTCAAGTTGAGTCGATCATAATGGATTTGAACTGGGGGAGAAAAATATTAACTCAATTTTACATCAATTCATTGGTTCATGATAGATGTTTCATTCCAGTTTATTTGGGGCCGTTGGCCAAATCACACCATAAAGCATGGAAATCACACCCAAATTCACAAGTAGTGCCTTTTTTTCCTGGGGGGAATGATTAAACATAAAAATTAATAAGTGGTGTTTTGACAAATTTTTGTGCAATCCCAACACAGGGGTCATAATCCGTATCAAAGGTATTACAATAACATTGGTCACAATCCAATATCATCTCTTATCCAAGCTTCACGAAGTTATCTCTTGTCTTTGAGGAAACTCTAATTTCACCTTCACTTTCGTCTTCAGAAAAATCCTAAGTTCAACTTCTATTTTGTTTTCATACATACATAAGATACACTTAACCCTATAACGCCCAGGTACAAAAATGTTCCAACCTTCTACGAATCAAAACGGAAGTATGTATGTGAGGAGAGAGATCAACAATCACAAAACAATGAAGAATGTCTTAAAGACGAAGTTCAATCAAAATTTAAGACCGAGATCAATGTGCACACGTGTGAAATACAACATGGTATGTGGCATGGTGTTCACTGTATTCCCTGTATTTTAGTGTACTTTTTGTTGTATTCCTAGCTTTTCCAAGCGTTTTATAAATCCAAACCATGATTTGATTGTTGGAGAGTGTTCATGTAATGTGTGCGCAAATCTGAACCTCATACCTCCAAACCTAATTCCTCATGGATTTCATGCAAATTGAGTTTTAGCACTTCCAGAGTCCCATTTTGGGACTCTTGGGCGGTAAAGGGTTAACCCTAACTTCACTTCATCTCTTCTCTTTGGAGAAACCCAAAGTGCACCTTCTCTTTTGTCTATGAGGAAGACTTTCATGAAAAATCTATGGAAGAAACAATGAGAAATTCTTGTTTGGTTGCACAAAATTGCACAACAATCAATGTTGATTAACGCCAAGGAAAGTAAAGAATTTTGAGAAGAATCTCTATTTCATTGATTAAAAGTTGCCAAGATGAATTTTTCAAATGTAAGTGTAGGATCTTCTTTTTAAACTATATGAGATGATGGGGTAATCAAATTGTGTATTTTGATTGTATGGATTGAAAGATAATTGTAGCCAAGCTTGGAAAAAATTATCCTCCAAATGGACACTTGGTCCTTTTAGGAGTTAATCCATTTTGATCTAGAGTTCCAACATTGACTTTTGAATATCTCATGCTTGCCTTCTATGATTCCATAACTTCAAAAAATCAAAATCATACTTTGCAGTTCTACCTTCTTGCATCTTTACACAAAGTTGGATCTATCTAACCCTTCAATGTATGATCATAACGCTTTACTTTTCATGCTTTGAATTACAATCGTCTTCTACCTTGAAAAGTGGTGTGCAAGCAAGTGATATCATGCAAAACATGATGATATGGAATTTATAACCTGATGTAATGCAAAAATTTGGCACCAAATAATACTCTCAACATAGAGAGAATTTTTTTTTTTCTTCACTGCAACACCATAACCTTCCAATTTGTGCGAGCAAAACTTATGAAAGTTTGTGAGCATATTATTTTGTTAGCTTGGATTAAGATATTATGGTTAAAACAATAAAAAAATGATTGATTTTGTCTTCAATTCCACTCTTTACAATAATTTTGAATGGAAAGTTTTGAGGTATTTTTGGTGCAAAATAGTGAAGGAACTTGAATGGTAAAAGAATGATTTTCCCCCTCAAAATATAGGCTGGTTCATTCTCCTCCTCCTATTGTAGAGTTAAAAGGGTTGATCCCTAAAGGACCAAAGCATATTAGAGTAATATCTATTCCGTTGATTAAAAAATGCGGAGATTAACATTTGAGATGGTAACTGTAATATCCTCCTCTAAACTTACATGAGATGATGTGATAAAAATTCAGTGAATTTTGACCATATGGATTGAAAGATAATTACATTCAAAGTGGAAAATTTTGTCCCCTACACACACACTTGGTCCTTTAGAGGTTAATGTAGTAATTTGAACTACTTTTCCACACATATCAATACATCCATAAAATGAAGGCCATTGCTAATGAAAAAGAAAATATTCAAGGCACTTAATACCCGATTGAATACCGGATTGTTCACACAGACACTGATAACCCTCTCGTGACGTAATCGTCACATGCAAATTTGGTAAATAGAAATTCTGATGATAAATTAATTAGATGAAAGGGAAGAAGGGCGGTACAAAATTAATGCCGCTCCCTTTCAAGAGCTAACTCGAACATTGGAACATGGTTTAAATAAAGGGAGGTAATAAACCACAGCAAATGTCTGGAATTTCATGACATGTGCTTCGGCTAAAGAGACAAGAAAGGGCATTCTTCAGAGAATTTGGCCATCCAAGGATACTCACATGTGACCAGGTTTAATGACAACATTAGGGCATTCTGCGCAAACTCGTTGGGCCTCAAAAGCATTTACCACTCTCGGGCCTCATTTAAAATAAAAACTCAAATGCTGACAAATCATGATGCCAGGATAGTTTGAGATTTTTACATTCTGAAAAAGGCACACCAATATTCTCTTCACTTTTCCTGCTACAATATCCCTCTTGATTTCAGATGCTTATGCCCAAGCTGTATAAGGTTGGATGACCTATAACCACCAACTTAAGCTTGTTGACCTATTTATAGCGTTCAAATATGTGGTAAGATTTTTTGGGGAATTCAGAATAGGATTTCATGTATATTGCAATTGTCGTGACCATTTATTTCTTCATATTGAAATTGCTACAAATTTTCAAAGTGGATAGTAAGCCGTGACCCATTCTCGACATACAAAACTCTCTACTTCCACAGTAAGTTGTGCTAATGACCACTTGTGCAAGAGATTAAAAACCGAGAGCTTTGAACCAATTATAAACTGACACCCAATCATATCCAACTTCCTAAAATTTCGGGAATGGGGTGGGCTGCTGGTGGTTTTGGCCCACATTAGATTGTTGATTCTAGGGTTGGTGGTAGTGATAGGTTATCCAACCTTACATAAGGCTACAACTTTTATACATGGCTATCACTTTCTTACAAGAACATGACTTTAACCTTTATGGAAGGTTATCACAGTTTTATACGGAGGGTATCATTTTTTACACAATGAGATGGTTGATATTGACTGTGGATAAGTTGAAATATTAGATAGTGAATGCAAAAGTTTAATAGTATGTGAGGTGTGGTTTAATTCTTTGATACCCTAAGAAAAATCAATATTGATTTTAGTATGAACAACTTCTGATGTTAATGGTAGTAAATAATCCAATTTGGGATTATTATGCTTGTTTGCAATGTTTGATGATGGATTGTATAGTCTTTTTATATTCACTCACTCCCGTCGTATATTATGTATCAAAGTATTACACCTACTTATTTTGTACTAGTATGCTGACATGTTGTCCACAACGGGCCAACATAGCAACTTTCTTTCTTTCCACTTCCCAACGTCCCGTCCCCGTTTCCAACACCCCGTCCAAAAGTTCAAGCAAAATATAATTAAGGGCCGCTTCACACCAGGCTAAGTCGAGAGGCCGGCCATCAAAATTTCAACCAAAATAATGACGTGAAGCCAATCTCTTCAGCATTAAAAACATTAATTAATATAAATTGAAGGAAGTTTGGGTCGGCTATAAACAACGACCCAAGTTTGCACTTGAGAGGTCGTTGCTTTGGCGCCAAACTCTCTAAAAGTGTTGTCATGTAGGCACAATGGAGGGCAACGGCCTTTGGGCTTTGGCCTTTGGTGTGAAGGCCGAGAGGCCATATTTTGGCCATTCTCGCAATCTCATTGGTGAAAACCAAAGGGCCTCTCGACCTTGGTTTTGGTGTGAAGCGGCCTCAAATTTCCAACCCCTCTACGCAATCATTAAGGTACCAAAAGCAAAACAGAACTTAAAATAAAATCATAACTTAAGTTAGCATACTCTTTATCATTTTTTATAACAATAATAAAAAATCAAGAGAAGTATATTTATGCTTGCAAAAGAATTCGTGCAAGTTTAGTTGGCAGAGTGAGGGAGTAAGCCCAAGTCAAATTTTCTGCACATGCTCCAATGCTCCAATGCTCCAATGCAACGGGCTTTGGGAGGCGACGGGCCTGGGGGGGGCGAACATTCCATTCAGTTGTCTGAGTTCACGACGGAGACCTTCTCTGCGCCCATTGCCATTCGCATCACCTCTTACATGGCATCACAAGCTTCCTTGAGAATGAGCCATGCCTTCACCTGTGTGCCCCCAAACTCGCCTCACCTCCAATAGGCTTCTCCACTTATCATATAGTAGACTAATATACAAACCCGTTGTCTCCAATACAGCTATATAGAAACTTGTTTTATTTTTGTATTTGAATCTTATCCTGCCTTTTCCATTTCTATCCTCTTCAAGGACTTTCAATACAACTCTAAAGTAGGGCGCTTTTTGTTGGTTCCTCGGTTCTCTGCAATTCAAACTTCATTTTGTTTTTGTGCCAAAAAATAAAAAATAAAAATAAAATTAAACAACTCTAAAGTAGGAACTTCATGTGCTTTGGGTCACCTTTTTAGAGAGTATATGAATGAATTTTAGTTTGGGGAACATGTGAGTTAGGCTTCGGATGGGCATGTTTTTAGAGATCGTCCGAAGTAATGGAATGAGTGAAGGAGACCCCTGAGTTGAGGGAAAATTATTTGTATAATGGTGGTGGTTTTTTTAATTGCATTCTCCATCCTTTGATTTGGATTTACTCTCTCAAGCTATGGCGTAGGTGGATTTGTATAAAACCTACACTTCACAAAACTTGAGTACAACAACCTAGCCCATCACCGCCATCTTCCTATTACTGCCACTCAATATTAGATCCCAATTCCACCCCATTTTCGTCCAATCACTTGTTCTCAACTCCAAAAAATTGGCTTGCTATTGGTGAAGACCCCTAACTTTGGTTTTGCGCTAATGAGGGTACCTAGTGGCACTAATAGACCAAATATGGTAGACCACTGAGGAAATTCATAATTAATTCACGCTTCATCAAAAAAATATAAAATCACTTGGATTGAAATTGTAATTTAGTTGGCTGTCACTGGAAAATTAAATGTATTATTATTTGGGCTCTCCATGTATGAACATTTCTTAACTTGTTGGTTATGTTTCTAATTAGTGAATTGAATTACTGTTTCTCCTGCCACCTTGGAATCTTCTGTATCCCCTTCATAATCCCTCCATGGCAACACAGAAGCTGTGGCTGAAAACCCACAACTTCACATAACCATCCACTCAAGTGGGACACCCAAAGTCTTAATTTTATGGTTTTGGGTTTGGTGAAGAAATTCTGGGTTAGTTTGATGCAGCTCAGGAAGCGGACGCCCTGGAGTGGAAGAGGAGAACCTAAGCCTCCTTTGTTTGTATTGTCACCAAGAATGTTATCTCGAGAGGTGTAGCACATGAGCTGACACGCCAAGATTTTATGAGGTTTTTGTAGTTTTTTTTACAGGGGTTTTGACTTGAGGGAGGTTTGATTTGAAGGGGGTTTGATTTGAGGGAGGTTTGATTTGAAGGGGTTTTTGATTTGATGGGGTATTAGGTTTGAAGGGGGTTTGAGCTGGATATCATGGTGGAGAAGCGGAAGTTTGCTTGGAGAAGACATTGAAATAGTGTCAATTGTCAAAAAAATCTAAGCAATAGCTTCATGGTCAGGCTTCAGCATGGACATGTGGATGTGCATGTGGGGGAAGTCGGTGATGGAGATTAGCGACCTCATTGTTAAGACAAGGATATGGTTGGGCTCGGTCATGGATCTGGTAAGCCCATGGCCATAGGCATGGATTTATTGGATGGGCAATATCATATTATATGGAGTGATACTCAAGCCTATCTAATCTTTTAGTTTTAGAAAGTCATTTGAACATCTTATATCCAATGAATGTCTTTACATCGTGATAAAATATAGTGATTCACTTGCTAATCATATTTCAATGCACGCATCCATTAGGCTTAATGACCGCCAATGCATGCAACATGTCTAATAGACATACAAATTGTTCCTCGTTTTGAACACTACTTAACAAATGAATAGCAGTTAACCTATTTCTATGAAATATTCTACATGTATATTATGTGTTGTTTTCAATTTCTTCTTTTCACTAAACACATTGTAAGTAGGCATTTCAAACCCCTCATTTGTCATATATGTAACATGAATGAAATGAATACTTCATATAATACAAATTAATTGGGTCACTAATGGATCTTGCTTCAAATGTTGATTTCATAGGTGTGAATGAACAACTTATCAAAGTTGTCAAGCTTGTTAATCCAAAGCACCGTGAATCTATTGTATATTACATCATAATAATAATAAAAATACTCATTTTGGTGTATGTGAAGTTATTAATATACAAAGAGTCCTGGAAATACTTAACTAGTTAGTTGTATCCATTCTCAATCAACAACAAAGATTTATAAAATTTATTATTTTAAGACTTCAAAATCTTGTATGTGAATGTGTATTATATAAGAAATGAATCCAACATTTTGAATTAAATCCAATATGTTATCTTCTTTACATGAATTTGAAAATCTTACTTATACAAGTATCAAAGGTCTAAATGTCATAAACTCCAATTAGATGACAATTTTCTTCTTTCCATATAATTCTTTTTGTCAACTTGTCATATTGCATATCAATAGTAATACTTATAAAAGGTTTTTATGGTTTTTTAAAAATATGAACTAAAAAAAATTCCATAGTGCAATGTTAGAAAAAAACATATTTTTATGTTTGTAACCAATATTCAAATTAAAGAAGACAAATATTTAGTAAGCGAAATTATTCAACATGATTTGAATACATGTTGAATTATTTGAAAACTAGTAAAATATTTGAATACAAATTGCAAATTTAAGACATTTTTACATAGAATTGTCTTGATGACTAAATTACTAAGAGGATCATATATGAACTTGAACTAGAATAAAGAATAAAACAACTTTGAAATACAAAAAGAAATGAAACTAAGTTGACTATACATCTTAAAAAATCCATGAGGAACATTCTTCAAAATAATTCTACAATGACTTCCATTGAAAGTACAACCTCTCAAATATCATACGAGGGATGCTTCATACATAAGGCCAAGATCAAGGGGTAGAAAATTTCTAATATATGTTGTCAAATGAAACATACACCATCTTCCTATGTATTAATAGGCTAGCTTGATTTGATGCCTTTTGATACACCTATTGAAGTTTCTATGTCATGCCTCACATAGGATCCAAGTACTCTATAAAATATTAAATTTTATATCACATGAACTACATTTGACTGAAAAGTTGGAATAACAACATGAATGATAGTGGAGACTTAGAATACATGTTCCATTGCAAAAGGGTCATGTGAGATGTACACCCTCTTTATTTGAATAGTAACCTGCTTTAACTTTTGCCATTGAGCACAACTACATAAGGTGTGCAAGATGCAACCACATTATAGTATGTTGGATTCCAAATGCAACATGGTGGGCTCTACTACAAATTGTAAACTTCAATCGCAAACAAAGAACACAACCATTAGGCTTTGCTAGTCTCTCCGAGGTTGGTTGGAGTGTGAACCTAATAAGTCAAGAGGACATGCAAGTCAAGGCAAATAACTCCAGATCCAACAAAGAAGAACTCCAGTCTCCAAAGGGAGGTCGGTGTGAATAGAGTGTATGTTCGTTCCACCACTAAGTCGATGTCCACATAACATAGATCAGTAGTATGGAACTACGTCCCCTTTTGGTGATAGAAACCGTAAAACTCCAAACTTAGCACCATTGGAGGTGGATTTAGTAGCGAATGAGGTTGGTTCGGGTGCATGTGTGCGGCACTTGTCCTAGATGCTCCACTTTCCATTCCATGGGAGGGAAATGAGAGTGAGAATAGCGAGTCATTCGTCTCATAAGACATGTTCGAGTGCGTCCTCGGTTCTATAATTGGCTATCATAACCGTGTCATAGAGCACATACATTGCACATGCCGAGGGCGAATTGACCCCCTCGTTGGGAGTTACCCGAGGGGGCCACGAGGTGGTGGAGCCAAACCTGGCCATATTTTTTTTTGGATGGGGCCCTAATTATAGCAAGGGAAGGAACCCTAGGGAAAACGATGGCCGTCGACCCCGAAGATTGTCCCAAAAATCCAAAAAGAATCCTCTAGACCCCCCAAAATAAGAGGGCTAGAGAAATCACACCATGCGATTAAGATGGGGCCCACCTCGGGTAACTCCCAACGAGGGGGTCAATTTGCCCTGAGCCATAGCACATCCCCTGAAATCCCCGGTCAAATGAAAAATAGAGATGTTCCAATTTTAAAATGTCCCAAAATCATTCTCAATACATGCGATGGTTAGCGAGAAGAAAATATCATGTCATGTTGAATTTTTTTATTGTTTATTTTTGACACAAGCAAAGAGTCATGTTGAAATTTCAAAGTGTTCCTTTACTTGTGTCCAAAAAAAAATTAAAAAATTAAAAAAAATTCAAAGTGTGTGCTTGTGTCAAAGATTAAATAAATAAATAAATAAATAAATAAATAAATAAAATAAAATAAATTTTCAAAGTGTGGAGACCCTGGCTGTACTTTATTTTGCCTGCACAAAATAAAAAAATAAATAGTGTGGAGCAGTTTATTTTTTCTTCCTTGTGAAGGGACTGTGCAACAGGAGGGAGGGGAAAATAAGGGGAAAAAGAAAAAGAAGAAAGAAGCATCAGCAGTGCACCCTGGGCTAAAAAGGACGAAAATGGTTATAATAAAAGAAGGAGGAGGAGACAGCAGGGCCAGCCGCATTCTGGCCCCAGCAGCCAATGGGGAGTGGTATCCCATTGCTAAGATAGGTGGATAAACTGACAAAATGGAAATAGCACCATTCACTCTTCTTGAGACGAAATTCCCATTGCCAAGTTTAAAGGGCATATGCTTATCCTCAGTGTGCACCTGTTGACTCAGCCCTGCTCTTTTTCCTTTTGGATGGCCGGGCCCCCTTTCCAAGAATGAGGTGGCCTTGGATTTAGGGTTTTAGGACCACCCCGAATTTGTTGGCCCAGTATCCTGGAATAGCACCCCATGTCTGGGTAAATATGCCGCCTCATGCAGTTTTCTTCTATAGCTTTTCAACCCATGCCACCTTATTCTTGACAGGGCCTGCCCTTCACAGATTCATGCACATACATAGATACATGCACACACATGGATACATACTTCCGCTCATTGTACGGTGTGCCCATGAGATTCTTCCGAGCCCATGCCCGCTCCAAAATTGTCATTGCTTGCACCAAACCTCACCCAATGTAATAAGCCTCTCTAACCTCCGTGGAATGATGCAAACCTCATCAAGGGCTGTGTCTAAGTCGACAAAAGCCACAGCAATACCTTTTCGAAGTGTAAAAAACTTGGGATTTTCTTCTAAGCACACGGTTTGAATGGTGGTACCCTACTTGGGGGTCACGATTGTGAATGTCCGACTTTTTTGGAGAACTTCTAGGTGATCCGCGTGGAATGCCTAGGTGATACACATCATGCAGAGTCACCCTTAAAATAAGAGAAAGAAAAAATTTGTCCACTCTTTTGGTAACTTGGGTGGTCTATTTCTTTAGCAGGGAGAGTGACAAATATTCAGGTTGTCAATCATGCTTGGCATTCATAGTGTAGTTCGTTCCTTTGGCTTGGAGGAATCAAGACTCAGGAAGCGGAGAACACCAAGGAAATTCATGTGTAGTGAAATTTGAATGTGGGGCATATGTTTTGTTTGAATACCACAAGATGAATGTTCTATGACACATTTCAATCCATATGCATCGGTGAGTTTTGGCACCCGCTAGCCTAAGTATAATTTTTTTCAAATCATGGTGGTTCATACACAACGGGTATCACCTAGACAGTACACGGAGACTCTTGACTTTTCCAAAAAAAATTGGACATTCTCCATCGTGAATTAATTATGTGCAAAAGTGACCAATGTGTAGGGTACTCAATGAAAATGAGAAACGTTGATTGTATCATAGGGATAGTTAAAAGAACCCTTCTACATAGATTTAGTGATAACCAATTGGGACAAGGGTCCACTAATCAACAAACCATAATGTTAGCTACAACATAACATTTTAAATTAGGAAACTAATTATACCATCAATTGACATTCTAGAAAATCAAATCGTTTTATCATTAATGATGTTTTCATGAAATTTCTCCAAAAAATGTGCCAATATCTTAAGTGGCTCCTACCTTAGATCTCACTCACTGTTGATCTGATTCACTGGTGCCTTATTTTGTTTGGGGGGCCACCTCATTAAAACCAAGGGCTTTTCTTTAGCTTTGTGTTCCTGAAATCCTTGTGAGCTACTTGAGAAAAGAATAAACCAACAGTTTCTAACTTACAAAGATTAGAATATAGCAGCTTGGGGGCACCATTTTTGGGTTGTAGCCACATTTGCAATGTTCACTTTCTCATCTACAATTTTACATATTTTCATTGGATTTTATACATTTCCCATCCCCATGGTTGCTTTTCCATCTGACTGGGCAGTTCTTTTGAAGTGGTAAGAGTATTTTTAACGACAAACATCTTGGAAGACATGGAATATGTTGCAAATATTTCATAATTCAAAAACTATGTCGAATTACCTAGCGGGGTCTGCATGGACCTCCTGTTTTTCCTCCCCCCTCCTCTGCAGTAAAGGCTCTCTTTGCTTGTGTCAACAAAACAAAAAAAACTATGTCGAATTTTTAACTATAAATGCATTGGCTCCCACTAGGGGTTGCAACTAACGCACTATTAGAAAGACGGTGTGAGATGACCATCAAGTATACCAAAGACTCCTAGAAAGATGGTATCAGATGGCCATCTAATATACCAAAAAGTTGCAAACTATGCCAAAGCTTGTATATGATTCATGTATTGGTTGGTCACTTCATACCGACTTCCAATAATGGAAATATGGCAAATTATACCCAAGCCAATCAATGTTTGGTGTACATAGTTGGTCATTTTATACCATCTTTCCACTAATGCATTCAATTTACAAGGTGAGTTTTGATGTTTATGGGACCATCAAGGCTATTAAACATGTCTACAATGTGCAGTATGTCACTTAATCTTGTGGTATGGAGACCATCAACAATTAATAATTACAATCAAGTCGTGATCCAAAGTGGTCATTGAAGGCAAGTGTGATGTATTAGAGTTTTGGCAAATTTTGACAGGGGTTTCACAATTTTTAATTTTTTTAGTGTTGGTAAGATTTTGTAATGTTTAAAAAAAACTGCCATTGCTCATTTAGTATTTAAAATAAATTAAATCTTGGGTTGATAGAATAAGATCTAAGTCGTCATGTTTGATCAATATTGGTGGTGATTGGTTGAATTTTGTTTATATTTTTCCATTGATTTTTATGTAAAGAAGAATATTTTGTGAAATGCTTTTTTTTTAAAATGACTTTGAGATTATTAAAATGTATGATGACCAAATGTTTTTAATTTCTTATAATATGAGGCCCCTAAGTCTACTGCCAAATATTATGCAATTTTTAATTGGTTGTGGCATTGTGGCTTTGTGATTTTTAACATGACTACATCCAAAGCTCATGTTAATTTTAATATATTGAACAATTCATTGACATTTTTTGTCATCTTCAATTACTACAACTAACTCTAATTAGCCCTAATTTATATATTAGGATCGTTAAACCTAATTAAAATCTTAGACACCTTTCATAAAATGCATGAATTTATTTGACCTTCTATTTGTTAAATGGATATTTGCTTATCATTTTAACTTGTTATACAAACGCCAATCCAAAATCTTATAAGCAACTTTATAAATATTGGAAACTAAAATTTATGTTACTACACATATCATATTTTGAATTTCAACAATGTGCATTGAAACCAAGGTGCAAAAAATCAATTGCTTAGTAGAAAGAAATATTTATATAAAATTTGGTGAAGCATGATATATTCTTAAGAAAAATTTGTATAGTTTATATAATATGAATTTTGGAATTCAATCATATCAGTTTGGTATTGCACGCAAGAAGATTTTACTTGATAGAATGATATATAAAAGTTTATAGAACTTATTAAAAATTTGTCTAACTAAAAATACATATACCATAAGATATATGTGTAACCTATGCATCACAAGATAATATATATTTGGGTACATAGAAATCATTTATTTGAGCTCGTTGATGCAATTTGAAATCTTTAGAATGTAAAATAATCATTGTATTTTAATCATGAAAAAAGTAGTAATTGCTTCAAAGTTGGAAGCTACTTTGAAATATATGCAATATCAAAAGGATCAGGAATCTGAAGAAGATAGGAACAAAGTTGAATTTCATGATTCTCAAAACAATGATACATTTGATATACTTGAACAAATTACAAAGACATTTTCTATGTTGTAATTTCATCTGTATGATCCTATGGATTTTGTTCCCTACAAAGAAGAAAAACTATATAATTTCAAATTCAAATTCATTTGATATTAATTCAAACTTGGCAATAACCAATATGAGGAGAGTCTTCAACCAAAATGCATTTAGAAGATACAAACATACTGTTTCGTAAATTTGATGATGAGTCATTAGAAAAAACTCTAGAAAATAATTAAATGACACCATCTTAGTCACATTAAACTACAAATACAATAAATATGTCATCTACAACTCCTGTGGTCCTATTGATAGGGAAATTTCAAACAAATACAACTTATTGTAGGCATGACAATGATACTTCTTCTCAACAAATGCATTAGCAAGGACTTCAATTAAATATCCATATTACAATATGAATTCTAAATTTGAAGAGGATCCTCAAACCAAATTTCATCAATCACCACAAATTGAATTAAGGGCTGAATCAAAACCGGTTTCCAATTTTCCAATGAATCAATCTTCTCAAACAATAAATCGTTCAAATAAATGTCCCAACTCAAATCCTTCAATAAATTTGAATGCTAGTATTCCAACTTTCACAATTCCAAAAGAAAAAGAAAATTGTAGATTTCAATATGATATCCCACTTACTAACAATGAACATGACGTTGCATTTTCTATGCAAACTACCAATTCTATTTGTGAGTTGTCAAAAGAAGATCCAAATCATTTTGTTCAAAGATGTGGGATTGATGATTTTGATGAATCTATCTCCAATACAAACAAAAACTATTTTAATAACAAGAGTGAAAGTTGGAATGATGACAATGCAAACTTTAAAATTATATACGCCCAATGTCCATATCCCATTCAAGAATATGATGAACATTTTTCAAATGAACTTATGCAAAGCAATTTATCAAATTACTATCTTCCAACTCCAAATAACATAAACACGGAAGATTTTGTAGATGACAATAAACTTGTTCAATGTTATAATAATAGTGATGATAGTATGTCAAATATTGATTGTAGTCATAATGAAATGACAAATAGTGAAAAAATTAGTAGAAGATCAATTGAAAGATCAATTAGTGACAATGATAGAAGATCAAATAATAATGATAATAGTGAAAACAATAGCTCAAGATCATATAATGATCATAATACTAATGAATCAACAGATAAATATCCAAGGGCTAATTCAAGATCAAGTAGTCATCAAGATAGTAATTATGGTAAACGATCGACAATTGATGAGCATCATTTAGGATTTATAAGCTCCAAAGATGGAATATGCTCTAGTCCATATTCCATTCAAGGATATGATGAAGATCTTTCAGAGGAACTTATGCAAAGTCCTTCAAATCACTATCTTTCAACTTTAGATAACTTTAACACAAATGATTTTGTAAACGATGATAAATGTGTTCAATGTTATAATAATAGTGATAATAATTTGTCAAATATTGATTACAATAATAATGAAATACCAAGTAGTGAGAATTATAGTAGAAGACCAATTGGAAGATCCCTTGGTGACAATGATGGTAGATCAAATAATAATGATAATATTGGAATCGATAGCTTAAGGTTAAGTAATGATTATAATACTAGTAATCAAGATAGTGATCATAGTAAAAGATCATTTGATGAGCATGATGTAGGATTTTTAAACTCCAAAGATGGAATACATCCTAGTCCATATTCCATTCAAGAATATGATGAACATTTTTCAGACAAACTTATGCAAAGTCCTTCAAATTATTATCTTCCAATTTCAAATAACTTAAATCCAAAAGATTTTGTAGACAACAATAGACATGTTCAATGGTATCCAAATGATCCCTTTGTTGCACAAGGAAATTATGAGGATACAACATTTAATTGTATAAGTAATAGTGACATGAATTCAAACGAGTTTGAAGATAATGATAACAATGAAAGTGACAATAGTCTAGAATCATATATTGATAATAGTGGTAATAATAGCAAACGATCAATAAATGATAACCACAGTGATAATAATAGATCGAATATTGATTTCAATAATAATGGAATGTTAAGTAGTGAGAAATGTAGTAGAAGATCTATGGAAAGATCAATTAGTGACAAAAATAGGAGATCAAGTAATAATGATAATAGTGAAAACAATAGTTCAAGAGTATATAATGGTTATGGTATTAGTGAATCAACAATTGAATATCCAAGTGTTACTTCAAGATCAAATAATGACCAAGATAGTGATTACAGTACAAGATCAACAATTGATGAGCGTCATGTAGGACTTTTTAACTCCAAAGATGGGATATCCTTTGGTCCATATTCCATTCAAGAATGTGATGAGTATTTGTTAGACAAACTTATGCAAAGTCCATCAGATTACTATCTTTCAACTTCAAATAGCTTAAATACAAAAGATTTTGTAGATGATGATAAATGTGTTCAATGTTATAATAATAGTGATAATAGTATTTCAAACATTGATTACACTAATAATGGGATGTCATGTAGTGAGAACTACAAAAGACGATCAATTGAAAAAACCATTTGTGACAATGATGAAAGATCAATCAGTGACAATGAAGGAAGATCAAAGAATAGTGAAAACAACAATTCAAGATTAAATGATGAATATAGTACAAGTGAAAGTAGTAGAAAATCATCAATTGAATATCCAAGTGTTAATTCAAGATCAAGTAACGGTCAAGAAGGTGGTAATAGTAGAAGATCAACAATCGAATATCCAAGGGTTTATTCAAGATCAAGTAACGGTCAAGATGGTGATGATAGTGGGAGATCAACAATTGAACATTCGGGTGGACAAAGAATGCCAACAATTGATGACCATAGAACATCAACACTTCATCCCCAAAAAGAACTCATGGAACAAATTAAACCTAAAAAATCAATTCTTCTTCGGAATGACCTTAAGAAGGAAGCCAATATGAAACCTAGAAGATCTGTTAGTTTTAGTTTGAAGGATGAATATGAGACAAAATCCGAAGACAATAATAAAAAAATACTTGTATTGAAAGATGATTATGAAACAAAACAATTGAAGGATGACAATAATACAAGAGTTCTCAGATTGAAAGATGAATATGAAACAAAACAACTGAAGGATGGAAATAATAGAAAAGTACGTAAATTGAAAGATGAATTTGAAACAAAACAATTGAAGGCTGAAACCAATAGAAAAGTATGTAAATTGAAAGAGGAATTTGAAACAAAACAATTGAAGGATGACAATAATAAAAAGGTACTTAAATTGAGAGATGAATTTGAAACAAAACAATTGAAGGATGACAATAATAGAAAAGTACGTAAATTGAGAGATGAATTTGAAACAAAACAATTGAAAGATGACAATAATAGAAAAGCACTTGAATTAAAAGATGAGTTTGAAACAAAACGATTGAAGGATGACAATATACAAAAAGTACTTAAATTGAACAATCAACTTGAAACAAAACAGTTGAAGGAAGCCCAAGTTGAAATAAAAGAAGAACTTTTTGACGAGCTTGAAGATGAACTTGAAGAAAAACTTGAGAACTCTTTGAATCCCGATACCAAAGGTACGGAAAGTTGTGTATTAGAGCTTCTTTCCCAATTTGAGGCTGAAATGGTAAGCTTAGAAATGCGGTCGAAGGCCGAAAGAACACGGGGTGATATATCACCTGAGCCACATGTAGAATCAAAAAAGACATTCACACTCAGAAGAAAAGAAAAATGCCAATCAGGGGCTTTAAGTGGGGTTGTAAATGGTAATGTTAGGCAAGCTACAGCTTCTTCAACATGTAGGTTTTGTAATTCAGATTACAGTGAAGAACTAGAAGAGTCAAATACTTGCATGTTAGAAACTAAAATGGTTACAGAGGAAGAAATTTTTAAGTTGATTGGAAAAAATGAAATTGAATCAAACAAATTAGCTGAGAGGATACAATGTACTTTGAATGCAAATCCTATCTTTCATGATATCAATCCTTAAAGGACCAAGTGTCCATTTGGGGGACAACTTTTTTCACCTTGACTGTAATTATCCTTCAAATATGTACGGTCAAACTTTCCAAACTTTTAACCACATCATCTCATATAAGTATAGAAGAAGATCCTACAATTATATTCTCAAATGTTCATCTTGGTATAAATACAAATACAACCGTATGAAATGACCCTAAACCACCGGGCGATGGTGGAGAGATCAACCCAAACCAAACAAATTTGTTGCATATCTAGTTCCTAGCCATAAAAATTTCTCTTTTCTGGAAAAGAACATAAGAAGCAGAGCTCGTGCGTGTCAAAAAATATGATGCTCTCACTTCCAAGATGACCCCAAACCACCGGGTGATGGTGGAGAGATACCCGATCCGAATGGAGTAGGTGTAGGTCCAATTCCTAGCCGTAAAACCTTCTCTCTTTCTCCACAAGAACTCAAGAAGCCAATCCATAGCACCTCGTGTGTATAACCCCCCAATTTTCATTTTTCTCTAGCTCCTCCATGGAGCTGCTAGTTGTTTCTGGCCTTGGTTGGTGCCTTTAAACCTCGTTAATTTCCCGGTTTCATCCCGCAACTCGTGTGCTAAAAGAGAGAGAGAGAGAAAAAAGAAAGTCCGAGATAACCCTAAACTACCCGGGTGATGGCAGAAGATACCCAAAGAATGAAGCGCTTGCGGGCTAAATCCCCAACCGTGAAAATCTTCACCTCCCTAAGAGGACTGCCGCAAGTTACCAATATAGCGACTCGCGTGTCCCAAAAATAAAGAAAAGAAAAGTGCTCTCAAGGAAAAGGCCCCCCTGATTAAAAAAAAAAGAAAAAAAAAGAAAAAGAAGGTTAGGACCCCTCGAGATGAATTGATGTGGGGGCAGGTACCGGCATGATGCAGTGTACGAGAGGGCAGGCAGGCAGGCAGGCAGGCAGCGGCGGTCAATTCCACCCAGGGGAAGAAAGGGGTGGGAAATACACATAATAAGAAAAGAGGGAAAAGGGGAATGATAAGAAAAGGGGCAAAAGGGGAACAAAGGGGAATTATAAGAAAAGGGGGAAAAGGGGAACAAAGGAGAATTATAAGAAAAGGGGGAAAAGGGGCCCCACAGTAGAGGTAGAAGTAGAAGTAGAAGTAGAAGTAGAAGTAGAAGTAGGAGTAGAAGGAGGAGTAGCAGCAGCAGGTACAGTAGAAGGCGAAGGAGAGAATACCGTACCATAAAGAATGATTCCACGAAAGAAAGCGAGGAAAGTAATTAAGGGAGGCAAAGCCGGCTGCCCCTCATCCTCAGATCTCCCCTTTACTACTGCTACTGTACTCGCCCAGTCGTCTAGCTACAGCGAGGAGGTCGAGCAGTAGCTAGCCTACTAGCAAACGGACAGCGCCACTCGCAGCCTTCCCTCTCCCCCTCCCTCCCTCCCTCCCCCTCCCCTCCCCTCCCCTCCCTTCCCTCCCTCCCCACATCCATACTGTACTGCCGCACCTGATAACTCACGTCACCCGGGTTGCGTGAGCCAACACACTGCGAGAGGGCGCGCCAGGCCACGCCAGACGCGTGAAGCTGCTGCAGCGTACTAGGTTGATCGGGTAATTCGGAGCTGGACGCTGCTGCTGCATGGCTGGGGGCTGAGATGCGAGCCTAGGAGAGGACTGCAGGGGCGTCTGGAGGAATTGGGGCCCGGATCTTTTCTCTTGTCCTGGGTAATGCCGAGGGGGGCAGGCAGGTTCAGCTAGGTGCTTGTTTGGGTGGAGCTAGCCGGGAGGTGCTGCGTGGGTGGGTAGCTAGCTAGCGGACGTGGTTGTGGCGGAGGTCATCACCGGCGACTTGGTTCAGGTTGCTCATCGTCGCCGCAAGGCGCCGCCTTTTCGTGTTCGGTTTTTTTTTCGGTTTTTTTGGTTGAGTGTTTGGGTCATGTCTGCTTTGCGGTGTTGAGCTTTCTAGCGGCGGATCTTGACGCGGAATTCGAGCGGCTTCGCATTGTGGGAGGGAGAGAGAGATAGAGAGAGAGAGAGAGAGATCGAGGGAGGTGGGGTCGGGTGGACTGGAGGAGAGGAGGGATGGCCGTGGGTCTCGTTCGTTTGGGAGATTGAGCCTGGGTGTGGGGTGGGTTGCGGCCGGTGCAGGTAGAAGATGTGCTGGAGGTTTCGCGCGGGAGACTAGATTACTGTTGAGAAGCGATTGAAACGGCAAGCAATGATGTATTACTGCGCACCTGGCGGCATGGACGACAATCTTTCGAGAATGGATGAGTTGGACTCGGAGCTTTGGCACGCGTGTGCCGGGCCGCTCACGTCGCTGCCCCCGGTGGGTAGCCTCGTGATGTACTGGCCGCAGGGCCACATCGAGCAGGTGAGGATATGGTTATGCTCTCCTTTGCGTGTGTACACGTGAGTGTGCGTTGCGGGCGTCTGACGAAGTCGCTGGCGCATGCAGGTTGTGGCGTGCACGCCAGATTCAGCGGCGGCCGAGGAGGTCCAAGAAGCGTGTAATCACTTCAAAGACTTGCCTAGCCACTTGCTGTGCAGGCTGGGCAACATCGACCTGCTAGTAAGTGTGGTAACATCTTTCTTGCATCACCAAAGATGGCAATTAGAGAGTTACTACAGGACCCGTGCGGGTGGTGTTGTTCTTGTCCTTGTACTGAGCCTGGTGCTGTTCCTGTGCCTGCTGCAGGCGGATCCGCACACGGACGAGGTGTTTGCGAATATGATGCTTGTGCCGCAACCGGAGGTACTACTGTGCAAGATGATTTTCACCATGATGATGTGAAGATGGTGCTGTCCGCACCATAAGGATGTCAGCTGCATGTCGCTGTATGTTGCGTGTTTTGGAAGGTGTAGTAATGGGTGGTAGTATGTGGGCAAGCAGGGCACCGTGACGAAGGAGATGGGAGAAGCGCCCCCGGCGACGAGGCAGAAGAACGTGAGGATGTTTTGCAAGACTTTGACGGCGAGCGACACGAGTACTCACGGAGGGTTTTCCGTGCCTCGAAGATCAGCTGAGGATTGCCTGCCTTTACTTGTGAGCACCTAAAATGGCAACCCTGAGCCTGAGTAGTGAACTAGATTCCTTCATGTTGGGGTTACATGACATACAGTAGATCATCATGACATACACTAGCCAGGCTCGGAGTATGTGGATCATGTCGGCATCTGACTCGTGTCTGTGCGATGTAGGATTATAACATGAATCCTCCATGTCAAGAGCTGGTGGCGAAGGACTTACATGGAACAGAGTGGAACTTCCGGCACATTTACAGAGGTATTCATATGGGTCCTTGCCAGGATGATCATAAGTGTACATACAGGAATAATAATCGGAATCAGAGCAGTTGGTATTGACGAAAGCGGTTGTTGGTGCACACAGGTCATCCTCGTAGGCATCTTCTGACGACCGGATGGAGTACCTTTGTATCTGCGAAGAAGCTTGTCGCCGGGGACACGGTGATCTTTCTTCGGTAAGGATCATGTGGTGCATCATGGTTTTCTTTTCAGGTACATGTGGTATAATTTGGTTTTAAGACTGCCACCAGGCTCACATGGGGCCCTCACGTTTTGCAGTGGAGAGAATGGTCAGCTGCGAGTCGGAGTGAGACGAGCAACTAAGCAATTGCCGCAAGCACGTTCCACGCATTTTTCGAGCGTTAACTTGCATCTGGGCGTCCTGGCATCTGCGCATCATGCAGCTGAGCATTCGCTGCGTTTCAGTGCGATTTTCAATCCAAGGTTAGTTGCGTGGATGATGAGGTTTAGGATGTGGATCATACGAACGTTCATGTCAAGTGGGGTCTAGTTATATGATGGCAGCTCCTCTCTGCACACTGGCTCAATACTGAAGTTGATCTGTCATGTGTGGACAGGACAAGCCCATCAGAGTTTGTGATTCCGTATCACAAGTACTTGAAGAGCCAGGAAAACAAACTGGCGGCTGGGTCTCGCTTCAAGATGAAATTCGAGACGGAGGAATCATCCGAGCGGAAGTAAGTATGATGATGCTCTGCATGGCTCTTGCATGTGGTTAATCATTTCCTTGTCTCTTTATCATTTTGGTTGTTCGGGATCTGAGTTTTTCATTAATGATTGCCATGGGATTGCTGCTGGTGCAGATACGCAGGCACCATCGTGGAAGTCAGCGACGCGGACCCCAAGTGGCCGGCTTCGCTGTGGAGGTCCATGAAGGTGCAGTGGGATGAGATTTCAGCTAGTGAAAGGCACGAAAGGGTATCGCCATGGGAGATCGAGCCCTTTGTGCCGATCTCGACGTTGCTCCCTCCTCAAGTGGGGCTGCGACCAGCAAAACGCCGCCCACCTACTCTTGTGACCGAAGTCGCCCCCCAGGCTTCTTCGCAGGGTACGTTCACATCCTCTTCTCATGTAAATCTGTTCCTTTGAATCACCCGGTGAAATGACATCAAGCGTCGAGAGCTCGCTAACATGTGAGCCTGGGGTTAAGAGACTAACTGTAGGATAGGAGATCATTGTGCACTAATAAAGAAACTAACTTGGGATCTGGAGCCCTTGGACTAAATGTAGCACTGATGTGGTTGTCGATGCATATCCAGGAACTAATTCCACGAGCTCGACGATTCAAAGTATGATTGAATCGTATGAGTCGAACAACAACAATTGCAATGTCAGCAACAACAAGATGCCACGGACGGACCAGGTGTACGACGTTCGAATGGGCCGTGGGCTGGGCGTGCCGTGGCCGACGGCGCGGCGGGCCGACTTTCCGAGTGGTGTGATCTTCCCGTTCCGGGAGCCGCCGTGTCCGGGTCCAAACAGCCTGCTCCCGGATTGGTTACGAAGTCCGAAGCCATTGGTGGGTGCCAGTGCAACTTCGTCTCCTCGCCCAGGCGTTTTCCCAGAGAGATCCATTTTGCCTAGCACCTCGCTTAACAATGAGGCTGCCGCAGCGGACCTGCTGATGCAGCAACAGAAGCTGTCGTTCGGAGTCCCCTGGGACAACTTAGCGGAGTCCAAGAAGGTGGAGGCGATGAACACCACTACCACTCCGGCGCCGGCGCCGCCTCCACCTGTGGCAGTGGTCGCTCCGGAGCAGCAGTGCAGCACCAAGCTGTTCGGGTTCAACCTCGCCGCACCCGCGCTGGTGTGCCCCGCGCGTTCTCACGTCAGTGACTCTGAGGGGTCGGGTCCTTGGCCGTCCACGGATGATCCGTCCCCAATGTCTGTGGACCAGCACGTGAACAAGTTTGCTGCGGGCACTAGCTCCGCTGTTACGACTGTGCCGATCAGGACTGGTACCAAGGTCAGTTGATCATTCTCCTCTGTCAAACCAGACAAAATTGAACGCAATCGCTTATCAACAATGATGTGTCATGACATCTGATATCATCAACGACTTTCACTTGTTGATGAGATCAAATCAAGCAGGACTATTTACTGATCTCAAATGTCATGTGACTTCTTGCTCGAAATCCTGAACACGTTGTGTGGGATTTGTTTGGCAGGTGTACATGCAAGGGCAAGTGGGTCGCACGATTGATTTGAAGAAGATCGAAAGCTACGCCGGTCTCAGGCGCACGCTGGCGTTGCTGTTCAATCTGAAGGGGCAGCTGGACGATGTGACCAAGGGGTGGCAGCTGGTGTACAAAGACCATGAGAACGACGAGCTTCTTGTGGGAGATGATCCTTGGGAGTACGTTGATCTTTACTTGATGCTGCATTGCTGTCCGCATTGTCTGCTGCTTTCTACTTGTTGTGAGCCTGAATGGGTGACTGATTCGGAGTTGGGGTTGTGGTGTGCTGTACAGGGAGTTTTGCAGTTGCGTGCGCAGTCTGCGGATTGTGAGCCCAGAGCTGGCGACGGCGCAGTGTTTGGGGAAGCAGCCGGTGCAGTGCAGCAGCAGCGAGGACGACGAAGAGTGGCACTACGGCGTACAGAGTAGTAACGTGTGAAGGAGGAAGGAGAAAGAAGGTCCAGTCCAGAGTACGAGTGAGATGCGGCACAAGTGTGGATATTGTCCCATTTTGAGATTTTGATTGCAGCTGCCGATGTGAAAACAACAGTCGGTGGCTGGGGATGAGGGCGTTGGCTCCTGCGAAGCACCGCAGGGCAGTTTTGGGCCTCCTATTTGTACAGACGTAGTACAGGCGGTAACAACGTGATCACGACGAAGCAACAGCAGCAGCAGCAGCAGCAGTAGGATTGTATACAGCGGCAGCAGTACTAGGCTTTATATGTACGCATCTCACACGAGATGAGTGACGAATTTGTGTGCACCCTTGGCATGGTGCCTTTATGACTTTGTGATCTTGTGGTTGATTTCCCTCCCAGACCGAGAGAGAGAAAGAGTGGGTCCAGGAGCGAGATTGGGTAGGACACTGCTACTTCTAAACTTGGACCTCTGGTTCTATACCCTTTGAAGTTTGAGTTTCGTCTATTCTATGATGTGGATCTAGACATTCTCATTCTTCATATCTTAACATGCAAGATCGCCTAGGATTCGCCATGAATTCACCTCTCAGCGGTGGTACATTTTTAGCCTACAGTCCTCTTTAGTCCCCTGTTTTGCTCACATCCAGGAAGAAGAATCGTGTGGGAGCCATCAGGAATGATTAGATTGTCACATCATTATTGTATATCCTCCCAACGTCAGTGACCCTGTCTTTGTAAACAACAGAAATCGAAATACCAGAGGGTATGAATGATCATCACTCACACATTATTTTATTTGCTTCCGTTGCAAAGAGGGGTTACAGTTGTGCAGTTGAAATTTTCAAGGATGAGTGGGGTAACTCAGGATCTCTTCACACCTTTCAAGTGGAGTGCGTTTTTTGGTCTTTTGTATGCTATGAACAGAATATCTATATAATATGGCATTTGTTGGATTTACCACTGATATGGATACTGCTGGAAACCAATGTGCATGGGAGTCTGATCTCCAACCTTATCCTTGTGAGGTCCTCCATTCGTACCATATTATGTTAATCTTGTGATCCGTGTGTCCTGCTTTCCTTAGTGTTGCATAATTCGAGGTGAGATGTCGGCCTAGGATTGCCATATTATATACTCTGCATGTGAGTCCTGTCTTGTACAGTACTGCATGCGGCTGCAGCAGGCAAGTATGTGACTGGAAGGTTTGGTTTTCAAGTAAGACTTGTGAGGCTCTAAGCTCTTCAATACGGACCTTGACACGACTTGTGCTGACACTCACGCCAAACAATCTGCCTGTGTCTCGTGTCAGCACTTTTTCAGCTGGAGAACAGTGGTACAACTCCTTGCAATCCTTGACACAAGCTGCATTGGAACTTATCCAGGTTACTACTAGGCACATCCTGATACTTAGGCACTAGAGCTGCTATTCGTTGTTGGTACACGTTATTCAATGAGAAAACGAGTCATTTCTAGAGAGTTTTGAATTAAAATGAGAGTTCAGGTCTGTACAGATTAGTGTTCTGGAAGAATCAGGGGAACTAAATTATTAGTTTCTCAGCAAAACTGCATCTCATGGTGATGTCATGTGACGCCAGGTTCCTCAATGAGTTGGTCATGTAACCAGCTACCAGCTCGCAACTACTATTACAGGCCTCCAAGCTTGTTTTGCAAATGAACGTCAAGTGCTGCATCATGCCTGCCCAAAATTCGCATGGGGTTTAGTTGTCCCCAGTGACACCACGTCGATCATCGGATCATATTATGTGCTGCTCAGAACCTAATTACACTCCGTGGAGATCACCGGCCTCCTTGTGTCTCCTTCAGCCATTTCAAAATCGGAGCAATTGCTGCGGAAGTTGTAAAAATCCTGCAAGGAACTCATACTGTCAAACATAAGATTATTGATAATTCTTCTTTTGTGGCATTTCGACACCTCGACAACCTGTAAATAATCTAGACATTCTTGTTCCCTAGTGTGTGGAAGGACAAGGTTATTGTTCTCATAATCGAGGGCTGCTCTGAACTTATCACAATGATTCAACCATGACTGATGTTATGTTTAGTAAACTGAGATGATCAAGGTTCTCTCTCATAATAAGCAGCACCATTCTTGTTTGTTACTAAGTTCATCTGCTGAGATTAATTGGCGATTCACCCACTTTGGCATCTAGAAAATCTGCTAAAACTATGGATGTGTGAACCAAAGCTACCTGTAGCGCATCATTTCCATGCAGACTAGAATCAAGGAACCATGACGAATTATGACGTCTGTAGTCGAATCGTACCTATTTATAACCTCGTAGTGTCTTAGTCTCTTGCCTTCTCTGTACGTAGCTTCTTTCTGAGCCTCGCTTCCACTCAACTCCGACGGGTAACCTGGCCGCCGCCAATACTCTTTTCTCAACGCTTCCAAAATCAGTTCCTGCACATGATGATACCAAACAGATATTCACCAGGCTCATCATGCAGTTACACACACTGATCGTTTCAAATAACACCTCTTCAACAGCTCTAGCCCCTATACGTCCCATGACGAGAGCCCTACATTTGGAATATGCTACCAGACAAAGCTCCTAATTGACACCACTGGAAAGATTGCCTGGAAGAATTGCTGGAAATATCTGGTATACTCAATAATCATCTCATACCATCTTTCTAGTAGTGCAAGGACTCGCTCGAATCAGATTTATCTGAAGTTCTGACCTCAGACCCATCAGAGATGTCCGTTCCTTTTGTGTACAACAAAAATATACCATATTCTACTTGCCACACCGCATGTTCTGAGGTCAAAAGTTTTGCATGAACCGCATGTTGAACTGGAGCCATTCATTCATACAATGTTGGTGGTCATGCTAGCTCACCGTTGGCTGAGAAGCGTCAATCCAGTGGAATTGCTTTACATCGTCATGTTGATCACTCCGGAACCATGTGAGCTGCTTCTTCACCAGGCTTCTGTTGAAGCAACAACAAAAATTAGTTCACTTTTACAGCAAATAGAGTAGCTAGGAAGAAGTATGAAGTGATGAATTAAAGTCTGAAAGCCGATTCACATGTAACTCCTGAACTGCACCTTGAGACGTGTTGGAAAGTGGACAGAAAAGCCATGAACCTCTCTTCCGAGCACGTGCCCCCAGCTTTGCGACATTCCACCAGAAACTCCATCGCCTGATTTACCACAGCCATCGTTAATTGTTAGAAGACAAAGATGGCGACGTTGGTGTAGACTTCTGTGCAGTATGCACGGCATTCCTCACGATGAGAAGACAAAAAATTCATGACAGAAAGTCCTTCCTCTCTAGTATTATACTTCAGCAGCAGTATCGCTAATGGCCAATCCCTGTTATTTTGGCTGCTGAAGATAGTTTGACTTCTGACTAGTTTCCATAGCTTCTAATCATTGTAGCTCCTTCACTTACTAGAATTGGCCAATATAAGCAATATGGTAATAATATCTTCTAGGAGGACCTTCTCATAAAAGAATGAACGCCAAATTTGTAACTTTGGCAGCATAATAATATCTAACCTCCATAAAAAATTTAACACGAAATGCCACCAAAGTGAACGTAATCTTACACTGGTGCAAGATTTCCGTTTCCCTCGCACCTCTGGCACATCAAACTAGACTTACCAGGAATATACAGGGTAGCGCTTTATAATTTACGGAAAGTATTATAATTTGCACAGCAGGAGCTCCTCGTGATAATTGAATTCCAGTTACAAGTTACACTGTCAGGGAGAGTGTGCTTACTTCCTGGTAACCGATTCCTCGAGATGCAGAACTGGTGTCCGGCATTAATCCCATATCGAGCAGCGATGATGCCTCTTGTAGCAAACCCTTTGGGTATGCTGCAAATACCCCCACGATTGATCGTAACCATCACTCTTGGATCCCTCAACCCATCAATTTGTATTCCAATAAAAGTATCCCTCTCTAAGACTTGATGAATTACCAAGTTAAGTGATAAAGAAGATATGATAAAAATTATATCCATGGGCAAAATCCTAAATGGCAACGATAGCGGTATTTAAGCCCCACGGTGGACTCGACCTAGGCTCCGACGGAGAGAGTTAGAGCGCCATGGCTGAAGCTTGATGAAGGTTAGGGATTACTAGGAGCAAAACTACAAATAATACTAAGTCATGACACGGTGATGTGAAAAGTAATAACACTATTTTTCTACCTAGGCCAGGAAAAAATGTGACAAATAACACTGTCTAACATGAGATATTGTGAATGATGTTGGTAAGATGATCATTTTTAGCTAGATATTATTAATAATCTTATGACATGGGGGCCATCAAGCATCGTTAATGATAACACAGCTAAGTTTAGAGAGAACTGCTAGGGAAAATTCATTAGTTCTATCTAGGCATAGACACACCGAGTTTACAGAGAAGTGTAGACTAGTCTAGAGGGAGACTGCTTTCGTCCATGATTCTAGGTTGCATGAAGATGAGTTACCTGCGACCATCTGCTCGCAGCGATGATCGATCCAGTGATAGAGCTCGGCGCGGTGCTGGTACAGAAAGTAGCACTGGAAGTCGAGTTCGTAGTCATATAAGTCCCAACTGTGATGATACTTGGACTCGTCCAAAATGTAGTTGTAGGGCTTGGGACACAACGCCGCCCGCGGCTGCCCTGACACCTGCACACAGACAGACCGGCAGGCGCAGCAGCCCACTTTTCTTAATCAGGCTGCACCTAGCCGCTGCTGCTGTACTACGTCAATCTATTTAAGCGAGCTCCATTGCTTTTACGACAGAGTAAAAACGCAGCTTGTACTGATGGAGTGGTCACGTCTTTAGAGCCATGCCAGCAGTTTCCATGTGAACCCGCTGTACTACGACTACACCACAGACGTCTACTTTTGACGTGTGTTTTGTAACTCTGTAGTACCAGTGAGGGAGCAGGTTCACATTAGAAGTTGATCATGGTCTTGTGTCCATCCGTATACACTGTTGCTACAGTGGTCTGTAACAGTGGGGTACTGCTGCTACGTCGATGAAAAAGATGGAGGAAGGGGTGCGTGCAGCATACATACCAGGATGGTTTCGAGCGCGTCACGGAGGCGGTACCAATCGTGGCGGATCAAGCTGTACGCGGTGGCGGGATCGCCGGCTTGCACCAGCCTCTGAACAGCGGCCTCCCAGCCCCCGGGATCAGAAGTTCTGGCCAAACGCCAAATCTCGGCCTCAATGGCGGCGCGCTCTAATTCAGGCGCGGTGCCAGGCATGGCTGCAGTGCTGGCAATGCTGGTCATGTACCTGCACACGCGCCAGAGCCAGTAGCCGGGGAGCCAGAAGCGCAATGATCAGGAATTTTGCTTACTAGCCTTGACTGGTACTAACGGTAAGGTGCACTGCGCAATTTAGACACACTTACACACTCCCATCTCACTCGTCCTACTGCTGCTAGTACTGCTAGTACTATCAGTACTGCTGCATGCAGCAGCAGCGCCTAGCTTGAGGAGATGAATCATGGTCGTACCGGCGCAGGTAAGTGCAGGTGCCGCCCACCACGATAGGCACGCGGTTGTTGTCCAGCACCAGCTTCGTTGCGGCTCTGGCGTCCTTCACGAACTGGGCCGCGGAGTATTCTGCGAGCGTCCACAACCGACGCGGACGTTGAGTACCAAGGAAACAGCCTGCGAAATTCATGCAATGCACAGCTGGTTGATCGTATGGAACTTACCTTCTGTGGGCGCCACGATGTCAAGCAGGTGATGCGGAACGCCCTGCACCCGAAACCAAACCACAATTAAAACTGATATTCCTTCACATTGCTGCGGAATTATCAGCAAAATAACCATAGTGAGATCTGACACTCACCTCACGCTCAAGAAATGGCGTCTTAGCACTTCCAGTGTCCATGCCTTCATACACCTGCAATGGATGAATCAGTGACAGTCACTACTGAAATACAAGTTCTACACCACCACCTAGTGGTGCTTCAGTGATCGATCCAGCCGCTGATATCACATAACAGGAATCAAATTAAGCTAGTTTAATTACTGGACATCAACACTGGTGCAGTACTGCAGCGTGGAGTAGCTAGATAGATACTGTCGATAGATCCAGGATAGCCCCTTTTTAGGCAGGAAAAGGAGAATCTGGATATTATCCACCAAAGCCGTTGGGTGTGGCATTCGCGTGTCCACCGCGACGCATAATACAGCTTTTAAAAAAAAAGTGAACTTTCACGATCTCGCAGCTATATCCACATGCATTTGGATTACCGATCTGTTACGGTGCTAGACTACTAAATTCTGGAATTGAGTACGAGCTGAGTCCGTTTGTGCGCTGTGAAAAAACAGAGCTCGAAGCTTGCGCGAGGTGATCGCAACATTGCAAAGGATGGAGCTGAAACTAGCAAGTGGGATGAGATGGATGTGGACCTGGATGGAGTCGGCGCTGATGATATCGCCACCGATCTGCTTGGCCAGCGCGATCGCCAGGCGCGTCTTACCGACGGCGGTCGGACCGGCGATGACCAGGGCGCGCCGCTTGGCCACAACCTTTGTCGGCGGAAATCTGTCCGCATTCTCGCGCCGCCCCGCGAAGTGCAGGCACTCCACGCCGCTGGTCGCGCTGCTGCTCTTGTTCTTCGCCACTGCTGGCGCCTTGGCCGCCGCAGCAGTAGTGGTCGCAGTGGCGGTGTCCGCGCAGCTCTCCTTCAGCAGCAATGGCCGCGAAGCCTGCGATCTCGCCCAGCCGCTCTCGCTCTCCACTGCCACCTTGGCGCGCACGCGATGGATCCGACGACGCGCCCGGCAGTAGTTGTACTGGACATTGTCCTGATCCGGCACCACATACAACTTGGACACCCGCACCAGCTCCCCAGTAGCAGCAGCTCCAGACGAGCACGCCTGACTCCATCCTCTCGGAGCCCACATGAATGTCGAGCACGATGCCTAAAACGACTCACCCTCGGAAAATCAAAACAATGAAAATCTTGATCACAGAGTGGCAGGCTCGATATGTGAGACTGAGAACAACGAGTCGCGGCGAAGAAGGTGGTTCTAATTTCCTGAAACGGTGAGATACTGATCCAGAGGGATGCAGTGCGCAGCTGTCGATCATACCATTGCCTTGGGATTCTTCTGGCGAGGGAAGTAGTACGATGCAACTGCCGTGAAGTTGTAGATATTGGGCCAGAAGAAGCAGCAGCGCCGCACTTGTACAAGGTACTGCTGTGACAGGTACAATTGGTAATCTCACATAGGACAAGCGCACTATTCAATTCTTTGAAGATTCTCACGAAGCGGCAGGCTCATCAAGACATAGTCGTCCAGCCCCGCAGCCCCGCCGCAATCGGCTCCTGCCTAAAACAAGCCCCTTGCCCAGCTACTGTGGGGGGTGATCCCAAGGCGCCCCCCCTTTCACCTCCTGCCTGTCTGCCTGCCTGCTGCCTAGTCTAGCGGGAGAATTTAGGGTGGCGCCCCAGCTTCCAAAAATCCTTCCGGAAACGATGCGCTGCTGCTAGTAACGTAGCTGGGGGAGAATTCAGGCAAAACGAAATAATATTCAACCGCGCGCGGCCGCAAACGTGGGGGATTCTGTCTGCGTTTCGAGCCTGACGATTGCACAAAAAGGGCCCCTAGATTTGGATGAGAACCACCAGAATTCTGTGCAGCTACGCATGTTACCACTACAGTGCTGTACTTTGCCTTTGCTGAGCGACTGTAGCGGTGCAGACGAGGGAGGTTCACTTTAATCAATCTGCAGACCCAGCTTCGTGTGTATAGTAGGCTCCACTGAGATCAAAGGAGGAGTCAACCGGACCCGAGGACATTGGTCTCATCAGGCATTGAGCGATGTTTGTTTGGGCTAGGCACATGAAGATGAAAGCCGGCACCAGCGCCGTGATACGAGCTGCGCTATCATTGAAAGGTGTAGCTAGCGTCGTCTGATTGGCTCCAGTTCTTACTTTTTTCTCCAATTGATGTGCGCCGGTTTTTACTTATCAATTGTGAAAGCGTGGAAATCTAAAGGACAAATAATATCGTGTAAGCTGGGACCCGTTATAGCCACTGAGAGGAATGGGGGAAGGAACGCGACCGGTAATTCGGGTGAATGCTGGAACAGCAGCTGCAGCTGGGTCTTGGCCTTGGGAGAACCAGCTGCTCTAAGTCAAAAGGTTGTTGCGAAGATTCTTGCTCCCAGAATATTGAATTTTCCAAAGTAACTCTCTGCACATGCTACAATGTACATAAAAACCGTATTGTCGATCCCACTTTCTTGACTCATCATCCCTTTTCATCACTGCCCAGTAACAAGTGCCCACAGAAGCCACTTTGACTAAGTTTTGCACTGATATCCAGGACCTCCATAGAGTTAGAACCGGATACATGGGTGTTTGACTGTGTTCCTTGCTTGTGCATTCATTACGCTCTACGCAGGCTCCCCAAATGATAAGATTTCACAACGTCCTTGGCGTTATTCACTCCCTCGAGGGCCAGGGAGAATTGACCCCTCGCTCGTCCTTACCCGAGGGGCCACAAGGTGGTGGGGCCAAACCTGGCCCCTATTTTGTTTTTGGATGGGGCCCTATTTATAGCAAAAGAGGATCCTCAAGGGTAAACAATGACCGTAGGCCTCAAATTTGTCCCAAAAAAAAACCCAACAAAAGCCTATGACCCCCCTAAATAAGAGAGCCAGAAATATGACCCCATGCAATTAAGACGGGCCCCACGTCAAGGAAGGACGAGCAAGGGGGTCCCCACCTCAAGGAAGGACGAGCGAGGGTCAATTCTCCTTGGCCCTCACTCGAGTCAGTGAGTGAGTTTTTTTGAATTTTTGAATCTTTATTTTTATCTTGGCACAAGTAAACCGAAAATTAATCCCTAAGGGACCAAACGTTAAAAATGGCATTTTGAAGGTTCAGTCAGGTTCCTCTGCTAAAAATGGCATTTTGAAGGTTCAGTCAGGTTCCTCTGCTGCCAATTTCAAATTCTCCCCTATGAAAATTTTAATGCAAAAGGACATTACTAAAACCTTAGTGGAAGGATATATTTTTTCCTAAATCTGACAATTCATGAAAAAGTTATAGCGTTCTGAATTTCAAACGAAGAGAGCGAGCACGTCGAGCAACTCCAAATACTATTACTAGAATACTTTATCAGATGTAAGATTTTCAATCATAGCAAGTAAAATTATTTCCTTTCATATTGTAATAAAACATTTATTGTCTTTAGTGAAAAATAGCATATTACCGCAAGTCAAATACTTTAACACATTATCACACATTGCCAAGCAAGGTACCAAAAAAACTTCTTCATTTTTCACATTAAACTCAGGGATCTTCATATTTTTAAATTTTTTTTCTACAACAATATGTGGTGTAAACCGTCTTATTGACCATTTGGTTTATCAATCTAAAACATATAAAGTTCACAACAAATTAAAACGCAAATTGGCAATTTTTGAACCTCTACTCCTTGCATAGTTGCTTTGAATATGCTACACCCCTCTTCTACCTCTAAAAATTAGTGTGTAAGGAACTAACATCATGCTTAACGCAATGGTAATGGATTTAGACCAGGGTTGTCATAACGGACGGGTTGAGGTGATCGGACGGGACAACCGGACGGGCGGTCCGGACGGCACGGACGGACGGTTCGGACGGATTGCCCGAAGTGCGGCTCGTAATTTTTTGCAAGTAAGTAATTTTTACTGTGATCGCCACGTCACATACGGACGTGTCACGCCACCGTGGCACTAGGGCAGGGACGTCTCCATGAGGGGCGGGGACGTCACCATGAGGGGCGGAGACGCCTCCCCTGGGGCGGGGACGTCCCATGTAGGCGTCCACGCCCCTGCATCATTGAGCGGATAGGCCTTAATGTCTGGAAGCAAAATCTGTTTATTACATTAAAAAGTTTCAAGATAAAACAACAATTCCCTAATCTCATACTTCCAAACCAAGTAATATCTTGTAGTTATCTAAGAAACATTTTTCTCTCCTAGCTTCTTCTATGAATTATCACAACTCTCTTGATTTCGCATACATATATGTAGTTACTTTTCTTGTCCTTTAATTATTCAAACGGCCCGATCTGCACACTCCTTCGATGGACGGGCCACCCATAACTGCATCTCAAAGGACGATATCATTATCATCTGGTGCCTCATCGCAATCTAGACGGTTGTCATCATCAGCTCCTTCACCGCTCTCATCTGAGAATTCTCCATTGCTACCATCCGTAGTCCAAAAGCCCTCTATTTCAAAGTTGTCATTGCGAAGCTCTACGACTGTTTCACCATCGCAACGCGAGCATCTGAATCTCTTTTGTCGATGTGCGTGAGGATCATCGCCGTCGGAATTTATGGATGGGCCGCTGGTAGGACGAATTTATCGATTCAGAACAACAAACGCCGGAGTTGTTGAAGAGCGTCCTGGAACATACGTGTCCAAAAACGGTTGTACAACCACGTTCGGATCTTGTGCCCCTATTCCAAGGAAGGAACATCTACGATGCCTTGAGGAGGATGCTTCGCCGTTGTTTCTTCCTTCACGGCCTCTAGCCGCTCCACGGCCTCTAGACCCTTCACGAGCATTAGTCCTTGCACTCGGTTGTATATATTGACCCATTGGATGAAGAGGTGTCCTTGTAGCGGCCAAAGGGGGTCTGCCATTCCTGGTAGTAGTAGCGGAAGTGTTTAGACCCATCCCCTCAACGCCTACACTTTGTTGGAAAGGTCCATACATGGCATTCGCCGTTCTAGGAGAAGAGGAATTCCGGGAAGGCGGCGTTGGTACATTCTGGTCATTGATAACCGTAGACAACACCACAACCGGAGATGGTTGTGGCTCAAGGTCCTCTGTGAATGCAAAAGCATCATCGGGGTCTACATATTCCGGGTCAAAACGCCGACGGTGATTAACAACCCTTTCATTTCTTCGAGTCGTCCCTACAATTGTTGTGTTTACAACATTTGCGTTAGAGTCTCCTTGAACGACTCCAGTGCTATGAAATGATGCACCCATTCCAATAGGGCTCTCTTGGCCATACCGGTTTTCAACCGATGCTTGGTTGTTTCGAGTCGCAGTATTTACTGCGTTCTCTCCCGCTCCGTTGTTGTCGCCATCTTCATTTCCACCACCATAGTCTGATGGGGAATTGTCCTCGTCGCGAACATTCCCGAAATTGCCCCCCCCGTTTCAGGCTCTTCAAGGTTAGTCACATTTAGGATGTTGCTCTGTTAGGAAGTGGACAAAGGTTGTACTTCATGAATGCCCTCATTTTGAGGAAGATGAGGCGAAGGACTGCGACGAGGACTTTGATCCCAAGGTCCCCAACGACCTTGAGCCAATTCTTCTTCCACATCGTCATTTTCTCCGTAATAGTTTCTCGTTTCCTCAAGATGATCGACGCCTTCCGTCCAAAGATTAGGGTGTCCACGATACTCCGGCGGAGTGCGGAGAGCTGCCATATTGTGCTCCTCCTCTTCCTCGGCTATCAACACATCAAATTCACGATTAGGTTCACCCACTCGGACCGGCCCCAGGGCATCTGGGTCGGAATCCTCCGAGTGAATATTCGCATCGTACCATCGAACGGGATCGGCCCCCGGTCTTTGTTGAAGGCATCGGCTATTGGTATAAATATACACCAATGACGCAGCCTTTTCTGCCGCTAATCGATTTCGGCTCTTGTTGTGGACAAACGAGTACATACTCCAATTTCGTTCGCAAGAGCTAGCTGAACACGTAAGGGCTAGAATACAAACAACTATTTTAGACAATGCCTTGTCTGCGATCCTGGCCCACCATTGGTGGAGTTGAAGCTTTGTCTGGCGGATGTCAGATGCCTCGGTAGGGCCATATGGTCCTGTGCCCTCCTCGTACTGTGTTAACTCATATTGGACGTCCTCATATGAGACTTCCAATACCTCCATCATTTTGCGAACAACCAGATTCAATGCTCTTTGTGCAATTCCGTCAGCCCTAAGCGCCACGTTATCCTTGAGGTACGGATTCAAAAGAGCCCCGGCATAGTGAACATCGGTAAAAACCATTTGCCACCGGGCATCAAAAGATTGCTCAAGAGTGGATGTTATGTCAGCTTGTAGAGTAAAGGGTGACTCTCTCAAAGAGTACATGTGTTCTCGCAAATTATGCATCACAAGCCACGCACGACCCATGGCTGGTTCGCGGCCATCAAACACACGCAATGCCTTCAAAACATCCCTTGTCATGTGCACGTAATTCTGACATCGTTGCCAAAAGGCAATATCTTCGATGATGAGCACCACATTACGCGCTGCGGTTGCTGCTTGCTCTCCATTTTGTTTGTTCCGTAGGGTTGCAAAGTAGTTTACAACACGGGGGTGGTCTTTCAACTGCTCCAACACTCCTTTGAGTCTCACCAATCGATCCAACATAAGGAAATTACAAGCAAAGCGGGTTTCAGTGGGCACTACAATATGCAGGTTTGGACTCAACTCACGAAGTATCCCCATTGTCGCATGATGGTTTCTAATATATTTGCACAATTTCTTTGCCCTCTCTATTAAATCTTTAAATTCTTGGACCTTCGCCCAATCTTCCAACATGAGATCCAATGCATGTGCCATACACCCCTGCTTGTGAATGTGCGGGTATGTGAGAATAATATCATCCATCGCTCCAAGCATGTTGGGAGCATTGTCTATACAAATCTGTGTCACATTCTTGGAACCCATTTTCTCAATGTAAACTTTCACTTGGTCCGCTATGTACCGCATGGACTTCTTCTCACCACTGGTGTCTATGCTCCCCAAGAATACGTCACTAGTGGGGCACGACATCATTAAATTCATGAGGGGCCTCCGATGGACATCATCCCAACCATTCGTGCATATCGACACCCCATAATTCTTGATTGCAAAACCAACTTTGGCTTCAATCTCTTTCTCAATTTGCAACCTCTTAGGTTCAATCAATCTAGTCCTCAACTGGTGATATGTAGGAGGAGTGTACTCTAACTTTGCCACAGATGTCGCCCTCACTACATCGATGAACGTTTGATTTCGCGCCACATTAAAAGGCACATTCGCTTGATAGAAAAAAATCGCCCACTTCTCATCAAGTTCCTTCTTCTTTGCAATGTTAAAAGCATCAAGCATCAAGCATCCGTTGTTGATGTAGTTGGCGAGATCTAGTGGAATTCGAGGCGGTAAGACCACCCGACACATGTTCGCGGTCGTTTCCTTCAGAGAGATTAGGCACTCCTTCCTGAGGCCCACTTGTTACCCCACCCGCCACATTATTTTGAGCGTCGGATTGGCTTGAAGTGTCAATAGTTGGTGCCCTCGATGGACCACTCAGGCCTGAATCTCCGCCATACATGTCCCCGCCCATCATTCGTTGCGGAACAATGTTTCCACAATTGGCAAATCGACTTCGCACATAGGGAGGTAGGCTACGACAAATCGACCTCTCTGACTTGGCGCTGTATCCAAAGTGAGCGAACGCTCGCTCACGTTTGTAGCTAAAAGTATAGTTACAGAAAACACAACTCACTTTGCCCCCGTTGTCACCAAAATTGTACCAAGGTTCCCATTCTTTTGTTTGCTTCCTTTGACTTCCCATTGCATTCACGGCTTATGCCAAATAATGTGCAAGTCCCGTCTAAGCCAAAATCCGGGGCTAGTTATAGTATAGAATCAGGTGAAAATGTGAGGTCTGATAGCGCTGGTGCACTGCTTGAACCAATTTTTACATCACCTCAGCCGCACACCAGTGCCGCCTGCCACCCAAGTAGACTCGCAAGGAGCTCAAACTAAATTGAGGTCCAAGGGATAGAGGCCAAGGTGACAAGCCTGAGGACAATCGACCCTCCCCGAACCTTTTATACACGAGCCAAGAACGGGTGGGATTTGAAGTGCCAAGGGCGGGGATGTCTCCGCCCGACCAGGGCAGGGCGGAGACGTCCCCGCCCTTACTGGGGCAGGGGCTGGGACGTCTCCCCAACCCAAGAGAAGGAGGCCTTTGGGACATTTTGGGTGCTTAGGCACTCCTCTTCTCCATGAGGAGGGTGGAGATTTTAATATAGGGTACCTTATTTTTGGTTCCGACAAGATTGCGACGCACTTAAAATAAGAAGCAAGTTATGTCTACGAAAGAAGGCTTTCGGGAAAGTTCTACTTTTGTCCTTTGACCGCATGCTCTCCAATAATGAACACCTTTATTAGCTCCCTTTTAGATCAAGTAGTGAATAGCATGGGAGCTATGCAAGTCCCCATCCATAACGGGTAGTATAAGCCTCTAGTAGAATGTAATGTGCAAGTTCTCTAAATAAATTGTATCATTACAAACAAATAGGATATTTATAACCATATAATGTTTAGAGCAAAAGTATTGTTCACAAAATTGATTTGCTACGTCCTAAACCTTTAAATACTCCTAGTCAATAGTAACATTGGTGAAGGGCTCGTTCGGTCCTCTTCAGCCTACCACGTGCTTGTGCCTTTTCGCTTGCGACTTGGACGTGGGTTCCGTCGGAGTCATCACCTGAACTTGACGTGTTACTATCATAGCTAGGTGTGTCGTCCATCACAGTCATGAACTTGCCCAATCCACCTTCCGGATACTTGCGCCATCGCATTGGAATTATTCCATTTTCAGGGCGAGGAATTTTTACCTTCCCCAGCATCGACTTCAAAGTGGACCAATCCACTATCTTGCCCAGCTTCACCTCCGCATGAACACCCCGTGCAATGAAGAGATTTACTTCGTTGCGTTTGACGAATGGGACGTCATACAACACTTGGTAAACTTCGATGCATCGGTTTTTAAACGCCTCGTCGATGCAATGTTTCAAGTTTGCCTTGTGGAAGCGCCGGTGATAGTTGTGTCGCGCCTCAGGGAAAGCCTTGTCGATGTGGCACCACTCGATGTAGTTCGCCCAATCATCAAAACTCCATGGCTCCACTACGTCCTTTCAACCTCGAAAATCCAACTTCTCGGGATTTCGAAGAACGTGCAGCCGCTTCCGATGGGCGTCCGGATGAAGACATGGTGTGCACGTGTGAATGCGAAATTCTGGCGTGGATGGATGAATGAGACCTCGCACAACGCCCACATCCAGCTCAATGAAGAGATGGTGGATAGGAGTATGCGAGGTGGGGACAAATGAAGTCCCCCTCCATTAAAATAGTAATCCGGTGGGGACGGGGACGTCCCCATCCCTGCCTCGGTAGGGGCGGAGACGTCCCCGTCCCTGCCCGGGTATGGGGCGGAGACGTCCCCGTCCCTGCCCGGGTATGGGGCGGAGACGTCTCCGCCCCACCAGGGTAGGGCGGGGACGTTTGCTTGTAAATTGGGGGGGGGGGTTCGTCTCCACAAAACTTTCCAACGAGGCGTTTGAGGCCACTCTTGGTTGGCCGAGGCACTCCTCATCTCCATGAGGCGGATGCACAATTAAATATGGGGTGATTTATTTTTGGTTCCGACAAGATCCTAATGCACTTAAAATAACATGCAGATTATGTCTTTCTCTAGTTCTAGGGAGGAAGGCAAAATGGAAAGTACAACTTCTGTACTTTGACGGCATGCTCTTCAATAAGGAACACCTTTATTAGCTCCCTATTAGTTTTGGAGCAAACATAAGAGTGTAGAAAATTATTTCCTTCCAAATTAAAAAAAAAATTCCTTGTCTTTAGTGGAAAATAACGCTTCAACTCAAGTCAAAGATTTTCACATATTGCCAAAAATATAACGGGCAAGGTACCAAATACAAAAACGTCTTACCACATAAAACTTAGAGATTTTAACTTTTTATACTTTTGATTTTTTCCACAACAATATGTGGTGTAGACCTTCATATTGACCATAAATATACATCAATCTAAAACATATCAAGTATCTAAAAACTAAAACGTTACTTGCCCATTTTTTAGCTTCCACTACTAGCATAGTTGACTTGAATAAGATACACCCTTTTTCTAGCTCTAACAATTGGTGTATAAGGAACTAACATCATCTTAAACTACCATTAGTAATGGATTTAGGCCTTATCTAGTGCAAAAATTTGATACCAAGCAGTGAATAGCATGGGAGCTATGCAAGCCTTTCAATCCGTGTGGTTAAAATTTATGAAATTTTGTGGGGACATTAACAAAGAAGTATTTATTGTGATCCTACGGTTAGATGTAGAAATAAAAAGGTTTTGTCTCCATTCTTAGGCATTATACTATAGCCTCGCAGTTTTGAAGTGTTTTTCGTGCAAAAATGCCTTGGTCCTATAGGGATTAAAAATGTTTGGAGGTTTAAAACTTGGTCCACACTATTTTTTTTTATACAAACGCACAAATCCTTATGAGGCTTAAGTACATCCATAATCACACGGATTAACACCACTATTATCAAGTAAAATGTAGACAGTACTATTCATATATTTCTTTAGTATCCATAATGTAATACGAAAGTGGCAAAAATACATTAAACTCTAAAAGATGAAGCATTGTAAGAAAATTGTCTCTTGGCACCGCAAAAACAAAAAATACACCTAGTCAATATTCATCGGGCTATTAGTAGTGCCACTCGCCCCTGCCTTGTTGTCGTGTGCCCCTACGTGCATAGGGAGGTCTTCATCTGAGCCCAATACAAGTCTACGAGACGCCGATCGTGTTCTCCTCACTGGTCCATCTTCATCCAACACGGCCCTTAGGATTTGGGATTGCATGAGCTGGTCGAGCGCTTGCCGTGTCCCTGGACTGTGCACATCGAGCAAGAAGTCGATTCCGTCATTTCGGAAAATTTCTTTCCACTCTGATTCTGATAATTGTCTTAGTTATTGCGGGTCTGGTTGGTCAACGTCGTGAGAAATGTGATCCCCGTTGTCGTCTGTGATGCGAACTCCGTCAACGGCCCACAACCATTGCCGTGGATGAGGTCCGAAACGAAATTGCTCCCCGTTCTCGTCCCAATGGCCATTAAAGCATTGGTAGAAGAAATTTCGTTTTCCTTGACCGTATTTGTCCTTTAACGGGATCAAATTCTTGCACACCCGGACAATCTGCTCCGGGTCCCTTTCCCAACCCCACTCGTTTGAGAGGTGCATCTTATCCAACGAGTGCATCTTCAGTTTCCAGCTCCACACCAAATCTTTTCCCCACATATGTGATTGATCATGAGCGTTCGTCACATTGAACTCCCAATGCGGGGGCATGTATGGAACTAATCCAAAAAGTTCGTACAATCGCTCGTGAAAAGGGGCCTTGCACAATGAGCACCGTCGGCTTACAACCATCAAGCTAATCAAGCAAAATGGATGCTACAAGTGCTCACAAGTGCCTAGATGCATCCCACCTTCTAGACCAAATGGGTTTAGACAAATTGAACAAGTCGTACCGTCGGATACGAAGCTTGAAGGTTGTGGCTACAATAACATGGGTTTGCCCCGATGATCGAGGGTAGATGAAACCTCCTTTTGGAAATCCCATTTGTAACGGGACCAATCGATGGTTGTTTGCCCACCAGCGGTTTTCACCATCGCCATTTCATCCATCTTGAAAAGATCATCTACGAGGGCCCACCATGTCAATCCAAACACCCTCTCTAGGTTGTTTTCGTTATAGTTGTTGTCGATTTTTTGGAATTCCGCCACCAATTGTCGGGATCGATCGACCGTGAAGACGCATGCCAACTTCCATTGATAGTAATGTTCTACCAACACATCCAAGCGACTTTGTAGTCTTGAATTCTTTTCAAGCGCTTTAGCGAGCTCTTTGCCGCCGTCACCCCCCACACCCTCTTATTTGTTGACCATAGCTTTGTCTGCGTTGGTAGGGGCCTCATCAAACGACAATGAATCGTCTTAGGTTGACACGTGTACAAGCCCTTCCTCCTCCCGTCGTGGATTCCGATCTTCTGTGGTCATTGTACTAGCTTCAAGGGCAAGTCGGAGCTCCTCCATATCACGGTGTTTCTAGTCAATAACAATGTTTTTATCATTGACTTCAACTCTCAACTTGCGAACCTCATCGCGCAATGACAATAGTTTTGTTGTCTTCCCTTCTTATTGGTTCAGCAAGGTTTGGATAGTGTTGGCAAAAATAGCACTAGTAGTGGCTTCTAACATTCGATCAACAACCGGGGGGGATTGTACCCGAGCCCCAACTTCATTAACGGTATCGTTAACGACTACGTTAACCGTTTGTTCCGCCCTCCTTCGTTTGGTGCGCGCTTGTGTCCTTTGGCTCCTTGTGATTGGAACGTGGGATCCGTCAGAGTCTGTATCCATGTTTGAGGGATCGGTCTCGTACGTGTCGACCGGTTCAGTCTTCGCCATCAATTTGCCCAATCCGCCTTCTGGATACCTCCGTGTCCCCATTGGAATCAATCCATTCGCCGGAGAAGGAACTCTTATGCTATCTCCCATGGCTTTCAAGGTGGACCAATCTACCCTCTTGCCCAACTTTACCTCCGCGTGGACACTTCGCGCAAGGAAGAGATTTACTTCGTTGCGTTTGATATAAGGGATGTCGTACAAGACGTGGTATACTTCAATGCACCGAATTTTGAACGCCTCGTCGGTGCACTTCCATAAATTTGCCTTGTGAAAGCGTCGGTGATAATTGTGTCGCTCCTCCGGGAAAGCCTTGTCGATATGGCACCACTCGATGAAGTTTGCGCAATCCTTGAAACTCCATGGCTCCGGAACTTCTTCCCAACCTTTAAAAGCCAATTTAACAGGATTCCGAAGCACATGCAACCTCTTCCGCAGCTTGTTTCCCAATCATAGTCGACTCTTGTCTCGTTCTTCTTTATTCATTTTTACCGGCGTGGCCATGGGTGGGGAAAATCTGAATAATGTATGTGATGCAAATGGATGAAGTCCTCACACGACGCCCACAACCAACTCAATTAAGAGGTGGATGAAGAGGGAGTATGTGAGGCGGGGACAATTAGGGGTGTGCATGATATTATATAGCCGATAGACGAAGCACTGGTCTAGGGTCTTCGGGTAGGGGCGGGGGCGTCTCCGCGCCCTACTGGGCAGGGGCGGAGACGTCCCTGCCCCAAACAGGGCAGGAGCGGAGACGTCCCCGCCCTACACAGGTAGGGGCGGGGACGTCTCCGCCCCTTACCGGGCAGGGGCGGAGATGTCCCCGCCCTTCCCAGGTAGGGCGGGGACGTCTTCGCAAAAAAAACCCTACACCATATAAATAGGGGACATTTTGTCCTTATTCTTTGCCAAGTCCACTCCCTAGGCCTAACGTGTCAGTTCGCTTTGCGGTCTGAAAGTGAGTTTGGTGGGTGATCGGGCTTGGCCCATTTATTGTACCCAGACTCTTTGCGGTTTTTTTTAAAACCCTCAACTTGGAATTTCGACCACGGTAGGGAGTTGACAATCACATATGGCGGGAGAAGGAAGTAGGTCGATGGAGAAGCGCCCAATATTTATGGACTTGGATGATGTTGATGAGACGGGTCTTCCATCCACCAACTCGGAGTTGAATTTGGGATCATTGAATCCGTCGTCATCGAGCGGGAAGAGGCGGAAGAAGTCACCAAATCCGGACATGCCCCCGCACGAATACATGATTGAATGTAGAGGGATTGCCGTCGAGTTTTACAAGCGTCGGACGACAGGGGCGTTGAGGAGGAGCTATCTGAACCACAACGAAGAGGGATACCTCAAGTTGACGGTTGACATGCGACACGAATTAATGTCAAACCTTGATAAATCTGAGAAATTTAATAATTTCTCAGATTATTGGTTGCATTCGGAGTGGTTGGACACACAAGTGACCGCACTGACCACCAATATCGTTGCGAACTGGTGTTACGTGACAGGGAAGAAGGAGGATGAGAGCACTTGGAACCTAGAGGAGCGCGCACTAGCGGCGAACATGAAGATGATCCAGGGCTTTGTTCAACAGTATTCTTCTTCCCGTAAGAAGAAACTAGCTCCTTGGAAAGCGACTATTGAGGAGCAAATTTTGGCTCAGTGCGTTGGTGGAACTTTCAAGTGGCTTGAAAGTTGGGCTAAAGTGATTCCAATGCCAGGGCAGAGCGCGGTGGGTGGCTATGGGGCTGTACGGAAGGTGATGATAACCAAATTGGAAAACATTCCAAGTTGGATTTACTTCGCCGGAAAGACTCTGACCAACATCAACGAGAGGGAGAAGCGCCGAAACATCATCAACGAGGCTGGAGGATGTCCGGTAGTGCATCTAGGGATCATTAGACTTGCGTACATCTACCCGAAAACTATGGAAGGGTACACGCTCTGGTGGAATGGGGGATCTCTGGCTTCTTTTTGGTCCAAGTTTGACTCGAAAGTAGACGAATCGTTGCCATTTGAACGGATTGAGATGCATCCGAATACCGGGTTGTCAATCCAAGAGCTTTGGTGGGTAAAAACTTACCGCCAAAATCGAGTGAACCTTGCGCTATCATTGCTTGTCATTGTGGGGAAATGCCACGACGCAAATTATATACACAATGACATCTCTCCATCGAATGTTTTGCTCCACTTTGATGAGTGGAAACCCGATACGGTGTATATCGGAATTTGCGATTGGGGGCTTTCTAGTCGGGTTGTGGAGAATGAGCCATCAAGGTATGGTTATCAATTCAAGGAGGAGCTTCAACAAGAGAGAGAGCGGCGTCGGGTTGTGGCACCAGAACTGTTCTATAATTTTGGGCCGCAGGACTCCACCAACTCGCTTGAAGTCATGCAACGGTCACACCTCTACTCCAAGGCAGCAGATGCATTTGCGGTGGGTTGGATTTGTGAAAAAATTTGGAAAGTAGATTGGGAAACTTCGTATTTCACCAGCAAAAACACGGAGCAATATGTAAACCTGAAGCTAAAACTTACAGCGTTGCAAAAACAACTGCTCGAAGAACGGTCTTCTGTACCAGATGTTTTAGACACATTAATGAAACCCCCCTTCAACTGGACTATGCCTCTATGTTGTTACCGACAATAGTTTTTTGTTAATTAGCTGCATTAGTTTGGCATGTGGTGGTTAAATAGGCAATACGGCATCTTCGTAGAAGAATATGTGTAATTGGCAATTGCCATACGTTATATTTTAATCAAAATTGGATACGTCCAAATCTTAAATTCTAAATCCGAGATTTGCATTTGTTCAAGCACAAATAACAATTGATACACTATTGATACACTAAATGTGCACAAGTGAAAGAAATAAATTTATTATTTCTACAAAAATTGATACATAGTGTAGTAAATGGCATTTAGTGTCCGGTTATGTCACTACACTAAGTGCCTCATTTGCAATTGGTGTATGGGTTCACATTTAGTGTATACTATAGTAAACATAAATTTTAGTTTACCAACATAGTGTCAATAGTTAAACACTATTAACTAACTCATGAAGGGGCGGAGACGTCCCCGCCCCTGCACTAGTAGAGGCGGAGACGTCCCCGCCCCTTTATGGGCAAGGGTGGGGACGTCCCCGCCCCATACGGGCAGGGGCGGAGACGTCTCCGCCCCTGCCCGTGTGGGGGCGGGGACGTCTTCGCCCGACCTCCCTCTTGCCATTAGTCCCCGATCCTACTCAAACATGACCCTCTCCTACGTGGCAGCTATGTGGTGCCAACATGTCTGCCACGTCGCCTCTTTTTTACCTAGCGGATAAGCCAACCCTCAGTTGACTTACCCGGACGGGCGAGAGCTCTACCGGACGGGCGTACCGGACGTCCGTCCAGTATGACAACCCTGATTTAGACATTGTGTAGTGCCAAAATTTGATACCAAGTGAAGTCAAAGTCTATTGATATATTCAATGCAGGGAAGGACATGAACCATTTTCTTGACTTCAAACACTATAATCCTTCAATCTGTGCGGTCAAAGGTATGAAATTGTGTGAGTATGTTTTTAAAAATGTCTGAATTTTAGATTTTGCGGTCAAAATTATAAACAAAAGTTTTTGTTTCCTTCTTTATTCATTGCATTATGCCACTGGATGTGACATATAGGACCACACCACATTACATAGTGTTAGCGTGGATTAGTTATTTCTAATCTACATTTGTTAGGGACATACGTCTGTCACACCTCATCCATCCAACATATATATTTCATCCGTTAGAGTTTTGCGTGTGCGTTTAGTGGCGGGTAAGCACTTGACTTGATGTCTTTGTCAAGTCAAGCTTTGTGAGTGTGTTTTGAGAGTGATTAATGACCTTTTTTTGTTTGTAAGCGATAGGTTATCATTAGAAAAGGCTCCACATTTTCTACATCCGCTCAAACTCATTGATTTTTCCTTGTGGAGTGCGAGACGCTTGACTACGTTAGTGACTTACTACATTCTCATTTGACAAAGACCCTCTCATATTTCTCTTATTTTGTTACCATTTTTGCATTGATATTTGTGGAATAATGAAGAGAGAGTAGAGAAATAATGGATATTTCTAGCACTAGATATTGTGTGAGAGGTTGCAATACTTTGTGAGATCTCACTAAATTTGAATCTTGGAGAAGGAGTTCACGTTCTGGAGAAGAGGGAGGTGTTCTATGAAGGCGGTTTGAATGTGGAGGTTCCTCGATATGTCATCTGCAATTCATCCATCAAAGTTGCAGTCTCATTTGGGTTGACGTGGGCAGCAGAGCATTGCCAAGCAATCGGGGCTCCATCAGGAGTAGGCGACAAAGTTAATTGCCTACGATGGATCATCCACAAGGGAACTGCGGGAGGCAAGCGTGACACGTGGCAAGATTGAGGAGGTTAGTTGAAGTAAAACACGAGACAACTGTAATACATGGGCATAGAGCAGTCCCATTACGGGACAACCAAATCACGACAAAGACTCGGTTTGGCTTCGGAGTAGGCTTAGGTTGGAGGCCGTGGGAAGACTGCGTCGTCCAACGACAACCTTATCCACGTCGTATCTCATCAATGACAAATCACATCAATTCATCCAGCAAATACGTATTCACCTCAAGATATCTTAATTTTGTGAATATTCTAAATACAAGCTGCAAATCCCAAATTCGTCACCTTACGAGCTGAGTTTTTAAAGTTCCTAGAGTAAATCATAAAAAATTCAACTTTTGGAATTTTTGTTATTTGCAGATTCCGATCATGGATTTGGGTTTTGTAGAGGATATATAAGATGAGTGGAGTAGAATTTTTTTAGTTCTTAAAACTTTGAAGAATCACATTTTTATGTGGCTATTAAAAAAATAAAAATTAGTGTCCAAATTTTGGAGGTAGTTTCTAAGGGCATTTTGACTTGGATGTGAGTGAAATTTGCGCCCATAGTTGGAGATTTTGCCACTTAACCCCTAAATTACCAAGAGTCCCCTTGGAGGACTCTTGAAGGTTTTGGCAGGTTGCTCTTGTGTCAATTTATAACATTTTTTGAAATTTTTACTCTAGGTGGACATTATTAAAAGCTTTGTGTGAGACTAATTTTTTCCTCAATCCAACATTTAATGAAAAATTTATAGGATTTTGAAGTTCAAATGGGGAGAACGAGCACATCGGGCAATTCCAAAAACTTTTTCTTAAACATTGTACTGAATGTGAGGATTTCAATAATAGCAAATAATATGATTTCCTATCATATTGTCAAAAAATCTCTTGTCTGTAGTGAAAAAAAACATATAATTCCAAGTCATACATTTTCACACATTCTCATTCATTGTCGAGCAGAGTACCAAAAAATCTTCTTCTTTTCCACATTAAACTTAGAGATCTTTATATTTTTCTACTTTTTATTTTCCCCACGGCATCATTGTGGTGTAAACCTTTTTCATCATGTGGTGCAACTTTGGGCCATCCACGGGAGGCGTGTGCCAATGGTGTTGACTCTTTCAATTTCTCCTTTAATGTTGCTGGAGAGAAGATCCGGTTTTGAAAATCTGGATTCTGTTTCTGGTACCTCCCCCTTATTGCAGGATTTGGTTTTCTAGAGTGTTATCCTGGCTCCGTATATTGTTGTCACTTGTTTGCAATAGACGTATCGTAGGGGCAAAGTGGAGGTGATGATCGGCATGACATTTCTTTGAGGTGGTCGTTGGGACTGTTATTGCCGGAGGTGATGACCGATCAATTGCATAGTCTAGTGATTTTAGAGGTGCAGGTTGGCCGTTCTTATCCTTATGCTTTAGATAGTTCTCATAAATATTTTTCCGCGAGGTTGTGTTTATGGTGAGTATTAGGAGTATTAGGAGTCGGTATTACGGTTTCCTTCCACAAGACTACCCCAAGAGTGTGTCAACAGCTGATCTTGGGCTAGGATTGGATATTGACATGGCTTTTTGACGTTGGATATTGATTGTAGGCTTTGGATTTGGGATGTGGGCATGTTTGACGACATGGAAGACGATCATTGTCATGTTGTGCAAGACAAATTCTCAGGACGGGCTGCGGACATCTCCTTGTCCGATTAGAGGCTTCAATTCCAGACATGGATAAAAGAGAAGTGCCAATGGACACTGTCATTTAACGATTGGTATGTGTTTGATCTATTGCCACAACACTTGGAGCTAGAGACTCTTCAAACGTACGGAAGGTGGACCGTGGAGCATGAGGAGGAGTTACGCCAAGTCAAAAATTACTGGTGCGACCATGCGGAGTCGGTGACTGCACTGAAAGAGAGTGCGGTTGCCCAAGTCCTGACTTCCACCGACAAGCCCAAGGAAGAAGAACGTTCCTCCGGTGGGAATTCTAAGCAAACGGCCTTGCCTTTAATGGTGAAGGGCTTGACATAGGGACCCTGTCTCGTTTGACCCTAGCTACATGTGCGGCATTGACGGCGGCTGGCCCTCCGCCAGCCTTTAATCCCCTTGTGTGTTTCCTAAAGCATCTAAAGGAGGAGTACGTAGGATTTTGGCGTGATCAGATGGAAAACATTTAGGATTTTTGTTGGAAGAAGGAGGATACTCCCCGAACGATGTGTATTCCACCGACACGATTGTATGCAAAGGTCATCGATGTGTTCACAGAATGCCGGCTCGTGCAAATTTTCTTCTCTAAAATTTAAATTGGATAAACGGATGTAGGAGGCAATCAACTAGCAAATTTGCTTTAAGTACAAGGGCAAGAAGACTTTGGCGCACACATTTGCCAAGGTAGAGGACCTTGAAAAGGCCATTGGAGTGAAGGAGGCCATGGGCCTAATCACGTCCATGATGGAGGCTCCCAAATCCAATAAGCTTCCTATAGCTACCAATAGCTTGGCAGAGGCACAATTTCAGAAGGTTGTGCATTGTTGGGCTTGTTGAGAGGCCGGCTACACCATGGGGAACCCCAATTGTCTCAAGAAGAAAAGTGGAGGTTCACTGAAGATTAAGCTCAAGACAAAAGCTGCCAAACTTAGCGAGAACTAGACAAGGAGAAGAAGCCTGTAACATGTTTTCACTATGGCTAGTCTGGCCATTGTGATGAGAATTGCTTTTTTTTTAACCCAAGAAATTGCCTAGGGTCTTGAGCTGCTAGATTGGACGTGGTCGAGATACTTTAGGCTAAAATTGCAGAATTGACGAAGCAGATGAGCATGATGGCCTCTTAGGGGCAAGTGGCAAACACATGGGCTTCGGTAAGGGGCCACGGCTCATCTTCAGCCATGGGTGTATGCTTGTATGGCACTTTTGGGGAGGTTGTGGAAGCGGTTGCCACTTGCGCTCAGAATATTGCATAATTCGTGACATCTTATATTGTGTCGGATCCTAGTGATCGTCCACATTACGTAGGTTTGTTGGATTACATTGGTCAGTCATGGCTACCCCTTTCCTTTATATTGCACATGCGGCTACTTCTAATGTTGCTCCCACTCCGACCTGAACTCCACTTGTATCTTCCATCCTAGGAGACGCTGCACACTCCTTGACATACAAGGTGTTGCGGTTGCCGGTGTTTGCCAATGTGGATTTCATGACACCGGATTTTCAACCATCCGATGTATTTCATATGGCGGATAGCATGTTGGAGGGCAAGGTCTCTATTCCATCAGTGGAGGTGTCGCAGGTTGTAACAGCTCCATCCACCAAAGAGGATTTGGTGGTGATGCGGGCCTAGGTAGTGGCGGAGGCTATTTCTACATTTGAGGCCAATGCCACGTCTACACCAACGGGGCAATCATCTAGTGATCAGTTGTTGATTTCTAGAGTTCATTACTTTTCTGATGTAATAGCCCGGTCAACACAATTGCACCGCAATCTGCGTCCTAGGGTGGTACGGTTGATGAATGATGATAGGATGATAGTGGTTGGTTATACAGACGACAATTCCACTCAAGCAACCCCCTTGCATGTCATGTTGAACTCCCGAGCTCAGCCAGTCATGATTGGCAAGCAACTAGCCCAAGATTTGGATTTAGATGCTTCTAATTTTGAGCCTTTTCCATTTATGATTGTTACATCACTTGGGGGCCTAGAAAAGGCCATGGATTATATCTAACATCCATTGCAATTGATCTTTGGAGTCAAATTTGGTCTATTGTTCTTCCACATACCTCTTCAAATGCGCTGTGATAGGTGCCACCAACTACGACATTCTGGTGGATTAGAAGACACTTTATTCACTTGGTTTTGAGGTGGAAAATTGCATAGAGGAGGCATGGACTAGGCCTCGGTGGTCTACTGGAGATGGTAGAAAGGAACTCATTGCCGTTGTCTTTGCAGCTAGCGCGGTGACTTCGACGATGGACGCTATGTTTGGGTGCAATGCGTTGCAATCAGATTTGCCATGTCGTTCTATCTTTTTGGGAGAGACATATGCATTTATGTCACAGCTAATGAAATCTTGTGAGTACGCACTAGTGAGGATTCCTACAGGCCATTAGAAAGACCTGCTTCCACCATGAGGGATTTTGTCAGAGCTCATTCATCGCAGCCAAGAGATTGTTCTTGATGCTCCACATCTCTCTGTAGATTCTTCCACTCCGTTGTTGGCTTGCACTACTCAATGACAACCACTAAATGAAGATCATACTTTCGTGGAACTCTTTGCCAGTATCGCTACGGGGCTCGCGATTGTGTTAGAGGCCAGGCTCAAAGTACTACGGTACATCCACGGAGACAGTGGCTTTGCAGCCAACCGTGGCGCTTACCATCACATTCAGCATCTATTGGCGTTGTATCTAAAGCAACTATAGTCTTTTGCAATCCGCAGTTGTTTTGGCATATTGCCACGTGATGTGTCGTTGATTAGTGATGATGATCTTCCACGGTTGGGTGACGTGGATTTGGTAATTGCCGGATGGCCTTACCAAGGTCCAAGGCCCCTCACAAACGGGCAATGAATGCGCATTAAGTGATCCACGGTTGGGTCTTTTTGCAGATTTACTCAGGTTCCTCCAATGGTAGATTATCCACCAATCGACGCCATCGGGGTATATTTTTAGAATGTAGCTCCATTATCGGACACACGGGTAGAGGTGCATGAGGATGTGCATATATCCATCACTTTCTTGGTCCTCCTATTTTTGTGGATGTTGCCGCGTTGAGTTCCTACATCCATCGGCCACATTGAATGTCGATCAATATGGCTTCATAAAAAAGACTTACCTTTGCACTTGCTTAGGGGCAATGGCTCGTTCGTCCTCAGGTCAATGACATCTTGGATGATCACCGTCTTTCTATAAAGGTTACCAAGGTTGATAAGCCACCATTGGCCGTGGTAAACCGCATAGGCTTCATTCGGGGGGCATTTCCCACGTTGATGAGTTACCCGGGGTCCTTTGCTTTTCAAGCACATAGTTTGGGCATGGTTTGAGACTCTCTTTCCCAAACTTTCAAGGAGCCTCCTACCAATGAGCATGATCAAGCAATGGGATTTTTGACAAGCACCACTGCCGCACCGGATCTCTTTGAAGGTCAACGTTGTTTCTTGTTGGATCGAGCCATTGATCTTAATACTCTTGTTTGCGTGTGTTTTGTCGTCGAGCATCGTGCGCGTGACCATCTACGAGTGCTGGGGGCAGACTATGATGGACAAGAGGCAGCGTCGCAGCGATGCCACATCTTACACAGGTAAAAGAAGCGGAGCTAGTTTCTTGTTTGTAGAGGCACACAATAGAGGAGCTTCAAGCTGAGTGTGTCTTTGCCGCTTTGGCCAAGGACTTTGGTCAAGTCAATACCCGGGATAACTTTTCCCGGCTGTATCATCACAATATGGATTTTTCTATCGATCTTGTGAGAGGAATTTGGAGGCATATATACCCTTTCTTCTACCAATATTCCTATATGGACTTTCAAGGCCAATTCTTCATTATGTGTTGAACTGTGCATGTTCCCACACTCTAGAATAAAAATGATAGAGATTCAAGGTAATAGCAACCATTGGTTGTATTGGTATGAGGTGAGTCTCCAACGGTAGAGAAGGAGACCAAAAGGTTTGATTATTGGCCTTTGGATTTGGGGTTACATCTTACCAGTGTTGAGGCATGAAGGGTAGGAGCGTTCACACGTTTGTATTGAAGATGTTTTGCCTTTAGCCTCTATAATTTGGAAGGCTGTAGAGGCAAACTGATCACATTCAGTTGGAGGATGATCATCTAACCTTCTAACAATCGTACAAGCTCAGTCTTTTAGAGAAATTTGAGGTTGAAGCTTGTAGTCAGGAGTTGTTGGCCGCCACCTTGATTTAGCTCTGCATCGACAATACGCTTGTGCTACAATTATGCCATTGAAGAAAGACATCTTTGGCAATTGAACAAAGAAGCAGATGTGTGAGGATTATAAGCCAGTCAATTGCAAAACCAAGTCAGATCGATATCCCATGCCTACGGAGTTATTCATGCAGTGGGACACGCTAGAGTAATTGGTACCTTAGATTTGTGGTTCAACTATCACCAATTATCATTGATGGTGGATGATAGGGTGAAAATTACATTTTAGAGAGTTGATGAAGATGGAAGAGATTAACTTTATCATTAGAAGTTTCTTCTATTTGGATTAAGAACGCACATGCTGAGTTTTGAGGATGATGAACAAAGTGTTGACCGGTTTACCGTTTGCCCATTGCTACTTTGATGATGTTATCCATTTTAGTAGTAACCCATAGGACCATGTAAGGCATATTTAGGCGGTGTTCAAGAAGTTACGTCAATAGGGATTGTGCTTGCACCATGGCAAGTACAAGTTCTTCCATGATCGATTGCTATATTTGGGACATACAATTGTTCTAGAGGGTCTTGGTGTGCAACATGCTTAGGTAAATGCGCTGCAGAAGATTCCATTCTCAACCAACGTTCACGACTTTGAACTTTTTTTGGCTTAGCAAATTACTATCACTGGTTTGTCAAGAACTTTATCTTGATTACGGAACTGTTTGAAGCTCGGTTGAGTGCCTATATTGTGGCGTCCGGATGCTACACAACCTTTTCAGTTGCATACAGACTCGAGTAGTGTGGAACTAAGAGCCATGTTAAGTTAGAAGGATGATGAAGGACGAGAGTGCGTTGTGGCGTTTGCTTCTAGGAGCAAGAACAACTTGGAGTCCAACTCTTTTATGATGGAGAGGCTTTGGCTGAGGTTTGCCTGTAGCTCATTTTAGGCCCTATTTGTATGGGCAACGTTTTACATTGGTGAGTGACCATTAGCCTTTGAAGTGGCTCATGGAGTTTGACAAGTTTATTGGCAAGCTCGCCAAGTGGGCTTTGTTGCTTTTGTTATACGACTTTGAGATTTTACATCGGGCTTGCATCACAAACTTGGATGCGAATGACCTTTTTTGCAACCCAAGTCCATCAAAAGAGGATTTGACTGGTGCCAAGTGGCATGGAAGTTGTTGCATGGAGTTAGTCCCGGGATGACATGCAATGGCTTAGCTCAACTTGATGTTTGGCTTCGCATCTACGTTGTCTGATTTGGCAACAAATGAGGAACCAGATAAGGCCCAAGTTGTTTGCAATGTATGGAAAGACGTTCCAGTTTTGCACAACCTACAAGATGGGACAATCCTACTAGCTCTTTCTGCTACAAAGCGTGATTGAGTTGGACACCATACAACAAGGTTTTGTTTGGAGAATGGCCTTCTATTATGGGTGTGTCCAGATGAGACCAAGCTTATAGTTCACAAGCAAGATTAGAGGGCTTTGTTGGTACGGAAAATAACAAAGATCTAGGACATTTTGGTGTGCAACAAATTAATTTGATGTTGAGGAGCCAATACTGGTGGACTGGCATGTATCAGCACGTTGCTATGTGTATTTCTTGATGTAAAGTGTGTGATCGGGTCCAATCCAACTTCAACACTATCATCGGAGTTGCAACCTGTGTTCAATGTGGGCTACCGTTGGTCTTTGAATTTGTCCGGGCTGCTTGTTGTCATTCCATGGGAGCCAATCGTGCTTTGAAGCTTTCTGCACCAATTTAGCTTCGATTCACCACCGTTCTACTTCTCGCAATCACTCGGAAGCGGACGGTTTGGCCAATTGTGTGGTTCAAACCGTCAAGCGTGGCGTGCGGGCAGCGGAAGTATGGATTACTTTAGGGTCGCCACCGTGATTGGAATTTGATGATACCATGGATCATTATGAAATGTTGGTTTGGCTGGCAAGCTTCACTGGTTGCTTTCAGTCCATATCAGTTGTTGTAGGGGCATGAGCCAATTTCACCGAATTCCATGTGTCATAGCACGTGTTGGCAAGTATTCACATCTTAACACAAAGATACCCTAAGGTATTTGTTCCCACAGAGAATCATCGAGAACTACAACGACTAACAACATGCCTAAATCTATACAATGCTAAATATACCACAATAGATACATAAAAAGAAAGAAAATAAAGGTTAGATCATACGGGTTAGTCTTATCTACAACAACCCCTCCATTTACCGTAAGGGGAGGGCTTTCCTCCTTGAGCGGATACCCACGGCGGAAACCCACGGCGTAAATCCACGGCGGAAATCCCCGGCGGAAACCCGCGGCGGAAATCCACGATGGAAACCCACAGCGGAAACCTACGACGGAAATCCACGGTGGAAACCCACGGCGGATATCCATGGCGGATACCCACAGCGGATACCCACGGTGGATACCCACGGTGGATACCCCCTTGGCCCTTAGGGAGGAGTAACTATACACCCATGTACAATATGGACATCCGGAGCACATAAGTATTCGGAGAGGGTATATCACTACGGACAATGATCCGTGGACTCACAAAGATTTTAGTGTGGACACAAATAACGACTCACCTTCTTTTCGACTAATACTACTTACTCACTTGGGATGGTTGTGGTTTCACTGTATTTCCCCCGTAAGGGGGATTAGGCCCTTGGCCCTTAGGACTAGTGCAACTCTCGTGGTAGGCACGTGGTTAACCTACCTACCATATGAAGTTATTAGTCCTTCCTTTACCTCGAGACGGCTAAAAGAGTTTAATCTAGTTGGCCCGCATAGACATCCGCACAAGGGATCAAACCAGGTCCTACTCAGTCCTTATCACATAGTCTTGGGTTCAATCCTCACCAATAGACATCCACACAAAGGGAAGGACTGAAATTAGACTTGATGCTTTTAAGGTAAGGTAATGCTCCTATGAATCAACCGTCCAACCAAAGGTTAGTGTATCCAAAATCTAACCACACCTTCACAAGCGGCTACATCCGCCACCGATAGGTCATACAAGGCGTACCAAGACTCCTTCCTCACCCGTCACTCCCCCCTCTTCTTCCGTTAAACATTTGCTATCTTACATGTTATTCCCATCCTACCTTAACTAGTTCTTTGTGATGGCTCAAGGAAACAATAACAAACCTTCAACTTCAGATTCACGCCTCTCTAACCCTCCCATTATCTCACCTGTTATTTCCACCCTATCTTACTATTCTAAATGACGAAGCAAGGAAACAACAACGAGAAGGTTAGAATGAATTGAGGAGCGGACTACTTGAAATGGCACTCTCAGTCATGTATAGAATCCGATCTCTCCAACCATAGAAGGTTTTCTAAGAGCGTAGGTTTAGAATTTAACTGAAAGAAAATACACGCATCAAGTAGTGAAGAGAGGTGCCAAGAGGCTCCCCACTAAAACTGCAACAAACACACACGAACGTCCAAAGCAAAGGATGCCTTCCAACTAAACATGGAGGCATTAAGGTTGGATGACCTATAACCACTAACTTAAGCTTGCTGACCTATTTATAGCATTTATATATGTGGTAAGACATTTTTTGGGAATTCAAAATAGGATTTCATGAATATTGCAATTGTCGTGACCATTTATTTCTTCATATTGAAATTATTACAAATTTTCAAAGTGGATAGTAAGTCGTGACCCATTCTCGACATACAAAACTCTCTATTTCCACAGTAAGTTGTACTAATGACCACTTCTGCAAGAGACTAAAAACCGAGAGCTTTGAACCAATCATAAACTGACACCCAATCATAACTGACTTCCTAAAATTCCGGAAATGGGATGGGTGGGTGGTGGTTTTGGTCTACATTAGATTGTTGGTTCTGGGGTTCGTGGTGGTGATAGGTCATTCAACCTTAACTATCCATGACGGCGCAACCGCCATCCCACTAACTCTACGTGCTAAGTCAAAAGGCATCTAAATACAAATTCCAAGGCAAACCAAGTCAAATCCAAGGTCAAACCGGGGCCTAGTCCGCGAATGAATAGTGACCTACAAACTAAGATACTGACTCTACATCCTGGTCAACTCCTCAAGTCTTCTCTTCTCTTCCTTCCTCTTCCGCTTCTTGGTACTCCGGCTCAAGGTCGACTTGGACGCGGCCTTCGTAAGAGTCGCCAAGGGAAATAGCAAATCAACGGACAAGGAGGAAGCCGGTCTGGACACGGATGTACAAGGGAGGGTCTTCCTCGAAGTCAAAGAGGCATCCGGGCCACCCGGAGTGAGTAGCATGGAAGTAGTGCTTGGGTGAAGCTCGGGTCGGGTCGGGGAGGCCGGTACCTAGCTTGGAGTCACAGTGAAGACCTCCTCACCGGCGATGAGTCCGGACTTGTCCTTCGTTGACACTAGAAGGCGCAAGTAAGCGGAGCTCTCACTCATGGTCTTCCCCGGGCAAGATACACCCTGCAAGAGCACCACGATCGGCGTGTCGGGAGCGGCGTCTCCAAGGGGAAGGGTGCGAGGACCGGTCCTGGGTGAAGGCTCCCTTGTGACGCCCGTACTCTCCTTCCAACCGCTCTATACCTACGTAGTGATCTCCGAGGTGGAACGACAAATAGCAACTCCCAAAGCTGGAACTTGTGATGGAAGGTCCGGGTAATCAAGATCAACTACCTCCTTTGGCATGCCTTGGCCACCCAAACCTTGGCCACCCGAATCCGTCTCCAATACAGAATTTGCATCCTTGCCCGAACTGTCAGGATCCTCCCCAACTTTGGAGAGGATGTGGGTAAGGTTGCCCACCAACAACCTCATGTTAGCATAAGCCTCCTCCAACTTAACGGTCTGCTCCACCATGAAGGCAATCATTCATTTGCTGGAGATACGGCCATCTCTCTCCAACTTGGCATCAAATATCTTGGCCTTCGCAACCACATCCGTCGGGAAGTGTAACGCGTCCTCCACCTGCTATAATGCCGCTGCCGAGGCATTGGCTTGCAGAAGAGCCTCCCTACAACTCCTCTCCGCCTCCAATGCCCGGCTCTTCATCTTGGTCACGTCCAAGGTGAGCCGGTTGACCTTCTGCTCTATGATGCGGAGGTCACCAGCCCCTTCAATCCTCTCCTTGATCGCAACAATCAATCCTTCACAAGGAGGATTGTCCACCAAGCCGCTCACGTGTCACAAAGTCCTATCCATGTCGTCTGCATACACCCGAAGTGCTTCTATAAACTCAGTGGCTAGGTAAGTCTTACCTTCGAGTTGAGCTGGTCCAGTGGCTGCAGCACGGATTGCCGCTTGGGTCCTGGTGGCAGGAGCTCCTTCCTGCCTCTGCCTCTGGCGCTTGGGCAGTGGTAAAGCGTCCTCCTCCGGCTGTGATGCGCTGCTCATGTCTTCAAATCCTGGCTCGGGCTCCGACTCTGTTCCCTCAAACTTCCTCAACATGAGTTGTGTCCCATAAGCAATGTCTTCCTCGGCGGTCGTCTCCTTAAAGTGGTGATAGAGGTGGATCAAAAAGGGGCAGATGGGAGATTGCTTGGCGTTGTTGATGCCCTTCACCAACCTGAGCACTACCTCCCTGACAATAATGGTCCAATTCACCATCCTCTCTCCCAAGAAAGATCCATACATGATGTTAGCAAGTGTGACAGTGATTCGAGAAGGCTTTTTAGGGTGCAAGATGGGCACAAGGAATGCAAAGACCCGTTTAGCCCGGGGGTCAGAGCAATCTTGTAACAAATAGACGTTCTTGGCGTCCTTGGTGCTGAAACATCCTTTGGCGTACTCCTCCTTCTTCAAACTGGTCCATCCTCCTCCTTGTTGTGGGAATCCATACACCTCCTCCCACCTTCCCATGGTCCACCTATCTGGGCAAGCTCGGATGCTATCTCCCTCCGGTTGAGGTAGTGGGTTCCTCGGCATCTCCTATATGGTAGAATCAACACAAAAGCTCCAACAAAAATCAATGAGGGAGAGGCAACCCATGCGTAGGAGATCCTCCTTGAGCTCCGTGAGCTCAAGAGGATCCTTGGGAAGGACTGGGACATTGCTACGGGTGAGGAGGAGCCGGTCGCCATCTCTTCCGACCGCCGTCGTTGGGTTTCCAATCCTCGCCTTGCAGGTATTGTTGTGTGCGGAGGTTCCGCCTCCACAGCCCAGGTTCCGCTTCCACCTCTTGCAACCGCGCAACCGAGGTTCATCTGGCTCCTTGCGGTTGGGGTTCGGCCTCTTTGCTTGCTCGTCGCGGTTGGAGTTCCACCTCCGCGCTCCTTGTTCCCTTGCTGTTGGGGTTCCGCCTTACGCTCTTCCTACAGCCGAGGTGTCGCCTCCGAGATCGTGTCGTTGGGGTCTGCCTCCGCGCTCCTCGGTGCAGCCGGAGTTTCGCCTCCTCGCTCCGCGCTCCTTCCCGTAGGCAAGGTTCCGCCTCCGAGATCGCGAAGCTGGGGTTTGCCTCCGCTTTGCCCTGCCTTGCACTCCGCCTACAACCGAGGTTTCGCTTCTGAGCTCGTGCCTTGCACCTCGCGCCGTCGCTCCCAAAGTTCCTCCCTCGCGCTCCTTGCTTCTTCTTGCAGCTGAGATTCTGCCTCGCCTCACGTCATAAGAGTTCCGCCTCCTTTCTCCGCGCAGTTGCTAAGGTTCCGCCTTCTATGCTCCTCTCTCGCAGCTGGAGTTTCTCTGCGCTCCTCGCGCCGTCGCTGCTGGAGTTTTGTCTTGCGCTCTTCTCTGCAACTGTGGTTCCGCGTCGCTCCTTGCGCCGTTGGGATTCCGCCTTGCGCTCCTCCTGCAATTAAGGTTCGGCCTCCACGGTTGCGCCTCGCTGTTGGGGTCCCGCCTTGTGCTCCCCCCCGCAGCTGAGTTCCGCCTTGCGCGCTCCTCCCTCTCTGTTGAGGTTCCGCCTCGCTCCGCGCCGTAACTGCAGAGGTTCCGCCACAACCTTCGTCGCCGGAGTTCCGCCTTCGCGCTCCTTCCTGCTGCTGCATTTCCGCCTTGCCCCATAGAGTTGGGGTTCCGCCTCCTTGCTTTGTGCAGCTGAGTTCCTTCTCGCCCCTACGAAGTTGGGGTTCCGCCTCCGCGCTTGCACTTTGCTATTAAGGTCGCGCCTTCAGGCTCGTGCCTCGTTGGTTGGGTCCTGCCTTCGAGTTCATGCAGTTGGGGTTCTGCCTTGCGCTTGTGCCTCGTTGTTCGCACTCCTTCCTGAAGCGGAGGTTCCGCCTCGCCCCACGCAGTTGGGTTCCGCCTCCGTGCTCGCGCTTCGCTCTGCAGCCGAGGTTCCGCCTCTGAGCTTGCGCAGTTGGGGTTCCGCCTTGTGCTCTGCCTCGTAGTCAAGGTTTTGCCTCCCTCCGCGGAGTTGGGTCTCGCCTTCGCACTTGTGCCTCGCTATTGGATCCCGCCTTCGGGCTCTTGTAGTTGGGGTTCCGCCTTGCGCTCTTCCCTGCAGCTGAGGTTGCTCCTCCGGGTGTTTGGGGTGGCCTAGTTGAGGTGATCCGGTTATTCCTCGGGCTAGGGTTGGGTTTAAGAATGGGTCTAGACTTGGGTCTAGGCCCTTCTTTATCTCTTGTAAGGATTTTGCAGTTACCCCTGTGGGAAGGCGTTCCCACTACTTCCGGATCTTAACATTAAATCTAGAAGAAAATGAAGAAAAATAAAAAAAATTATTAGTTAGTTCAGCTATAGTAGCATAAATAGTTTCATAGAAGAAATAAGGCTTTAATGCTGAGCCGAAATCTTTAAAAGACGTAGTTACAACGTTTTTCTGAAAGTTGCGGGAATCGGAGTACGGCGCCAGCTCGATCCGGAACCGCCACTATGACGCGTAATGGTATCCGTATAGCGCGTCAGATATATAACGAGACTACCAGCCCTGGGCGCCAATCTTTTAGGGTTTCCTGTGCTCATTGTTCCTTCTCTTCCGCGGTTTGTTCTTTGTGATTCTGTAGTGCAGAGTTAGCATAGTACGAGGGACTTGGTGAGGTCAGTGCGTGCAGGCTTTCCGGCACCATTGCGAGGCGCAAGTTCACGGAGAGGTAGGCCTGAATGGCGGGGAAGAAGAGTAAGGCTTGAGCAGGTGGAACCCTGCTGCTGCAGAAGGTGATGCCGGAGTGGCCAATCCTGGACAAGAACTACACGGTTTTGGAGAGCTTCCTCGAGATAATGGGGTGCGCAGGCTTGCTAGAGGTACCCTCGGCTTTCCCGAGCGAGGCCATGGTAGCGAAGCTTCTGGAAAAGCCACCGAGCCAGTATGAGGGGCGCATTCGGGCGCACTCGGAGGTCTGAACCACGTCAATCTGGAGCAAAACCTACGGTCTCCGGCCCAGGACCCTCAAGGTGGCAGAGCGCAACGACAACATCTTGAAGGGGGAGTTCCATTCGAAGGCAAACCCTAAAGACGGGTAAGTACTCAACGACCTCACCGATTCGGATGCAAGGTTGGTAATGGCATTTTTTAACCCTATCTTCCACCCCAAGAAACCTAAACGGATAGTGGCCAAGCTAGCTAGATTAATTCTGGGATTGATGAGAGGAACACTGTCCGTGGATTGGGGAGCCATAATGGACGAGTAGATAAACCGCATGGTCAAGAACCTGCCGAAAGCCCGGAAGACCCCAACAACCCTCTCCACCTACGTAGGTCACATGTATGCAAAGCAGAAGATGCTGCGTCCGGAGGAGCAAGACGAGTATGACAACCTGCTCAGCATCCAGTCATACGGAGGGATGGAGACGGAGGAGGAGCATGAAGTTTCGGAGGACTCTGAGACGGAGACGGAGAAGTGGTCGTCCCCTCTCAACCTCAAGAGATCACGGAAGCGGAGTCGTTGGATTCAGAAGACTCCGGAAGCCGCCGGACCCAGCCAGCCTCCGGCAGCTGTAGAGACTCAGAGTCCAACCAAGGCACCACCACCCGAAGAAGCTGAATACGAAAGGTTTACGACTGGATAAAAATCGGGACCGATGTGGGCCCCAAACATTGTTGGCGACATTCCGGTGGACGTGTCGGAGCTGTGCAGGCATATCCGTTGCAGATCGTAGAGACAGTATTCCTCCGGAATGCTCCTAATCGTCACTAAGAGCTTCCCCAAAGTAACCGCTCCGGTTTTGTTCCCACAGAGACCTAAATATCTTCTTCCAATACTCCGGATTACTAAGCTTACCTAAGCAATTCGATTACGAGTTAGCTATAGTTCTTCATCACTTAGGTTAGATCCGGACCTATCCGGATCCGGATGTTATACAATGGTTTCCGGAGAAGAGATTCCGGAAATCAGGAGGGCGGTTTTATTAGTCTCTGTTCCTCCTCAGAGAGTCTCTTGGAGTTTTTAAACGAGTGGCCGAAGTCCACTGACCCTGTTTGGTGCAAGTGGCTGGGTTTCCCACTGCCCTGTGACTTAAAGTGGCTAGGCACCCACTGTCCGGAACTTATAGTGACCGAAAACCACTCTTCCTACTATGCTAACTGGTAATTCGATTGCTGCTATCGGGCTTCGGCTCTCACATCATCCGGATGGCCTTCCGGATGTGGTCACACAGAGACTAACCCGGCTACAACGGCATTCCGGGGGGTATGATTGTAAATCTCCGGATCAGAGACTCACGGTTTGCTATGGTTATTTTATCTAGGTATTGGCATCAGGCTTTTTCCTATCTTAGGGGAGAACTCCGGTATTGACCGAAATTCAGTTTAACGCGGTTTCCTCCGCAAACTTAGAGATTACTAGGAACACCTCTGCAGTTCATCTCTTCCCCTCCTGGCTACTTCCGGACCCTGGGGACTACCAGGAACACCTCTGCAATAGTTCTCTCCAGCTCTCCCGGGCGATCTCCTGACACTACCCTCGGTAACTTCCACCTCCGGCAAAACAAGTGCGTTACTCTAGACCAGAAGAATTCCTCACACAACCACACCCTCAAGAATGGATCCGTCACTCACAGGATTCACCCGTCCCACAATAACACAAGGTAGCAAATCTAGTGAAAAGGATAACGTATATTTCTGAGTGAAAATGAACAAGATGAAAGGGTTTTGCCCAAAACCCTACTACTAAGTACTTACCAAGTCCTGCCTAAACTTAGATATCTTCCTAACTAACAATGGGAAGTCCGCTAGATCTTATCTAAAAGATCCGAGAAATCCGGAAAAGTTCCAGATCGGATCTCAGATCCAGAAATCACGGAACAGTTCCGTCTCCGGAATCCCTTTTCTAACTACAAAACTGGCTATTGACTCCGGCAGCACCCGGGTGCACTTGGGGCCCCATCGTTAATCGCTGCGGATCCGGATTCTAACCCTGAGACAAAAGAAATGAAGTACAAAAATTAACTTATCCTAGGTTGGAGCTCCTGGGCCCCGGTTTCTCCCACTCCGGCGGGAGGGAGAGATCTCTACCGGAACGCGTGCCTTGCCTTTCGCTTTCTTCGACGTTGATGGCGAAAGGGTGGCCTTCCGGGTCGAGGGTTCGGATGCTGAGGGAACAACTGTCACCGGAGTACTGGCGGCCGGTGGTGGAGGTGGCGCTTGTGGTGATCCTTCCAGAACCGGAGGTGTCGGGGTCCTTGCCACGGAAGCTGACCCGGTTTCCCGGACCAAGTTCCTGTAGCTTCCGGAAGGGCTCCGGGGTCCGTCTGCCAACCTCCGGGATACGGACCTGGGTGCAACCGGAAGGGCGCCTTCCGTCGGAGGATCTGGCAGCCTCATATTTGGTGGCGACAGTAGATCCGGAAGAGTCTTCAGAATCTCACTCGTACTAGGGTTGGGAAGCACGATACCTTCCGTTGGGGTTCGTGGCGGAGTATCCACTATCCAGGGACTCCGGATTCGCAGAGGTTCCCGGAGCTGGCGTGGTCTTGGTCAGTGGTTCCGGAGGAGCTGCAGTCCGGGTGGTGGTCGGGGTACCTTCCGGACCAGGTGCTGGGGGTACTTCCGGATATTCCACGACGATGTTGTCGATCATCAGCTTTATTTGTTCCCAGGTTTGCCCCATCTTATCCGCCTGATCGAGGAGGAATCGGATGATGTTGGCCCGGGTGACCTTCTCCTTCTTCTCCACCAGTTCGGTGAAGAGCCGGCTCCGGTTGACCACGTCGATCGAAATATCCAGGAAGGCCCGGACCTCCAGTAAGGCGGCTGCGGAAGCGTTGGCCCTTTCCTCGGCCAATTTCCGGGCCACCACCGCCTGAGCTGCCTCCGCCAGATACTGCTTCGACTTCCGCTCGTTCTCAGTACTGACCTTGTACAGAGAAGCGATCTGGGTATGCAATGCTTTGTTACCCATCTCCCAGCTCCGGAGTTCCTCCACCCGGTTGATTGCATCCTCCAGTCGTTCGACGCCCAAGCTCCGGAAGATCTGCTCCACACTGGTGGTGATGATGTGGTTGGTCTCTTTGAGGATCCCAACTCTCCAGCCAATGTCGCGGGTCAGCTCATCCATTAGCTTGAGCTGACCCTTGGAGTCGTCCCCGTCCACCTTCCTCTTCTTCCGGCTGGTCCCTTCTGAGGGTCCGGACTCGTCATCTCCGGACGACGCGGAGGAGCTATGGATGCCCGGGCTCTCCGTCTCGGGTTCTTTCCCCCGAGTCCTCTTTGGGGCCTTCCGGCCTTCCGGAGTGTTGGTGGTGGCTGCCTCTGGAGCTGGCTCCTCCTCCCCGGACTCTCCTTCTTCAGACTCGTCCCCTCCGTACTTCTGGAAGTTGAGGACTACGTCATACGTCCGGATCTCCGCTGGGGTGAGCTGTTGGTGGTGCGCATAGAGGTGCACCACATAGGATGCCAGGGGTGTTGCCGTCTTCTTCACCCTCTGGAGATCGGCCACCAGACGGTTGATCATGTCCGTCATGAGTGTTCCCCAATCCACTACTATCTTCTCTCGTAATGCCCCAAGGAAGGTACAGGCCGACTTCGCTACCAACCGCTTCAGCTTTTCCAGATGGAAGATAGGGTTTAAAAATCCTAGCACGAGCTGGGCGTCCAGGTGCTTAAGGTCCTGCAGGTTGTAGCCGTCCTTCGGGTCTGCCGAGTTACCAAACTCGTCCGCCAGGAACTCGTCCCGCCGTTCTACTACCTTGGTGCGGCCGGCCCGGAAGTCATATGCCTGGGACCACTCCGGGACTCCCCAACTTTCCGGATGGGCCGTCATCAGTCCCTTGTACTTCTTGTCCGGGGTGCCTATGAGTTCCCGGACGTAGACCTCCTCCCGCATGCCCCATGGAACTTCGAGTAAACCCTCGCAGCCCATTTTTCTTCAGCCTCGACTTGAGCAGGTTGAACTCTTCCAAGTCTTATGGAATATCCGGGAGGACGCGTGCTAAGGGTGGAAACACAACAGCCGGTTCTTCATCTCTCCGGCCGTGCCCTTCCCTATCCGTCCTCTTCTTCTTTGTCATAGGCACAGACTTCATGGGCCCTGCCTATTACCTCACAATCCCTCGAGGTTGTCCCTGCACGCACCAACCTCACAAAGGCCCTCCCTAACGGACGCACGTCCGTTCTAACCGTCTGAATTCCAAACCCTAACGGCAAGCGGTTAGCAAAACCGTAAGTGTGAGAGCGGGAATGAGAGCAAAAGAAAGAGAGAGAGATAGCCTCGACACGAGAAGACGGAGTGAGAAGAAAGAGTGTCCCGCCAAACCCCAGCCTTAAGTAGTCTGGCCGTTTGTACAGTATCATGATGACAGTTGATGGCGACGGTTCCGGCTGACGGTTCCGGCTGACGGTTCCGGATGACTGACTGCCCTGGAATTCCGGGAACTGCTCCGGCTAAGATTTTACCAACTTTTGGCTTAATTAGGGTTTGCAGTCCTACCCATCCGCCCTTATTTCTACCTGGAGATTATAGGCTGTATTCTGGGGCGGACTAACATAACTATTAACTATTTTTTTTTTGTTTTAGCCGGATTTTATAGTTATCTTCCGGCACCATGTGGAAACGGAGTCCCACAGTTTAGATCACAAAGCCTCGGTGTTAACTACACCAATTACCTCGCTCTTCGTACGCGTGTTGTCTCCTCGTACATCCTATCTCGTACGTCCTACCTCGTACGTCCTACCTCATACATCCTACCTCGTACGTCCTACCTCGTACAGGTAGTAAGGACTTTTATTATTAAAACTTTAGATTAGATGTGGGGCTTATCTTTACACCTAAGCACAATATGGACATCCGGAGTACATGCGTACCCGGAAGGGGGTTATATCACCACGGATGATGATCCGAGGACTCACAAAGATTTTAGTGTGTCGACACAAGTAACGACTATCCTTCCTCCCATTCTCTCCTTCTAACTCTACTCACTCACTTGGATGTTTGTGGTGTCACTGAGATTTCCCCCGAAGAGGTGTTAGACCTGTGTTTCCGAAACTACGAGTGGCGTAATGTAAGTGAGCAAGGGGCCTACCCGCCCACTATCTGTCCTCCTCCTAGTCTCCCTCCACATCCGCTGCGGTTGGAGGTAAGATGCTTTAGGGAACGATACGAGCCTTCACAATCGGCACCAATCTGATGCCGGAAGGTCACTCAAGACTTGCTATGACCCTTACACATCCGTCACTTCCTCGTCTTCCTTCCCCAAACACTTGCAATCTCAAATGTTATTCCCACCCACACGTACTAATCTACTTGATGGAACAAGGAAACAATTGTAAGTGTTAGTATTAGTGTTAGAGTCTCACCCCTACAAACCATCTCCCCACCTCACCTATTATTCCCATCCACCCGGACTAACTCTACTTGATGGAACAAGGAAACAATGAGTTGATAGTTAGTATGAATTTGAGGAGTCGACTACTTGAAATGGCACTCATAGTCATGTATGGAATCCGAGCTCTCAAACCATCAAAGGTTTTCTGAGAGCGTAGATTTAGAATTAAACTGAAAGCGAATACACACATCAAGCAATGAAGAGAGGTGCCCCGAGACTCCTCTCTTATACTGCAGCAAACACACACTAACGTCCAAAGCAAACGATAACTTCTAACTAGAAATGGTGCATTAACTACTCTTGGCGGCGGTGGCTGCCACTCCACACGACGTGCACCGTCAGAAGATAATTTGTTACACAAATCTCAATGCAAAACTAAATCAAAACCCAAAGTCAACCGGGGGCCTAATCCCGGAATGAACAGTGCCCTACGAACCAAGATCCTTACCCTACAGACATAGGGTTCTACCTACCCTGAGCCAACTCCTCGAGTCTCTTCTTCTCTTCCTTCCTTCTACGCTTCTTGGAGCTTTGGCTCAAAGATGGAGTAGGTGCGGCCGTAGCAAGGGTCATCAAAGGTGCCAAGGTGACATTTGCGGGCTAAGGCGGAGTGGCCAAGGAATGGGACACGGTTTCTCTTGCAGAGAAAGTGGTGCCCGTCCTGGTCGAGGTAACTGGTAAGGAGACAAGAACTGGAATAAACTCGGACCGAGCTGGAAGAATCGGTACCTGGTTCGGAGTCGTCATGATATCCGGGCCGGATGTAAGGACCAGGAGGTGCCAGTGAGAAGAAGTCTCATTGGTAGTCTTTCCTAGGGGAAAGACACTCGATAGTGGGACTATAACTGGTGCAGAGCAAACGGTGTCGATGCAGGGTGGCTGGCGATGACGGATCAAAGGTGGAGGTTCCACCCCTTGATCGGAGCTCTCCTTCCAACCACTCTGTGTCTGGGTGGTGATTTCTAAAGGAGATGGTCTCGCAGGAACACTCGTAGGTCGTACGAGAGGGGTTGGACTGTCAAGGTCCACCACAGTCTTCCCCTTGTTGTTGCCTGTGCCGCGATCTTCCGTGTCGGAGTCCGAATCTCCGTCCTTGCTTGAGTTGTCGGAGTCATCCATGAACTTGGGTAAGATGTGCGTGAGGTTGCTTACCAATAATCTCATGCTGGCATAAGCCTCCTCAACCTTTACGGTTTGTTCCATCATGAATGCGATCACCCTCTTGCTCGAAACGTGGTCATCTCTCTCCAACCTAGCATCGAACATCCGGGCCTTGAGTACAACATCTGCAGGTAGGTGCAAAGCATCCTTCATTGCTGTAATGCTTCCACTGAGGCATTGGCTTGGAGAAGAGCCTCCTTTTGCCTCTTCTCTGCCTCCAAGGCCCGACTCTTCATCTTGGTCATCTCAAGGGTGAGCCGGTGGACCTTCTGCTCCATACTACGGAGGTCACTTGCTCCTCCTATACGTTCCTTGATCGTGGTGACTAGTCCTTGGATGGGTGGGTTGCCCACCAAGTTGCTCACATGTGCCAATGTCTTGTTTGTGTCTTCTACGTACACACGAAGGGCCTCAATTAGCTCGGATGCCCGGTATGTCTTGTCTCTGAGGTGTGCGGGTCCGGTAACTGCTGCGCGGAGTGCGGCTCGGGTCTGACTAGAAGGGGCTTCTCCCTCTCTCCTTCTCTGACGCTTGGGAGGTGGAGGTGCTTCTTCTTCTGATGGGGAGGAAGTGCTTCCTCCTTCAGAGCCTAACTCGAACTCCGATTCTGTCCCCTAGAACTTCTTCATCATCAAATGAGTCCCATACGCCGTCGTCTCCTCTGCCGTTGTTTCCTTGAAGTGATGATAGAGGTGGATCAAGAAGGGACAAAGAGGAGAGCGCTTGGCATTGCTAACACTCTTTGTCAACCGGAGTACCACGTCCTTCACGATGATGGCCCAATTTACTATCCTCTCCCTTAGATACGATCCGTACACGGTATCGGCAAGGGTCACGGTGACCCGTGTAGGTTTTTCAGGGTGTAGAATTGGTACGAGGAATGCAAAGACCGGTCGGGCTCGAGGATCTATGCAATCCTTCAACCCGTACCCATTCTTGGAGTCCTTGGTGCTAAATCGTCCCTTGGCATACTCCTCCTTCTTCAAACTCGTCCATCCTGCACCTTGCCAGGGAAATTCGTACACCTCCTGCCATTTTCCCATTGTCCACCAACTTGGGCAAGCACGGATACTATCCCCCTCTAGTTCCGACAATGAGTCCTGCCTTAACTCCTGCACGGTGGACTCAATGCAAAAACTCCAACAGAATTTGAGAAGGGAGAGGCATCCCATGTGAAGTAGATCCTTCTTGAGTTCGGTAAGCTCAAGAGGATCCTTGGGAATGGCAGCGGAAATGGCTTTAATCGAGGCCATTACCAGATTGGGAGAGGCCATGACCCCCCCTCTTACTCCCTCGTTTTACTTCCTTCCCTCCTGCTGGGAAGTTCGTAGATACCGGTTCCTCCCTTGTGAACTTCATGTCCCGCGCTCCGGGCTGGACCTCCGTTCCGCGTTGGACTTGGGTGCTGGGCTGGAAAAGGTCGTCCCTATCTTGATCACCTTACCTTAACTCTGGCTGGACTCGCACATGTTCGTCCTCGTCTTTGACTCACCGAGCTCAATTGCCTACTGGGTCTCTACTCCGGGCTGGACTTGTGTGCCGGGTTGAATAAGATCGTCCCGGTCTTGATTACCTGGCTCAGCTGCCTCGCACAGGTTCGTCTTTGTCTTAATTCACCGCGCTCAGCTGCCTGCTGGATCCCTACTCCGGGCTGGACTTGTGTGCCGGGCTGGGCAGGGTCGTCCCGGTCTTGATTACTGCGCTCAGCTGCCGCTGGATCCCCGCTCCGGGCTGGACTTGTGTGCCGAGCTAGACAGGGTCGTCCCGGTCTTGATTTCCTTACTTTAGCTCTGGCTGGACCTCCGTTCCGGGCTGGACAGGGTGCCGGACTGGACAGGGTCGTCCCTATCTTGATCACCTTACCTTAACTCTGGCTAGACTCATACAAGTTCATCCTCGACTTGATTCACCGAGCTCCAGCTTCCACCTTCATCCGCTCCAACGTCCACCTTAATGCTCTCGGCTCCAGTTTCCACCTTCAGCTTCCACCTTGATGCTCCAGCCTTGACCTTGATGCTCCAGCGTCCACCTTGATGCTCCAGCTTCCACCTTGATCGGCTCGGCTCCAGCTTCCACCTTGATGCTCCAACGTCCACCTTGATGCTCCAGCTTCCACCCTGATCGTTGCTCTCCAAGTCCTGCTGTGAGGAAGAGCAACCTGGTAGGTCGATTAAGTAGTAGACTCGAAGAGAAGATTCCCGCGCGGTGCAGCCGAAGGCTCTGCTCTTGTTCTGTCTAGCTCGTCCGGGCTTTACAACTCACCTACCGAGCTTTACAGCTTGCCTACCGGCTTTACAGCTCGCCTGTAGTTTGCCTTCAGGGCTTTAAAGCTCGCCAAGCTTGGAGGCTGGCTACGTGGTTTGAGCTGGCCCGGGTCTAAGGTGGGCTGGCCCGGGTCCGGGCTTGGGCTCCGGGGTTGGGATCCGGGCTTGGGCTCAAGGCTTCGGGGTTCCGGGCTTGGGGCTGGTCCAGGTCCATGCTTCATGGTTTTAGGGTATCCTAATAATCCCCATTAATTACTTTTCCTAACTTATCTAATAAATTATACTAAAGTAGTATTAACCTAAAACCTGAAATAGTTTGTTTAGGATTATCATAGTTAACCTTTTAACTAAAAAAATTTGAAAATTTATGGCACGACAACGTCAGCCCCAGCGGAAGCTTCCGGGACCTCCCGAGCCTTCAAGTCCGGACAGCCGCTCCACCAGCCCGGACAGCAACAGCAGAAGAACCAGAAACGCCTTCCAGACCAATGAAGCAGGTGCCTCCCTCCGTCCCAGAGCCGCCAGTTACCATTCCGGCACGCCTGGAAGCCAACGCAGCACCATCAGAGGTAACCCCTACGCACCGCAGCAGTAGGAAGAAGAACCACGTTACACCGTAGATAGGGACTTCTAGTGCTTTCAGTTTGATAGCGACTAACAATGGGGCTCAGGGTTGCACCCGGCTATCACACCATAGGCTAAAGAAAACCCTAAAGTAGGTTTTTGTTAGATCCGAGAAAACCGGATATGAGTTCTGGAAATTTCGGATATGAGTTTTGAATTCTGGATTTCTAGGGATAAGATTCCCTTTACTTTTAGGATAGAATTTTCCGGATTTCCAGCTCATAGGATAGGATCTTAGGATCAGGAGTTTGTGGTTACTTAATAGATGAGCCTTAGTCGGCTCATGGTCTTGTTTTCTCTTTCATGAAGAGTATTTTCTATTAGTATACTTTCTCTTCTTGAACCTATGGGGATGGAGTACATGTTTGTGGAGAGGAAATAAGGTCCATTGTGGTTGATGTGTAGTGAATTAGTTCTGATGTGTGAAGTGTTACAAGGGTTGCACCTAGTACAACCGGTTGGGGCTTGCTTCAAGAGATCGCCTGGAAGAGCTGAAGAGGGTAGGTAAAGTCTGACGACCCACAGTGACCGGAAGAAGCCTGGAGGGGGAGGGAGGGTACCGCATGGGTGAGCCTGGTAGCTCCCAGGGCACGGAGAATCCGTGTGAACCCAGATTCCGGTTGCGGCCGGAATTTCCCCTTACTAAAGAGGAAAAAGCCTGAGGTGTATGTCTAGAAGGGAGTCTTCGTGCAAATCTACCACACTCATCCCATAGAACCATTATGCATCAAACGAGAATGTCGTTGTAGTCCGGACGAACCTCTGAGTGACCGTATCCGGAAGACCTTCTGGATGATGTGAGAGTGTGAATCCGGAAGCAACAAACCAACTATCGGTTAGAGAAATAGAAAAAGTGGGGTGTCTAGCCACTATAAGTCCTGGGGCAGTGGATGTCTAGCCACTTTAAGTCACAAGACAGTGGGGAATCCCGCCACTTACACAAAACAGAATCAGTGGTACCCGGCCACTCGGTTAAAAACTCCGGAAGAAAACTCCGTCTGAAGCTATCCGGAGTCCGGAAGGATCCGGATAAGTAGATCGAGGGATGATTAGGAACTAAGTTCTAACCGATAGAGAATAGGGTGGTAGTAGTTATACTTATCATTTGAGAAAGGAACAATAGGTCTTTGCGGGAACAAATTTAGAGCGGATATTCCGGATACATTTAGCTCCACTTAAGTGTCATCCGGAGGAATACTCACTCTACGAACTGCAACAACCCCTTATCCCTCCTTCCTTAATTCTACGTGAAGGCTAACCCTGGTTCAAACTAATCCTCAAACTTAACTATTTGGTTTAACTTTAACACCCTAAACTACCTAACTAAATTTTTTTTGAAAATCCGTGGTACGACACCATGCGGAAAAGATTGGCTCTGGTTGTTGATTTGAATAATCCAGAGGTGTCGGCCCTATGTCTGCGTGATCAAACGGAGTTCTTCAAGCGGGCCATGCCGATGGCTATAGAAAACTTATCCATCGCTTAGCACCGTGACACATTGCGGTATGCTCGTATTCATAGCGGTGCCTACCAACCTCAGGTGCAGTGTTTTCCCATGGGGGATTATGTTTATCTGTTGTGTGAGGCGCCTACGAGATTGGACCTCAAGGCTGTGCATACTATTCTTTGCGCGAAGGATGTGTTGCCCAATGGTATTTTGCTGTTGAAAGGCAAGGATGGCCGAAAGTGTTGGAAACACTCTAAGAATTGTGCTATGTGTCATTTATCCATTTATGGCTCCGTTCATCCCGAGTTGGCCGTTGTGCCAGACGGCCTTCCATTTTTTGGTGTGGTGAAAAGAAAGGCACACCTACAATGTTGTTATGCAACCATCGTTAGCGTGGATGGCATATGGCTTGCTTAACGCCATGTCTTTCTATGCTTCCGCCCAGGGATTTGATTTGCCTTTGTTTTAGGAGGTTTTTGAGCCACGTTTCATCCAATGAGACCGCTTGAATTTCTCCTGGACTTGTTACGTTCTGGTGCCCTGCCATCCAAGTGAAGGTCTTGGTTTTGTTTCAGGGACAGACAACGTGGAGATTGACCAAGGGATTGGCAACAAAGTTGCCTAGGGTGATTAAGGATGAGGCTCACATTGCACCCCGCCTACTCTCTCTTAGTTACTTCTCCATGTGCTTATTGATTTATCGACAGACGTCATCTTCAATTGGATGCGTACAGTTGTTGCAATGACATCACTGTGGCAATAGTCTTCCTAGAGCTGTTGAGGGTGTATTGAGCATAGTTATGCTTGGCTATGTTTTTTGTTTATTTGATGTTGGTTGTGATTCTTGATCTGTTGTGACTAGCTATCTTCTTTTATACAACAACTAGAATCCAACTATTTTGAAGTGTTTTTTGTGTAAAATTGTCACGGCACCTTAGGGGTTAACTGCATGAAGTTTGAACAATACAAAACAACACAAAGAGCGCGCCAAAGTGAGCCACACCAAAGACACAACCAAACCACTAATTAAGCTCATGAACCCAAGTCACCCAATGACTTGTGTACTACACACAACCTTGAAACAACCCCAACTAGCGTCAAAGCTGGTGGTGGCTTTGATCCTATTTTGATTGGAGTTTATTGTCATGATATGACCCTAAGCAGCACTGCCATAGTCCGTCAATCCTTGCTAGATGACACTCTATACCTTATGCTCACTCCATCATTGTTGATTGAACACCCCGTCATTTCTTGCAATCCAGAAAATCCATAGCATGATGCCCCTTTGCAAGAGCTACCTCCAAGCTCCAGTGAATTTTCACTATTATTACAAATCATTTATACTCTAATAATAAAAAGAAATGCCCTATGCTTGGTAGTTAATACTAGGGTGCCTAGTATCGTGCCACGGTGGGTCTCAAACTGAGAGGGTTGATTAGCAAATGAGAGTTGCCGACTAGTAGAGGAGGTACATATGCTTTGGGGCCCGCCGTTGGAGTTAAAGTGCCAACCAGGCGATTTTGGTCAATTTTGCAAGAATATTGTTGCAAAGAATGCTAGATTTAGGTTTCAATTCTCTTAGTTTTTGAGATTTGTTGATAGTTTACATGTATGATTGAGCCGGGATTTTGTGACGTTGACTAGGTGTTTTGTTGTTTGTTTTGACTGCTCTTCCATGCTGTTTGTATGAAGTTGTCCACAACAACGATTTCAAAAACATATATGTGTGATGAAAATTAAAAAGAGGAGATTATCGTAAACTAGTGGGAAGAATTTAGTATAGTAACTAGGCCTAAAACCCATGAAAGTTAGGTTTTTGATAGAAAGGGACTGGAAAGAATGAACCGGGACCTATTCTATGATTCTAGAGGAAAATTTGGGTAGACCAGTATAATCCTTGATGAGATAAGTTTGCACTTGGTTGTGAAAGTCTTGTTGAGTCGATAAAGAACCAATAGGAAGCGGTCAGGTCTAGAGTAGTAATTAGACCAAGTCTAGGGTAATCGGACCGTAGTACTAAGAGTAGGTACTATTGACTATCTAAAAAGGGAAAGCAATTGGTGTTTTAAGGGGAGTTGCAGACACCATGATAGTGAGCCGATGATCAAAGGATGGAGGGAAGGAGGATGGGAGACAAGGAGGATCTTCAGTACATACTAGGCAAACGATTGAAGGACCAGACACAAAAGAGCTGGAGAAGCAATCCTACAGGGACAACATGGTGGGACAAGTACTTCAAACGACATCAATATTTGCCTTCTGATTGAAGGAGGCTATTCCTTCCATCATGGCTCTACTAAGAGGCACAAGCCAAGATACAAGTGACACAAAGACAAGCCAAATATGAGTTTGAAAAGGGAGTAGAGAGTGGAAGTAGCAAAGAATATGGACGGCCAAAGACTACGCTTGAAGGAAAGCAAAACAAAGAGATCAGCTTGAGACTTCATGGACATGGAGCTAGTAGAGATGGACTCATTACAAGAGATCCACACTGGTTATACCTAGAACACCAGAGTTTTAGGATAAACAACCGGGTTGAACTTCCAGAATTAGCAAAAAAGAGATATGATAAGGAAGTATGAAGGCTTGGCAACTTGTTCAAGGAAGGCCAAGAGGGGGTTTTCAACCAAGTAGGTACTATTTAACAACAATGGAGATTGACCGGTGCAACTACAAACATGTATGTTCATTATCTAGACTTGGAGCAAACTTGACTACCGACCCTAAAGCAGGCCAACTAACCCTCAACCCAGAGACCAAATCCTAATTGACCTGTCAAACGACCATGGAGGAAATGAATAGGAAGATAGTAGGATTGACCAAAGAATCGCAAACCTAGAGCAAGATACTCGATCCCAGGATCCTCCGAGTGGAACCACGGTCCACCCGACACTATTCCAATCCAGAAGACCAACAATTGATTTTTTAATGAATGAATACTAGGAGGAAAAGTTTGAAAAATGCTAGGAGGCTAGGAGCGATGAGGTTGTTGTGGGAAGGAATTCCCACTTGATTCCGGAACAAGCACTAAATCCGGAAAGAAATTGGAGAATATTAAAAAAAACTAGGCCATAAGCTTTGTTTTAATAGCATAAATAGGTCCGAGGTAGAAATAGAGTCTCACTACAGAACTGGCATCCTTAAAACATGACAGTTCCTGTACTTTTCCATAAATCTATAAGCCGGACTACCGTAGAATCCGGAACCGGTCGTAACAATCCGGACGGTATCCGGATCTGGAATCGTCATCATGACTCTCAACGGGCATCCGTAGTACGTACATCGTGCCAGATTTAAAACGCGTCTCTCAAAAGAAGGTGCCATCATTTTTTGTTTGTCGTTTCTGCGCTCTCTGCTCTCCCTGCTTCCCTCTGCCTTCCGTCTTTTGGTTTTCTATTTTAGAAGTAGTTCTAGAAACGAGGGTTTTGGTAAGGTCAATGCGAGAGGGTGTGTTGGAAAAGATTGCGAGGCGCAAGGAGACTGAGAGGTGGGGCCCGATGGCAACAAAGAAGGGCAAGACTCCAGCGGCCGGAACCCTATTGCTCCAGAAGATGGCTCCGGAATTGCCAACTTTCCAGGAGGAGCTTAGGGTTCTGGAGAGTTACTTGGAGGTCATCAGTTGCAACGGCCTATTGGGAGCGTCATGGGCCTTCCAAAGGAAAATATTGGTGGCCGAGCTTGTAGGAAAGTCGCCGAACTAGTACGACGGCCGCATCTGGGCTCATCCGGAAGAGTGGACTGCTGCAACATGGAGGGACACCTACGGCTTCTGGCAGGGGGTAGTGAAGGTGGTGGAGCGCAACGACGACTTCTTGAAGGGGGAATTCTTGCAAAAGGCCAACCCCAAGGATGGATACGTCTTTGGTGATCTCAAGGATCCGGACGCCAGGTTAGTGATTGCTTTCCTAAACCCTATTTTCCATTCGGAAAAGCCAAAGAGGGTAGTCGCAAAGCTAACCAGTCTGTTCCAGGGAGCAATGAGGGAGAAGTATATGGTAGACTGGGCAACCCTGATGGGAGACCAAGTCAACCGGATGGTCAAGAACCTTCCAAAGGTGAGGAAGACAACAACGCTCCTTTCCACATACGTGGCGCATCTGTACGCCAAGAAGAAGGTGCTGAATTCGGTGGAACATGATGAATTTGACAAGCTTCTAAACATCCAATCTTATGGCAGGTGGGAGACGGAGGACAAGAAGGAGGACTTTGAAGACACGGAGTCACCAACATCATCCCCGCTCGTCACTAGGAGATCCCGGAAGTGGAGCAGGTCAGTCCAGAAGAGTCCAGAACCCGCTGGTGGAGAGGGCGACGCAGACCTAGATCGAGTTACCACCCTCTGGAGCGCAACCGGCTGAACCCGACCACACCGAAGTAGAGCCGGGACCGGCTTTTTCCTAGCCATGACCGGCTGCATTTTGGAGGATATTACGGAGCTCTGCCACCATGTGGTCTGGGGGTGAGGATCGAGGACGGAAAGATCAGGGATCGAACGGCCATGATAATGGCCATCATGGAGGAGGTGGGGACAAACGACTCCGTCTATCTCCTTCCACGACTTAAGGAGCTGACGGCCAAAGAAGGCTTACTCCGGCAACAGGAGCAGCAGCAAACCATCCTCACCCAAACCAATGTCCGGCTCTGGAAACGGGTGAAGCATGCGGAAGCTCCTCAGGAGGGGGCCCAAAAGACGAGAGCCGAGGCGGAAGCAAAGGTCTATACTTCTGCCCAAGTCTTGACGGAGGTTCGCACCGCCCTTGACTTTCCAGTGGACTCCATCAAGAAGGCTCTCCTCTACATTGAGAGTCTGCAGAAGGACGAGAAGCTCAACTGAGGATAGGTCATCCGCTTCCTTTTGGACCACAACCGGAAGATGGAGAAGACTTGGAGCAAGATGCAAGAGCCGGTGAAGAATCTGATCCCGGCAACTCTGAAGGCATCCGAGACTCAAGTTCCGAATGAAGCACTTGCAACGCCGACAAGGGCCGGGCCATCCGGACCTCCACCCGGACCCGCAGCTGGAATTCCACAAACACTGCCCCGAGGTTTCAATGATCTCATTGGGACTCCAAATTTAGCCTCTCCTATGAGTTGAAGCAAAGGTACCCTTCTCCAGCACAAAGACCCTTCAGAAGTGGCAGAGCGTCATGTCGGAAGGACTCTCGCAGGAACCCCCTCTTCCCTTCCATATTCCATCGGAGTCTCCTTCCCTAGTTCAATAGTGGGCAACTCCTCCACCTCGCGGCCGAGTGGTGATCGACATGGATATCAGTCCCAGTGGAAGTTTTCGAGACCTTCCCGACACTCGAGTACGGTCACTTTCACCAGAGACCGGAGCACCAACAACAGGAGACTTGGAACCCTCTTCCGGTTGGAAGGACAAGGAGCTAGAGTCCACTCCGGAGTAGCGAGAGACTAGTACGGCCGCAGAAGAAGTAACCCCTAGTCGTAGGAGTCTTAGAAAGAAAAGCCAGATTACTCCGTAGTTCGGGTCTTTAGGTGGCTAGGTTTAGTAGCGATTAACGATGGGGCTCAAGGTTGCACCCAACTACCAAACCCTAGGCTAAACAATTCCATAAACTGGCTTTCTAGTTAGGAGCGGAAAAATCGGATCTCAGATCCATAGATTTCGGATCTGAGATTTGAAATCCGGATTTTGAGGGATAAGATCTTTTTACTTTTAGGATAAGATTTCCCGGATTTTGCGTGGATAAGGTAGAATTTAGATTTAGAAAAACTTAGTTGGTACTTAGTAGATGAGTTATAGGAAACTCATCATCTTGTTTTCCTTCGCTGAGAGCGTTTTCTATTCAGCACGGTTTTGTTATCTCAAAACTTGTGGTGATTGAGTGTTCTCTTGTAAGGAACAAATCCATTGTAGTTGGAGTATGGTGATTTAAGTTCTTATGTCTTGAGTGTTGAAAGGGTTGTACTTAGAACAACCCGGTAGGACTTGCATTGGGAGATTGCTCGGAAGAGCTGGAGGAGGAGTTAGGGAGGGACGTGACAGTCTGCAGGGTCCGGAAGTAGCCTAGAGGGGAAGAGACGTATTGCAGATGGTGTGCCTGGTAGCCTCTAGGGCACGGAATATCCGTGTAAACTCGGATTTCGGTTGAGGCCGGAATCTCCCCCTACAATAAGGAAAAAAGCCCAATGTCTATGTCTAGAAGGAAGTTCATTTACCAAACTGTGAACCTCACTCAGTAGAACCATTGTAGTACCAACCAGAATGTTGTTGTAGTCCGGATTAACCTCTGCGTGACCGCGTCCGGATGGCCATCCGAATGTTGTCACTACCTTTATTCTTTCAATAAAAAGCCTTGAAAGAACATGCAATATCCCAATCAAACCGATTAAAAAGAAATTCACACAAATCAACACCATTGCTACCCAACACGCGATGTTCACACTTCTACAGAAACCAAAGCCTGAAAATAACCAACCTCTTCCGAAATTGCACGATGCTTTCTAATATCGTACGCATAAGTCTGATTCGGACACCCCCAATGCGAACCAATTTTTTTAAACATAATGCTTTGGACAGAATGGATATCGCCTAGGTATTTCATTGGTATTGCCTAGATATTACAAGGGTATGACCTTGGCATTTCATAGGTATCACTTTAAACCCTTTGAGTCTTAGTTCCATACTACTAAACCTATGTCCAGTGGACATGGATTCAGTGGTGGAATGAACAGACACTTTATTCACGCCGGCCCCCCCATTCAGAGATTGGAGTTCTACTTCTTCTTTTTGTATTTTGTTTGCTTATGCAATCATTTCTCTACTTCTATTCAACTTCAATAGGTTATGGCCCCACTCATGTGAGTTCCACGTGTAGAATTTTGGTGCAAATTGGATAGAAAGAGGTCTTGGAGTCTTTGAATGTTGGAGGTGCACAAGATCCAATTTGGGGCATTGGAGGTGCACAAAAGTTGATAGAAGAGTACTGGAACATTGAAAGTGATTGAGATGGTACAAAAAGTTTCTTTGAAACATTGGTAGTGTATATTTAAGCTTGTGGACTTTGTAAATGTTAAAGAACGTATGTGCACGCTTTCTTCTTCGTGACATGTATTGACTTGCAAGGGATACTGGGGCTTATTTTTCATATTTTTATACTTCGTTGTGGGTAATGACTTTGTAATGCTAAAGATAGTAGGGACTTATTTTGCACAATTTTTTTCTTCATGATCAATGTCGAAGTGAATTTGAGTGTTTTTAAAGGTACACAAGTGAAATGGACTCATTGAAGTGTGTGAGTTTATTACTTGCACAATAGAGCCTTAAAGGTGCTGATGTTTTTGAATGAGGTGCAAAGTAGCATACTTGAGTTCTTGAAAGGATTGATGTCAGTTTATTAGGTGTATATATGCGCTTTGGAGCCTAGAAAGGGCTCATTTGAGTGATTGAGGCGCAATAGTGCACATTGGAATTAGTATTGGAGTACAAACATGGCAAGTTATGATGGTGAGAGTGCTAGAGTCATTAACAAGTTCAAGGATGAGAACTTCAACCTTAAGAAGTTCAAGATGGAAATGATGTTGGCTTCCATGGGACCTTTGGGAGATTGTAAATGATTTTGAGGAGCCTCTACCCTTTGACGTCATCTCAAAAGCCAAGAAGAACTATGATTGATGTGCATAGAAAGCTATGTTGGCCATTGGACTCAACTTGGTGAATAATCAACTTGCCCATATCAGAAGTTGCAACGGACCGGGGGAAGCATGACGTACCTATGCATCATCCACAAAATGAAGTGCTTGTCCAACATCATGTTTATTTGCCGCAAGTTCTTTACAATCAAGATGCAAGTGGGAGACGGCTTAAACATTGAATCAAGTCAAATAAATGAAGGCACTTGCGGATCAACACATTTGCTTGGATGTCCCTGTGAGAGATGAAGATGTGGTCATGACCTTACTTGACAGCTTGCCGCCCTCATTTGAACATTTGATCACCGCCTTGAAGACCTTGTACATGAAAGACCTCACCATGGAGTTTGTAACGTCGCGGTTGATAAACAAAGTGTTCAAGCACAAAGAAAAAGACCCCGATGGCAACAATGCGACCTTGGTGTCAAGACAAACCAAGTGGGGTGGCTCATCTTCCCGTAGTGAGCTCAAGGTATGTTACAATTGTCGCAAACCGGTCTACGTTGCTCGAAATTGCCTTTGATCCCTAAAGGCCCAAGTGTCCCTTAGAGGGACAATTTTGATTTTGGGCAAGTTCCTAAAATTTGAAAAAAATCTTTTAAAAAAAACTTTAATACTAGATTTTTTTAATAAGAGTTCCATGGTGATATTTTTATTTTTATTTTTGGATTCATGGTTTGAAAAATAGTACCACTCAAAGTTAGAAATGGAGAATCCGGGCAGCTCCAATTTTTTTCTAGAAGTCTCTATTGACATTGAGATTTTCCATACATGTAGAGAATATTTGCTTCTTTGAAGACGTAAACAAAAATTCTTGTCCTTAGTGTAAAAAATCATTTTAACTCAAGTCAAACATATTTACACATTTCGGGCAAGCGGGGGAAGAAAACTGCATCTTTTTTAGATAAAACCTAGAGATCTTTATATTTTTCACTTTTTATTTTCTCTACAACAATATGTGGTGTAAACCTTTTTATTGACCGTTTAGATGATCATTCTCAAAAAAATAAATCGTGAATTGACAATATTTGAACGTCTACTCCTTGCACACTTGTTTTGAATATGCTACACCTCTTCTCTACCTCTAAAAATTGGTGTATACAGAACTAACATCATGCTTAACACAATGGTAAAATATTTAGACCTTGTATAGTGCAATAATTTGATACCAAGTGAAGTCAAAGTCTGTTGATCCACTCGACGCAGGGAAGAAAATGAACCATTTTCTTGACTTCAAACACTATAATCTTTCTATCCATGTGGTCAAAGTGTATGAAATTTTGTGAGTATGTTACTTAGTAAGTTTTAATGGAGATCCTACAGTCAAAAGAATAAACATAAGTTTGAATTTCCTTCCTTTCTCATTGCACTAGAATCAACAATTTTTGGTGTGAAGTTGTCATGGGCCTTTTGGGGTTAAGAAGTGGGAGTAGAAAAATACAAACCAAGAAAAGGAGCACAAAAATGCTAACCATGCCGAAGGAGATGATGACTACTCATTTACTCACGATGGACCACATTCAAAGTCCATGTGCAAGTGGATTGTGGATCATATGTTATAAATAAAGGCCTTTGAAAGAAGGCAATACCTCACTCTAAGCATTGTTTGAAAAATATTGAGTATTTCATTCACTTGTGCAAACATTTCTTTACTTCTATTGAATTTCAATAGCTATAATTAAAAGCATTAGCCTATTTCAAAAACATTTTGAGCTTTTTTGAAATATATTTTAAAATTTTGTAATGACACTTTCAAGCCATGGTCAACAACAAGAGAGCCTTTAGTTGCCTCTTTTAGAGCACCTGCTCGAATGGGTTGTTGCTAAATACGCAGAGTGGGATGCGGGGCTGGCCAGACTATTGTCGCTTGTGCCTACACGGCAACCACAGGAGCCCAAATATCAAATTTCATGTGTGAGGTTCACATTGTCTACGCCCGCTCCGTCTCATCAACTCATAGTTCGTTAACTCTACATTGTGCTTGCAACCTTACGGCAACCTCCCATGAATTTCTCTTCTTTTGCCATCCCAACATGCTTTGGCGTGGAATAAAGTTCTTACCGTGGAGAGGTTTGACTTCATTTTTTTTGCTTTAGCATGCTCCTTGGCCGGTGCAGCTACCCTTATTAGAAGACCTATTACTAGTATCATTTCTAAACTTGGAGATATCAAATTCCACAATCACTCTTTCTCTTTTCCATCTTACAAACCTAAGACATATGGGGACACTTTAATTTGAAGCCACCTTAACCCCAAAAGGACCAAGTGTATGTATGGCCATGGAGAATTGACCGCCTCACTCATCCTTATCCAAGGTGGCCACAAGGTGGTGGGGCCAAACCTAGCCCCTATTTTGTTTTTGGATGGGGCCCTATTTATAGCAAGGGACAATTCCAGGGATAAACAAAGTTCGTAGGCCCCAAATTTGTCCAACAAAATCCAAAAAAAGCCTCTCGACCCCCCAAAATAAGAGGGCCTGAAAAAATGACCCCGTGTAATTAAGACGGGGGCCCACCTCTTGTAAGGACGAGCCAGGGGTCAATTCTCCCTAGCTGTGTATGTATGGGGAAAATTCATTTCCACTTTGTCTATAATTATCTTTCAATCCGCACAATCAAAATTCACAATATGTTTTGCCACACCATTTGAATAAGTTGAAAAGAAGATTCTACAGTTACATTCTCAAAAGTTCATATTGACAGTTTTTAATCAATGGAGTAGAATTCCTCTAAAATGCATTGGTCATTGAGGTGCATAAAGGAAATTGACTTGCATTGGTTCATGGTTCTCAGCATGCCCCATTGTCTGGGATTGAATTTTCACACTAGACTAAAGTGCACTAAGGGACAAAACAAGAATCATGTGTACTATGGACATTGCAGAACACTTGGAATGGAGCTTGACTTGGAAGCTTGGCCAGACAGACAGTAAGTTAAAACAGAATTTGAGCATGAATGTCTCTTCACAACACTTTGCAGAAGGCATTGGTGAATAAGCCAAGAAGGCTGTGATGCTTTCTGCGCGGTGGCTGCAGTGAAAATGATGAACCAGCCTTTCAGATGGGACTCTGTACCTGCATCAAGCACATGATATTTTTTGCGCCGCAATCAAAACCATGGTGGAGGATTACACTGCCTGCCAAATGATCTTAGCACACGTACTATGACACTAATAATGGCCACCCATCAGAGGCTACACTAAATGAGGTAAGGAATTCACTTTTTGACAATTAGCTTTTGGCTATATTAGGGGTTCATTAAAATTCAAGGGCATCTTACCATTTGTGAGTTGAATGATGATGTCACCACTTATGACATATGAGGAATTATTTGGGTGCAGCATTTGAGTGGGTGCTGCCTATCTTGGTAGTGGCCATCCCAACCTCCAAGAGACATGCACCGTGTTTCCAATGGCATTACTTGTAATAAGTGGAGCTGGGGCGTGCGTGAGCGGCCAAATCGACATTCGGGTTCGAGCACATGAAGCCACCTGGGTGCAGAGATGCGACAGCAATGGGACCTCATAGGCTGTGGCCGGCGACCTGTAACTGGGCAAAGTCCCACGATTCGTTCAGCAGCGCAGACACATCAGACCATGCTGACATGCACAGAGCATGTCATCCAGCTTGAACATGGAGCATTTCCAGAGTCTCTTTATGGACAGGCAGGGTATTGAAGCAATATCAATGGAGGAGGTCACCCAGCAATCTTCGGATTGGGTTTACTCTCATGGAGCTTGCAACAGAAAAACCCCAATTGTGAGAAAATGGTCTTAAAAGAAATACAGTAGATGATTTTTAGGGTCGGTGATTTTGAACGGTACATACAGTTACTATTTAGAAGAAAGAATCAGAATGAAAAGAAGAAGAAAGGAAAAGAAAATCTCTAGCCCCAAAAAGTCAGTTGGAAATTGTATATACAAGCACATATTTTATTCTATATAATTCAAAAAATGTATTAATGTTTAGCAAAACTTACACCTTTGGATTGAACACTTGATTAACTTCTTTTTTTAAAAGTATGTTTACAAAAAATACAATTTTAGTTGAAACCTTGGGAGACATATGTTTTCACTTTGACCACAATTATCTTTCAAAAATCCATAAGGCCAAAATTCATGAATTTTACCACATCATCACTTATGATATTTGGAGACGAGCTTAGCATTTGAGGCCAGATTAGCTTCTGTGAGCCCCGGGTGAGGACACGTCAGCACAAATGGCAGACATGGAGATCCAGAAGAACAGTCTCTAATCGTCTCGGTGACCGTGCAACCCAGAAACTTTCCAACGGATCTCCTTATTGACCCTGGTCGAGCGTTGCACCAAACCTCTGCCTTACGTGGGTCCATTTTTCTAGCCCTGCCCGTTATAGGATTCATTAGGTTTTTTTTGGAATTTTTCTGGCCAAATTTGGGGCTTGCCGGGTCTGAAATTACCCTCACTAGCCCCCCCAAAGATCAAATAGGGCCCTCCTCCAACATAAAAATAGGGGTCAGTTTTATCCCTACCCTCCCCCATTCTTTGAAGCCTAAGGCTTGGAGCAACGCTAGACCGGGGTATTTAGGCAAATCCCTATCCAACCCACAAACCCAAGCATAGACCCGAGCACGTTTCGGCACACGTCGGTCAGAGAGGCACATATCATTAATTGGGAACATGGGCTCTACCTTGGGAACCTCGACGGGAACATTGGCTCCCACTCAGAGAACTTCCATCTTGGTTGGAACATGAATTCCACCTTGAAGCATGAGGGGCTCTGCAAATGATTACTGCTAAGACATACCCACCCCCACTACACTAAAATTGAGAATTAGTGTTAAGCACAGTAAATGATCTAAAATGTTAATAAGTTTTTACTTGTGATGAATGTTTTTACCAACAATGTTTACAATGATTCCCCTCGTTGAATAGTATCAATAGTTGTGCTCATAGTAAAAACCTTCATCTAAAGTAAAACCTTATATCATTTACAAATTAATTAGTGTGGTTACACTAATTCTCAATTTTAGTGTACTACAATTGATACTTGCCTTCGGTATGCCATCAAAATTTTAATTTTCAATAGAAGGAAATTGAGAATTACAAGTCATTAATTGTTGGAGAGGGATATAGACTTTTTGAGACTCAAAAGAGTCAACCTTTTGTTGGTGTAGAGAATGAAGATATGTTGGAACAATTAGGGTTTTTGCACAAGTAGGGTTTTTTTTGTGGAATTAGAAAGTGTATAATTTTGCTTCCAAGTAGGGATGGGGACATGTACCGGGGACCAAGGGTCAAGGACGGGGATGGGGACGGGGACGGGAACACAGGGTTGGAGATGGGGCTAGGGACGGGGCATGGGGGACGAGGATAGAAAGAAGATTATTATGTTTTCCTTAACGTTGTCCCGAGGATCAATGTTGGGGACCAGGGGTCAGAGATGGTGACGAGGTTGGAGTGTTGGGGGTGGGGACCGGGAGTTGGGGATGGAGGTGGGGCCGGAGCGTCAAGGATGAAGAAAGAAAGAAAGTTGCTAAGTTGCCCATGGGGGACAACAACTCAGTATACTATTAGACAATATTGTGAGTTTTAGGGTTATTTCCATTATTTCGCGATTGAATGACAACAAAAACCTCTGTTCTTGAGTGGAGAGCCCACCCATTTTCTTCTGCACACTTTCAACATCTCGATTGGAGATAGGGCCATTAAATTGTTTTCTCATTTTTACTTGATTATTCAAGCAACTCCGTAGCAGATTTCTGAAGAGGTCCAAGTCACCATAAACGGATGGAAAATTCCTAGAATCTTCTACAATCATCATTCTCAAATGGTGAGTGGTGGGAGGTATGGTTGGGGCCACTTTACACTATGGTGGAGAAGGCCGTCGGTCAAGATTTCACAGGGAATTTTGGAAAATGATTGGCAGAGAGTGAAAAAAAAGTCTCTCTCTTGGTCAGTGATATTCTCTAGTTCCATGTGAATTCTTGACTTGTGGCCTTCTCCATCGTAGTGTGAAGCCGCCCTAAAACCATATGTGGACAAGATCTTATGGTGCCTTTGTCTTCTACTACATATACAATGGCTTCTATTTGGTGGTCATCTAATTTTGATTCATGGTTTGGAGTGTGAGGGTGAGAAGTCTTCTTTTGAAACTTCCTCTAAAATTTACCTTTAAAGGACCGTGGCTAAGTTTCACCAGAACCACTTCAAAACGACCTCTTTAACCCCTAAAGGACCACGGCCAATTCTACTAAAAATATCTAGTCCAAAACTGCCACTCCGAAAAAGAAGCATTAAAATCACATTTGAATCCTTTAAGGCCAACGAGGTATTCTAGCCGGAGAGAATCTACAATAGTTCTAAATCATATAGAATGGCATTTACGCAATGGGTACACTTCAACACAAAAATCTATGATTCCACTTCACAAAAATCACTGTAACTTGCTGACGCTTCCACCGATTATCATGGTGATGGTCTCAATAGATGCCCATCTTCCTCTACCTGTAAGGGGCGGTTTACACTATAGACCAAGAGCCGTGACCAAGGAAAATGGATTAACCCCTAAAGGACCAGAGTCTCCTTCAGGGGATCTTTTGATTTTTGGGCAGGTTCCTAAAATTCGAAAAAAAATCAATTTTCTCTGAAATTTGTATTCTACATTGCCTTTGATAAGAGATTCGTGGACATATTTTTATTTTATTTTTTGGATTTGTGGTTTGAAAGTTAATACCACTTATAGTTTTTGAGGGAAATTGTCAAGGAACTTTAGGGGTTAATTCCATGGTCACACTTCCATGGTCACACTTCATAAAAATGTCATTTTAAAGCCCTTGGGCCTCTCACTAAGTGTAAACCGAACTTGGACCGCGAGGAATGACCATGTACTAAAAAGTGGGCGTGCTGATTTTTTTTAATGAATGCCTAAAAAGGGCAGTATTACCTAAAATAACAAAGAAAATAAAACAAGCCAAAAAGACACAAAGGGTGGCCACCATTGTATCTGCAGTAACATTGAGCCCCCTCCCAAAACAAAAAAAAAACAATTTAAAAATAATAAAACAACATTTCATGCCCATGGTCTCCTCGTTTCAGCAACGAGAGAACCCATTTAGCCTCTCTCACCGCAAAATCCGGGGGACCCTCCAACACTATCCATTAGGCCTATTTCTAGGCCTTTTGAGGACCTCAACTCCTTTGGTCACTTTTCTTTTTTCCTCATAGTGTAAACCCAAGTCATCTCGGGACGAGTTGATGGAGCCAATCACAAATTTTAGAGGGTCATGGGACAAGTTCTTGGTCCGTAGTGTAAACCGCCCTAAAGTCATGGTGTTTTTTCCTTTAAAAAGGCTCGTAGCGCTTGCTAGAAAGGTTTTTGTGCCAAAACGACCCATATATGATCATTACGCCTTAAAGGGTTAAAGTGAAAAATTGGACTTTCAACCGTAAGGTCTTAAATAAGACTTCTATATAGACATGCCATATGTTTTTGGTTACAAATATGAAGATTATAGGGTTTGAAGTGCAAGAAAAACTTTTTTCCCCTTCTCCAACAATGTGTGAAAATGTTTGACTTTGGTTAAAATGCTTTTTTGCACTAAAGACAATAATTATTTCTGACACCTTCAAATATACTAATATTCTATATAGGTATGAAAAATCTCAATGTCAATAGAAACTTCTAGCAAAACTTTGGAGCTGCATAGAGTCCCTAGTTTTGCATTTAGAATAGCATAACTTTCTTTTTAACGATCCAGTGTGAAAAAAAATTATATTACCACAAAGCTACGACGATGACGCATCTTCATAAAAAATTCCAAAAGTTCATGATTATAATTGAGACCATGGGAACTTGTCCGAAATGGAAAATGTCCTCCAAGGAGAAATGGTCCTTTAGGGGTTCAGTTTAGATATTATGAGACAAATTTTTATTTATAAAAAATTTCAACCATAGGATCTTGAAGTTTAATACTACAAGAAGACACTCAACAAAATTTGTAGACCTTGACTAGATGAATATTATTAAGATACATAGGTTTGAAGAGTATAATATAGCATTTTTAAATCATGTGTAGGCATGGTCAGCATAACTTTGGCTAAAAATAATGGCATATTTGTTCACTGCACCTTGCATAAAGTATTTGGAATTATGTATTAACTTGTGTCAAGTCACAGCCCAACAAAAACCACAAGTAAAGAAGGGGTTCAAGGTAAGAAAAAAATTTGTGCAATTCCTAGTGGTTTTGAATGTGGCCATTTCTTCAGCATAGCAATTTCATTTTTTAATTACCATTTTTTAATTACCAAAAGCCTTAAGGTGGACTTTTGCAAATCTTGGGCCTGTTCCCATGATTGCAATTTGTAATTTCAATACTTGGAATTTTGAACAAAGATGCAAGATGACTAAAGCTATGTGGAAATATAGTTTATTCTCATGTGACCTTTTTTTTGGCAAGGTGCACAAAAGAAATTTCATTTCTTCATAAAAATATCTTCAAATTTTCTCATTTTATTTTATTCTCTTCTATAAGAAGCATGAACATTAGCTTCAACCGTTTGGAATTTTAATTTACACAAGAATCAATCAGGTATTATGGTTCAATGATATTTAAACCTTTATTTATTGCTTAATCTTGTTGAAAAGCTTCACGTCTCCAATACCTCTAAAAATTGGCATATGAGGAACTAACATCACGTACATTGCAATAGAATAAGATTTAGAACTTTTGTGATGCAAAAAAAAGAATACCAAGTGATGTCAAAGTTTGCTAATCCTTGAAACACTAGTCTAGAAGAAGAAAATATTTTTCTTTCACTTCAAACTCTACAATCTTTAATCTATATGGTCAAAGATCATGAAAATATGTGAGCATGTGGTTTTATTAGTATAGAATAAGACCTTATGGTTGGAATTGGAAATAATAACCTTATTCTTCATTTGCACTCTTTGCACTTTAATGAGCAATTTTGAGGTGGTTTTGGTGAAACATTGTCATGGTCGTTTAGGGGTTAATGCATGCTAATGTAGAATATAAATTGTGTATGATTCGTGACTTGATTTATTGTATTTGAGGTAACATCCCGCCTTCTATTTCGAATTCTGAAGTGGCCTTCTATTTCAACTTCCTTCATAGGAGCATATGTTACAACAATCATTTTGTTATAACTATAAGCTTGTGTCCATAACAAATATCTGCTTTGTACAACAATAGTTGATGTATAACAACATCCATCAAGCCAAAACTCACCCCTCACAACATCCATACATGTAAGAGTCATGATCAATCATGTCCACTATAATAAGTGCTCCAAATATCAAACGCTCTTTGAACGGCCAAGTAGATTTTGGTGTAGCAAACAAGGCTGTTGCACTGTATATTGATGTCTACCATACAAGTAGTCCCATCCAACAATAACAACTTGAAGCATAGTCCATCCATGTATACAATGTAAGTGGTTCTATGTGATATAAATAAGCCATTTTATATTAGGTGTTCTTATCCTTCAAATGCTCAAGCATCTACATTTTGGATTAAGAACAAACTATTTCATAATTTACCCTTTAACCCCTAAATTTCTTTGACAATTTCACACCAAAAACACTTTAAAACTGCTTGTTCTGGTGCAATGAGTAAGGACAAAACCAAAAACTTTTACTTCTAGTTTTAACCATAGGATCTAAATTAAGTCTTATTGAGAAACTTACATTTAAAAATTCATAAAGTTTGACTACACCGATTGTAATATTATTGTGTTTGAAGTCGAGAAAAGGTTCCATTTTCTTTCGTGCGTTTTGTAGATCAGCTGACTTTGACTTCAATTGGTGTCAAATTTTTGCACTACACAAGGTCTAAATTTATCACCATTATGTTAAGCATGATATTAGTTCCTTGTACTCCAATTTTTAGAAGTAGAGAATGGGTGTGGCATATTCAAAAAAATTGTGCAAGGGGTGGAGGTTCAAAAATTGCCAATTTGCGTTATATATATATTTTTTTTTTCTGAATTTAGTATGTTCTAGAATGAAAATCCAAATGGTCAAGAAGAAGTTTTACACCACATAGTGTTGGGGAAAAATAAAAAGTAAAAAATATGATGATCTCAAAGTTTTATGTGAAAAAGAAGAAGTTTTTTTGGATCCTTGCCCGACAATGTGCAATATTGTGTGAAAATGTTTGACTTGGATTTATATGCTTTTTCACTAAAGACAAGAGATTTTTTTTGACAATATGAAAGGAAATATTATTATTAGCTAGCACTGAAAATCTCACATTCAATAGAGTGTCCTAGCAAAAGTTTGTGGAGTTGCTCGACGTGCCCACTTCCCCATTTGAACTTCAAAACCCTATAAATTTTCATTAAATGTCGGATCTAGGAAAAATTTGGACTCACGCAAATCTTTTAGTAATGTCCATCTTCATTAAAATTTCAAAAAATAATGTTATAAATTAACGCAAGAGGTATGTGCCCGAACCTTCTAGGGTTCCTCGAGGGGACACTTGGAAATTTAGGGATTGAAGACAAGCGACCATTTTCTGGTTGTTGCCGCTTTTTGGCATGGTGCGGGCGCTATAGGCCTCCTCCGCCAAAGTTGGAAAGTAGACTTAGTGAGATCTCTAGTATGTCATTCAATGAGACTAGCGCCAAAGGCATTGCAGTAGGCATTTTGAAGATGTTCGCCTCAGACCAATGATTGTAGGAAAGTGAAATGAATTCGTTGCCTTGTAATGAAATGTATTCGCCTTATCTATTAGAGCATGCTCAATGCAACTCTTTATTTGAGCCTCAACCTCAAAATTGAAGCCATGCAACCGAAAACCCACCTCAATGCTCCCTAAATTATACCTCCATCAATCAAGGGCTCTTCAAATCATGCCTCCCACTCTCCAAATTTGTGGAATGTAAAGAGCCCTTCAAGTCCTTTGTGGGCATTAATTGGGGCACTTTTGGCTCAAAGTTCAATGATACTTCCCGATCTTCATGCCATAATGAGGAGATCTTGCCACATGATACAAAAGAGGTTTAGGGCTGCTTCACACTATGCCCAAGTCGAGTGACCGTCCGTCAAAATGAGTGGCCAAACTATGGCGAGAGGCCAAACTTTTTTGCCAAAAAAATACATTAAATAATATAGATTGAAGGTTTGGCACGTCGTGGTGTGAAGCCCCAAAGGCCAAGTCCAAAGTTCAAACCCCATATCATTACGCCTAAAAAAATCAGCCAAAAAAATCAGCCAAAAAAATCAGCCAAAAAAATCAGCCAAAAAAATCAGCCAAAAGAAATCAGCCAAAAAAAATCAGCCAAAAAAACTAGCGAAAAAAATTAGCCTAAAAATTCGGCCTTTTTCATTTAACGGTCCAGATCTTGTCAGTTTTTGAATATTTTATCAAAAAAATCGGCGGACTCTCAATTGTAGTTTGGTCTGCTATAATGGGCCACCCAAGTATCGCTCGAGAGGCCGTCGCTTTGGCGCCAAAACAACCCAATATTGTTGCCATGTAGGACGACGGCCTTTGGAGTTTGGGCACAAGTGTGAAGGCCCAAAGTCCAGACTTTGGCCATTCTAGCAATCTCATTGGTGGAAATCGACGGCCAATCGACTTGGCCACCAAGTGTGAAGCGGCCCTTAGAGAGCGAGTTGAGGGCAATATAGAGGCTAGGGGTTGAGGTGCAACGGTCTTCAAGTGACCATCTATTTTTTTGATTCTCTAATTGTCCCTTGCTATTGAGGTTGAGGGCCTAATTTTGAGTGTACACATTGAGGATGCTCTTACGCTTGCAGATTCTCCCATAATCCAAAGTACGTCCTTAAGATTGAATTTCTTGTCGACAGACTTTTTCGCCTTCATCCATCCATTTCTGGAGGATTATTACGTAATTGTAACTTACATGTGGATGTGGCCCTTGGATAGAAGGATTTGTGAACTTCATCACATGATTGTGATTTTGGCAATGCAGCTTCACCACGACAGGCCACCGGACGCTACCCAGATCATGGATGTTCCGTCAACTTTAGATTATAATACTCGCCAGCCTGATGTAGTACTCTTTTTCAATAAATGAAAAGACGCACCATCACCGAAGGAGAAAAGAATATCCAGATATATCACAGATGATCAAGTAGTACCATGTCTACTTGTCCTTTTCACAAAAAGAGAAGGAAGGAGCGGCGGTTCATCATGAGTGCATGAGCAGCAGTAGCGGCTGCCAGCTTTATCGAATTTGGAAATTGTTAGTTGTAACGAACCTGAGGAAATTATAGAGTGTACTCATTGCAGACGTTGGATTCGATCGAAACATGGCAGCTAGATAGCTACCTGCAGCATGCAATCAATGTAAGGCTTTTGGTGCAGGGATTTTGCAGTACAACATATTTTTGACGGAGCTCCGATTCCTTGACACGCACTTTATGACATCCATGTGAATCTAGTTGAGGACCCACTGCAAACATGTTTATATTTCAGCGGAATTAGACTCACTGCACTGTATCTTGGAATCATGAGCCAACCGGAATGCTCAGTCTCTAACACATGCATATTCGCTAGCTTTGACAGTAGTCCTACCGTACAAGGTTGTTACGATTCCGCAACTTTGCAGCAAATGCCGTTAGGAGTTCGTGTGAAGACATAGGCGCGTTGTTTGGACCCGCTTGGTGACTGAGTCCCCTCCATCCGCATTGGTATTCTCCATTTGGTAACTTTTATGTGAATTAGAGCAGCCTGTCCCTCCCATCTCGAGCTGCTGCATTGATTCCCAGTTTACAGGCGCTGTGAACATCCCGAGACTGAATCTGCACATTGTTCCATTCCAAGTGCGGGCATGCATGACCCAATCAAAGTCAAAACGTCCTGCAAAATTAGTAGAACAATTGTACTCGTCAAGATAGATTCTCCTCCTCTTTTCGTACATGGAAAAAAATCTATCACTTTGATACTAGTTTAGATAAGAAAACAACAGACTAGCATTATGACCTACTCCGACCCAAACGGATTGGAGATTTCGACACAGATTGTACTGGAGCTGAGAGTTCAATGTTATTTCACTACTCACTGGCATATCCTTGTAACTTTGGCCGACGTTTTGACGCCCTTTATGAGCCTCGCGCTAAATTTAGAAGCTTCCAGTTAATAATGAACTAATCTTGATCTGATTGTCAATTCGAACGTCATGCTTTATCGGTAAGGTGATGCTTTCCGGGTGATGAATCAATCTCAGGATCATCGCTCCCATCTGTGACGTGAAGCGAAGAAGACTTTGTTTTTTTTTTTTTTTTTTTTTTTTTGAAGCAAAACAAAAAACCAGGTTTTGATTGCAAAATGATCGAAGAAGACTTTGAATGCGGATCTAGTTCTCCCGTTCGATCGCTAAGTTAGATTTTCGGTGAGCCGCGTCACACCAGGATATTGTGTTTCGTACTGCTTATCCTCCTAGCTCGAAAAGTGCAAAAGAAAAGTAGATCCTGGCTAGGGTCCACCCTGTAATTTTGCCTTCCCTGCAGTGAAGGTTCCCTTTGCTTGTGTCGGAAAAAAGAAAAGAAAAGATAGTAGATTATCTACGGCGCCGAACATGCTCCGTGCTGTGAATGGCACTGGTGCTCTCGTCACAGCCAGAAACTGGACGTCAACACGCTGACAAAGCATTTTTCTATATACTTCAAGGGTGGCGCGCGGACAATTCCAAATTTGGCATGATTGGTAAATTCCATCCCCACAAGTCAATGACTCTTCTTGCAGGTGCTATAAATTGCAACAGTTTGGACACACTTACGACATCGGCTCTTGCCGCTTAAATACACAAAGAATATTGATTTTATAGATTTTAAAAATATGCGTCACGTGACTGCGCCGTCCCGGCTCCACATTTTCATCCCCTTTTGAGAAATCGACATAACTTACATCATCGCTTTTGGCTAGAAAACGAAACAGAGCATCTCGAGAGAAACAACTGACTTCATAAAAAATTTACAACTCAATCTGACTCAATAGTTCTAAATTCCTGAAAGTCTTACCTGAAGCTTCTCTCCAGCAACGGTTCCCTTTAATTTGTGTCAAGATAAAAAATAAAAAATAAAAAATAAAAAAGTCATTCCTAAAGTCCTTCCTGATAGGCAAGGTGAGATTTCTATTCAGAAAGAAATAATGCTCACTTTTTCCTGGACAAATGAAATGGCATGCCAATCAATGCTGTAGGGCCCTACCCAATAGTACCCCAAGTTCTTCAAGAAATAATTAGTACTTTCCCACAACCTTTCCCAGGCTCAGTCACCCTCTCTCTCCATGTGGATTACTACATCATAAAGACCTCAAAGTAGAAGGTGACGTGCAGGGTCACCCCTTTCACTTCCTGGAAATCTCTAAGGATGGTGCACAGTTGCATCCTCAAAGAGCTGCATCCACATGAGTGCCGCTAGTACAGTAAATTCGACAGTCACTTTTGGTGAAGTGTAAAAAAAAAGGGTTTAGTGCAAAAGTGTCGATATCAATCCCATTTGTACTAGTGTGCGCTAGCTACAGAATGGATTTGTCCACCTTGAGATCCTCCTGCTGCATACTAATTGGATCATCGCAAATGTTCAATCATTGTTAAGATATGTTGCAGCTCATGCATAAGTACGTAGGATATTGTACCGAAAATCTTGCATGAAAATCTTGAGTCCCGAACACATGGCTGTCACATGAGAATGGACGAAAATTACAGGTATTACACCGTTGAAATTAGATCGCATGTCAGGAACAACTTGTGCCCAGTGATGTGAGAATGAACCTTACGTTTCGTGAACACAGCCTGAATGTTTGAAGCGTTACGCTTCCATGTCGACTGACGTAAGTACTGCTTTGAGCTCATATTAAGAGTGAGAATTATAGGACCTCAACGACCACATGATGATGCTACTATGCTGAAATCCCTGATTATATCAGTTAATTCGTACTACTGTCGACGACTTTGAACCTCGACATGAGGTTACTAGTACTACTCTTCATTTCACGGATTGTAACAGCCAGCGCACACTGAAAATATTGCATGAATGTGCACCAAATCTAGTTGCACTCGTCCAAATGGGACGGACTATTTTAGACACTCTAAATATTCACAAGTTTTCGACCAACTTCACCAAAAAGTCAAGATTTAGAGCCCCATTTGTATTCGTGTATCCGTTCTATAGCCAAGAATAACTTACTCACATGAAGAGTCAAGTGCATCTATTTTAATTTATTTTTGGAACATATAGTTCTACGGCTAAAAAAATCGTTGAGTTGGTAAAGATTGAAAATATCCTCTACAGTAAATGTATATATGTATATATATACATATCAGCATTTTAATGGTGGTGATCCGACCCTGCACGTTACCAAGCACAGTTTATTATCAGCCTGAGACTTTTTCCAGGTACTTCTAAAATTCGGGGTTCATTATGACGCTTTTCAGGTACTATTTACTTGTGTTTAATGAATATGCTTTTATTGTATTTAAAGCACATCAATTTGTCTTTGAAGCGTTTTAAAAGTTGTCCACTTTGAAATAGTATCAATTTTAGTTCAGACCGCATTGCTGTGTATGGTGCAACACAATCCATGTTGGAAAAGTTGAAAGATGGTTGAACCTGTGATTGGAGTCTAGATAATTGGTATACTAATGAGCCTGATTTTTTCGTAAGGATAGTTCTCATTTACCACTGGCAGATGACATTCTCTAAGCGAGAGTTTAAGGTTTCTCATTAGGAATATGGACCGATTGGATATATTCTCAAAAGAGTTATGAGTTAGAAGCTGGAGTTTGACCATGAGTTGCAAATGTATGGCATACTTTTATGTTCAAGGATCAGAGAAATCATAATAGATCTCAGGAAGAACCTTGAGTACTCTGTAATTTTTCCTATGAAGACCAACAAACACCATTAAATTTAGTGTCAAATTAAACTCATAGTCAAATATCCACTTACACCCTTCACTTAAGCATATTACACTATAGGTGGACAAGAAAAAATGTGTTTCATAGAAAATCCATACAATCTAACCTCTTTAACCCCTAAAAGCCCATGACAATTTCACACCAAAAACACTTCAAATTTGTTGATTCTAGTGTAATGAGTAAGGAAGGAAACAAAACCTTATATTTATCCTTTTGACCGTAGGATCCCCATAAAGACTTACTAAGTTAAATACTCACAAAATTTCATACACTTTGAGTGCACGGATTGAAAGATTATAGTGTTAGAAGTCAAGAAAACGGTTCATTTTCTTCCCTGCGTCGAGTGGATCAACAAACTTTGACTGCATTTGGTATTTGATTTTCGCACTGCACAAGGTCTAAATCTTTTGCCATTGTGTTGAGCATGATGTAAATTCCGTATACAAGAATTTTTAGAGGTAGAGAAGGGGTGTAGCATATTCAAAACAAGTGTGCAAGGAGTGGAGGTTCAAAAATTGTCAATTCACAGTTTTTTTTTTGAGAATCTTATGTTTAGAATGATAATCTAAACGGTCAATGAAAAGGTTTACACCGCATATTGGTGTAGAGAACATAAAAAGTGAAAAATGAAGATCTCTAGGTTTTATGTAAAGATGATGAAGTTTTTCTCCCCGCTTGCCCGAAATATGTAAAAATGTGTTAAAATGGTTTTTCACATTAAAGACAAGATTTTTTTTAATCTTCAAATAGCGTAATATTCTCTACATGTATGGAAAATCTCAATGTCAAAATCTCAATAGAGACTTCTAGCAAAAATTTGGAGCTGCCTGGAGTCTCCATTTCTAACTTTGTGTGGTGCTAACTTTCAAACCATGAATCCAAAAATAATTAAAAAAATATATCTCCATGGAGCTCTTATCAGGGACAATCTAGTATAAGAATATTTTTGAAAAAGATTTTTTTTTGAATTGTAGGAACCTGCCCAAAATCCAAAACGTACGTTCCACATACACTTGGGCTCTTAGGAGTTAATATGACATGTTTGGAAAACCAAAAAAGTGTCACAATAGCGGAGGTGTCACAAAATTGTTAAGATGACATTTTGAACCTAAATGTTGTATTATCAAGGTTTTATTAAAATACACAATAATAGATGTCTAAAGGTTGGCAAAAAGTATTTTTGAGAAGTAGGTTGCCAAAAAGTATCTACGACTAAAAATAACCCTAATTTATAATGCACGTGTTTTCAGAGTATTCGACTTGTACTTAGCGTTCACAACTTGTTTCCAACATGCTAACATGCTCCCAATGCATTTATTTCCTCTATAATATTACAAAGTGGGGGTCTCAAAGTGTCTCAATATCGAGTGTCATAGTCATATTATAAAGATGTTGTGTAAAAAAAGATCAATAACCACAACAGATTGAGAGTCCTAACCAACATCAAATAAACAAAAAACATACACTAAAACAAAGCATACGTAATATACCTTCAAGGAACAAGTATGAAATCACTCACGTAGTCAAGCGTTCCGCACTCCACGAAGGGAGAACCAACGAGTGCAAGTAGAATAACATAATGCAGAGCCTTTACAAATGACAAACAATTACTTACAAGCAATGGTAATCACTAACACTCTTTAACTGATTTACAAAGCTTGACTTGACAAAGACATCAAGTCAAGGACATGTGCACTATACGCACATGCATACAACCCTAAATGGATGAAAATCATCCACGGATAAATGCGGTGCACCGCCGTTTGTCTCTAAACACTCGTAGATTAGTAACAAACTAATTTACGCTAAAACTACAATACGGAGACGCCCTTGACACCACGTCTCGTGACAGCTGTCGTTTAAAGAAAGATCGATAACCACAACGGATTGAGAGCCCTGTAGAATGTGTAATTAGTTTTTGTGTTCTCATGCAGATTAGAATTGGTTAGATTCGGCAATTAGCATGTTAGGTTTGTAGTTCAGTAGTAAGATTGGGAAGTTACGTGAAAAGATGATTAAGAAACAAAATATCATGTGACGTTTGGAATCTGAAAGTTAGGTTCAGTTTTTGGATAAAGACTTTGCGGAAGATGGATTCGTGGCTAGACTGTGATAGTCGTAAGCCGGGGCAAGCTTGGTGCTACCTCTTTGTCTTCTTTGAATTTTTCTATTTTCTTTTGTAGGACTGTAATTAGATGAAGTATGAATGGAATTGGAGTTGAGAAAGTGTGATTGTGTGATTGGAAGCGAAGTTTATGAGTATTGTATGAGAATTGTGAAGATAGAAAAGTTAGAGAATGGAATTGTGAATGTGAAGAGATTGTGATCTCTGTGAAAGAATTGGTTATTGAAAGTGATTAAGGAACGAAACATTGTTTGTATTGGAGCTCGATGGCTCCGCGTTTTGCGGAATGGAGAAGTGGATCGCTTTTTGAAGGCGGAATGGACACAGATCAAACATCTTGGCCATTAGGCGAATAGATCCACTAAGTGCAAATGCATATCTGATTTCTCAAGAGTAGGATGTAGTGACATTGTCCTGATCTGTCTGGATCTAGGAACAGCAGGAACTCTTCAGATCGGATCTAACACGGTTTTCTCTAACTTGCTTTTGGTGGCGCATCAGCAAGGATCTAATACGATTTTCTCCTAACTATTTTTGGTGACGCAACAACAAGGATTCAGGCGATTAGGGGCGGCTTTATGCGAATTATATACACGAGTAATAAGGTGCATTGTGTGGAGTTGGCAACCTGGTAGGTCCGGATCCCGGGTGAGCTGCTGCAGACGAGCGTTATTCGGGAGCGAGGACGACGGATTTGCACGAGTCTAAGGACCTAGCAGCTCAACCGGCGCAGGAGGTGCTGATGACGAGGCCTTCATACTATCGACCAATAAGTGAGATCTCAGGACTTAGGCGACGAGCTGTGAGAAGTGTACACACGCCCTTAGACTCGAGACAAAAAGGAGCTTTTCGAGAGAGGCTTAAACCTGGCGGGGCCAGCCCATTGGTGCCTCCCGGCTGACGTGCGCATTAGGAGCTGGGACGACAGTTGAGCGCAGGAGAGACCGGTGCCAGAGGTTTTGGTGCCGCGGCCGCCAGCGACCAAAAGTGAGGTACGTTTTGTGGACGCCCCTAAAACCTCTTATCTGGTATCAAGTAGCGCTCCTCGCCATAACTATGTCGACCTAGTTGCAAAGGCCGTGGTTTTGGACCCAGTTACAAGGCCGCGACACAGTTTTGGATCGACGCAGTTTAGGTATCAAGCAGCGCTTCTCAACAGTTGCAAAGGCCGTGGCTCGGTGGTCGCGGTCCTGTGAGTAACCCAAATCCATCCCGCCAACGTCAGAGGTCGATACTGCATTTAGAGCCGACTCACACAACAAGGTCGACACAATACCGACTTAGGCAGGATCAATACGAATAGGGGACAGGGGACACAAAATTCACGGTATGCAACATTTTTCCTAGTCGCCACCATAAACCATACCTAGTAAGATGGCTTCATATGTAGAAGTCTTAAGGAAGGCTACAACAATGATTGACGAGGCGGAGGCAGGTCGCCAGGTACAACCAACAACAACACCATCTGATATGCAACAGGTACTCAATGAACAAACAACCAGTGCCAACGGACTTCATCTCACCAAGCCTAAACCCGGAGAGAAGCTCCCACCTGGGTACAAACGAAGCTATGCCGACTACCTCCTGAAAGACACGAAAAGAGAAATTAAAGTCAACCAAGAAGTTATCAAAAACGAGACCCAATTTCTGTAGCAGTTCAGCTCCATAGCGTTCTTCCTGGAAGGGAGGCCATCAGAGTTTCGATTGAAGCAATGGTGCGAGGCCCTGAAGAAAAAAATAGGCGGCAATCTGCATCTTCGTCGCCACCTCGGTAAAGGTTTTTTTCTCATAAAGGCAAACTCCATAGAACTCATTAGTAAGCTCTTACTACTTACTCCATACAGGACCACAGAAGGCATTTGTATCTTTCAACGTTGGATTCCAGGATTCGACCCATACAACGAAGAGTTCAACCTCGTAGGAAACTCAGGTGGTATCTCTAGTAAGATGAAACTACCAACCTGGATCACTTTGAGACACATACCTGAAGATTGTTTGGGAGTCTCCAGGGAGATCGAAGGGCAGGGAGAAGTGCTAGGAGAAGACAAGGCGGCTCCGATCACCATTACTACGTAGCAATGGACTCTGGAGAAGCATGGGAACCCTCCATTATTGTCACAAATGAGGAAATAGGCACCCGTCACACAATCCTCAGACTATAACTTTCTCCCTATTAGATTAAGGTATTGCATGGAAACAGACCACAGTCTTAAGGACTGCCCGCAAAAACCAGGAAACAGAACAAAAACGAACAGTAATACAGGCAAGAAGCAGGCAAACACAGAACGGAGAAAAGAACAAACGGTAACCACATGAAAGGAGCTGCAAGAGGGAGGAAAAGGGAAGGGACACATGCAGGAAAATGACAAGGAAGGATTTGAAACCCAGAAAACTCAAACCAAGCGGAAACCCAAGGAGTTACCTACGTCCACCCGAAGCGCGAGACTCCAAAAAGGCCGTTTTGACGCTCTGAGGGGGGAAGACGGCGAAGACCAGATGGAAGTGGAACTCGGACCGGAGGCGTCCCCGGCCCGAGAGAAGGGTCGAGCTCTCCACACCAGCCGCCAAAACGGAGAGACAGGGAATAGGGAAGTGGAACTCGGACCAGAGGTGTCCCTGGCCCGAGACAAGGATCGAGCGTCCAACACCAGCTGCCGAAACGGAGAGACAAGGAGTAGAGTAGAGGTTCTCGACAAAGCTAGCGAAGCACAGGTGGAGGAAGTAGGAAGCGGTATGCTCGGAACAGAGACGAACCAGAGGGAGGCTTTAGTAAGCCTCGAGGAGGCGAGGGCGAGAGGAGGCCCGATCGCGGTGGGTCTGGAAAGCCCCGAGGAGGCGACCGAGGGAGATGACCCGCTCGTTGGGATTTTGGGAAGACTGGAGGATGCGAGAGCAGGAGATGGCCCACTTGACGTGGGTATGGGAAACTTGGAGGAGGTGAGAACGGGAGGAGGCCTGTACGAGTCAGCAGAAGAGGACTCAGGAAGCGATGCAAGGAATGAGAAGGCACGGCTTGAACTAGAGGCTCTAGAACTGACGAGGGGCTAGTTTGATACGATTGTGACGGTTGGAGCAGAATCGGACCCTGGGAGGATAGAAAGCTCCATCGACGCTGACAGGACTAGTCGTTTGAGGGAGACCCCAGATCTCAACGTCCCCCCTTCGGAGACTAGTGATGACGGTGGAATCCAGGGGGCTTACATGAATGAAGAGGAAAGGGCAGCTCACTACATGTCCCTCAACTGGACACCAGACAGGGTAAGTGCTACACCAAACCTGGCAGAAAGGGACCAGAGAAGCGAGGAAGTCCCCCCATTTGAGTCTATGAGTCTAGTCCAGAGAACGAAGAGGTAGAAAGCTATTGACGGAAAACGGACAAAGGAGGCACTTTTGGCGCAAGCTGGAGTTTCCAAAAACAGGATTCTCAACAAAACTAGCGCCAGGAAACTCCAAATATGTGAGTCTCTCATTGACCCTAGCTCCCAATCTTCCTTACCGCAAGTATGAACATACAACTCCTATCTCACAATGTTCAGGGTTTGAACAATCCTGGAAATGTAGCTAGAGTTAGAAATTATTTAAAGCCTATCTTGAGCACATTAGATGTTCTCTGTATTCAAGAGCACAAGCTTAGGAGTCAAGGTCTTGACTCCATAAATAAAAGCCTTTAGAGACAAGCCCACACTTTTCATTGTGAGGCAATAGAGGCAAATCAAACCAATGCAGGTTGTGCGGAATTAAGTATGCTAGTCTTCCCCAAAATCAAACATCTTATCATGGACCAAGGACATTCGAGGGGGCACTCAGCCCAATGGATCATACTTAAGGGCAACCATGGAAGAGACCTAGGCATTTTAAATGTATATGCCCCTCATTCCACTTTGCAGAGAGGCCTTCTATGGCTAGAGCTTATGGAAGTACTAAATCCAAACTACAAATGGATTCTAGGAGGAGACTGGAATTTTGTGGAAAATGCTAGAGATAAATGCTCCACATCAGACATGATCACCTCGGTAAGGGAAAGACATGATTTTAGCCTCTTTAAGGACTTCCTTAATGTGCAGGACTTTTTTGACTACAACCAACAACTATTACTCACTTGGGATAACCACCGAATGGGTTTAGAAAGGATATTAGAGTGATTTGACATATTCTATGTCTTCCCCTCCCCTAGCGGTGAACCCAGGGCACATGTCAAAACATATAAGATCCTAGGGAATGGTAGCCACTCAGACCATCTCCCAATTTATCTAAGGGTGGAACTAGAGGAGGTAAGGCCAAGAGGGGCAAAGTATAAGATGAACACCTTCTACCTAAATGACACATGAGTGGTCCAAAATTTAAAAGAGAAGTGGTTAGATTGCCCCCCTACTCTAGGGTTTTTTGGAAAACTCAGGAGAGTTATTAAATGGTATAAATTTTTCTGCAAAGAGAGAGCCAAAGAACAAAGGTTCAAGGAAGAAGATACAAGGAGTAACTTAGAAAATGAAAGAGTTTTCCTTCAATCTAATTCAAACGATGAGAAAGCCCAGAATAGGGAGATCAGAGCTAGAGACATCTTAACCAAGTGTGAGGAATGGAAGTTAGCTGGACAGCACATTAGGGGAAGGACAAAATGGAGGAAAGTTGAGGATAAGCCCACAAAAGAGTTCTTCCAAACGTATAAACAAAGGGAAACTCAAAGCAGTATCACCGAACTAGTGATTGAGCATGGAGGTATTCACACTAGCTAACCAGCCCTAGAATCTGTCAGTTTTAACTTCTATTCTGACCTTTACTCATGTAGGACAAGGCCAGGAAATTGTGAAGGAGCCCAACAAGTCTCTCTATCAGGGCCAATTTCTAAACTCTCAAGTAAAATGCAAGAGATTCTGAAGGTAGAATTAACTCTGAGAGAACTTTCCTCTGCGGTGGACCAATTGGCTACAGGCAAATCACGAGGGCCAGATGGCATAGCAGCAGAGTTCTACAAGAAACTATGGAGGACAATCGGTGCTGACTGCTTCGAAATGGTGAAGGAAGCCCTAGGGAGGGGTAGTTCCCACATAGGTGTCACAGAAGGATTAATTGCATTGATACACAAAGGGGGAAGCCGGGGAAGCCTTAATAATTGGAGACCCATTACCTTGCTCAATGTAGCCTACAAAATTTACGCTAAGGCACTGCAAATTAGACTACAACCAATCCTAATGGACCTGATAAGCCCTGATCAATCAGCCTTTCTCCCTATGAGATATATCCTAGACAATATATTCTTGACACACGAGACAATTCACCATGCCAAACTCTCTAATCAACCTCTACTTTTCCTAAAGCTAGATTTTTTTAAAGCTCATGATCGTGTAGACTTAAGTTTCCTTTAACGTGCCATGGAGACTATGGCCTTTCCAAAAGAATTCCTTGACATGGTTGCGTTACTCTATAGAAATGCCAAAGCTAGAGTTAGTATAAACGATAGAGTTACAGAAATCTTTACTATCAAACAAGGAGTCCGGCAGGGGTGCCCCTTGGCGCCGTACCTCTTCCTTATCATAGGAGAAATCCTTAACAGATGTGTTAAAAGGAAGGTTGATAGTAGAAGAATCAAAGGTATAAACCTCCCAGGAGCAACGGAGCCGCAGGTCCTCCTGCAATATGCTGATGATACCTCACTAACGGTCGTAGCGGAAGAAGAAACTATTGCCAATGTGATCGAGACCTCAGAAGAATTTGGTGAAGCCTCAGGTTTACTGCTGAACAAGGAAAAATCGGCAGCATACTACTGGGGTCAACACGGGCAACCCCAACCTCGGTGGACTCAAAGGCTAAACTTCAAGTGGGCAGAAGAGGGAGAAATCTCTAAGTTGCTAGGAACAGCCTTTGGACTTGACCTCACATTGGAGGATGTAGACATTTTCCTTCAAGAGAAAATTGACAAGAAATTGGAATATTGGATGAAAGTCAGAGCAAACAGCACGGCTAGGACTATTATTGGTAATAGCATTCTCATCTCTACTACCTTGTTCTACCTGGCAATCTGGGGAGGAAGTAACATGGGGGTGAAAAAGGTCACAGCTAAGATTCGCAACTATATGTGGGCGAGCACCCCCCAACCCTCTAGAGCTAGAGTGGCTTGGAGTTCAATATGTCAAAGGAATGCAATGGGAGGCCTCGGGGTAGTAGACCCCATGGAAGCAATGACGGCTTTGATGTATAAATGGATTATTGCTGCCTGTCTTCCTAGCCAATCAAACTTCACATCTCTTATTCGATATAGATTAGAGCACTGCCAACCCGCTCCAGGACCGAGGTGGCCACCCAACCTCTGGTGGTTCACAAGCAAAGGTTTCCAAAGTCGAAGTCACCATTAATCCACCGGACTCACTAAAGGAATGGCTCAGCTCACCACTTTGGACTGCTAGAGGTTTACTCATGGAAGGTATTCACCTCTCAAAACTATGAAAGGCGTCTCTAGCAAGGAATGGGATGGTCTACACTAGAGACATATGGATACAAGAGGAGAACCGGTTTATTATGACTCAGGAAGCTGTTGAAAATTTTGGGCTGAGAGAGGCAAAATTTGAGGTTTGGGAGAATTTTCTTCAAAGGTTCAATCCGGTCAGCAGATATTGGCTCCGAATTAGACACCATCCCCTTAAACAGAATGACTGGCTAGGTATTTTTCAACTTAATGATGACAGTTTTCCTTCTTGGGTTTTTCTGGGGCAAGCCCTCCAAGGGAGAGGAGAACTTGGAAAAAATGGAGCTTGGAAAGTCAATGTTAATGAAGGCCTTTACTCTGTCGCAGAAAAGGCTAGCATCCTCCTTAAAAGCCCCGCAGCTATGGGCAACAATACTCTTACTGCCTGGGGGAAACTTGAAAGAGTGAGAGTAGTTAACTTCAAAAAGGAAAAAAAGGATATAGAGATTCTCCTCTACTATGGCAAAACCAGCTCCCTTCTGTGGGATCCAAGTCGCATTATTTGGCCTGACAAGAAAAAATCCATTTCCTTCATGAACTACTCCACCAAACATGGAAGGATGATTCTTTGTGCTCGTCGCCCATTACCAAATGTGGTCCAAAAGAAATGGAGTCAAGTCCTTCCCAACAATTTCACTCAGATGGCGCAATGTCTGGGACAAAGAGCGAAGTGGGAAAGAAGCGGGTTTTATCTAGCAACTGTGGCAGAAAGCTGTGGCGGTAAATCAATGGAGAAAACGGGCTTCTCCGCACATTGATGATAGTTGCACCGTTTGTAGTTTGGGAGAACATGAGAGTATTCTCCATAGGTTCTGGAATTGTAGCCAAGCTAGAGGCTCGTGGGACTCTATGAACGAGATTCTTCGGCGCCTTAGTAACTCTCCGCACTCCAGTGTTAATTTCAAGCACGCACTCTTTGGTAGTAGGCCTCCTCGTAGATTTGCGAACTTTAGTAGAATCTGGCTTCTCTTTAGAGGGATTACTCTTTGGACTTTTTGGCTTGCTAGGAACGATTGGGTGTTCAACCAGATGAAGTGGAATCACTACAAGATTGAGAACGTCATTTGGCAGGGTCTCACTGATTATGGGAGGATTGCCTGGGGTAGAGTCCTCAATGCCAACACGGAGGCTAGCAGAAACAAGGCAGCCAACCTCTTCGACTCCACTTGGGGCTGCCATGAGTTGTTGTGCCGTGTTCAAGGCGACCACATTGTTTGGGTCAAAGAGCTCCATGTTAGTTTTGAGTCCTGAGTCTTTGGTGTAGCCGGAACTGGCGCACCGGTCTGTTCTAGTAACTTTTTGCAATCAAACCTAGTTTGTTTTGTTTCAAAAAAAAAAAAAAAAGTGATTAACGAATATAATCACGTATTATTGAATACATTGTCTTGTGATTATAGTGAAGAAAATAGAAATTGACATGATTATGAGATCATGAGGAATGAAGAATGGAGAATTGTAGAATATTTAGGTTTAGAATGATGAAAGAGAGAGTGATTGAGTGTTGATAATTGTTAAGAGAAGTTAGCAAACAAGTGTGTAATCAATCGGGACAATAACATAGTGGCATTCATAGAAACAGTCTTTCCCCGCGAACGAATCCACCTATACTGATTTGGTGCTTTGGGTTTATTTCCAATCCGACCAAAAATGATAACTACATTTTGGCGCCGCTGCCGGGGAGGGATATTATTATGAAATGTTAAGAATTGTTTAAAGAAAATAAAAATAAAAATATATTATAAGAACCGGTCTTCGGTTATAATTTTATGGAGTATAAATTGGCGTGTTATAGATTATGTAAGGAAGAAATGAAGGATTATGAGTAGTGATAATGAAGACAATTTACAAAGAAGGAATCGATAGATTAAAGAAAGATACAATAGATTGTGCTCAAGAGAGTTGTTACGAAAATTACAGGAAAGAACTCAACGAGAAAAATTTAGGAGAGTGACATCATTTTTGTATTCGAGAAGTGGACGTAGTAAGAGTCCAAAAGGATTGGAAAGAAGTGATAGTTCTTCAGACGAAGGTTCAAATAAAACCAGAAGTAAAGGAAGAGGGAGAATTCGAATAGGTATTGGAAGAAAACCAATAATACAACCAATGGCTCAGGCGGCACCTGAAGTCCCGATTGCGGTAGCAATGGGAGGAGTAGGAGATCGCACCACAAGTGTTGCACCGTTGCCAGCATATAATGGATGGCGAGGTTCAGACCCAGATCATCATTTGTCTCAATTTTTGACAGCGTGTGTAGCCAATAATGGAAGAACTGAAGATATATGGCTGACATGGTTTCCTGCCACGTTAAAAGATACGGCATTTGAATGGTATAATCGTCAAACAGCTGGTCAATTTCCTAATTGGAAAGCTTTGAAAAACGCTTTTCTAACACATTTTAGGCCAATTGGTTTTAAAAATCAGCATCGAGAAAGTTTAATGACAAGCAAAATGTTCTTAGGCAAACTAGTTCAGTCTTATTATAGGAGAGTTGCAGATATACTTCGCAAATGGCCGAATAATCAAATGCCTGAATCATTTGTATTATCAATAATAATGAATGGTTTAAATCCACAGGAATTGAAAATGTTTGTAAAGGAGGCTCAACCACTTACCGTAGGAGCATCTTTAGAACGTGCAAAGATATGGGAAGAATGCCATTATGATCAATTGTTGCATGTGGGCCCCTCGATGATTTCCAATTCGGTGAATCCACAAGGGCAAAGAGGAAATACGTTAATAGGGAGTTATCCATGGGCTGTGAATGCGGCTCAAGGAGCTACCAATTTACGAGGAGTGATCAATGCAATACCGTTGCAATCAGTATCGTCCACAGCAATAGTACCATATGCTTCAGCATTGACTTATCCCCAACATGAATTACCAACTTCAAATGTTGTACCAAATTCGAATGAGATGCTGTTATTTAAATCTTACGAAGAAAATGGAAGAATTGGCGGTTAATATGGCCAAAGAGAAAGAAAAACGGCAGAAGCCTACTAATACAAGACCCAATGTATGGTGTAATAATTGGAAGGGGCATGGTCATTTCGATACGGAATGTCCGTCACCACAATAAACGGGAGTACAATGCAAGTGTTGCGGTGGAAAACATCCTACCGCTAAATGTTGGTATTTGAATGGTCAACCGCAATTTGGCGCTCAAACAATGATTCAACCGACTCAATGGGATGTTAATCAAATGCAAACTGGAAATATGGGGAATTGGGACGGTAATCGTTCCAATCGACAAAATAGAGGTGGTGGAAATTTTTTAAATCCAAATTTTAACCCGAATTATCAGCCCAATATGCAAAATTGTCGCAACAACCAACAAGGAAATTTCCAAGTTATGCCAAATCAACAGCCCAATACAATATTTATGGCGACTGGACAACGAGGATCCTTTACTGAAGCTACATGGAATCAGCCTAGTCATTATATACCCGTTGAGACGCCCAATATGCCAGGTGGTTCACGAAGAAAGATAGTTCGTTGTTTTCAATGTCGGCAATTAGGACATTACGCCAGTGATTGCTCGAATCCAAAATTTGTAGAAGATTATGCTCCAGTTTGCGGAAATTGTAAGCAATCTGGTCACCAATATTTCCAATGTAATGCTCCATTTAATCCCAATAACACGGACCAGCAAGTGCCAACTACAGTACAAATTGTGGAAGAGAATCCTAAGACTAACCAAGAATCACCAGTGCATAGAGTAGAAGTAGTTCAAGCTGTACTCACAAGGAATCAATAGAAAAATCTCGAACCAAGTCCAACATTGGAGAAACCAATAGATAAAGAGCAACCAATACCAATTCAGGATGGCGAACCAATTCCAGAAACGGGGGTGAACATCCATACCAATCAAACCATTATATTGGGTCATTCACCAATTCCCAAAGAACCAATATTGTCCCAGTTGACAAACCAATCTTATGCGTTGGAAGAACCAATGTTACGGGTTTCGCCGAAACCAGTTAAGGAACTAGTTCCAAAAATTGGAAAGACCAATTTACCAGAAATGGAAACCAAAATTGGAAAGAAGAAACAAGCATTGGGTATTACAACCAATCTGGAATCGTATGATATTTTAAAGGATTTAAGTACAATTCAACCTACAATTTCCATGAAACAATTGTTGGCGATTGCACCGGATTGTTGTACTACATTAAACTCGTCATTAATTCGACGCAGATCCCGTAATAAGGAAATTCGAGAAGTTAGTTTGAATCCTGATCCAAGAGCTCCAACCATTGATGTTTCTATTGGCGGTGTGCTAGTTCCAGGTGTACAAGTTGATGGTGGATCTAGTGTAAATTTGATGAACGCTGATACAATGGACGAATTGGGTTTGGACCAATTGTTACCTACAACAGTGGTATTATGAATGGCAGATTCCAGTTGAGTTAAACCCATGGGTACACTAAGGGGAATTGATACAGTTATTGCAGGTATTACTAACAAAATTGATTACATTGTATTCAGAGTGCAAAGTTCAATATTGTCTTATCCAATTTTATTGGGAAGGCCATGGTTATATGAAGCAAAGGCTCGTAATGATTGGGGTAGAGGCACATTGACAATTGGGGCCGGGAAAGATAAAATTGTGATTTAGATGTATCCAGTTCAATATCATGGGAAAACACAGGTTGCTAATTTTGAATTCACGTCCGACTGTGAAGATGAATCTTTAGAAGATGAATTGGAAGATTTCAATTGCATCCATATTGATAAACCGGTAATCATTGAGTGTAATCCCGTTAGATATCAATGTGCAGGATTGGGTGAATATTTAGTTGATCCAGCTGTTAATGATGATTCTGATCATTTGATTGTACATTGGATGAATCCGCATGACGTTCATCAAGTAAGTGTTATGGAACCTGAATTGGAAAATTCTAATTTATCTGATTTTATGAAAGAATCTGATACTGAGCATAAGGTTATTCAAGAAGTTTTTTAAACTCCAAAGTGTCAATCCATGAACTTGGGTAATGAGACTGATCCCAAAAATATTCGAATTTATGATGGTATAACGGGTGAAGCAAAAGCAATTTGGCATTCCTATTTTATAAGGCATAAATCAACTTTTGCCTGGTCATATGCGGATTCAAAGGGTATTCCAGCTGAAGTTTGTGAACATTGAATCATATTGGAAGATAATGTTGTACCAGTTCGTCAAAGGCAACACCGACTTAATCCAAAATATTCGTTATTGGTTAAAGAAGAATTTGATAAGTTATTGGATGTGGGATTTATATACCTAGTACCCTATAGCGAATGGGTTTCACCAATTGTTATGGTTTCAAAGAAGAATGGGAAAATTCGTATTTGTCAAGACTTCCGGAAATTGAACGCGGCGACTAAGAAGGATTATTTTCCGTTACCGTTTACAGATAGTATATTAGATGCTATAGCTGGACATGAATGTTATTCGTTTTTAGATGGATTCTCCGCTTATAACCAGGTGAATTTTGCAAAAGAAGATCAATTGAAGACTACTTTTACGACGGATTGGGGAACATTTGCGTACAAAGTAATGCCATTTGGACTTTGTAATGCACCTACCACATTTCAACGGGTGATGACACAAGCTTTTCAAGAATACTTGAGAATTTCTATGGAGATATTTTTAGATGACTTTTGTACGTTTAGTTCTCGAGCGAGACATTTGGAATGTTTGGAAAAGTATTTAGAACAATGTGCAAAATATGGAATCTCTCTAAATACGGACAAATGTCAATTCGGGGTACCCTCTGGTAAATTATTGGGTCATATAGTTTCAACTGTTGGTATTGCTACCGACCCTGATAAAGTTAAGCTTATATTAAATTTACCGCAATTGGATACAGTAACGGGAGTACGTGGTTTTGTTGGACATGTCAGTTATTATCGAAGATTTATTCATTCGTGTGCAGTTATCTGCCAGCCATTAACTAATCTTTTAAAGAAACCTTCAAACGATGGAACCAGTCCAAATTGGACTAAAGAATGTACAGTGGTTTTTGAAACGTTAAAACAAAAATTGGCAAATGCACCAATTCTGGTGGCACCGTGTTGGAAAACCCCATTTCATGTTTATGTGGATGCGTCCAATGTAGCTATTGGTTCTATTTTAAGCCAGAAAGATGATAAGGGATTTGATCATCCAATTTACTATGCTAGTCGTCAATTGGTTGCCGCAGAACGCAATTACACTACGACTGAACGGAAAGCATTAGGAATGATCTATTTTGTACCAAAGTTTAGACATTATTTGCTTGGCTATAAATTTATATTTCATGCGGACCATGATGCTCTCAAATATATGATTAATAAACCTTAGTTGAGCGGACGTATTGCAAGATGGGTGCTGTTATTACAAGAATTTGATTTCACTATCAATGTACGCCCTATGAAGGCTCATGCCAATGCTGATCATTTATCCTGTTAAACCAATGTATGGGGAAATGAACCAATTGATGATGCGTTACCTGATGTACAATTATTTTCAGTGGATGTAATTTTTGAGGAATATAGTGAGTTGATCCAGTATTTAACATTTCAAACATTTCCTTCACATTTTACGGAGAAACTTAAACGACGTCTTATTTTAAAAAGTGCACCATACACCATGATTGGAGAAGCTTTATATAAGCAAGGTAAGGATGGAATTTTACGTTGTTGTATTTATCAGCATGAAGTTTGTACTATATTGGAAGGCTGTCACTTGGATAGTTGTGGTGGGCATTTTCTGGAGACAGTACTGCACGAAAGGCTTTACAGGCTGGATATTGGTGGCCAACATTATTCGCGGATGCGCACCAATTTGTAAGACGCTGTGATCCATGTTAGAGAATTGGACGGCCAACAGGTACTTCACCAACGCCGTTAATACCAATTCTTGCCCAAGCACCGTTTGAAAAATGGGGTATTGATTTTGTGGGCCCAATTGCACCTGCTTTTCGGATTGGACAAAAACGTTATATATTGGTAGCCACTGATTATGTTACAAAATGGGCTGAAGCTTCTGCCACAAAGACTAATAATGCCAGTACAGCTGCCACAATTTCATATGAAAATATTATTACTCGTTTTGGATGTCCAAAGGAATTGGTTAGTGATCGCGGGACTCATTTTATTAATAGTACAATTGAAGCATTAACAACAAAATATGAGATTAAACATCGAAAAACTACTCCGTATCATCCAAGAGCAAATGGACAAACAGAGAAGACCAATGGTATTTTATGCAAGATTTTAACGAAGACAATTTCAGGAGCGGGTACAGATTGGGACACCAAATTGTTTGCTATTCTATGGGCGTACCGTACTGCATATAAAATTACTACCAATGCTACACCTTTTCAATTAGTTTATGGACAAGAAGCAATTTTACCAATTGAATTGGAAGTGCCCAGTTTACAAATTGCTATTGATAATCGATTAGGGGATTCTGAATCATTGGAACACCAGTTAGCAAAATTGGAACAATTGGATGAAATTCGTGCGAATGCTTTATTTACAATGGAAACTACTCAAAAGCGGAGAAAGAATTATTATGATAGTTAATTACGGCCAAAGTCTTTTATGCCCAATGATTTAGTATTAGTTTATGATAGTCGTTTTAAAAAATTACCAGGCAAATTTCAGGTTCGTTGGCATGGTCCATATCGCGTTATTGAAGGATTTCCCAATGGTTCAGTGCAAATGGAAGATTTTATGGGAACTAAATTTACTACTCATATTATTGGAAATCGGTTACGGCTTTTATAATACGTAGTCAGAATTAGACTTCACATAAATAATACAAATTAAAGAACCCGGGACGGGTTTTGTTTAAAGAGAGAGGTAGGCAGTTTAGTTGTGATGATGGATTAGTACGTGTGAAGTGAGTGAAAGAGGTGGTAATAATGAGAATTGTGACAGTTAGGGTAATGCAAGCTGTCAAAATTAATAGAGTAGGTCAGTTCATTATGAGGTACTGTGAGAAGGAAGAAGACAGACCCATAGTAGAAGCCAGAAGTGGGACTCTTGTGAACATTGTGTGTTTGCGTGAATTGTAGTGTGTCTGAGAGAATAGCTGAGTGAGTACGATTGTCGTAGTGAACAATGGCGATGGAGCGTAGCAAGAGACACTCCAATAGGGAAGAGAGACACCGCAATGTGAGGCGTAAGGAAGACCTGCGATCATTAGAGTGTATCATCGTGACGAATATGGAGCCTATTCGTTTAGATGTGTGTTGGTTGAAGGAGAAGCAGCTGTGTTTTCGTGAGGCGCTCATGCACGGGTTCATACGGTTGTCGCAAAATTTTCCGCTGATTGACGTAGAATTGTTAGCGGAATATCTGAAAAATTACGATCTTGCGGATGGGTCGAGTGTAGTAAAGGGCAAGATAATTGGTATAGATGAGACGATGTTGAACAAGGTGCTGTATCTTCCGATGGAGGAGCTGCCGGTGTCAGGTGATTTGGAGTCGGATTTTGTACCGGGCAGTTACTTCAAGTCAGGAGACAAAGCGTTCGAGAAGGGCCAAGGATGGAAGACTGAATAAGCTCTTACGCTGGAATTGGGAGAGTGGATGCGCTTCGTGCAGAAGAGGCTGGCGCTGAATCGACACATGACGTACATGGCCAAGAAGTTGCTACTTTCGATGGTAGCGACATTGGAAGGTATGGTGTTCAATTGGGCAGCTTATGTGGCGACAAGGATCCACGCAGAGCTTGAAGTGAAGAGGAAGATGGGGAAGGTGACGACGTTGTTGTGCGTCAACTATGTGAGCGAAGCGATCAAGTATGGACTGCAGCAGGACGAGACTCAAAAGAGCGTACAAGTGGTGGAGGTGCCGGTCAAGGAGAAGAAGAAGCAACCAGTTTCGGTACCGATTTGATCTGTGGAAGCTGCACCATGTATAGCAGAGTGTCATAGGGCAGTAGGGTGTGAGCAGCGTGAAATTGATCCTCAGTTGCAAGTATCGGGTCGTCATTTGGGAAGCACGTCTATGGCAACACCAGCTTCAGTAGAGTTTTATCAGAGAATTGGTCCATCAGGGAGTGAGCAACAGTCGGGAGGATTGAAGGAGGTAATTTTAGCTCAGCTCACTCAGTTACAGATGATAGTGACCAAATTGGATAGTGAGTCCAGATTGAAGAGAGAATTGGAGTTATGGATGGGAGAGATTGAGGGGTATAAGGTTAGAATTGGTCAATTGGAGCGGACAATGGCGGAAGATACTCTCAAGTATCGGAGATTGGAGAGCAATTTTAGGGCGAAGGAAGCAGAATGGGCCGAAGAGCGCAAGACACTCAAATCCATGGAATTAATCAACGAGCAGGAACGCAAGGAGCTCCACGTGAAGTGGATGCAGGAGAAGAAGAAGGTAACGGATCTACCGATCGCAAGAGGGAAAGCGGAGACAGATTGGGAGTCATTGCGGGACCAGTTGCAGAAGGAGAACAAAGAATTGAAGACCAAGGTCAATTCTTTGGAGGGAGCTATGGTCTGTGCGATTTCATCGCAGGAATTGGTCCTGTGACAACCAATACTGAGCCAATATCGACTCAGCACGAAGAATCGCAGAAGATATAGGAGGACATGGAGAAGCAAATCACTCTTTTTGAGGCTCAAGTACGAGTATTGGGCGAGCTTAATGAAGATCTGACGGAGCGGTTACAGGGAGATCAGTCGAACTCTGATGCATATGAAGGTGATGAAGAGGAGGAGGTCTCGATGCCCAAGGACAAGACTGTGATTTCTGACAATGTCAATACACCAATTGAGGTTTAGGAATTGGTTCTGTGTTTGCGAGGGCGCTGCACAGTTAGAAGTGGGACTATGTAGAATGTGTAATTAGTTTTTGTGTTCACATGCAGATTAGAATTGGTTAGATTCGGCAATTAGCATGTTAGGTTTGTAGTTCAGTTGTAAGATTGCGAAGTTACGTGAAAAGTTGGTTTAGAAACAAAATATCATGTGACGTTTGGAATCTGAAAGTTAGGTTCAATTTTTGGATAAAGACTTTGCGGAAGATGGATTTGGGGCCAGACTGTGATAGTCGTAAGCCGGGGCAAGCTTGGTGCTACCTCTTTGTTTTCTTTGAATTTTTCTATTTTCTTTTCTAGGGTTGTAATTAGATGAAGTATGAATGGAATTGGAGTTGAGAAAGTGTGATTGTGTGATTGGAAGCGAAGTTAATGAGTATTGTATGAGAATTGTGAAGATAGAAAAGTTAGAGAATGGAATTGTGAATGTGAAGAGATTGTGATCTCTGTGAAAGAATTGGTTATTGAAAGTGATTAAGGAGTATAATCACATATTATTGAATACACTGTCCTGTGATTCCACTGAAGAAAATAGAAATTGACATGATTATGAGATCATGAGGAATGAAGAATGGAGAATTAGAGAATATTTAGGTTTAGAATGATGAAAGAGAGAGTGATTGAGTGTTGATAATTGTTAAGAGAAGTTAGCAAGCAAGTGTGTAATCAATCGTGACAATAACATAGTGGCATTCATAGAAACAGTCTTTCCCCGCGAATGAATCCATCTATATTGATTTGGTGCTTTGGGTTTATTTCCAATTTGAGCAAAAATGATAACTACAAGCCCTAACCAGTTTCAAATAAATAAAAAATATACACTAGAACAAGTATACGTAGTACACCCTCAAGTACCCGGCCGCTAGCGGATAAAGAAACCCTCTATTGAATTAGAACCAAACAACACTAATAAGACTTAACGCCACGGTGATGTCGGCGTATTGCTGCAACAACTGTATGCATCCAGTCTAAGATGTTGTCCGTCGCCAAATCAATAAGCTTATAAAGAAGTAACAAAGAGAGGGTAGGCCGGGTGCAATGTGAGCCCCATCTTTAGCTGCCTGAGGCAACTTTGTTGCCAACCCCTTGATCAATCTTTACATTGCCTATCCCTACATCAAAACCAAAAATTCCAACCAGATGGCAACGCACCACATAGTGATAAGTCCACAAAGAATTTAAACCGATCGATCGGGAGAAACGTGGCTCAAAGACCTCCGACAACGAGGATAAGTCCAATCTCGGAACGGTAGAGTAGAAAGAAGCGGCGTGCCGGCGTCAAGCAAGCCATATGCCAACCATGCTAGCAATGGTCACAAAGCAACATCGTAGCCGCGCCCTTCTTTTCACCACACACAAAACACAGAAGGCCGCCGAGCACAACCGCCAACTCTGCATGAATGGATAAATGATAGGGAGCACAATTTTTAGAGTGCTCCCAACACTCACGGCCATCCTTGCCTTCTAGCAACAAGATGCTACTGGGCAATACATCTTTTACGCAAAGAATGGTGCGCCCAGCCTTGACATCCATCATCGTGGGCGCCCCATGCTGCAGATAAATATAATCCCCCAAGGACAAACGTCGCAGCTGAGATTGGTAGGCTCCGCTACGAATACGAGTGTATTGTAAGGTATTACGGTATTGAGCAATGGACAAGTTGTCCATGGCGATGGGCATGGCCTGCTTGAAGAACTCTGCTCGATCCTATAGACACTGGGCCTACACCTCTGGATTGTCCAAATCCACAATCGGAGCCAACTTTTCCCGAATGAAACTTGGTTAAATTGGCTCCCGCTCGTACAATAACTCGTACGCACAAAAGCAGTTAGTGAAGTGAGTAGGCTAAACCGACACCCATGGCGATTCATGGTATTATCAAATCCCAATCACAGAGGCCACCCTAAGGTAATCCATACTTCCGTAGGCCCCGCTTCACGGTCTGAACCACACGCTCCGCCAAACCGTCCGGTTCCGAGTAATCTCGAGAAGTGGTACAATGGTTAATCAAAGCCTTGGTAGACAAAGCTTTGAAAGCTCCGAGGAACTCATGCCCCTGATCCGTCAAAACCTCAGCTGGGACTCCAAAATGAGCCAACACCCGGTCGAAGAATGCCATGGCTGCCAACACTGAAGAGTTGTTAGAGTCTGAAACTCTCACTTGGTTGCCCCTACCAAAAAAATTAGATAATTTGTGAATTCTAGTCATAGATAATCGGAAAAGTAGTTAGTATTACGTAGAAGTAGGTTGTATAATAATTTGAAAAAGACGGTGAATCCTTAACTAGTTAATTAGTGTTAAAGTGGTGATAAAATCGGGCCTTAAAACTACCAAAGTTGTGCCCAGAAAGACCTAGAAAGAATGACCGGGAAGGATCTCCGGAACAAAAGTTCAAATCACCACTTAAAGACTAAACTAACTTGTCAAAGTCTTCATCAACTAGATAGTTTACTTAATAGTGTTAGTAGTAGTTGTTTAGGATTTTAGGATTGTTGTTGTAGAGGTTTAAGTCCCTATTTATAGGCACTTAATTTTACATGAGGAAAAGAAAAGAAAAGAAAAGAATAAAAGAAAAATATAAATATAAAATAAAAAAAATAAAAAAAATAAAAAACATACTTGGGTATCAACCCGGATATGGGCTGATATCCGGGTACCCGGATATCACCTGGGCACCAACTGCCGACCTCCCCTCCCAGCTGCCCTTCCAGGCCAGCCCCCCTCTCTCCAGAACTCTCTCTCTCCTACGACCCTCTCTCCCTCTCTAGCGACCTCTTCCCTCCTTCTCTAATTTCCCTCCGCCCCTCAAATTTCTCCTGTATCTCCCTCTCTAGTTCTCTCTTTCTCATAGTTTCTCCCTCTCTCTCTACTTGGGTCACTTTTGAAGTTGGGGTTTTGAAGAAGAAGAGGAGGACGTGCAACAAGGTTTTCAAAGAAGAAGAAGAGGTGGTTTTCACGGAAGAAAAAGAAGAGGTGGTTTTCAAGGAAAAAGAAGAAGAGGTGGTGCAATTCCAAGGAGGGAGAAGAAGAATCCAGGGTTTTGAAGAGGAGGTGGTGCAACAAGGGAGTGGCAAGATATTGAGGTGATTCTTGCCAAGTAATATCTTTTTCTTGTTTACACAACTTCCTTGTTGAGTCTCCTCTCATTTTTCTCTCCCTGGGGTGATTCGGGTTACTTTCTTCCGGTCTAGAGAAAAAGTTCCCCGGTGGACTCTATCTAGACCATATATGTCCTAGATTATGACTTCTTATATGTATGAGTCTACATTGGTGTCATATTATTTGTTTTCTATTGTCTTAGCCTTGTGGCAAGTCTTTTGTTTAGGTTTTTCTCCATCCTTCTATCCTCTTTAGGTCTTGCCCAAATTTTATATTTTTTTCCGATCTCCTTGTCAACCAGAAAAATCTCTCCCTAATTCTTGTTTTCCCAAGTTTTCTCCTAGTAATGGTCAATTGTAATGTTGTTTTATTTGTTGTGATACTAGATACGTGCAATGTCTACATCCACGTTAGTCTAGTAAAGTTTTCCGGAGAAAGTACACCGGTTGTCCGGTATACTTATGTTTTCCGGGCCGGACCGGAGGTTGTGATAATTTGTGATAGGTGATTGTTATAAATACAAGGCACATCCGGGGGTAAGTCCATCCTAGACAACATGACTCCACCGATAACACAGATGCTTTCCAAGATTGACCTGAACAAGTGGGATGGGATTGCGAAAGGAGAATATCTTGAGGAAGGTGGTTAAATTTTTAAACTCGATCTTTCGATCAATCCTTCCATGGATCTACTAGGAGATAATTTCACTCCTCCCGATGGATCTTCCGGTTGAGGCTTTATTATGTATTATGTGTATTATTGATCTATGTTGTACCACAAATTTTTCGTTTTTTTTAGGTACATATAGGTATTAAAATTAGGTAAGATAGCTAGGCTTGAAGATTATTCCCAACCGGGATTAATCTTTAAGTCAGATTAGGATAGGAGGAATACGGGGCTTTTATAAAAGCCTTAATAGTAGCAAGAAGGGACCTAGAGCTATGACTTAGACTCTAGCCTAAAAACAGTCCCTCGGGCCCCAACCCCGCAAAAAGACCAAGAGGCAAGGAATGCCATCATCCGGGCCAACCCGCACGAACCCGAATCTGGCCCGGAAGAAGGAAGGAAACCGAATCTGGCTCGGAAGATGTACACCACCCGAATCTGGCCCGGAAGGTGAGAAGAAGCGGGACGAGAAGGGACCAGGAAGGTTCCCACGGCGTGGGCCACCGGGCATAAAGACCAGCCCCACGAGGAGGATCATCACAACAGTCGGCAAGGGAGGTCCGAGCAGCGAGGAAGCACAGTCGTGAGGGAGAGGGAGCTCCGGGCCAATCTACGCAAGCGAGCTCCGGGCCAGCAGACACGAAGAAGGACGAAGGGCACCGAGCATATTCGGAGAGGGAGCTCCGGGCCAGTCTACACCAGTAGACACGAAGAAGGACAAAGGGCAGCCAGCATACTCGGAGAGGGAGCTCCGGGCCAGTCTACACCAGCAGACACGAAGAAGGACGAAGGGTAGCCAACATACTCGGAGAGGGAGCTCCGAGCGAGTCTACACAAGCAGACACGGAGAAGGACGAAGGGCAGCCAGTATACTCGAAGAAGGACGAGGGCCAGTCTACACAAGCAAGCTCCGGGCCAGCCTACACAAAGAAGGACGAGGGGCAGCCAGCATACTTAAGGAGTAGGACGAAGCCAGAACAGGACAAAGGAGCAGCCAGCAGACACAAAGAAACGAGGAAGATCATCACAGGACGAGGGTGGCGCAGCTTGAAGGAGGAGCGAGGAGCACCACGGGAGGAGCCAACGAGGAGCACCGCCGCTTATGTCCACTACACAGCCAAGGTACGAAGCTCTCAACTGGTTGAACCAGATTGTGATCATCCGGGCCAGCTTTGTGCACACCAGCTCGTGATAGCTCCGAGCCAGCTTTATGCACTCCAGCTCGAGGGAGCATCCGGGCCAGCTTTGTGCACTTCAGCTCAAGAGAGTTTCGGGCCAGCTTTGTGCACCCCAGCTCAAGAGAGTTCCGAGCCCGTCTTGTGCACTCCAGTTCGTGGTAAGCTCCGAGCCAGCCTTATGCAGTCCAGCTCGAGGGAGCATCCGGGCCAGCTTTGTGCACTCCAGCTCAAGAGAGTTCCGGGCCAGCTTTGTGCACCCCAGCTCAAGAGAGCTCCGAGCCAGTCTTGTGCACTCCAGTTCGTGGTAAGCTCCGGGCCAGCTTTGTGCACTCCAGCTCAAGAGAGTTCCAGGCCACTTGTGCACTCCAGTTCGAGAGGGCTCCGAACCAGCTTATGCACTCTAGCTCGTGGGAGCATCCGGGCCAGCTTGTGGTAAGCTCCTGGCCACTTGTGCACTCCAGTTTGAGAGAGCTCCGAACCAGCTTTGTGCACTCCAGTTCGAGGGAGCATCTGGGCGAGCTTGTGGTAAGCTCCAGGCCACTTGTGCACTCCAGTTCGTGATCATCCGGGCCAGCTTAAAGGAGAGCATTTGGCAAGGATCAAAACCCCCCCCCCCGAATCAAATGGCCTCCAACTTGGTGCCATCAGGGAAGAAGGACATTACCCCAGTCACACCCAAAGATATCCTTGAGCTCACCGAGCTCAAAGAGGATCTCCTTCGCATGGGATGTCTTTCTCTAATGGAGTTCTGTTGGAGTTTTTGGGTGAAATCAACCGTGCAGGAGATGAGGCAAGATCCTATACCCGAGCCCAATGGAGATAGCATCCGGGTTTGTCCGGATAGATGGACCATGGGGAGGTGACAAGAGGTGTACGGCTTTCCACGACAAGGGGCGGGATGGACAAGTACGAAGAAGGAGGAGTATGCCAAGGTGAGGTTTGGCAACAAGGACGCCAAGAATGGTTACGCGGTACAAGATTGCGCGGACCCCCGCGCCAGGAGGATCTTCGCATTCCTCGTACCCATCTTACACCCCGAGAAACCTACCCGAGTGACGGTTACTCTCGCGAACACCGTGTATGGCTCCTACCTTGGCGAGAGAGTAGTGAATTGAGCCATCATTGTCAAGGATGTGGTGATTCGTTTGACCAGGAGCATTCACAATGTCGAGCGTGCACCCCTTTGCCCATTTCTAATCCATCTATATCACCATTTCAAGGAGACAATTCCGGAGGAGGACATGGCGTACGGAACGCAACTGATGATGAAGAAGTTTGAAGGGACAAAATCAGAACCCGAACCAGGGTCTGAAGGAGGGAGCAGCTCATCACAGTCAGGAGAGGAGATTGTACCACCCCCCAAGCGCCAGAGACAGAAACAGGGAGGAGCCCCTTCCACCCGCACCCGCGCGGCCATACGAGCCGCAGCCACCGGACCGGCACAACTTGGAGGCAAGTCTTACCCGGCCTCCGAGCTACTCGAGGCCATTCGCGTATATGTGGAAGACTCGGATAGGACTTTGGGACAAGCGAGCAGCTTGGTGGGTAACCCTCCACGTGAAGGATTGATCGTTGCGATCAAGGAGAAGGTCGGAGGAGCTGGCGATCTTCGCCTCATGGAGCAGAAGGTTAACCGACTAACGCTCGAGGTGACAAAGGTAACGAGTTGAGTGTTGGAGGCAGAGAGAAGTTGCAAGGCAGCTCTTCTCCAAGCCAATGCCTTGGCGTCAACATTACAGCAAGTAGACGAAGCATTACGTTTTCCCGCAGATGTGGTACTTAAAGCCAAGATGTTCGATGCTCGATTGGAGAGGGATGACCACATTTCAAGCAAGCGGGTGATTGCCTTCGTGATGGAGCAAACCGTGAAGGTTGAGGCGGCTTATGCCAACATGGGGTTACTGGTGAGTAATCTCACTCACATTCTACCCAAGTTTGTGGAAGACTCCGACAGTTCCGGCAAGGATGAAGACTCGGGTTCGGAGACCAACCCGGAGGAGCGTCACCTCGGCGATCACGGCCCACGGAAGGAGAAGGAAGTAGTGGACCTTGACAGCCCGGATCTACCCCCTCCACTCGTGAGCTCGAGGGTCCCAGCAGGACCATTCCCTTCGGAGGTCCCCGCACCGATGCAGAGCGGTTGGAAGGAACGCCCGGGGGTTGCGATGGAGCCACCCCTTCCCGTGCATCCTCGCCAGCTGCCACTCGGTGATTTCCCGCGCACTACGCCTATGGTGGCCCTTTTGCCGAGCGGGCTTCACATTGGGAAGACCGCAAGTGAGAGTTCCTCTTACTTGTACACTCCAGGACATATATCCGGCCAAGATATCATCATGGGCACCCCGAGTCAGGCATCGGCCTTTCCGACAGGATCCGGGCCATATCCGGGCATGACTACCGTGTCAATCACCCCGGATGGCCCGGATTCCTCCTTGCCTTCGAGGGAAACCTCGTTGAGGGCGACGCTTGGCCAACCCACGCCTTCAACTGATGTGTTTGCGCCATTGGTGACACTTGCAGCAGCCGCGCCCACCCCGACTTCAAGCCGGAGTTCCAAGAAGTGCAAGAGGAGGGAGGAGCGGAAGAGACTCGAGGATCTGGCCCGGAAGTAGGCCAGGATCTTGGTTTGTAGGTCACTGTTCAGTCCAGGATTTGGCCCCCGGTTGACTTTGGTTTTGACTTGGTTTTTCCTTGGGTTTTGTGTAATAAGTGACCTCTGACGGTGCACGTCGTGTGTAGTGGCAGCACCGCCGCCAAGAGTAGTTATTGTCACCGTTTTTAGTTAGAAGGTATCGTTTGAGTTTGGACTCTTGTGTGAGTCCTTCGCAGTATAAGAGAGGAGTCTCGTGACCTCTCTCTTCACTGCTTGATGTGTGTACTTGCTTTCTGTTCAATTCTAAACCTACGCTCTCACAAAACCTTCAACGGTTAGAGAGCTCGGATTCTATATGACTGTGAGTACCATCTCAAGTAGTCGACTCCTCAAGTCCATACTAACCGTCGAGTCATTGCTTCCTTGTTCCATCAAGTAGATTAGTCGTGGTGGATGGGAATAACAGGTGAGATGGTTAGATGGTTAGTTGGGCGTGACTCTAACTCTGACCCCTTGTGATTGTTTCCTTGTTCCCTCAAGTAGATTAGTCGTAGTGGAAGGGAATAACAGGTGAGATTATAAGTGGCTAGGGGAAGACGAGGGGGGAGTGACGGGTGCGGAAGGAGTCTTGATATGTCTTGTGTGACCGGTCGGCGGCAGTATGTCATTGATTGTGAAGATGTACTCTGGATCCCGGATGCATCAACCTTTGGTCAGATAGGTTGATCCATAGGAGCATTACACACCATCAACCCTTCGTGTTGAGGACGGAGTAGAGTGGTTTGACCTCAGGGCAGTAAGTCCAGACCGACTCTAATAGCTCGGATTATCTTGAGAGAAGAAAGGAGATCCAACTAACCCCTTTGCGAGGTGACCATCGGAGTAATAGGAGGAGGACTTTGTTCCCTGAAGAGAAGGAGTGGGAATCGGGTACCCGGGGCTAACAGCTAGGCGATCCCACGACGTACTATTCCTTTAGCTGATTCTGAGGTTAAGGAAGGTCTAACAGCTCGAAGGGTAGGTACACCACGTACGTGCCACAAGAGAAAGTGTTAGTCCTTAAGGCCCAAGCCTTATCCCCTCTTACGGGGGGAACCCAGTGACACCACAACCATCCCAAGTTAGTGAGTAGGAGTGATTGGAGAAGCTGTGAGGAAGAAGTAACGTTTACTAAAACTTGTTTGAGTCCGTGAACCGTTGTTCATGGTGATAAAACACTCTCTAGATACGCAAGTATCCGATGTCCATAATGTATATAGTTGTAAAGGTCTTATAGGATCCGGGCCATGTGGAATCCGGGCCATGTACGATCCGGGCCATGTGGGATCCGGGCCATGTAGGATCCGGGCCATGTGGAATCTGGACCATGTACGATCCGGGCCATGTATAATCCGGGCCATGAGGAATCCGGGCCATGTAAAGTACTTGGGTGGGGCGGTTGGTGTATTTAACGCTTACCCTTGTAATCTAAACCTTTCTCTCCTTTCTTTTGATGTATATATTGTATAGTTGACATTGTACAGATCACGGTTTGTTATTAGTCATTGTAGTTCTCAGTGACTCTCAGTGGGAACGATTACCATAAGGGTATCTTTGTGTTAAGATGTGAATACTCGCCAACGCGTACTACGACAATCTATCCCACCGGTTGGTGGGATGTTGCTAAAAGTTGCTAGATTAAAACCAGGGTTGTCATAACGGACGGGTTGAGGTGATCGGACGGGACAACCGGACAGGCGGTCCGGACGGCACGGGCGGACGGTTCGGACGAATTGCCCGAAGTGCGCCCAGTAATTTTTGGCAAGTAAGAAATTTCTACTGTGATCGCCACGTCACATACGGACGTGTCACGCCACCGTGGCACTAGGGCGGGGACGCCTCCATGAGGGGCGGGGACGTCACAATGAGGGGCGGAGACGTCTCCGCCCCCGGGGCGGAGACGTCTACCCCCTGGGGCGGGGACGTCCCCGCCCCTCATGTAGGCGTCCACGCCCCTGCCTCATTGAGCGGATAGGCCATAATGTCTGGAAGCAAAATCAGTTTATTACATTACAAAGTTTCACGATAAAACAACAATTCCCTAATCTCATACTTCCAAACCAAGTAATATCTTGTAGTTATCTAAGAAACATTTTTCTCTCCTAGCTTTTTCTATGACTTATCACAACTCTCTTGATTTCGCATACATATATGTAGTTACTTTTGATATCCTTTAATTATTCAAACGGCCCGATCTGCGCACTCCTTCGGTGGACGGGCCACCCATAACCGCATCTCGAAGGACGATATCATCATCATCTGGTGCCTCATCGCAATCTAGACGGTTGTCATCATCAGCTCCTTCACCGCTCTCATTTGAGAATTCTCCATTGCTATTATCCGTAGTCCAAAAGCCCTCTATTTCACAGTTGTCGTTGCGAAGCTCTACGACTGTTTCACCATCGCAACGCGAGCGTCTGAATCTCTTTTGTCGATGTGCGTGAGGATCATCGCCGTCGGAATTTATGGTTGGGCCGCTAGTAGGACGAATTTCTCGATTCAGAACAACAAACGCCGGAGTTGTTGAAGAGCGTCCTGGAACATACGTGTCCAAAAACGGTTGTACAACCACGTTCGGATCTCGTGCCCCTATTCCAAGGAGGGGACGCCTACGATGCCTTGAGGAGGATGCTTCGCCGATGTTTCTTCCTTCACGGCCTCTAGCCACTCCACGGCCTCTAGCCACTCCACGGCCTCTAGCCGCTCCACGGCCTCTAGACCCTCCACGAGCATTAGTCCTTGTACTCGGTTGTATATATTGACCCATTGGATGAAGAGGCGTCCTTGTAGCGGTCAAAGGGGGTCTGTCATATCTGGTAGTAGTAGCGGAAGTGTTTAGACCCATCCCCTCAACGCCTACACTTTGTTGGAAAGGTCCATACATGGCATTCGCCGTTCTAGGAGAAGAGGAATTCCGGGAAGGCGGCGTTGGTACATTCTGGTCATTGATAACCGTAGGCAACACCACAACCGGAGATGGTTGTGGCTCAAGGTCCTCTGTGAATGCAAAAGCATCATCGGGGTCTACATATTCCGGGTCAAAACGCCGACGCTGATTACCAACCCCTTCATTTCTTCGAGTCGTCCCTACAATTGTTATGTTTACAACATTTGCGTTAGAGTCTCCTTGAACGACTCCAGTGCTATGAAATGATGCACCGATTCCAATAGGGCTCTCTTGGCCATACCGGTTTTCAACCGATGCTGGGATGTTTTGAGTCGCAGTATTTACTGCGTTCTCTCCCGCTCCGTTGTTGTCGCCATCTTCATTTCCACCACCATAGTCTGATGGGGAATTGTCCTCATCGCGAACATTCCCGAAATTGCCCCCCCCGTTTCAGGCTCTTCAAGGTTAGTCACATTTGGGATGTTGCTCTGTGAGGAAGTGGACAAAGGTTGTACTTCATGAATGCCTTCATTTTGAGGAAGATGAGGCGAAGGACTGCGACGAGGACTTTGATTCCAAGGTCCCCAACGACCTTGAGCCAATTCTTCTTCCACATCGTCATCATCTCCGTAATAGTTTCTCGTTTTCTCAAAATGATCGGCGCCTTCCGCCTAAAGATTAGGGTGTCCACGATACTCCAGCGGAGTGCAGGGAGTTGCCATATTGTGCTCCTCCTCTTCCTCGCCTATCAACACATCAAATTCACGATTAGGTACACCCACTGGGACAGGCCCCAGGGCATCTAACACCATATTCATTATATTGGGAGATTTCCATGATTTTGATCTAGTGCACATTCAGCTCGACTCGAGCTGAATGTGCACAGTGGGTACATTTTAGAGCTCAAGAGCAACATAAGTATTAAATTGGGAGGCTGACAATCTCCCAATATAATGAATATGGTGTTATCTGGGTCGGAATCCTCCGAGTGAATATTCGCATCGTACCATCGAACAGGATCGGCCCCCGGTCTTTGTTGAAGGCATCGGCCATTGGTATAAATATACACCAATGACGCAGCCTTTTCTGCCGCTAATCGATTTCGGCTCTTGTTGTGGACAAACGAGTACATACTCCAATTTCGTTCGCAAGAGCTAGCTGAACACGTAAGGGCTAGAATACGAACAGCTATTTTAGACAATGCCTTGTCTGCGATCCTGGCCCACCATTGGTGAAGTTGAAGCTTTGTCTGGCGGATGTCAGATGCCTCAGTAGGGCCATATGGTCATGTGCCCTCCTCGTACTGTGTTAACTCATATTGGACGTCCTCATATGAGACTTCCAATACCTCCATCATTTTGCGAACAACCCGATTCAATGTTCTTTGTGCGATTCTGTTAGCCCTAAGCGCCACATTATCCTTGAGGTACGGATTCAAAAGAGCCCCGGCGTAGTGAACATCGGTAAAAACCATTTGCCACCGGGCATCAAAAGATTGCTCAAGAGTGGATGCTATGTCAGCTCGTAGAGTAAAGGGTGACTCTTTCAAAGAGTACACGTGTTCTCGCAAATTATGCATCACGAGCCACGCACGACCCATGGCTGGTTCGCGGCCATCAAACACACGCAATGCCTTCAAAACATCCCCAGTCATGTGCACGTAATTCTGACATCGTTGCCAAAAGGACACATCTTTGATGGTGAGCACCACATTACGCGCTGCGGTTGTTGCTTGCTCTCCATTTTGTTTGTTCCGTAGGGTTGCAAAGTAGTTTACAACACGGGGGTGGTCTTTCAACTGCTCCAACACTCCTTTGAGTCTTACCAATCGATCCAACATAAGGAAATTACAAGCAAAGCGGGTTTCAGTGGGCACTACAATATGCAGGTTTGGACTCAACTCACGAAGTATTCCAATTGTCAAATGGTGGTTTCTAATATATTTGCACAATTTCTTTGCCCTCTCTTTTAAATCTTTAAATTCTTGGACCTTCGCCCAATCTTCCAACATGAGATCCAATGCATGTGCCATGCACCCCTGCTTGTGAATGTGCGGGTATGTGAGAATAATATCATCCATCGCTCCAAGCATGTTGGGAGCATTGTCTTTACAAATCTGTGTCACATTCTTGGAACCCACCTTCTCAATGTAAACTTTCACTTGGTCCGCTATGTACCGCATGGATTTCTTCTCACCACTGGTGTCTATGCTCCCCAAAAATACGTCATTAGTGGGGCACGACATCATTAAATTCATGAGGGGCCTCCGATGGACATCATCCCAACCATCCGTGCATATCGACACCCCATAATTCTTGATGGCAAAACCAACTTTGGCTTCAATCTCTTTCTCAATTTGCAACCTCTTAGGTTCAATCAATCTAGTCCTCAACTGGTGATATGTAGGAGGAGTGTACTCAAACTTTGCCACAGATGTAGCCCTCACTGCATCGATGAACGCTTGATTTCGCGCCACATTAAAAGGCACATTCGCTTGATAGAAAAAAGTCGCCCACTTCTCATCAAGTTCCTACCTCTTTGCAATGTTAAAAGCATCAAGCATCCGTTGTTGATGTAGTTGCCCTGATCTAGTGGAATTCGAGGCGGTAAGACCACCCGACACATGTTCGCGGTCGTTTCCTTCAGAGAGATTAGGCACTCCTTCCTGAGGCCCACTTGTTACCCCACCCGCCACATTATTTTGAGCGTCGGATTGGCTTGAAGTGTCAATAGTTGGTGCCCTCGATGGACCACTCGGGCCTGAATCTCCGCCATACATGTCCCCGCCCATCATTCGTTGCGGAACAATGTTTTCACAATTGGCAAATCGACTTCGCACATAGGGAGGTAGGCTACGACAAATCGACCTCTCTGACTTGGCGCCGTATCCAAAGTGAGCGAACGCACGCTCACGTTTGTAGCTAAAAGTCTAGTTACAGAAAACACAACTCACTTTGTCCCCGTTGTCACCAAAATTGTACCAAGGTTCCCATTCTTTTGTTTGCTTCCTTTGACTTCCCATTGCATTCACGGCTTATGCCAAATAATGTGCAAGTCCCGTCTAAGCCATAATCCGGAGCTAGTTATAGTATAGAATCAGGTGAAATTATGAGGTCTGATAGCGCTGGTGCATGGGTATGGGCGGGGACGTCTCCGCCCCAGCCTGGGTAAGGGCGGGGACGTCTCCGCCCCTGCGTGGGTAAGGGCGGGGACGTCCCCGCCCCTGCACGGGTAAGGCCAGGGACGTCTCTGCCCCTGCCCGGGTAAGGGCGGGGACGTCTCCGTCCCACCAAGGCAGGGCGGAGACGTCCGCGGCCTTACTTGGGCAGGGGCTGGGACGTCTCCCCAACCCAAGAGAAGGAGGCCTTTGGGACATTTTGGGTGCTTAGGCACTCCTTTTCTCCATGAGGAGGGTGGAGGTTTTAATATAGGGTACCTTATTTTTGGTTCCGACAAGATTGCGACGCACTTAAAATTTGACGCTGGTTACGTCTACGAAGGAAGGCTTTCGGGAAAGTACTACTTTTGTCCTTTGACCGCATGCTCTCCAATAATGAACACCTTTATTAGCTCCCTAATAAACCAAGTAGTGGATAGCATGGGAGCTATGCAAGTTCCCATCCATAACGGGTAGTATAAGCCTCTAGTAGAATGTAATGTGCAAGTTCTCTAAATATTTAATTTAAACACAATTGCCCCACAAAAGATTAGGAATGTACCACATACGATGAAAGCATAAAAATAAACCAAGTAGTGGATAGCATGGGAGCTATGCAAGTCCCCATCCATAACGGGTAGTATAAGCCTCTAGTAGAATGTAATGTGCAAGTTCTCTAAATAAATTGTACCATTACAAACAAAAAGGATATTTAAAACCATATAATGTTTATAGCAAAAGTATTGTTGACAAAATTGATTTGCTACGTCCTAAACCTTTTAATACTCCTAGTCAATAGTAACGTTGGTGAAAGGCTCGTTCGGTCCTCCTCAGCCTACCACGTGCTTGTGCCTTTTCACTCGCAACTTGGACGTGGGTTCGGTCGGAGTCATCATTTGAACTTGACGTATTGGTATCATAGCTAGTTGTGTCGTCCATCACAGTCATGAACTTGCCCAATCCACCTTCCGGATACTTGCGCCAGCCCATTGGAATTATTCCATTTTCAGGGCGAGGAATTTTTACCTTCCCCGGCATCGACTTCAAAGTGGACCAATCCACTATCTTGCCCAGCTTCACCTCCGCATGAACACCCCATGCAATGAAGAGATTTACTTCGTTGCCTTTGAGGAATGGGACGTCATACAACACCTGGTAAACTTCGCTGCATCGGTTTTTAAACGCCTCGTCGATGCAATGTTTCAAGTTTGCCTTGTGGAAGCGTGTGAGCCAAATAAACGGCCCCCTAATGGGGTGGCTTATCTTGAACACAAGATCCTACATATGGGATGCAGCCCCTTGTGCAAACATACTTTAACCATTCATACAAGCATGATGACCCAAGGCGTGGTCACTTAAGAGGGTTCGTTAATAATTAGTGATGTGATGGCTGAATTGAGCCTTAGGTTGAATCCAACCTTTAGACAAGCGTAAATTCCGCCTCAAAGCTTTGTTTCCAATGTTTTAAAGCTCCATTAGGTTCAATTTTGCCTTGTGAACTTGATTAGCACCTTAACCACCAATTCCAGGCCCAAGTGCGACCCTAACAGCAGCAACCAGAAGACAGGCTCCTCTTTATATGTTAAAAGTTTAATTCTTCATTATCTTCGTGATTATGACTCCGTTTTTTACGTGTGTTTTTTTGTATTCTTATTAGTTTTTCTTGCTTAACACGATGGCAGCCTTCAATTGATCATTTGACTCGACCCTGGACCTCCCAGCCAGCGACCAGCAGTGCACCTTCAACATATGACTTTATTCAAGATCATGCACCACATTCCTATGCATGTATCACATTCATTCACACAAGAATCCACCCCAGCCTTACTAAGAGTGAGCCTCCAGCTGTGTTCACTTACTAATGGCGCTCAAATCGGTAATTTAGTTGAATATATAGCAAACCCTAATTCTACCGAAAAATTGGCAGCGCTTCCGCATGGTTTTTTGTATTTAGAAAATTAGGGTTCAAGTCATACACATGGAATTGAAGAGGTTCGAGGGAGAAAAGAAAAGGGGCTCCCTGAGTTAATTCGGTTCACCCTCCATCCTTAGCCTTCGACTTGCTTGGTCAGCTCGTAATCTTGCTCCTCTTGTTCTGCTCGTGATCTTGCTCCTCTTGTTCAGCTCGTGATCTTGCTCCTCTTGTTTAGCTCGTGATCTTGCATGGCCTTGATTTGTTGAGCTAATTGATCCTGGAAGCCCTGTTGGCCTTGAAGGATTTCGTTCTTCATTTCCTCCTTCCATGTGCCCCGCTCCTCATGATAGGTGAGCTCAGGAAGGGCTAGTGGTGGCCTAACGTTCAAGGGTGGGGCGTAGTAGTTCCACGTAGGAACTTGTGCGCCTGTGGATCCTTGGTTACGTTCTAAGACTGGTCCCTTATCCTTGGCATGGATGGGTATGAAACTAGGAATATGGTGATCCTCCTTCCTCCACATGCGCTCTTGGTCTCGATCCACCTGCTCTATTAGCCTAGCTTGTGCCTTGGCCTCATCTAACGATGCGGGGCGGACCTTCAAAATCTCCCTAATGGTTCCCTCATTGTTGAACCCTTGGATAAAGAACTGGGTTAAGGTGTCATTGGTGAGGAGGTTTCCCACGAACCTTGTAACCACCAGGTCGAATCTCCTAATGTATGTCGTGATATCCTCCCCCGGACCTTGGCGTAGCGCGGCTAGGGCTGTGAGGGCATTACTTTGACCTACTTCGGGTCTAAAGTGCTCCAAAAAGGCCCTCATGAGGCTATCCCAGTCCTGGAAGGTGTTGGGGGGGTGGTTCCTATACCACTCGTAAGCGGCATCCTTTAAGGTACACGAGAACCACACTAGGAAATACCCGGTGTTGGTGATGAGACAAGTAGTGAGGAGCTCTAGAAACCGTTCCACATGTGCGGAGGGGTCTTCATCCCTAGTTCCTCTAAACGTGGGCAAATTGGGTGGCATAGGCGCCGCCTGTAAGCCCTCGGGTACTACAATTGGTAAACCCCTTGGCTGAACCAAGGGGTTGATGGGAGGCCGAACCGGGGGTGGCCCTCCAGAGGCCATGGTAGGGGCTGAGGTGTTGCCTCGTGGACTAGTGGTGTTGGTGGTGTTCACTGGATCAAATGCAGGGATAAGGAAAGATGGGGGAAAAAGAAGGGGAGGAGCTGGGATAGCCTCTAGCTGAACCTCCAAGAATCCTTCCGCCGTGTCCTCAGTGAGTTCCCTAGACCTAGTCCTTTCACTCGCCGGTTCCCACGGTGGTGTGAGGGAAGGTTTTTGGGACCTTGTGGCACGGGACATCTACTCTAAAGTCTAAGAGTAAGATCTTGTTGTGTGTTGATGATGGTCATGTTCCCCCGAAAGATTTTCCATCCAAGGTTTAAGGGCCGTGGGTGAAACTACACGAAGCACGGCCTAATTCGATCGGTGAGTGGATGTTTCCAACACTCCTACTCCCGATTCTATCACGAGGATGGACTGACCCAAGACCAAGACCCAATTTTTAGTGGTGGAGTTTTAGCTCGATGAAGCCGCCGAAGAATCCTATTAAGGACTACCCTCCAAGGGCAAACGACAAAAAACTAACCGAATTGAGGGATGTCTCCACGAGCATCACCCCGTTGGAAAGCTGTCCCCCAACTGGCGCCACACGGTATAGATCCTTACTGTGGGGCTGACCCAGACCTCAATTTGATAAAAGGTGGGGTTCCTCGGTATCTTTGGTATCCTCCCTTCCACCTTTTACCACCTTGAACTAGGCATTACCCACTAGGAGGAAAACGACTCAATCACGGGACGGCATGCAACAAGGTGTGTATACAATGTTATCACTGTGAAGAAGACATACCTCGATGCATCTCCAGCCACCTTGTCACCATTAGTTGAAGTCGACCGTGGACCTAATCGCACTCTATCGATGCTAAGGCCAACCAATAAGTCACATACAATGTTATAGAGGGGGATAACTTTCCTTGAAGCAACTCGAGCCAATCCACTTGTTAGCACAAGATTTGTTGCATGCAATTTCGTGGTTGGCCAAACCTAGCGGTTCTAAGGCAAGTGTTCCACACCGCTCAAGTGGGAAATCAGGGTTTTCTAACCCTAGTGTGGTCACCACATCCAAGTTGGTCCTATTTACTACTCGTGGTCCTACAAAGAGGGTGTAGTGCACATACCGTATGAAGCGCTCCTTCCAAACAGCACCCCTACGTCTTGGATGCGTCCACGACTCCAACTCCCCTCCAAGTGGCTCATTCACACATACATTGCCTTAACTTGCAACTTTTGATTCAACCATTCCAATTACACCAAGTTGTTCTTACCTTAGTGGTTAGTCAAGCGCGGGGGGAAGGAAGGGGCGCCCTTGTCCCATACCCGGGCACTTGCACCCTTCCCCTTCGGCCTAGGAGCTCACTGGAATTCTTACGAATACCGTGGGAGGGCCTCAACCTTTCACTCCTAGGCCCCTTGCTCGACTCAAAGCCACAAGACTAGAAGGGGATCCTTCCAACACAAGGTGTTTTGTGGTTGGAAGGTCGGGAAACCACACTCCCTTCTAAACCCCCACCTTAAAACACAACTTGGCACGTTCATTCATTCACAATACTTTCAAACATGCACACAATTGGCACTCAATCAACCATTCATGAGCAAGGTTGGGCACTTACCTTTAAGCCACCCGATGCCGCTCCTTACACCATGAGACTCTTAGCGTTTGTACCCCTACATCCAACGGTAGAATAATTAACACAATCAAACAATGAGCACGCCTCCTCCCGGCAGACGCACCAAAATGTGAGCCAAATAAACGGCCCCCTAATGGGGTGGCTTATCTTGAACACAAGATCCTACATATGGGATGCAGCCCCTTGTGCAAACATACTTTAACCATTCATACAAGCATGATGACCCAAGGCGTGGTCACTTAAGAGGGTTCGTTAATAATTAGTGATGTGATGGCTGAATTGAGCCTTAGGTTGAATCCAACCTTTAGACAAGCGTAAATTCCGCCTCAAAGCTTTGTTTCCAATGTTTTAAAGCTCCATTAGGTTCAATTTTGCCTTGTGAACTTGATTAGCACCTTAACCACCAATTCCAGGCCCAAGTGCGACCCTAACAGCAGCAACCAGCAGACAGGCTCCTCTTTTTATGTTAAAAGTTTAATTCTTCATTATCTTCGTGATTATGACTCCGTTTTTTACGTTTGTTTTTTGTATTCTTATTAGTTTTTCTTGCTTAACACGATGGCAGCCTTCAATTGATCATTTGACTCGACCCTGGACCTCCCAGCCAGCGACCAGCAGTGCACCTTCAACATATGACTTTATTCAAGATCATGCACCACATTCCTATGCATGTATCACATTCATTCACACAAGAATCCACCCCAGCCTTACTAAGAGTGAGCCTCCAGCTGTGTTCACTTACTAATGGCGCTCAAATCGGTAATTTAGTTGAATATATAGCAAACCCTAATTCTACCGAAAAATTGGCAGCGCTTCCGCGTGGTTTTTTGTATTTAGAAAATTAGGGTTCAAGTCATACACATGGAATTGAAGAGGTTCGAGGGAGAAAAGAAAAGGGGCTCCCTGAGTTAATTCGGTTCACCCTCCATCCTTAGCCTTCGACTTGCTTGGTCAGCTCGTAATCTTGCTCCTCTTGTTCAGCTCGTAATCTAGCTCCTCTTGTTCAGCTCGTGATCTTGCTCCTCTTGTTCAGCTCGTGATCTTGCTCCTCTTGTTGATGCTCTTCACTCCGCAGCCCGTATCATCGTCGTCACAGCTCCGATCCGTGCGTTCTTGAGCTTGTTGGAAAGCCAACGTTCTAATCTATCTACTCCTAAAGTCTTAGCCCGATTAGACAAGAACTCCGCTACAGACAAGGGAAAACCTGAGGCCGTAAGAGATCCGCCACCGATCCTCCAGCTGGTCGTCCTCACTCTGGTGCCCGTATCTTCGTCGTCACAGCTTCGATCTGCACGTGTTTGAGCTTGTTGGAAAGCCAACGTTCTAATCTATCTACTCCTAAAATCTTAGCCCGATTGGACAAGAACTCCGCTACTGACGAGGGAAAACCTGAGGCCGTATGAGATCCGCCACCGATCCTCCAGCTGGTCGTCCTCACTCCGCCGCCCGTATCTTCGTCGTCACAGTTCCGATCCGCGTGTTCTTGAGCTTGTTGGAAAGCCAACTTTCTAATCTATCTACTCTCCTATTTTCGCAACGATTGAATCACATTCCAGCCCACAGGAGGGGGAAATCTGAACCCTACCTCTCTCTCTCCTTCCACTCACCTCTCTCGGTTTCCTAGCTCCTACCACACACCTCTCTCCCTCCTACCCCCCACCCTTCGAATGAGCGCCCTCCAAGGGGGTAACCCCAAGACCCTTGCTCCCTTCTTTGTTCCCAAGGTCGTTCCCTTCGTCGTTCACAGCCGCCAATTTGGGTGGGCACATTAATGGTCACACTAAACAACTAGTAACTAAAAAGCAATAATTCACTAGCCACCCTTGCATTTAACACAAGTGGGTGTGCCACTAACCAAGGAATATCTAAATCTAAACTTTGACTCCATGCCACATGTGTGTGCATGATCTCAATAAGTGAGCTCTTAGCTAATTTTCAAAGGTGCAAAAATCTAATTTAACCTACCTAAATTGAATTCCCCTTGCTTGGGGTAATTCCTAATTTACTTAGTGATTGATGAGGATTCTTTTCCACTTCTTTTGGACCCTATTAACTATTTTTTTAAGGGCTTTTAACGCCCCATTCTTTTTTCTTTTCTCCTCACCATCCTCCTTCTTCTCCCATTTTTTTGGTTTCGTGATTTCTTCATCGTGACCGAATATGGTCTACAACTCGATAGGAGGTAAATTCTTCTCCACCACTACTCATTTTAATTATTTTCTAATTTTCTTTTGTCTTTTTTCCCTTCTCTCTTTGCTTTTCTTTTCTGGTTTATTCCCCTTTTTTTTTCTTCCTTTTTGGCTAACTACATAAATTCCGCGATTGCCCATAAATGGCTCCTCTTTTAGTGAGGGGAAAGGCCACTTGGCCATTTTAATCAAAAAACCACGAGCTAGTCCATGGGATAACCCATTTTCACCACTCATTAGCCTTAATGGACCCGACGTGAGGTCCATTCATCACCGTGAGCCGTTTTTGCGGCTCATAAAGCGCCAGTGATAGTTGTGTCGCGCCTCTGGGAAAGCCTTGTCGATGTGGCACCACTCGATGTAGTTCGCGCAATCATCAAAACTCCATGGCTCCACTACGTCCTCCCAACCTCGAAAAGCCACCTTCTCGGGACTTCAAAGAACGTGCAACCGCTTCCGATGGGCGTTCCCCGCTCTTGCACGGGTCTTGTCTCGCTCCTCCTTGGCCAATTGTCCGGATGAAGACATGGTGTGGACGTGTGAATGCAAAATTCTGGCGTGGATGGATGAATGAGACCTCGCACAACGCCCACATCCAGCTCAATGAAGAGATGGTGGATAGCAGTATGCGAGGCGGGGACAAATGAGGTCCCCTTCCATTAAAATAGTAATCCGGTGGGGGCGGAGACGTCCCCGCCTCTGCCCGGGTATGGGGCGGAGACATCCCTGCCCCTACCTTGGTAGGGGCGGAGACGTCCCCGCCCCTGCCAGGGTATGGGGCGGAGACGTCTCCGCCCCACCAGGGCTGAGGCGGGGACGTTTGCTTGTAAATTGGAGGGGGAGGTTCATCTCCACAAAACTTTCGAAGAAGGCGTTTGAGGCCACTCTTGCTTGGCCGAGGCACTCCTCATCTCCATGAGGCGGGTGCACAATTAAATATGGGGTGATTTATTTTTGGTTCCGACAAGATCCTAACGCACTTAAAATAACATGCAGATTATGTCTCTCCCTAGTTCTAGGGAGGAAGGCGAAATGGAAAGTACAACTCTTGTACTTTGACGGCATGCTCTCTTATAAGGAACACCTTTATTAGCTCCCTATTAGTTTTGGAGCAAACATAAGAGTGTAGAAAATTATTTCCTTCCAAATTTAAAAAAAAATTCCTTGTCTTTAGTGGAAAATAACGCTTCAACTCAAGTCAAAGATTTTCACATATTGCCAAAAATATAACGGGAAAGGTACCAAAAAAAAAAACGTCTTACCACATAAAACTTAGAGATTTTAACTTTTTATACTTTTGATTTTTTCCACAACAATATGTGGTGTAGACCTTCATATTGACCATAAATATACATCAATCTAAAACATATCAAGTATCTAAAAACTAAAACGTTACTTGCCCTTTTTTTAGCTTCCACTACTAGCATAGTTGACTTGAATAAGGTACATCCTTTTTCTACCTCTAACAATTGGTGTATAAGGAACTAACAGCATCCTAAACTACCATTAGTAATGGATTTAGGCCTTATCTAGTGCAAAAATTTGATACCAAGCAGTGAATAGCATGGGAGCTATGCAAGCCTTTCAATCCGTGTGGTTAAAATTTATGAAATTTTGTGGGGACATTAACAAAGAAGTATTTATTGTGATCCTACGGTTAGATGTAGAAATATAAAGGTTTTGTCTCCATTCTTAGGCATTATACTATAGCCTCGCAGTTTTGAAGTGTTTTTGGTGCAAAAATGCCTTGGTCCTTTAGGGATTAAAAATGTTTGGAGGTTTAAAACTTGGTCCACACCATTTTTTTTAATACAAATGCACAAATCCTTATGAGGCTTAAGCACATCCATAATCACGCAGATTAACACCACTATTATCAAGTAGAATGTAGACAGTACTATTCATTTTTCTTTTTAGTATCCATAATGTAATAAGAAAATGGGAAAATACATTAAACGCTAAAAGATGAAGCATTGTAAGAAAATTGTCTCTTGGCACCGCAAAAATAAAAAATACACCTAGTCAATATTCATCGGGCTATTAGTAGTGCCACTCGCCCCTGCCTCGTTGTCGTGTGCCCCTACGTGCATAGGGAGGTCTTCATCTGAGCCCAATACAAGTCTACGAGACGCCGACCGTGTTCTCCTCGCTGGTCCATCTTCATCCAACACGGCCCTTAGGATTTGGGATTGCATGAGCTGGTCGAGCGCTTGCCGTGTCCCTGGACTGTGCACATCGAGCAAGAAGTCGATTCCGTCATTTCGGAAAATTTCTTTCCACTCTGATTCCGATAATTGTCTTAGTTCTTGTGGGTCTGGTTGGTCAACGTCGTGAGAAATGTGATCCCCGTTGTCGTCTGTGATGCGAACTCCGTCAACGGCCCACAACCATTGCCGTGGATGAGGTCCGAATCGAAATTGCTCCCCGTTCTCGTCCCAATGGCCATTAAAGCATTGGTAGAAGAAATTTCGTTTTCCTTGACCGTATTTGTCCTTTAACGGGATTTAACGGGACCGTCTTGCACACCCGGACAATCTGCTCCGGGTCCCTTTCCCAACCCCACTCGTTTGAGAGGTGCATCTTATCCAACGAGTGCATCTTCAGTTTCCAGCTCCACACCAAATCCTTTCCCCACATATGTGATTGATCATGAGCGTTTGTCACATTGAACTCCCAATGCGGGGGCATGTATGGAACTAATCCAAAAAGTTCGTACAATCGCTCGTGAAAAGGGGCCTTGCACAATGAGCACCGCCGGCGTACAACCATCAAGCTAATCAAGCAAAATGGATGCTACAAGTGCTCACAAGTGCCTAGATGCATCCCACCTTCTAGACCAAATGGGTTTAGACAAATTGAACAAGTCGTATCGTCGGATACGAAGCTTGAAGGTTGTGGCCACAATAACATGGGTTTGCCCCGATCATCGAGGGTAGATGAAACCCCTTCTTTGAAATCCCATTTGTAACGGGACCAATCGATGGTTGTTTGCCCACCGGCGGTTTTCACCATCGCCATTTCATCCATCTTGAAAAGATCATCTACGAGGGCCCACCATGTCAAACCAAACACCCTCTCTAGGTTGTTTTCGGTATAGTTGTTGTCGATTTTTTGGAATTCCGCCACCAATTGTCGGGATCGATCGATCGTGAAGACGCAGGCCAACTTCCGTTGATAGTAATGTTCTACCAACACATCCAAGCGACTTTGTAGTCTTGAATTCTTTTCAAGCGCTTTAGCGAGCTCTTTGCCACCGTCACTCCCCACACCCTCTTCTTTGTTGACCATAGCTTTGTCTGCGTTGGTAGGGGCCTCATCAAACGACAATGAATCGTCTTGGGTTGACACGTGTACAAGCCCTTCCTCCTCCCGTCGTGGATTCCGATCTTCTGTGGTCATTGTTCTAGCTTGAAGGGCAAGTCGGAGCTCCTCCATATCACGTCGTTGCCGGTCAATAACAATGTTTTTATCATTGACTTCAACTCTCAACTTGCGAACCTCATCGCGCAATGACAATAGTTTTGTTGTCTTCCCTTCCAATTGGTTCAGCAAGGTTTGGATAGTGTTGGCAAAAATAGCACCATTAGAGGCTTCTAACGTTCGATCAACAACCGCGGGGGATTGTACCTGAGCCCCAACTTCATTAACGGTATCGTTAACGACTACGTTAACCGTTTGTTCCGCCCTCCTTCGTTTGGTGCGCGCTTGTGTCCTTTGGCTCCTTGTGATTGGAACGTGGGATCCGTCAGAGTCTGTATCCATGTTTGAGGGATCGGTCTCGTACGTGTCGACCGGTTCAGTCTTCGCCATCAATTTGCCCAATCCGCCTTCTGGATACCTCCGTGTCCCCATTTGAATCAATCCATTCGCCGGAGAAGGAACTCTTATGCTATCTCCCATGGCTTTCAAGGTGGACCAATCCACCCTCTTGCCCAACTTTACCTCCGCGTGGACACCTCGCGCAAGGAAGATATTTACTTCGTTGCGTTTGATATAAGGGATGTCGTACAAGACCTGGTATACTTCAATGCACCAAATTTTGAACGCCTCGTCGGTGCACTTCCATAAATTTGCCTTGTGAAAGCGTCGGTGATAATTGTGTCGCTCCTCCGGGAAAGCCTTGTCGATATGGCACCACTTGATGAAGTTTGCGCAATCCTCAAAACTCCATGGCTCGGAACTTTTTCCCAACCTTTAAAAGCCAATTTAACAGGATTCCGAAGCACATGCAACCTCTTCCGCAGCTTGTTTCCCAATCGTAGTCGACTCTTGTCTCGTTCTTCTTTATTCATTTTTACCGGCGTGGCCATGGGTGGGGAAAATCTGAATAATGTATGTGATGCGAATGGATGAAGTCCTCACACGACGCCCACAACCAACTCAATTAAGAGGTGGATGAAGAGGGAGTATGTGAGGCGGGGACAATTAGGGGTGTGCACGATATTACATAGCCGATAGACGAAGCACTGGTCTAGAGTCCCCGGGCAGGGGCGGGGACGTCTCCGCCTCTGCCCGTATGGTTGCATTCGGAGTGGTTGGACACACAAGTGACCGCACTGACCACCAATATCGTTGCGAACTGGTGTTACATCACGGGGAAGAAGGAAGATGGAAGCGACTGGAACCTAGAGGAGCACGCATCAGTGGCGAACATGAGGATGATCCAGGGCTTCGTTCAACAGTACTCTTCTTCCCGTAAGAAGAAACTAGCTCCTTGGAAAGCGACTATTGAGGAGTAAATTTTGGCTCACTATGTTGGTGGAACTTTCAAGTGGCTTGAAAGTTGCGCTAAAGATATTACAATGTCAGGGCAGAGCGCGGTGGGTGGCTATGGGGCTGTAGGGAAGGTGATGATAACCAAATTGGAAAACATTCCAAGTTGGATTTACTTCGCCGGAAAGACTCTGACCAACACCAGCGAGAGGGAGAAGCGCCGAAACATCATCAACGAGGCTGGAGGGTGTCCGGTAGTACATCCAGGGATCATTAGACTTGCGTACATCCACCCGAATTCTATGGAAGGGTACACGCTCTGGTGGAATGGGGGATCTCTTGCTTCTTTTTGGTCCAAGTTTGACTCGAAAGTGGACGAAGCATTGCCATTTGAACAGATTGAGATGCATCCGAAAACCGGGTTGTCAATCCAAGAGCTTTGGTGGGTAAAAACTTACCGCCAAAATCGAGTGAACCTTGCGCTATCATTGCTTGTCATTGTGGGAAAATGCCACGACGCAAATTATATACACAATGACATCTCTCCATCGGAATTTGCGATTGAGGGCTTTCTAGTCGGGTTGTGGAGAATGAGCCATCAAGGTATGGTTATCAATTCAAGGAGGAGCTTCAACAAGAGAGAGAGCGGCGACGGTTTGTGGCACCAGAACTGTTCTATGTTTTTGGGCCGCAGGACTGCACCAACTCGCTTGAAGTCATGCAACGGTCACACCTCTACTCTAAGGCAGCAGATGCATTTGCGGTGGGTTGGATTTGTGAGAAAATTTGGAAAGAAGATTGGGACACTTCGTATTTCACACGCAAAAACACGGAGCAATATGTAAACTTGAAGCTAAAACTTACAGCGTTGCAAAACAACTGCTCGAAGAACGGTCTTCTGTACCAGATGTTTTAGACACATTTATGAAACCCCCCCACAACTGGACTATGCCTCTATGTTGTTACCGACAATAGTTTTTTGTTAATTAGCTGCATTAGTTTCGCATGGGGTGGTTAAATAGGCAATACGGCATTTTCGTAGAAGAATATGTGTAATTGGGAATTGCCATACGTTATATTTTAATCAAAATTGGATACGTCCAAATCTTAAATTCTAAATCCGAGATTTGCATTTGTTCAAGCACAAATAACAATTGATACACTATTGATACACTAAATGTGCACAAGTGAAAGAAATATATTTATTATTTCTACAAAAATTGATACATAGTGTACTAAATGGCATTTAGTGTCCAGTTATGTCACTACACTAAGTGCCTCATTTGCAATTGGTGTATGGGTTCACATTTAGTGTATACTACAGTGAACATAAATTTTAGTTTACCAACATAGTGTCAATAGTTAAACACTATTAACTAACTTATGAAGGGACGGATACCAGGGTTGTCTATCGTGACATTGTGACAGCGACGTGTCGTCATGACGTGACCTGTCGTGACGGACTCTCTCGTCACGACACAATAGAGTCAACCTAGGGTCAAAGCTGAAGTTTAACCCTATTTATGGTACATATGTT
>OZ020520.1:12511354-12533996 GCA_963971425.1 Bryoerythrophyllum caledonicum
CAAGCGCCCGCGCATGGCAGCGTGTGTGCGCGTAGAGTTTAGGGTGTGTGAGGGTAGGACAGGAGGCCGCAGCAATGAAATGGGAAGGAGACGTCGCACCTGCGAAGCCGCGCAACGAGGAGGTTGACTGCCACACTTGCTCAGGGAGGAAGCTCTTGTTTTGATTTTCGCCTCGATGTGTTTGGATTAGCTTGGTGGAGGAGCACCAACAGTAGAGGGTGTGCGCGCGCACAGCTTTAGCTCAAGGTTACTTTGGGAGGCGTCACGCGATTTCCACGTCACGCGAATATGTTGACTAGGGTTTGGATTCGTGGTTGTGGCGGCTAAGGTTTGATGGCGGCGGCTAGGTTTTGGCAGCGGTGGCTAGGGTTTGGTGACGGCGGCTAGGGTTTTGGAACTAGGGTTTGGGTTCTTGTGTGTAGAGGCTAGGGTTTCAAGTAGTTCGCTGATGTGCCATATTGAAGATTTTGTGCAATACTACGAGCTGCTCTTTTTACTCACTTTATGAGGTTTTGGTGTCATTTTTTCAGTATAACAATGCTTGCACTCTCTAGTTGTTCACTGCTATCATGTTTTCTTGTTGAAATTACAATTTTGTACATACTCCAGTTGGTGTTCTCATTTGTGTATTCAAATATTGGTACTCACCTAACACTAACGTAATTTTGTCTGAACTTCCATCATCATGAACATAACCCTGGAGTTCCTCATATTCAGAATTGAAACAAAGTTAGAAGCTTACCAAGTTCGCATAAATCTCCTCGATGTGCAAATTTCCTCCAATCTACACAGTATACAAATTTGACAGAAATTAGTGATTGAAGTAAAAATGCACATAGCCTTGAGGTTTTGATTGCCAGAGTGCCCACCTTAGAAACTGCGAAGAGAAATGACCTCTAGGTTTGCATAGAAACCTTTTATCCATGTTGGAACCTTGTGCCTCAAGTTTATTAGTAAAAATTTGACTTTAAGAACTTTGGACCTTTTGCTTTGTTTCTCCATATGTTAATTTTTTCAATATATTATATTAAAATGTCGGGCTATATGTAATACGAAGATACATATAGGATTTTTTATCACATAGTTTACCATATAAACTTTATGCATGTGTTGCAGGTAAAGTGGGAAGGGTTGAGAAACATGTCCAACAACAACGATGGAATGGTGATATAATGTTGAACGCCATCAAGCATTAGTGCGTGTACCGCTAATACCTGCAACATATCTTGAGGTAAACATTTATTTTTATACAAGTTTAACCCCTAAGGTACCAAGTGTCCAAAAAGGGCTTTTTGAAAGTTCGGTCAAGTTCCTATGGTGTCAATTTTCAACATTCTTCTTTGAAATTTTTACAATAAAAAGACATTACCAAGACCTTAGTAGGAAAACAATTTGTACCTAAATTGGACATTTGATGAAAAAGTTATAGGGTTTTGAATTTTAATGGGGAGGGCGGGCACCTCGGGCACCTCCAAAAACTTTTGATAGGACACTCTATTGAAAGTGAGATTTTCATTACTTGCAAGTAATATTATTTCCCTTCATATTGTCCAAAAAAAATTCTTGTCTTTAGTGAAAAATAGCATACCAACCCAAGTCAAACATTTTCACACATTGTCACTCATTGTCGGGCAAGGTACCAAAAAAACTTCTTGTTTTCCGAATAAAACCTAGATATTTTCATATTTTTCACTTTTTATTTTTTCCACATCAATATGTAATGTAAACCTTCATATTAACCATTCGGATTGTCAATCAAAAACATATTAAGTTTAAAAAAAATTAAACTGTGAATTAACAAATTTCAAGCCTCCACTCCTTGCACACTTGTTTTGAATATGCTACACCCGGTTTCTACCTCTAAAAAATAAAATGTAAGGAGCTCACATCATGCTTAACAAGATGGTAATAGATTTAGACCTTTTGTAGTGAAATTTTTTGACACCAACTGAAGTCAACGTCTATTGATCCACTAAACGCAGGGAAGAAAATGAACCATTTGGTTGACTTCAAACACTATAATTTTTTAATCCGTGGGGACGAAGTTTTTGAAATTTTGTACATGTATTACTTAATAAGCCTTTATTGAGATCCTACGGTCAGAACTAAAAATCAAAGTTTTTGTTTCCTTCTTTATTCGTTGCACTAGAATCCATTTAGTTTGAAGTGTTTTTGGTGTAAAACTGTCACGATACCTTGGGGGTTAAGATTGATTCTTGATTGATCTTTTGTACTATGTTGTTTGTAGAATAACCTTTATGTGGACGTACAAATCCATTATTTAATTAGCGATTGTAACAAGTTCCAATGGTGTCAATAATAACAAGTAGACAACATGGTTCATTTTCTTCTCTAGGTTTAGTGAATTCCCTTCGTTTCAGTTCACTTGGATTCAAAAGATTGCATCACACATGATCTAAGTTCATTATCATCATGTGAAGATTGATTAGTTCCATTATTCACCAATGTTTAGGAATGCAAAAGAGGTGTAGCATATTTAACCCCTAATGGATCAAGTGTCAAAAATTGGCTTGTTGAATGTTCGGTCAGGTTTCTATGGTGTCAATTTCCAACATTTCTCCTTGAAAATTTTACTATAGAAAGGCATTACCAAAACCTTAGTGGGAAAACAATTTTTACCTAAATTGGACATTTGATCAAAAAATTATAGGGTTTTAAATTTAAAATGGGGAGAGCAAGCAAGTTGGGCACCTCCAAAAACTTTTGCTAGGACACTCTGTTGATTGTGAAATTTTTTGTACTCAAAAGTAAAATTATTTCCCTTGATGTTGTCAAAATAAGTTCTTGTCTTTATTGAAAAATAGCATACCAACCCAAATCAAACATTTTCACACATTGTCAGTCAGTGATGGGCAAGGTACCAAAAAAACTTCTTGTTTTCCAATTAAAACCTAGATATCATTTTATTTCTCACTTTTTTTTTTCCACAACAATATATGGTGTAAACCTTATTATTGACCATTTCTATTACCAATCTAAAACATATTAAGTTCACAAAAAATTACAGTGTGAATTGACAAATTCCGAACTTCCACTCTTTGCACAGTTGTTTTGAATATGCCACACCTTTTTTCTCCCTCTAAAAATTGGTGTATACGGAACTAACATCATGCTTAACAAGATGGTTAAGGATTTAGACCTTCTGTAAAAAAAAATTGACACGAAGTGAAGTCAAAGTCTGCTGATCCACTACACGCAGGGAAGTAAATGAATGATAAGCTTCACTTCAAACACTATAATTTTGAACAGTAAATATGTGTTTAAGAAACATACCTTTTATCAGATGAATGGTGCTTTGAAGGTTAACAATTAGTACATGTATTTTGACTAATGTGCAGCCATAATGTTGCTTTTTTTTCAATAGTGATAATGGAGAGCCGCACGATTCAAACTCCTTTGATACGGCCACACATCGAAAGGGACAATATGCCTTCTAATAGCTCTGTGGGGGCCCGATTAGTACGAGCAGCACGTGCAAGGCAAATTCAACAGAGATCTGTTGGAATCATGACTTCTGAATTGGAAAGGACAGTAGAATTGCTTTCAGAAAGAGGAGATGTGGTGGGCTTAGCAACTAGGGAGCATGCATTCAAAAGTGGCATGGAATTGAATGGATCAAAGTTGTTCCCATTCGAGGTGGCGGTGCGTATCACTAAGGTAGATGATGCATTGCATTGGACCGGAGAGATTGTAGGAGAACGCCTTGGCATGTATGTGGGCTTGATCATTCGTTGGCATCGATCTTTGCTACGTGTAGTGGCTGTAGAACCTGATATCACAAGTGTTGATGGTGACATTGGATCACAGATAGCGCCTGCAGAAGTGATGGCCCCAGAATTTGATTTTCCTGAGTTCATCAACACACCAGGATCCACCCACAGGTCTCCACGCAGTAGTCATGCTTCAAACGCCATAGATGAAAATTCGCCTTTTTCCCAAGCTACTCCCTCAAATATCCAAGATTTGCCCTATGTAGATGGATTTGCTTGTGTTCGAGCAGCACGTCGTCCATATTCTATGCAAAATAGGAGAAGGAGAGATTCAAGGGAGCCATCATTGACAGAAGCTGCACCATCTAAGGTATCGCTTAGAAGCGTGCAAATTGCAATGGCACAAGGAGGATGCAAACGCAATTGTTTGAGGGACGTTCCAGCAAGGTATCTATTGGACATGCAATATAATGCATGGGATAGTGAGTTTTCAGTTCGAAGTACGTGGATGAGACAGATGCTGGTTTCTTTTTACACAAGGACGGAAGGAACTCGTCGAGACAAGTTTGTAACAAAGTTAGATGGGAAAGAAGTTTGCAATGCTTGCTACGCTCTTGGGGTTGGATATTCACAGAGGCGCTTTAAGCAATTGAAGAAGGACTGTCTAATATATGGAAGAGTGACATCGATTCACGGCAATACGCTTTCAGATCCGATAAGAGAGACTACTAAAATGTCTGCAGCAGAGGCTTGCTTTAAATCGTTTGTCGATGAAGCTGGTTGTCCTCAACCTCATCGTTGTATTGGCCGTAAGAGTGACAACGAAGTGGTGCCTCTCATTCTCCTTCCTATGAATACAGCCAAATTAGATGTATTCAATTACATGAACGAGGAGGTCAAGAAAATTTGTAATGGAGAAATCATTTCTATTAGTTCGTTCCGGAGGATGTGGTGCATCAAGTATCCCCATGTTCAGGTACCTCCATTCTCGAGATTCTCAAAGTGTTATCATTGTTGGGAGTATAAATGTGCCATGGAGGGAACCACCAATGCGGATGCAAAGATAAAGATAAAGGAGTTGTTTATGTTGCATCTGCGCAACCAGATGGAAGAACGTAGGCATTATTGGATATTCAAGAGGTCGTGTTATATTAGCCCTGAGTTGTACATGTGCATCATAGTGGATGGCATGGACCAGAACACGACCATGGTACCGAGGATGCGTCAGACTGTGAAGAACATTGAACACCGGTTTGTGAAGACCCATCTGTGTGGTACTCTTGTACATGGCATTGGTTTATATTGCGACGTGTGGTTTGGGGCTCACCACAAACACGATAGCAATCAAGTCGTGAGTACATTGTTGTACGTCATTAGAGATGTGCTGCGGAAGAGGGGCTTTTTGCCACCAACACTGCGAAATCAGGCCGACAACTGCACGCGTGAGAACAAAAACATTTATATGTTTGCTCTATGTGCTACATTGGTGGGATTGGGGTTTTTCCAGGAGGTGGAACTATCTTTTCTTATAGTGGGCCATACCCACGAAGATATTGATCAACGCTTCAGTTGTATATCAAATACGTTGAAGAGGTCGGACGTGGACTCGTTGAAGGAAATGATTGGTCTTATAGAACGAGGAACATCTCCTACGGAGGCATTTGTTAGCGCTCGGCTGCTAGAGAATGTATGGGATTGGAAATTGTTCATAACTCCTCACTTACTGACAGGTCATGATTCATTGGTGGGCATAACATTTCCGCACCACATGCGATTTTATATGGACAATCGAGAAGGGACTCGTGAGGTTCGAGTACAACATAAGCATTATTGCAAGGATCCATGGGGACCGGAGGCAGGGACGAAAACTTTGAGGTCGTTGCCAAATAGGGATGAACGACCATCGTTTGCGGAAGTATTTGCAGCGGACGAACGGGAGTTGAAAGCGTTGGATGACTTCATTGCATATAAGCAAATGTGCATTCAAAGGTTGCAGCATGAGGACAAGAATCGTGAGGCAAAAGTAGAGGCTGAAAGATTGAAACTCTATTCAGCTCAATTTCCACACAAAGATCGTAGCAATGAGCATCGTACCTCACCGTTTTGGCCTTCAGAGTTCTCCAACACCGGACCTACAGGGAGCGCATCTTTGGATGTAATGGTTGGTGCAAGTGAAGAAAATCGCGAGATAAATGTCGTAGAGCAGGTAGTGGCCATGCCTCCAAATGCCGAGGCTCGAGGATACTTTGGTCCTCGTAGAGGAAGACCCTCTAATCAAGGAGTGCGTAGGGCACAACAAACAGAGCGCAACTATGTTGAGGAACGCGCCGAAGAAGGAGCAATGTATGAAGGTAATCACGACCCATTTCCACCATTTAATCCACAATCTGATATCCGTTGTGGACAGTTTGTAGCCTTGAGTGTTGATCGAGCAGAGATAGAAGGTGGTGTACCATTCTATGTGGGGAAAGTGACTGAGCAAGGAAAAAACCGATGGAGACTTAAGATTAAGGTTTGTTGGTATTGGCCCATCATCCAAAGGGGGGTTGCTGATGGACATGGATCTTCTGCACAACGATATGCAAATTGCATGGATTCATTCTAGGAGCCATCTGGGGAGAGCAATAGTTGGGTAGAGAAAGATGCATGCATTTTTTCATGGGTAGACACACCGGAAAGAACCATGTCCGGGGCCAACGGGTGCAGAAAGCGCAATGTATTTGGAGTGCAGGTTGAAAGCAGGATTCGCATTCTTCAATCGGCAAAGGCTCACATCCTACAATATATTGCAATGCAAACCGAAGCTATCGATGACGACCGTTTGCAAGCAGCCCTAAATTCTATGGAGTAGAGAGTGTGCTTTTTTTAGAGTATACTAGTTGTGTATGGTAATTGATATATAGTGTATGTGTAAGAGTAGTATATTCTAAGGGTGATCTAAGACGTTATGTCATTAATCCTTTAGAGTAAAGCTGTGTTTACTATTGGTGCTAAGTCCAATTGTTGAAGCATCTATATTTAATTTTCACCATTGTATGCATTATGTACTACGTAGAATATCTTTTAATCAACTGCCAACCCTTGCATAAAGTATGTTTTTTTGTAATAACGCCTGTTTATATACTACAATCCTTCAAATCTATCTTTGAAATATTGTGAAACTATATTAAATATATATTTATCTAGTATGAACGAGGGGCCACCACAAATTAGTTGAAAATGCCAAAAAATCGCTTCCAATATGAACAACCATGATTGTACGTAATATTGTTGCAGAAGCTCAATTTTTTTTCCTTTCGAAAACATTTTTTTTCATTGTTTTTTTTGTTTTTTTTCAATTTTGCCACTTTTGTTCGCAATGGCCGCCGTTGTACCCAAGTGCACTTTTAAATGGCCAAGTGCATAATTGCTTAATTGCGTGTTATGTGTGCCAAGTTTTAAGGCCATAATACCTACATAGCAAAAGATTTTTGAAATCTACCAACATGTGTGGTTGTGAGAAACATTTCATTCTTGCCAAATTTGACACCCTCCCATGCATTGAATTTTATATTTTTCCCCATGAGATTTTGGACATGAGACCATCTCTATATTGATTATATGTGTGCTTAATTTCAAGTCTAAAATATCCACGATAGAAAAGAAAAAAAACAAAATCTACCAACGTGCTAATTGTGAGAAACAACCAAGGGTACCATTTCAACTTCGGCATCTTCCCTACGTTTGAAAAGTTGTTATTTTACTATGAAAGTCTTAACACATGATCACCTCCACGTTTACAACATGTGTGCCAAATTTCAAGGCCAAAAGATGAATACCAAAATCCATATTCAAAATCTACCAACATGTGTAACTATGAGAAACAATCTTGTGTATCTATTATTGTATTCATCATGTGGCTTTGAAAATTTACACACATGTTATCAACATAGAGATGATCTTGTGATAAAAAATTCATGGTAAAATATCAAATTTTCAGCCCTCAGGAGGGTGTCAAAATTGGCAATAGTGAATGGCTTACAACTACACATGTTGGTAAATTTGGAATATCTTTTTTTATTTTCATCTTCTGGCCTTGAAATTTGGCACACATGATGTCAACATAGAAATGATCTTGTGCCAAAAATTTCATGGTAAAATAAAAAATTTCTAACCCTCAAGAGGGTGTCAAAGTTGGCAGCATTGAAAGTTACTTTCCCTAGGAATGCAAAAACTACATATCTTTATTGAAGGGGACTGTACATACAAGAAACTCTGCTAAAAAAAAAAGTGGATGAAAAACAATTGTTTACGTTGATTATCATCAAACAATGTTATCCGAGAAGCCAATTTGTGACTGCTTTGGTGTCTAAGGGTTAATGTCACCAGAAGCTCACATGCACATCACATAAATTTGTCACTATACCTTTAAAGTAGTGAGAAAATTGTGAGAAAATTTTCCCAACATATCTGGAGGCCAGTATGATACCCTCCCGCTTCACAGGGTCGACAATAAATATGAGTCCAATTCTGATTCATTCTGAGAACTAGGCTTGCCTTTTCTCTGTATTGCTTCTTGATTAACATTGACATGCAGTTGTTCTCCAAATTTTGTGGAAGACCATGGGTGGCAGATTTGATTGCTTCTTTTGGAGTGAGCCTTTTGGATTACATAGTCTAACATCTTTCAATTAGAGGTCATATTAATACCTAAACCTTATCTTCAAATACAACATCATATACAAACATGACCATTTTGCAACTAAACATGTAGGAGGTGCAATAATGGTTTAAATTTGAACTGCCATGTGTCACTACATCGGGCGCATTGCAAATACAAACCTTTGTTACTATTGTACACATCAATTCTTACACCTTGTAAATCATATATAGAGAAAATATCATGTTGCAACCCAAATGTGGCTTTCCAGACCTTCAAGGGTAAATTCCTAGAACTTTCTTGTACTTATTATGGATTAAAACATTTCCTAAGTGGTGGAAAAGTGATTCATAGATAATCCTGATAAATGAACTGAATAGTTTACTACAAATTATAGAAGTTTTCAAGGATTTAAAAACTCCAATCACTACACTAAATATTGCATTTAGTGAACTAACACAAATAGTGTACTTACCCTAGTACACTAATTGCAAGAGTTGACAAATAGTGTTAGCTGTCCATGACATTCATGATACTCCCAATCAATTTTCTTGTGCCAATCAAAATAAAATAAACTAAAAAGATACCCCCAATCAACCACCTACCAGCATCCATGCCTTTATTGAACAAAATGCATCCTTTTGAAATGTTTATTTTTTGAAAAGGCTACATTCTCAAAAGTTTATTATTTCAAAAGACTTCTTTACCGAATGGTTACTTTCTCAAAATGTTGTTTTTTCCAAAAGGAAACTTTTTGAAATGTTTACTTTTTCAACATGTTACTTAATGAAAAGGTTATTGTTTTGAAAGGTAAATGTTTGAAAAGTTACTTTTATAAAAGGTTACTTTTCGAAAGCTTATTTTTTCCAATGATTATTGTTTCAAAGGGTTATTTTTTCCAAATGATACTTCATAAAATGTTATTTTTCCAAATAGTTACTTTTTAAAAACTTACTTATTAAAAAGCTTACTTTTCAAAAAGTTAATTTTCCAAAGCTTATGTTTCAAAAGATTATTTTTTCAAAAGTTTATCATTCAATTTTTTTCCATTCTTATAGCTATCGTTTTCCAAATCTTTCCTTTTTCCAATGATCTCTTTTTCAAATGTGTTTATTTTTAAATTGTCATTTTTTCAAACCATAGTTTTTATTTCCAATCTATTTCTTGCAAATGTTATTATTTAATTTTTGGATTGCAAATTTACTTTACTTCCATACCTATGTTTTGTTTTTCCAATTCTTTCCAAATTATTGTTCTCACTGTTAGAGATTCTAAATTGTTCTTGTTTCAAAGTTGTTGATTATTTTATGTTTCTCTTTTCATTCAAATTGTTGGTTTTTCCAATTTTCTTTATGAGTTTTATTTTCTCTTCTTCAGTTTTGTTACACCAAATGTACAAATGTTACTTTTCTACTTTTGATACACTAAATGCCCAGTAGTAAATTTTTTTATTCCAATCTATACAAAAATCCCCAAATAGTGAAGTAGTTTACATTTAATATCTTCTTCTACCACTACACTAATTGCATAGTTTGCAATTAGTATACTTCTTTGCATTTAGGTCTGGTACACAATGCAAAAAACAGTGTATTGTGGAGGCCCATGTACGTGGCTGTACATTCCAGCATAATGTCCATGTGCTACTGAACAAAGGATTCGCTTTATGGAACTACACTAACGATGATAATTAGTGTAACCACACTAATGTTTTTGGTAACACAATCACTCTTTCCTTTTGAATATTTTTACCGAGGGCATAACTATCAATACTATCTAAAGAGAGTGATCATTGTTAACATAGTTGGTAAAAATATTAATCAAGAGTAAAAACTTATAGCATTTTTAAACAAATTAGTGTGGTTAACACTAAATATTATTTAGTGCAGTTTCCCATTAAGGATACACAATATAACCATCTGTTACAGTATATTCACAAGCATCTTTTCATCAGTTGATAAGAATTTTATAAGTCATTTTTAAAATATATAAATGATTTTAAATTACTCACTGAAATTGATAAGTGTGCATGATTTTTGTTGTGTGAAGATTGTTCAATAACGATTCTGCTGGATGACTTTAACTAAAATTGTTCGACCTCACTATAATTCAACAAAAGCACACATTTTGTTTTAATATCACATGATGAGTTCATTTTTTTCATTCTAACGAGACTCCATCTACAAGTACCAATGGTATGTTAAGAAAAAAGATTTGAGATGGTGAGATAACACAATTACTAATGTGAAAACCGCCTATATAACAGTCACGATTATTTCACAAGCATAAAGACAGACCGCAACAAACATGGCACAACCTGTATCATAATCTCAGTCGGTGCATCATCTGAAGTGTCGGTAGAAGTACTAGTGATAGCAGTCCACTACGAAATAAGCCAACTCCTATACATAAAATTATTAGTACTCTTCACCAATGGAGCTGCCGATTGAATCTAGTCGTCCTTCTCGCCCTCGCTATCGCTAGAACTCGACCCGGATCCTTCGTCACCAGACCCGCTGTGCCTGCAAACACAGGCTCAACCAATCGATCAGAAACCAAGGCACAACACAATGATAGATAGATTTCACTGACATAAAAATATGTGAGGACTCACTGCTTCTTCTTGCGGTGCTTCTTCTCCTTGAAGCCTTCGACCTTGTCCTCCAGCTTCTCCTTCACGCCTTGTCCACCCTCATGATGGTGGCCTGATCCTTCGTGGTCATGCTCCTTCTTGTCGCCCAGGAACAGCGCTCCCACCTTCTCAGACAGACCGTGGTGCTCCTCGTCGTGACCCTGGAAATCAGTGATGATTTGAATGAGCCATAAATGCAAGAGATTCAACTAGAAACAAACGATGAGCCTGGACATGATTGATTTCTACCTCGCCCTCGTATGATAAGCTCAGCTTGATCTCTCCGTGTGGCTTGCCCTTAAGCTCCAATGGGAAGGTGTGGCTACCTCTGAAGATCGAAGACAAGGGAATTCTGCACAGAGAGGATAAAAGATGATCAAGCCAGGTTGTGATGGGGTTAGAGATGGAATAAATTAGGGTGAGCTAGACGTTTCTTACACGACGCGGGCCATTTCTTCGTCTCTGCCCAGGGTGTCGTCGTTGAGGACTCGGACGAGAAGCTCCGAGTCGGTCTCGCTGACTGGCAGAGATGGCAACGTCTCGTTCCATGCTGGTGTCTCAGCTTGATCTGAACACGAGATCGGATATTTAGACACGAGATCGTACATCTAGACACGAGATCGGACATTCAGGCACGAGATCGAGTATCTAATCATCATAAACTTGCTAGTAGGAGCAGGTAAATACCTTTGGCGGGCTTGGTTTTCCTCGTTTCCTTTCCAACGGAGACGGTTACGTATGGATCGGACTTGCCTGCCAAATCCAAGCCGACGATGCATTAGAACTCATCAGTACAGGAATTAGTAAGATCGGCAAGTAGATCATCGCCTCATTCAACTGAACATTAGTGAGTGGGACTGTACCAATGAGCTCGGTGTCCTTGAGCCCCGAGGCGCCGATCACCTCCACATTCAAGCTTCGAGTGGCCATTACGACTCTCTTGATCTATTACAACCTGCAAATACAAATCCGTCGTAAGGAATTAGTGCAAAAGTTATGTGTTACAGGACAACACTTGGTAGCTCCACAGCAACAGATCTAGTCCTCCGATCGGAATCAACAATGTGTCACCAAGCAATTATACTACCTGCAAACTTGATTCAAATCTTCAAAACTCTCTCACAACAGACTTCGAAGCTAGCTGCACACAACTACTGTGAGGAGAAGGGCTTGGGTGCGCACACATATAGCACGTCAGCCACAATCCTATTGGGTAGCCTGGCTGTCTACTCAGCCAGCTCTGAAGCAGTCAGCTTGTTCACATCTGTCAATTTATCACTCATGGTAAGTTAACAATCTGAATATTGGTGCACCACCTTTTGGGATGAACGTGTCCTCGAGTGAAATGAAGGACTGTAGACTCGGTCAGAATAGACATAAACATTAGAGAAACCATTCCGCAGTAGTTCGTGGCATACATGAAGGTGAAAATTCCTTGAGATGTGGCTGTTCTGTTCCAGCTCAGAGTCAGAAAATGGTTGAATATTATTTAGATCTCATTATGAGAACTACTTCAAGCGTGTTTTCTAAAACTCAATCGCCACATGGCCACCACCGTAAAGATCATGGCTCCTGCGTGGCTGGAGATGTGCTGTACAACTCGTTGATTTGTTCTCGTATTCATGCATCCATTATGTATTGTTTGAGAATTTACAACACCATTGAGGTAGCATGAACATAACATTCATCACCTGGATAAATCCAGTCCTAGCTATAATTGAGTTGTTCTGATATTTCAGTTTTGAGCTAAAGTTGAGTACAAGAACAAGGGAAGATGCAGTATATTTTCTTCCTTTTCAACATCAGCTCGCATTTTGGACTTAGTATTCACCTTAGAACTGAAAACCAATGCCATGATAGCAAAATTTTACATTAACCTTTAATGGTTTAGATCTACGACCCAGTCCAGGTAGGTGCAAACAAGTGGACCAGTGATAAGGCAAAACCTGACTCATGTCCACGTGTGAAGTTGGACCTGGTTACAATATGGGCACTTTAGAGACTCTGCATGAGCTTCCGTATTGTACTATGTCGTCACTAACATTTTAGCCGACTTTGGCTGGAGTACGGCCAATTCATTGTAGCCTTTAACAGTGAGTGACCGTCGTTTGCTTCTTCGCAGACAGGCTGCTTCCGGGACAATTTTCGAGTAATCAGATCCTTTCCCCAGAATCCACGAAGAGTTTGGAATCAAGTATCGAACTTTGTCAAACATCTATCCACAAGCGCAGTTACGATAAGCATCAATGTGCAGTTACTTTCTCTCCTGGCTATGGGAGTGAGCAATCGACATTTTACAAGAAATTGAGTTGAAAGGATCACAGTAAAGAGAGTCCGATTGAAAAATCTTCATTTTAGTCATGAAGCTTTCAAAAAAAAAAATTATTCAAAACGTATATGCGAAAACGAAAATCAATGAACACTTTAATTGGAACAAAAATCTATGGTTGTCCTAAAGAGATCACCAAATCTACAAGGTAAAAGGTCAGACACAGATTCTTCTAAACTAATAAATTCTACGAAGATGCATACTCACAAGAAAGTCTTATCAGCAATAAGCGATAATGTCTAGAAAGGGAAGATAAATCTATTGACAAGCTCGATATACTTACAGATTGGTGCCCTAAGGGTTTACAGAGAAATATTAGTAAACATGGCAGACGAGTGAGTTATCTGCCATGGATTTCATGGTGCTTGGATTATCGTTTGGGTGTCGCCATGCTCAATGACTTAGTCTTCCTTAATGTGCACCTTTCCAGGCTCTCCAAGGCTTGGTGCAGCAGGGTTGGGCACCTGTTCAAGTGCAGGTTTTTGCGCTGGTACAGGCGTGTCCTCCAACGGAAACGCCCTCGCATGGTCGCTCTGAGCTGACTCTATGAACCCTGCACTGCAATTGATGTCAGCTGCCGCTTGAATCGCCGCGGCCACACCTCCTGGAAGAGGCTCGCCTGTTGGTGAGCTTCGCAGCTCTGCATCCAGCACCTTGGCAGCGTCCTCTTGGGTCACTATCTTGTCCGCTTCCAAGTCGATACTTGCGTCCTGCAGCATTCATTCAAACGAGCCTCCACATCATGAGCCGTCGAGGAAATCAACACTCAGTAAAACATTTCATCCATAATCTTGCAACATTTATTTTCATCCTCAATCCACCGTCATACTGAATTCGTTGATTGCAAGCGAAAAACACAGAAATGATCATCTGAACATAATCAAGCCAGAAGCTCCGTCGGTTAGCAAGGAAAGAGGTCCTGTGTTTGATGCAACCTCGTGCCAAACAGTAAGGACTTACTAGATTAACTATGTCACTATCCTGGATTAAACGACGAAGTATAGCATAGCAAGAGATCGCATACCATGAGAATGTCAGCTAGGGTTGTTTTGTCAGCGCTTGGCACCCGCCGGTTCAGCTCGGCAGCCGACATGGCAGCTGCAGCCAAGCCTCCGGCTGTTGGAGGAGCACCAGTTGCGCGCATCACAGCGCTCTGAATGGCGCGCGCATCGCTCTGCTCCACAGGTCTGTCACCTCCTCCTACTGCTGCGGCTTCCAAAGCCTAAGCCCAACCCATGAATCATGGCATCAATCAATCTGTGACATATCAGGCACACCATAGACAACACCTTACACAACCATGCACAAATATCTACAAATTGACTGGTTTGGGAACTCACATCGCCTATTGAGATAGCGTCTGAGGTTGCGAGGATGGAATCCGTTGGTGTAGGCTTCACAGATGCCAGCACTGGTTGATCAGCAACGTACTCCAAGTCAATTTCCACACCTGCAAAATATAACAACATCCACAACCAATGAAACCCTAAACCTTCACTCACCTTGTCACAGAAAATAATAATTCTAACCAAGCCTCCACATCCTCTACCCAAACTGAGACAACAGGAACAAGGAACATGTTACAGCCCATAACTGAGAAGTGACAGACAACCATTGGATAGGGTTCAAGGACAAGATCATGTCTGCTCTAAGGTAAGGACGCGCATCCTTCTGTGACCCTGGATTGAAGGAACACGCCCATGACTAAAGGGGTGGGAGGCAACCACAGGGTAAGGAAGGAGCAGATTATTTCCCATAATCAAGGCCTAGCGTCAAGTCATATAAGCTCTCATGATGAAGCTACAATAGTACCTGGGACGAGGATGGCCTGCGCGATGACGCCCTCCTCGGCCACCGTGGAGTGGTCGTCGCGCTTGACGAAGTTGGCCTTGACATTCTCCTCCGCCGCAGCCTGCATAACGGCGGCCGCGCCGTCCTTGTTGGTCTGACCGAACGTGCGCGTCTCGGCACTCTGCATGAGGGCCGCATCCTCCGGCACCACCGCGTCTCTCCCCAGCTGCCCGTCCGCCCCGAGAATGTCCCCATACGTGATCGGTCGCTTGAGCAAGCTCGCCTGCTGCTCATCCTCCCCCGCCTTGCTCATCTGCTCCAGATCCGCCATGATCCCTCCCACCTTTACAACCACCGAGATTATGATAATATGTCAACTCTTCGATGTAGTGAAAAAGTGGAGTCTTTACACATGAGATGTGTGTGTGTGTGTTTCAAGAATGACTTTTTCTTATGAGATGGAGCGTTTGATTGATCGAGCGAGGGAATGTGATGGATTTTTGTGTGGGGTTGTCTGACGTGGCGGGTGGGTGGCAGACAGGAAGGCATGCCGCTTGGCGGACGCTTGGCGCACGCATGCGGTGCCATTAGGCGCGTTGGGGGTGATGAGGGAGTTACTAGGATCTACATCAGCCTTGTTTGTTTTACCAAAATTTGTCTTTGATATTTGAAGTGCCTAGTAGTGGACATGGTTTGTAATGGCTATTAGAGCAACGGCAGCAATTGCCCTTCAACGGGCCCGTCACTGGTCGTATACATGGGATAAATGTAGGTCCCGGGTGAGATCCAGTAGTGAGCTCCCCAGCAGCTAAATGGACCTCACGGAATATTTTGTAGCCACAAAATCATATCTTGTCTTCCCAGGCCACGTCATCACATATTTTGATTAAATCTAACCTCGCCTATCTCTAAGACTAGGTCTTGGAACTCCTTAACTACGTTGGCCCTCACAAAAGTGCACAACACAAGTAAAGAACAATGAAAAGTGAGGAAAATGAAGAGTGCAAGGGCGGTTCACGGAGGGAACCAATGCACTAGAGAAGAAACACTTATTTATGTAAGAGTCTGGTTTTGTAGGGAGCCCCTCTAAAAGTGTTGAGGATCAGGCCGTTGGTGGAAAGCCCTTGTGGAGAAAAGTGCCACTAAACCGGGAGACTTTTTGTTGGAGTGACATTTCCAACGACTTGCTGGCATTGCTCTTACATGTAATGGATGTCACAAGAGGTGACTTTTGGCTTGATGGATGTTGTTACCTTCATCGTGCAATGGATGTCATGGAGGGTGACTTTTGGCTTGTAGATGTTGTTACTATTGTCAGTGGTCACTTTTGAGTGATATGTGCCAAGCTAATTAATTTTTCAAAACACACTCATTTGGACACAATGGGCATTACATGAGCAATATTTAGATACTGCCTAGGAATTACATGAGTATCACATAGGCATTACATGGATATGACATAGGTAGTATATGGATATTGCTTAGGCATTACATGGGAGTCACCTAGATGAATCTATTGAATTTTCAAAAAATTTGGACAAGATCAATCCTAAACAAATTATGTACGGAAGTGAACACTATGTAGGGTGTAGGTAGATTCAAGTTGTTATAGAGAGAAAATATTTGTTATGGACCTAAGCTTAGTGTTATTGAATGAAATGGTTGTCATAACAAATGATCTTGTAAAGGAAACTAACAATATTTGGAGTTTATATGGGATTGAGATTGGGATTTAGTGGATGATTATGCAATTGTAAATTGTGCTTAGGTCCAAAGCGCAATAGTGGGAGAAAATTGGAAAAGGGAGAAGAAAGTAAAATTGTTGAAAGATTCTATTCCAATTCTTTGAAGAATCATAAGATTAAAATCTATTCATAACACTACGACGAGGATGTTTTGCTCAAGAAAATTTAAGAAAACTTACAACCTCAGATAAAGATGTCTTTTAAACCTTCTTTTTGAACCGAGATCTAATTAGTTGAATGATGGTAGTCTTTCCTTGCAAATGTATTCAAGATCTATTGAGCAAGATAAACCTATATCTTTGTCAAATCTTACTTAAAGAAATACATTGATTTCTTTGCTAAATATAACACGTATGTCTTAGATTTTTGTAAAGAGAGTTAACTATACACATTTTATTTTAATTGTGAACTTAATACATCTTAGAATAAGAATCCAAACAACCAAAGTCTCAATGAGAACTCTAATCTTATATAGAAATAAGAAGTTTTCTTTAATATCTTTAATATCTTGCTTGACAATGTGTGAAAATGTTTGACTTGGTTAAAATGCTCTTTCTCACTGATGAGAAGATAGTTATTTTTTTTGGTTGACAATCTCAAAGAAATTGATATAATTATGTGTATAAAAAATGACAATCACATGAGACGGCCCACATAGTTGGTTCTGGGGTACTTCACCTTCAAGGCTTCCCACTGCACAAACAACTTATCTGCAAGCCTGAGCTTGTACAACAACAGCCCTATGAGCGACAACTTTTTCACCTGGGCAATGCTTTCCACATAGACCACCACCACTCGTCTCCATCCCACAACCTGCACATTACATTCCAAAACCTAGGTTTAAGGTTTAGGGTTTAGAAGAGCTAAACGAAGGTTTATCGTATGTTTAGAAATGAGGGGAACTAGATGAGTGCCAAATGAGAAATTGGAAAGGAAATTTCAACAGACGTTGAAACCCTAATTTTCATATTGGAATGGAAAGGAAAGGTGGAGTACTTTCAATAAAAACCCAACCACACATATTGGTAGGCAAGTCCCAGGACCATTGCACAAGATCTGCAACCAATACGAAGGACAAATCAGAAACTGCAATCAGAAAACCAGCTACACGAACTACTTCTGGAAGTAGCAGGACAAGATCTTCTGCAACATATGAAGAGAAAACAATAAGACACTGCAATTTAAAATGAGCTACACATAATTATGCAATTTCAAGGACCATTGCACAGGATTAAGTTATGTCTCAAAAAATGCCTTCACAATTGCTTCTCCGCAAACAGACTTCCTTCAAAAATACAAGAGTTGAACTAGCGGTATTGAAATGTCCAAATACAGAGATCCGACAATGAGCTGCTGAGAGAAGAACAAGGGCGGTGAGGGGAGTCTCCTACGGATGTGAAGCGGCCTACCGCTACGCATGGAGGGTGATCCCGGATCCATGCTAGATTGCAAGGAGTGATGAATTGGTTTCGATTGAAGGACTGAATGTTTGAGATCCATTGGTGATGTTTCAGATCAAAGCTCTGATCCTAGACTGAGTGGGCTGATTGGATCAGATCTGTGTGGGAGTGAGTGTTGGCACTAATGTCTATTACATTGCCCAGATCTACATTATTCTACCCTGGTCATCCTATCCTTACTTCTATCAGAGACACAACAGCTGCGGCGACCCCCCTCCCGCCCCACAACACGACTTGCAAACAAACATGAAGATCTACGCAAGAGTTGTACTGCAACAAACCAAATCTACCTTTCTAAACCCTTTTTGTTTACAACTCTTTGTATTTATTCGCATTTTTATACAGTTAGCATCACTTCTTCTACTAACTACACAAACAAGTGTAAACGAATATGGAAACCTACACCCTGCAAGTGCACATGTGCTTTTGCATGCGCCATGGGGGACCATGTGTATCCCGTGCGAGTGTGTATATGCATCACATGAATCCAGGCACACGGCGTGGGAAAAGCGCTGCCAGGACTGCAGGCGGATCAGCAAGCAAGATTCGGAGGAGACAAATTGCGGTGCAGGTCACAGGAAAAGAATCTAGTCAGAACCAGCAACCTACATGAAGAATCGATGTATTAGCCAAACAAGTGAGGCGACTACCCCCCCACTCCACAACACTACCTACAAGCAGACATGAAGATCTGTACAAGAGCTGTGGTGCAACAAATCAAAGCTACCTTTCTAAACCGGTTTGGTTTGCAACTTTTTGAATTTATTTACATTCCAATCCAGTTAGCATCATTGCATTTTCTAACTACACGAAAAAGTGTGAACGAAAATGGACACTTGCACTATGTGAGTGTGTATGAACCTGTGCATATAACAAGGGAGTCAGTGTATGTGCCGTGCGAGTCCGTGTGCACACCATGGGAGTCCATGCATACGACGTGGGAAAGACGTTGTTTGTACTACTGGAGGAGCAGCAAGAAAAAGTCGAGGGAAAAGAACTGCGGTGCATGCGGCAAGTGGAGAAGCTAGCTGAAATCAGCAACCTACACGAAAAAATGGCGCATTAGCCAAGTAACAAATGTGTCGACCTCCCCTCCCGCTCCACAGCACTGCTTGCAAGCAAGCATGAAGACCTACGCAAGAGATGTACTGCAACAAGCCAAAGCTACCTCTCTAAACCCTTTACATTTACAACTTCTTGAATTTATTTACATCCTAATTTAGCTAGCATCGTTGCAGTTTTTAACTACACAAAAGAGTATGAACGGAAATGACAACGTGCACTCGGTAAGTGCACACATACCTATGCATGAGCCGTGGGTATCGGTGCATGTATCGTGCGAGCCCGAGTGTGTGCCATGGGAATCCAGGCATGCAACGTGGGAAAGGCGCTTCTTGTGTTACAGGTGGAATAGCAAGAAAGATTTGAAGGAGAAGACCTGTGGTGCAGGCCGTGGTGAACGCCGCAAGTGGAAAATCCAACCAGAACCAACAACCTACATGAAGAAACGACGCATTGGCCAAGCAAAACAAGACGTCCAAGATGAATCAACAGGAACGCTGACGAAATCCCAGCTGATGGGGGAAAAGAAGAAGCACAAACAAGTCGACATGTGCCAGAAAGACATGACAAAATAAGGAAGGAGGCCGCGTGCACATCAATGCAGAGAACTTCATCAACAAGGCCTGCCACAGACATCATCAACACAAGGTCGAAAACAAGGAGAAACGGGCAACTTCACCACCAACAAGGTAAGTTCCCTAACCTCTCTCAAATTTTACCTCTCTAACCCATTGTTACCTTGGATAGATGGTGCAACAAAGTTCAGCCCTAGCCAAAGGGGAATAAACCTCAACGCTCACCTGCGCCACAACAGCCGAGCACGAGGACCCAGCTGAGTAAAAGTGTCCAGCTATGCGACAAGCGGCGCCTCCTCCAGACATGGCTCCAAGTTGTCCCACTCAACTCGTAAACATTCACAAGGCGCCAGCCCTACTCCACCCCAATAACAAAATGAATCAATCTGGTGACAGAGAGGCTCTGCTCCCCCAATTGAAGGAGCCAAAAAATCCTACGCAACAACAAGCCCTACAGCATACAAGGAAGATAAACGGCGCTCTGCCACCCATCAAATCCTACCCCCATTGAGGAGATATAATCTCCCTCTGAGCAAACCCTGCCGCACATTAAACCACCTCGCCTCTCAATGCCCACATTATTGGAGATGCACTGCAGATTGCTACCAGAGAGGAGAGGCTATTAGACAGGAGAGGTTATTAGAGAGTAGAATTAGTGAGACGATTAGGAGAAAGGTACCCAACGCACTGCACAGAAGCTGGAAGTCGACTCGACACCGAAGCCGCCACCAACCTCAAGAGAGACCGCGGCCAACGAAGATTCTCGAACGGAAGGAGTGGAGTTGCAGAAGACACAACCACCTCCAAGCGGAGCCGCCACAGCACAACGAGGAGAGCCAAGAAGGCACTTAACACAGTAGGAGGAGTCGAGACGACCATTGCCGCCAAAGGTTGGTGCGTGAAGGCTGGAGGTCCACACGAGAGCGCCTCGGGTGTGTGAGTGAGCACCGAAGGCAAGTTGCGCGTGAACGCTTGGCACCCCTACGCGAGCGCTGGAGGCTGCGCAAGAATAGACGAAGAAGAAATCAGGGGCTCGTACGTACGCACCGGAGGTCTACGAGCAAGCACGGGAGCCAGTACGAAAGGAGGCGTTACAAGATACAGCTACCCCGTGGGACTCCACGCGAGCGCCTGGAGCTTGTACACGGGCACTACAAACTTGTGTATGCCCGAGAGAGGAGTGAGCGCGAGCACCTAACGCTGAGCAGGCGTAGACGAAACGAAACAGAGGAAACTCGGTGGCCAATACGCGAACTTGGGAGAGCAAACGCGAGTAGGAAGAACGGTAGGGTGCAGAAGGTTGCAAGTATCTGCTGAAGCAAGAGTGGACAATCCTCGACAACAGCAACGCAAGGTGGTCCACCTAATTTTTAGACGCCACAAGTTAAGACCACACAATCAGGTCAAAATCCTCTCTCATTCCCTCCACATCTTGCTAGTCCCCACCATCAATGGGTTTATTGTGTAAACCTATGGACATGTACACCAATCTTACATATATACTCATTTTCTTGGGGAGGTGACCACTTTTTTGGCACCTCCCATGTGTGTGTGTGCTGATAGTAATAGGCAACATAATCTTCCCACTTACCACCCTCTTCCATAAGAAGCTCCAAATAGATATGAATGAATGGTGTATATCTTATGCAAATTGTGTAGTTAGAGATGTTGCAAGGAAACACTTCTTCTTAACTACAAACTCTCAAACAGGCCCACAACTTAATTTGTGGAATGAGGTTTTGGTTAAGGTGATAAGAAGTCATTTAAATAGAAAAAAAAATACAAACTCCAATGTTTTTCTCTTGTTATGTGCAGAATGGCGTCATCCTCAAGTATTGCACCTGCCTCCAAGAAACTCTTTTCTGATAGTCAAATGATTGAAGTAGAAGTCCTGAGTCAAAACAAATCTAATGGCGTCCAAATCCTTTTTAGCCAAAAGAAGGTTAAGAGCAAAGATATTCATGAATTTCAATGTCCTCCCTTTTGGCTAGGATTCCATGCACTAAATCTATTGGCCAAAGATCAAAATCTCCCTATGGAACTAGGGTTGTCTGCATAGACGGACAAGGGCCCAAAGATAGCGGACGGACGGACAGCCGAACGGACAGACATGAGGGACAACGCTTTTTGGCGGACAGTTGCGTGTAAATAATAATTACAAACCCTTAATCAAATTTTCAACTTACCCCATAGTAAAACACGTAAGCACGACACGTCAAACGTCTTTCCATGTCACATCAAGGGTCACGCGCGTGCCTTCGGACCGCACGCGCAGCATTTGGGGTTGGGCGCGTACCAATCCGGACCGGGCGCGTTCATGCAGGGCCGGGCGCGTTCCAATTAGGGTGGGGCGCGTACATACAGGGTCGGGCGCGTATGCCTCAGAGCCAAGCGCATGCATATAAAGGCCGGGCGCGTACGCGTCAGGGTCGGGCGCATACCACTCACGGTCGGGCGCTTACCACTCAGGGTCGGGCGCGTACCACTCAGGGTCGGGCGCGCAGCGTCACGGGCCTGGCGCGTACCATTGTGGGTCGCACGCGCACCTGCCTAACAGGCACACGTGGCTAAGGGTCGGGCGTGCGCGCGCTCGAACACTGCGTTTGCCTCTCAAAAGGGTTGAGGTTTAGAGAATTTGAAAGAATACAATTGTACAAGGGTGCTTGTGAGCCGCAAAAACG
>OZ020520.1:12534196-12584031 GCA_963971425.1 Bryoerythrophyllum caledonicum
CGATTACGAAGGGAACGAGCAGCAAGAGGAAGAACACGATCACGAAGAGGACGAGCAGCAAGAGGAAGAACACGATCACGAAGGGGACGAGCTGCAAGAGGAAGAACACGATCACGAAGGGGACGAGCAGCAAGAGGAAGAACACGATCAGAAAGAGAACGAGCAGCAAGAGGAAGAACACGATCACGAAGGGGACGAGCAACAAGAGGAACACGATCACGACAGGACGAGCAGTAAGAAGAAGAACACGATCACAAAAGGGCAGAGGGTGAATTGGAAGGAATCAAGGAGCCTCTCTTCTCCCTCATATTAGTTCATCAATTCTTTGTGCATGTAATTGAAAGGAACCCTAATTTTGTTATCTACAACCATAGTGTGGAAGCGCTGCCCAATTTTTACTAGAACTAGGGTTTTCCATCAATCTAAGGAAAACAACCGGTTTTTTAAACGTATACAAGAAGATAACGCAGCTAGAAGTAAACGTAGGGTAGGGTGTTTAAAGGGGATTCCTTGTGTGAGTGTCCATGATGTGCACGTGATGTATGGTGCATGGTCTTGAGTAACATTAAGTTGAATGATGCATTGCTGGTCGTTGGCTGAGAGTCCTAGGAATCTAGGATAATTCAGATGGGTAATCGAACATCGCCATTGCATTAAGCACAAAAAATCAATAAGGATACCAGAAACAAACATAAAAAACGAAGTCATGAGTCATGACCAAAGAGATAATGGGAATATAAATTCTGGATATAAAAAGGAAGCATGTTTGCTGACCGCAGTTGTCAGGGTCACACCTAAGTCTGAAATTGGTCGTTGAGGGTCTCATCAAGTTCATGAGGCTGATTTGAACCCACATGAGCTTTAAAATGTTGAAAACGGAGTCCTAGGATAAAACTTATGTGTCTATGAAGTTCGGAACCTCTTTAAGGCTGAATTCAGTCATCACCACCCCTTGGTCCACCAAAACATTAAGTAACCACAACCTAACCACTATGACTTGATTATAGCATGTATGGTTAGTTCCAATGATGATTGCATACGGGTTGTATCCCGATTTTAGGAGCTTGTGTTCAAGATAGGCCATCCGTTAGGGACGGTGTTCAAGATAGGCCACCCGTTAGGAGCTTGAGGATTCTTCATTGTGTCCTCGGAGAGAGCCCCGCGAAGCACCACCGTATTGTCGCGAGGTACCTCATCGCAATCCTCATCGTCTGCATTATCGCCCGATGATGAGAAGTTTTCCGCTGAATTTTCCAAGACTGGTTCTACGTACTCCTCAATCTCCGAGGCCAAGTTTCGTAATTGTAGCTCGGCTCCAGTAGTTGATGCGGCGTTCACAAGTCGTTTTACTCACATATTCTTCCTTTTGTCTGTTTACTCCATCCATGTTTTTAGAGCGGTTGCCTTTAGCCCCGATGACTCTCTCCGAGGTTCCGCTTCGCCAAGGTCCCGTGAAGAAAGGGAGGAGTACCATTGTTCTCGCCACTCCGTGTCCCTAAATGGTTGCTCATAGTAAAGGACCCAACCCTCGTGGAGGGAAGTTGTGGGATTAGTATCGCGGGCTCCACACCACCATTTGGGCCAAGTGCGCTACGGTGGACGGGTGGCCGAACTATGGTTGAAGAGGTCTTTTTTCTTTACACATAAAAGAGTTCTTCCGATCAATGCGGTACTTTGAGCACGTGGCCGCCGAAACAAATCTAGGAGTGGCATGTCTTCCTCTGAGTCCGGTTTTATTGCTTGAGGCAAAACTACAGTGCTTCTCACAATTTTAATGGACCCCGTGGTGGCCATTGGCTCATGGAATTCATTATTGTTTCCACCACTGCTCAGTTCATTTCCATCGTGAGGAAATGCATTGGTGGCTACAATGTCAATGCCATGACCATCAAGATCAAGGCCATCGTCAGTAGAAGGGCCTGAGGCGCTTGAGCCATTTGAGTTTGGGAGACTGATTCTCCAAAATGTTGTCATCTTCATCAATATTGGCCCCCAATGCCAACCCATCTTCCTCTGTCCTGGCTTCTAGGGCACGATCTTCACCCAATAATTCTACTATATTATGGACTGCTTCTGCGTTGACATCATGAAACACAAAAGGATCTACTGGGTCGTTGTGGACGTTGTGAAAATGGTTCATCTAGTGCATCTCCATCGTGCTTGTTGTTTGCAGAGTTGTCCTAAGGTGGGCTATGATTAGAAAAGGGGTTGTGTCACTGGCAAGGTCTTCCCAATCGCCACCCATCCGGTTATAACCCCCATCATCAGATTCCAAGCCCTCGTCCTCCGTGTTTGAAGGAAGTCCTCCGTGTGAATCAGACTCCTCCAAGTGCACATTCTCCTCATACCGTCGAACTAGGTCCGGTTGAGCACGTTCTCGGAGCAATCAACTATTTGTGTAGATGTAAACCAAATCTTCCGCTTTCTTCACTCCCAAGCGATTTTGGCTCTTACTATGCACAAATGAATACATGCTCCAACTACGCTCACATGACGAGGCCGAGCAGGTTTGTGCTAGTATACGCTTCGCAATGATAGGCAATGATTGCCCACCCACGCGGTTCCACCATTGGTAAGACAAGAGGTTGCTGTTTTCAATTTCCCCAGCTTCCTCCGGTGAATATGGGCCTCGCAATTCTTCATACTCCGTGATTTCGAGCATTACTGCCAAAAAAGACACTCCGAGTGGACCACAGAGCGTCATAACAACCTTGTTTAGGGCCCTTTTGCCTCACCATTGTTTTGAATTTGCAAGTTGTTAGATAGGTAAGGATTCAATGAAGCCCCTGCATAATGAATCTGATCTGTTGTCATCATCTCCCAACAGGCAAAGAATGGTCCTTCGATGCGAGTTGCAATTCCGTCTGGCATGTTGAACGGCGCATTGCGTAGCTTGAACACGTGCTCCTTTAGCTTGTTCATGGTCACCCAAGCAATTCCCATTGCCGTAGTGTCACCATCAAAAGTCCGCAATGCCTTTAGTACTAGTGCCACTACAATTTCAAAGTTAGTGGCACCGATGCCAGAAAGTCTCGTCTAGAACGGTGGCTCGCACCTGCGATGCCTTCGCATGGGCACGGTGCCCGTTTTGCCTATCAAAAAGAGAGGATACGTAGGATATCCATGTTGGTCTATCACAACCATCTCCAGGGCATTCTTCACTTCCAACAGACGATGGTTCATTATGTACTTGCTTGCAAACCTTGTTGCTGTTGGCTACCATAGAGACAATTTTGGCGAAAATCGATGAAAAAGCGCCATGGGCACATGGTGGTTCCAGATGAACAATGCAATTTGTTTCGCCTTCTGGATGAGATCTGCAAATATGTCTTCCTTCCCCCAGTCCTCGAGGAGGAGGTCCAAAATATGTGCACAACATCCTTGAGTATATATGTGCCGGGTACTCATCGTTGACCTTCTTCATTGCCCCCAACATGTTTGAAGCATTATCGGTGCACACTTGGACCACATTCAATTGTCCAACCTTACGGATAAAACTTTTCAGTTGGTCCCTTATATATGCCGTAGATTTCTTCATACCCGTGGTGTCTATAGACCCCAAGAAGATATCATCCATTGGACATACGAGCATGATATTCATGAGAGGGCGATGTGTAACATTGTCCCACCCGTCCGAGCATATTGTTGCGCCATACTTGGCAATATCTACGCCGGTCTTCTTGTCCACTACGTCTTTTTCCTTTTTTTTAGAGGCTCATTGTATGTCGTCCTCATGGCATTGTACGATGGCGGTGTATAATCAAAACCCGCCTTTGACGTTGCGAGGGTGGCCTTGATGAAGGCCGGATGTCTAACCACGTTGAATGCAACGTTTGCTTCATAAAAAATTGTGCCATAATTCGTCCAACTCTTTTCGTTTTTCTATTTGGTAAGCCTCTGGAAAAGCTCCGTTGTTGTACAGATCTTGGTGTTGATGATGCTGCTTGGCTTAGAAGATTTGTGGACTGCGTGTTCTCCTCATTTCGAGTTTCCAAGAAACTACCTTGTTGGATGGATTGGCTAGAGAGAGGTTCAGTGGAACATGTTGTTGGTGCGCTAGGAAAGCCAACAATCTCCGCCTCGGTCATCCTAGTAGGAATAATATTCCCACATCTTTTAAATTGGGCCTTAACAGCTGCTGGGGCCTTAGTGCACGAAGTCTTCGTCCATTGTGGATACCCATAGTGTGACATGCACCTCCCACGTTTGTATGCAAACGTGTAATTGCACCAAACACATGTCACTTGATCCTTCTTGTTAAATGTGTACCATGGGGCCCACTCCTTCGTTTGAGCCCTTTGTTTAGACGACATCACAATAAAATCGGCGCACAATGTCGTGCCAAAGAGAATTCACCAAGAGTAATAGGAGATTGTGTGTACATAGAAAATGAAGACCCCAAGGTCACTCAGAAATTTGTAGATTCATGCAAGGAGCCCAATAAGGAGTTCCAGGATACAAAGCCAAGGATGTGAGGTGAGTCAAGCACATCGCATATGGTTTTTATATAGTGCTGGAGCAGGAGCATCTGGGGCCGGGCGTGCACAAGGGGGACCGCGGGCATACTCTATGTGGTCGGGCGCGCACACTGTAGGGCCGGGCGAGCACAATGTGGGGCCGTGTGCGTACTCCATGTGGCCGGGCGCGCACGCTGTGGGCCGAACGCGCACGATTCCAGCTAAAAGCGCATGCTGGGGGCCGTGCGCATACGCTCTAGGGCTGGGCGCGCACAATGTGGAGGCGTGCGCGTACTTTATATGGCGGGTTTCACACGCTTAGGGGCCAGACGCATTCAATGTGTGGCTGGGCGCGCAGATTTGGGGCCGGGCGCACACATTGTGCAGTCGGTTTAGGGTCTCTAAGGGTCGGGCTGGCATTTTAGATTCTTCCATAATACTTCAAGGTTTGTACTAATTCGACGATATATTGAAACATTGCAACACTTAACATTTTGATATGTAAAACATCTCAATGTTGGGGCGCGCACAAGGGGGACCACGCGCATACTCTATGTGGCCGGGCGCGCACGCTGTGGGGCCGTGCGCATACTCCATGTGGCCGAGCGCGCACGCTGTAGGCCGGGCGCGCACGCTGTGGGCCGAACGCGCACGCTTCCAGTCAAAAGCGCATGCTGTGGACCGGGCGCGGACAATGTGGGGGCGTGCGCATACGCTCTAGGGCGGGGCGCCCACAATGTTGGGGCGTGCACGTAGTTTATGTGGCCGGTTTGCATGCTTAGGGGATCGGGCGCATTCAATGTGTGGTCGGGCGTGCAGATTTGGGGCCGGGCGCGCACTCCAAGGGTCGGGCTGGCGGTTTAGATTCTTTTATAATACTTCAAGGTTTGCACTAATTCGACGGTATATTGAAACAGTGCAACATTTAACATTTTGATATGTAAAACATCTCATAAAAATCCACTAAATATACATGATGCCACTCAATTTACAAGGTTTTATTAAAGAAACAAAATTTTGCTCAATATTCTATGGCACTTATAAAATTTCGAAAGCTCTTGTTCCAAAATGTTTCAACATTGCTCTATGTACATTTCTAGCACTGTTGTAGTTCTAAACTCTACTAAAGCTAGTAAAAAATGAAAGAAGATGGTCTTTCTCCCAAACTTGTGCCTTCAAGTCTTGAATTTCTTTGTGGCATTCCGCAACTTCATTTTCCTTCTCATCGAGATCTTCTCTTAGATCCTCAATTACCTTCAAGCTTTCATTTAGTCGCTTCACAACTCGAAGATAATTGTCACGACTCACCCAGTCACCCTCCGTAGACTTTTTTTTGTTATCTACGCCCCCCTCAGGTACCGCATCCGTCTTTGTGGCATCTCCGTCTTGTTGTCAAACTGACGGTTTAGGGTTCAAGCCTGATATGATGGACAATTCTTGTTGCCTACGCACAGATTGATGACATCCAGTATCCGAGTCGGATGATGAAGACGCGGACCACTCGATTTTTTGATTCGAAGGTTCAACTTCCATGGTTTTCCCGAGACCTTCTCCTAGAAACTTCCCCACAAACGGTATTGTTAATCCAATGACTGGCGCCATCTTGGAGTGTGTTTGGATTTCCATTGTCGTCCAATCAACTGGTACGCCAAGTACCACCTTCGCGTAAACCATCCGTAAAATTGAAATATTTATAGAGTTGCGGCGCAATTTCGCCTCGTCATAAATGTGCTGGTACGCTTGGATGCAACGCTTCTTAAAGAATTCATTGGTGCAGTACCCCAAGTTGGCCCTATTTATACGTCGCATTAGAGAATACGGCAAGTATGGCCAGAGGTGCCCGAAATGACACCATCCAATGTATTTTGCACATTGTGCAAATGTCCATGGAATTGGAACTGCCTCTCAACCAGAAAATGCCTTCATCTTTACATCCATCAACACGTGAAGGCGCTTCTTCTGCTTTGAGCGTGCGTTACAAAAATCACATTGTCGTTTTCCATGGGGACTGTTAGTGGTAGATGGTTGTCTGGAATCCATGGTGACGAGGTGGAGGAATACAAAGGTGGCGAAATACAAAGGTGTCAATAGACACCGTAAAAAACTTCTCAAAAATGCCAAGCAAGCAGCCGCCACGTGGCAGTTGCAGGCCAAAGCGCCTACGCAGTCGGGCCCGTAACTTTGAAATCTCATATTTATAGTAAATTAGTGACCTACGGCAGGCGCATACGACCAAGAGGCGCGCGTACGCTGGAGGGCTGCGCGCGTAAGCGAGAGGGGTGTGCCTTAAACTTGTGCCTTGAACTTGACATACAATACTTATACTTACTTATAACCTTGTGCCTTGAACTTGACATACAATACTTATACTTACTTATAACCTAGTGCCTTGAACTTATACTTACTTATATAATACTTATACTTACTTAGGCACACAATACTTATACTCACTTAATGATTTTTTGGGGAGAGTTAGTACCTTTAATTAGCATGGGAAATGATTTGTATGACAAACTTATACTCATATTAAGATATAATATGGATAATTTGTATGGTAGAATGTCATCTCTTATCATTTGGAAGGCCGTTGCAATTAGTTACATATAATTCAACCAAGAATAATAATGTTGCATTAATATTGGGGATTTTGTTACATCCCAAATCATTTATTATGCAAGAATGTAACATGATTTTTATTGTTTAGTCTTATGATTTACATGTTTGAGACAAAAATTTAAGTTATATTCTTCAACACATGATATAAATTCCATTACAAAAAAATTCACGATGATACTACAGATTATTGTAGTCGGTTATCAAATATTAGACAAAAGTGAATTTAATTTATTGACTAGAGTGCATGAAGTTGTACAATCATGAAAGATAATAACACATTCATTAAATATTTAATTTAAACGTATACAAGACTGTACAGAACATTCACTTTATTACATTGTACAAATTAAAAAACATGCTGAATCATACAAACTTGATTAAAGTCAGAGATAAACAATATTTTTTCGAACTAAAGCCATTTACAAATGAAGTGCAATTTACGAAATTCACAAGGTCTATGATTTCAAAATGTTACAAAATTGCCCGTTTATCATTCATGGCACTACTTCCATTGCTATCAAATTCTACGGCTTTAAAGTAAACACCAACTTTGCGTATTCCTGGATTTGATTCTCCTTTTCTTGGAGTACTGCGCGTAATTTTTGAAGTTCTTCTTTGTTGCGGTTGACTTCCTCTACTAGAATCTTGTTTTCCTGTAAACTTTTGTTGATATTTAGCAAGAAGTTGAAGATGAGCCTCTCGGCCAATTGGAACATCATCAGAAGACTCTAGGTTTTCATTGATGTTCTCATATGCAACCGCGTCCATCTCAGTTGGATCTTCTTCCTTGCCGGAATCTTCTCCAATTGTTGGTGTTTTTTGGAGGGCATTATCTAGCCACTGACACTTAATAAAGCCTTCAATCTCCTTGCAAAAAGTTGAGTCACACCCGGTATCCGAGTCGTCATTGGAAGTGTCAGACCACACGACTTCCTCGTTTGGAACTTCAACCGCCTTTGCCTTTTTTCCTAGAGCTTCGCCCGGAAACTTCTGTTCTATTGGTAGTGTCGCCATGGATATTGGTGTCACCTTGGAGTTTGGTTGTATTTCCATCGTCCTCCAATCGACTACTACTTTGAGTATAATTTCTGCATACACCATATGTAAAATGGATAGATTCACCTCGTTCCGGTGAACCTTTGCCGTGTTGTAGATGTGCTGGTACGCTTGGATGCAACGTTCTTTGAATACTTCATTGGTGCAGTAATTTAAATTACCCTTGTCGTATTTCCGAAGTTGCGAATACCGTGAATGCGGCCACATTCGTCCCAAATGACACCAGGCAATGAACTTTGTACACTCTGTAAATGTCCACGGACTTGGTACATCTCCCTAGCCTCGAAATGCCTTCAACTCACCATCGATGAATATGTGAATGCGTTTCTTCTGCTTGTGGTTGCGTACTCGTCCCGCATCACGATGTCGTTTCTTCATTTTCTTATCGGAAGCCCGAATCTCAGAAGGCCGACTTGAGTCCATGCTTGAAACTAGCGTGAAGGGGTGCCGGGAGTAAAAGGGTGTCAATAGACACTGGGACCCACTTTCCAATAGTGCTTAGCAAGCAGCCGCCACGTGGTAGTTGCAGGCCAAAGCGCCTGGGAAGTGGGCCCATCGTGCTACGATTTCCAAACTTATAGTGAGGCGCGTATGCCCCCGTAGGCCACGCGCGTACGAGATGGGACGGGCGCGTACCAATTTTGGTCTCGCGCGTACGAACATAGTGGCCGCGCGCGTGCGAATGGGTTCGGGCGCGTGCGAATGGGGTCCGACGCGTGCGCTTTGGGGCCGAGCGCGTGTGTTTTGAGGCCGAGCGCGCTTGAACATTGGCCGGGCGCGCGCAAATGGGGGCCAGGGCGCACGAACAGTGGCCGGGCACGCCCGAATGGGGACTGGGCACGTGCGCTCTGAGGCCGGGCGCTCGCGAACAATGGCCGGGTGCGTGCGCAGAGGGGCCAGGCGCGCGCGAACAGGGACCATGTGTGATTAGAGTTGTTATTTTTATGAGATGTGATAGTGTTTTGTATGTCTATAATAAGTCTGGTGTCTTCGGGATGGGAGGGCATATACATGTGAAAGATTATCCATGGTTGTAGTGGTCGAATAGCGATTTTAATTATTTGAAGGTATGGGGATATGTTTGAGGGAGTAGGAGTTTCTTATGTTGCCCGAAAAAGCGTAATTTTTGTGTACTAGTGTAAGGAGGCCACCACCGCTCGGTGTATATGATTTGCGTTGTTGGATGCATCTTGTTAGTGCGTGTGTGTAATTAAAGATAAGTTTATAATCTTGAAATATGTTTTGTATGTATTTTGTGGACTTTGTGGCCGATGTTTTTGTTTCTTGTATGGCTATGACGGCCGGTGGTGTGTTTGTATGTGTGATCAAAGTTTGCAAGCTGGGGAGGGCGGTGTTTAGAGATGAAGCATTCCATGTAATTATGTTTGTGCTTTCATTAGTGGAGTTAATATTTTGGTTTTGGGGGGGAGGGTAAGAGGGTGGGGTGGATGGATATATTCAAGTATAGGGTTGAAACAATTTAGTGACTCATTAATTAGATTCTTAGCAAGGTAGGAAATTTTTTGTTTTATTCTGTTGTTTGAGGGTGGTGTGGTTTGGCTATGTAGAAAGTTGTATAATTCTTTGTGTATTGAGTTTCCGTGGTTTATGATGTTTATGTTATCTTCAAGAATTTTTTTATAGGGGTGAGGGGTATATATGTGTCTTTTGGGTGGATTTTGTAAGTTTGATAAAGTTTGTAATAACGTGTTAGTCCATTTAATTATAATTTGGTTTTGAGGATTTAAGAGACGGTTACATTTGTCTATGTTAGGGTGGGTGGTGATTACTAGGGCATATAGAATATGTGTTGGTGGATGTGTATTTTTTTGTTGTATGTACTAGGGAATATTTGGGTGTGTTGAGTTGTGCAGTTGAAGAAGAAGAAGAATGCCGGTCCCCGAAGGGGACCGGCGTGAATAAAGTGTATGTTCGTTCTACTACTAAGACCATGCCCACAGGACAAGGAATAAGTAAACTGGAACTACTTCCCTCTCTCTCGGGTAGACACTATGTAACAAGTAGCCAAGGAACCACAAACCAACCCACGAGCCACTAACTAATCAACAAGGCAACGAACCAACCACAAATCAAGCAATTCATCAAGAAACCTCAAAACCAACTAGTCATGATAAATCAAGGCGGGGGAAATTTTTTAAGGGGGGTCGTGTGTATCGGGGAGGGCTTGATTGTTTTTGATTTTGCGTTTATGTAGGAGAATGGACATGGCATATTGAGTAGCAATGGTGTTAATCTTTTTAAAGGAGGTTTTAATTGTTTCAATGGGTATCTTGAAGGTATCTTCAAGAGATTTCATAGAAGGGATAAAGGTGGTGGCACGAGCGCCGGATGTGATTACAATAAGGGGATCGACATTCCATCTGAGGGCGGTGATGTCGTCAATAAGGGGTTGGTATTTATCTATTTTATTTTGGATTGTTTCCGGGGAAAATCTATCATTGCAATATGTGAACTCAATGAATTGAATGGTGTATTCTAGGTTGATGTTATCGGGTGGTGGGTCATTATATGGTAGACCTTTAACACAAAGGATGTCCGGTTTGAGCCTAGCGTTGCAATGACATCTTTGGGTCATACATGAGCATCGGAGTAGCCATGGGGGGACCGTATTTTCTTGTGGATTGTTATTAAAAGTGCCGGCGTTCATTAGTATGAAACATCTCGATTTATTGTAGGAGGTGATTAGTTTGCGGACTTCCCATACCGCATTATTATGTCTTTTAACAATTAGCGAGTGTATGTGGTGGTTTTGGCATTTGAGTAGAACATGGAGCCATGTGTCCGGGTCCGTTGAGGGGCATATGGGGCATGTTATGGATGGGAATCTTTCTATTCCAAAGAAGAGTTGTTTGCGAGTGTTTCCCATATACTGACCAGTACGGAATTTGATGAGGCATGTTATTTGTGAGTCTGAAATGATGGGATTTTTCCAAAAGTTTGTAGAGAGTTCATTGTCTATGTCATTATTGTTAGTCTATTTTTCTATGTTAGGAATATTTTCTGAGATTGTGTCGAGGTTGTTGTAGAGGTCTTGTTTTTTGAGATATTTGCCCAAAAATCTAATTGGGCCTTTGTCAGGGGTATCTTCTCTGGAAGGCCAATCTTCTTTTTGAAAGTAGTATGGGGTGGCATGGGCATGTTCGTGCGGGTCTTTGGCATTTTTGTGTGTTTTTTCTCGGCCTTCTTTTGCAAGTTTGTCTGCTTGTTCGTTGCCATCAATGTTGGCATGGGCTCTGACTTTGTGAAGGGTTGTGATTTGTGTACGGTTTTGTAACATTTGTACCATTGATGTTAGTATTGTTTGGTCGGGGTGGCTATTGTGAAGGGTAGGGTGTGTTATTTGAGTGTTTAGTAGGTAAAGTGCATTTATACAGTCGGTGAATATATGTGCGGGTTCATTGTTGTATTTTGTTGTGATGATTTGTAGTGTTTTGTGAATGGCCATGAGTTCTGCTCTAAGGATATTTTGTGGTCCATGGAGTCTTTTGGCTAGTTTAATTTCCTTGGTAGAATTATATATGCCATAGTCAGCTTTTTCTCTGTGCCAAGATCCCGGGCTAATTTGTTCGGGTGGTTTAAAGGAGCCATCGGTGTAATAACTGTGTGCGGGGTTAAATTTTGGTGTGGTGTGAGTTGAGTAGTCAGGGAGAGGGGGAGGTGTGAGGGAGTAGTTTAATGTGATTTTGACATAGTTTAGTTTTAACCATTTTTTACTTTTGTTTACGGGGGTTTGTATGGGTGTTGGTGGGGCCAATTTTGTGTATATTCGGTGTATGTTTAAATTGTTTGTTATGGTGGTAAGTTCGGCAAGTTGTTCTAGGGAACCTAAGGTTTGAGGTTGATGATGGACGCATAGTATTTGTAATGTTGATGGCTCGATTTGGGGTTTTTCTAGTTCGGGTGGGATAGTAGGTTCTTCGTATGGTATTGTGTCTGCCTCAAATACTGCAATGATATGGGAATCTGAAAATGGATTTAAATGTTGGTTGTTGTTTTGATACCAATTGTTGTTCAGTGTGATGATTATTGTATTTGTGTTTTTTGGATCGTGTTTGGCGGCAAGTCTAGCCCAATATATTGCTTGTTCCATATCTTTCTCGTTGTGGGGGTGAACTATACCTTTACCGATCCATTTATAGTCAAAGGCCTTTCCTAGGGATCCAAATATTTTATCTCTTTCGTAGGGTGAGTAGAATTTTTTTAGTTTGGTAGAGCATGTGACCGGGGAAGAAAAGTATGCTTGTTCAATGTTGAAGGATGTGATTAATGAGTCTAAGATGGGAGTGGGTATTGTGTATTGCGCATTTTTTAGGGGGTCAATTTTTGATATTCGGTATTTATATCTTTGGTATAGCCAGATTATTTCGGTTTCAAAGGGTTGGGTCGTTGGTTCAATGTTTGTAGGAGTTTGTAATTTTATATTATATTGATTCCATAACCATTGGAGTCTAGTAATGGGGATGGTGTGTAAATGTCGGCTATTTTCTTCGTATAGATGTGCTTGATTGTTATTTATTTGGATTGTGTTTGATGATGTGAGGATATCATTTTCGGGGTTGCATTCTCTTGTGTGGATGTTTAAAAGAGGGATAATTATGGGTGGTGTTACGGATCTTGAGTCTGAGAATTGTTCTTGGGGGTGGTGTACTAGTATGATATCTGAGTATGTTTTGTTTTGAATCTTTTGGTAGTATTGTTTTAGTTTTTTTGTGTTATGTGTGGAGGTGTTGATGTCATGTCGTGGAAATAGGTCTCTTTGGGGAAGCCATTTATTGTATGTGTTATCATTGTGTTGCCATTGGCATAAATATTTTGAGTATGTATTTTTTATATTATTTGTGTCTGTGTGTTGGATATGTTTATGGCTTATGATATTATTAATGGAATATATATTAGGATTTTTGGGAATGTGTGTTGGGGGACGAGGGTGGTATGTATGTGGAGGGTTAGGGCGATTGGTTGGTGTGGGAATATTTCTTGGGATGATGTTATTGTTGAGGGTGATGAATGGATCTTTAAGTGTATGAGAGTATGGGTGTATGTTGCAAGGAGAATGACATGTAGTGGGGCATGTTGAGTGGCAAAATAGTTGTTTAGCAACATTTAGGGCACTTTTTATTAGTTTGGATGGGGTGAAGTGGCAGGTTTTGAAATCCTCATTGTTCATGATGTGTGTGCCGTTAGGTAAAGTAATTTGATTTAGTTCAAAAATATTTTTTGAGAGGAGTTTTTGTAGAAGCTTTTGGAAGAGTTGGGCATTGAGTGTGTTATGATTTAGTGTTTCTTGGCGCCATATTATTTCTAGTGTTGTAGGATTAATGAGGAAGTTTGGGAGTGTACTTCTAAGGTGGGCTTTAGCTATATGTTTTAATAAGAAGAATGTTCGTGTTATTGGTGACCTTATGCAGTCACTTTTTTTAATTCTTGGTATGTTTTCGGCGCCACCATATAGGGAAAGGGCGTAATGAGTTAATCCATTATATATTTTTCCAAGTCTTCTTTTATCATTTAAAGCATTTTGTAGTTGTTCGCCTATACATCGGAGGTATGCGTTTTTGAGGGAGAAAGCTTCTAGTCCAAATAGATTATGTGGTAGTTGGGTTATTGCGTTTGACATACATTTTGGTAATCCACATATGGTTTTTTGTATGGCTATTATTTTTTTATCAAGTTTTTTGATAGCTGGCATAGAGTATGGTACACTGTAGAAAATGTATGCCACTCCTGGGCGTAGTACGGTATCAACCATTTTTATTTTCTGTTTCATGGTGGCTGGGCATGTTGATAGTTCTTTGCATTGTTTGATGAGCTTCGTCGTTGTGGTGCGGATTTGGATTTTCCATTTTAGTGAGGGAACAAGGTTTGTACCTAAATATATGTATGGTTCATTTTGGTGTAGTATGGGGATCGGTTGGTTGTGGTAATTGATGTTCGAGGCTTGCATTAGGGCTTTGAAAGTGGTAGGGTTTAATTTGGATTTGTTTGGGCATCCGGTAGCGGCACATTTTGGGACACCTACGTCCATACCAGCCCATTTATAGTATCTATCAATTTTATTTAGTTGTATTTGTATATGTTGGATTTTGTTAGTTATGACGGCGAGGTCATCTGCATATGCGGCAGAGTTTATTGTGACTTGTGAGGTACCAAACGTGTATCCGTTGTTGCCTTGTTGTAGCCATCTAAATAATGGTTCTAAGAATATGATGAATAAGTATGGGCTAAGGGTGTCCCCTTGTATGGTTCCTCTTTGTATGGGTATAGGTTTTGTTTTCCCAAAGTGTTCACCAATATAGTAGGTGGATGATTGGGAGTAGATGTTTCCTACAAGTATAGTTGCATCTTTTGGATAGCCAAGGTCCATCATTATTGTTAGTAGTCGGGCATGATCTATTGAGCCAAAGGCGTTTTTAAAATCAACGTATAATATGAATATATCATGGTTAGTGAATTTTACGTCTTCTAGTGCGGCTATTATGGTTTGTATTTGTCGGGCGGTGCTTCTCTCTGCTCTAAATCCTTCTTGACTATCGTGTAGGATTTTGAATTTTTCACCGTATGAGGATAGTATGGAGGTAAGTGTACTGGTGAAGAGTTTGTATATTGTGTTAGCTAGTGCAATTGGCCTATGGTTGGATAGTATAGATGGATCACCTTTTTGTATAGTAAAATTGTTGCACTTGATTTCCATGAGGTCAGTATTTGTTTTTGTTTATAGCAGTGAGAGAAGAATAGGAATAGTAATTTATGAAACCTTGGAGGCATGTTTTTGAGTATTGAGTTTGATATGCGGTCTGGGCTTGGGGCTTTGTTGTTACCAAGATTTTGAAGGCATGTGTCGTACGTGGCTTTATTAAGGTATTGATGTAGTGGAATTTCTGGCTCGCCTCTTTTGTCCAGGGTATATCCATCTAGGTCATGCCGTGGGTATTGGCGTACTGCACATGTACATTTGTTTTGATGTTGTGGTTGGTAGTTACATGTTGGTACTGTTGGTCTATTGGTTTTTGTTTGTTGGTTGAATATTTCATTCGCAATGTCTTCGGGGCTAGTTAGAATATTATTGAATTGATCTGTGATACAATTTAGTGGTGGGGATTCTAGATTCTTAAAGACTTTTCTGTTAATTTTCTTAGGGCTAATTTCATATATGTGTCTATATTTCGAGATGGCTTTTTTAATGTTATCTTTGGTGTGTTTTGAGGTTATTTTTCTAGCTTGTATGTTGGCATTTTTTGCAATTAGTGCGATATCATTTATCCATGTATCGTAGGGCATATCCGGGGCGGTGGGGTGGGAATTTGGGTATGTTGTAGAGTTAGTAGTTCATTGCATATGGGGTGGTTGCGCCATTGAGAGTTATTTTTTACCAGTCTTATAGTTTTCCGTATAACATGGTATGTAGTGAGATGTTGTTTCCAAGTTTTAGAAAGTTTTCGTGGTAGATATCCTCCTTGTTGAGATGTTCTGTTTGTTAACTGGGGTGTTGGATGGGCTCTACAAGTTTGTTCTAGTGTGTTAGAGATTTCTTTGATGAGTGTATCTAGGATTTCACATGCTTCTTGCCATTGTATTTGTGATAGTTGATTGTTATTTTCTAGAGTATTTAAGAGGGAGTCTATTAGCATGGATTGTTCTTCAAAGAATTTTGTGTTGAATTTTACTAAGTTGTCTTTTGGGATGGGGTTGAGTATGCGTATAGTGTCATTGTTTAGGATTGTGGGTGTTCTATTAATTAAGGTATTATTTGGTATGTGTAAATGTATGGGTGTGTGGTCCGAGTTGAGAATAACATCCTTGTTTGTTGTAGAGGTATATTGTGTATTGTTGTTGGTATTTATATAAAATCCATCTATTAGACTCCAATCGCTATAATTGTAGCCGCCTTGTCTAGAGAATTGTGTATCAGTTTTTATGTATGTGAGGTTTAAGTTTTCTGTGAAGTGACGCCATTGGTAGTCTATGGTTTGGGGGGTGGTACTATGGTTTCCATTTTGGCGTCCAATTAACGCTATATCTCTATTAAAGTCTCCGCATAGTATGTATGTGTGATTGGGGTTGTTATTTATTTGAGATGTGATAGTGTTTTGTATGTCATTAATGAATCTAGTATCTTTGGGGTGAGATGGCATATACATGTGAAGGATCAGCCATGGTTGTAGTGGGTAATTAGTGATTTTGATTATTTGAAGGTAAGGGGATATGTGCATTGGGGTGGGGATTTTTTTGATGTTGCCCGGGAAAGAGTATTTTTTATGTATTAGTGTAAGGAGACCACCGCGTCCCGGTGTGTATGGTCTCCGTTGTTGAATACATCTAGTATGTGTGTGTGTATTGTTGAAAATGACTTTATAGTGGTGAAATAAGTTTTGTATATATTTTGTGGATTTTGTGGCGGATAGTTTTGTTTCTTGTATAACTATAATGGCTGGCGGTGTGTTTGTATGTGTTGGCCATGTGTTTGTATGTGTGACTAGAGTTTGTAAGCTTGGGAGGGCGGTGTTTAGAGAGGAGGCATTCCATGTGATTATATATGTATTTTCTTGATTTGGATTATTGTTTTGGTTTTGTGGTCGTAGGTAAGGGGGTGGGGGGGGTGGATGGGTATATTCTGGTATTTGGTCAAGGCATTTTAGTGATTCAATAATTAAATTGTTGGGAAGGTATGGAAATTTTTGTTTTACAGTTTCTTGTGATGGTGGCATATGATGATTGTGTATAAAATCATATAGTTCTTTATGTATTGATGTTTTATGGTTTATAATATTTTGGTTATTTTCAATGAATGATATATAGGGGTGTGGGGTGTTGATGTGTCTTTCGGGGGGGTTTTGTAGATTAGCAAGGGAGTTTAGTAGTGTATTGGTCCATTGAGTTATGTTTGGGTTTTGTTGATTTAGTAGGAGGTTACATTCGTCTACGTGTGGGTGGATGGTAGTTACTATGGCATATAGGATGTGTGGTGAGGGGTGTTCGTTTAGTTGTTGTATATATTGGATAATGTGTGGGTGTGTGTTGGCGTATGATAGGTGTAGTGTATGTGTGGGTTTTAGTATAGGTGCAAATGATTGGGCAATATGTCTATGTTCCGGTTGTAATTTTATTGTGTTTGGTATAAAATATATTTTGGCATTCTTTTTGTGTTGTGTTCGGTGTCTTTTTAGTATGTTTGGCATAGGTCCTGGGTTGGTTTCTATGTCTCCTCCAAGTGTTAGTAGTAGTTTATAGTGTGGTGGTTTGTTATTATGTTTAATGGTTATATGTTTTTTTGTTTTTCTAGTATATTTTTTTGTTTTTTTTTTAAATTTTATCCTTGTATTGGGGGATGTGAGTGTTATGTTTTTTTTTCTTTTGAATGGGTTTTCTTTGGATTGATTTTCTTAGGTTTTTTGTTTTGTTTTGGTTTATTGTTTTGTATATTATTTTTGTTAATTAGTTTGGTGTTTGTTTTTGTACTTTGGTTTGTGTTAGTTTTAATGTGTAGATTTTGACTTGTATTTTTGCGTCTTTTTTCGTATGTGGTGGAGTATACGTAAGTGTATGTGTTGTAGGTAGTATTTGTATATTTTATTTTGTACTTTTTTGATTGTATGTATTCGTCTTTGTATGTGTGTGAGAGTATGTATGTGTTTCGTTGATGATGCGTGGTTGTCTTTGCGTGTGTATATGTAGTTGTGTTTGATTTTATACTAGTATTTAAGTGTATGTTTGTATAAGTACGTGCCTCAATATTCATTATGGTATTTGTATTATGTTGTTGATGTGATATATTTGTGGTTTTGAAAAGGGGGGCAAGTTTTTGGGCTTTGTGGTCGTATTCGGGTTGTAGTTTTATGGTATTTGGTATGAAATATGTTATGGTATTCTTTTTGTGCGGAGCGGGGTGTCTTTTTAATATGTTCGGCATGGGTCCGAGGTTAGTCTCTATGTCTCCTCCTATTAATATTAGTATTTTGTGGTAGATTGGTTTTTTCTTTTGTTTGAGAGTTTTTTGTTTTGGTATGTGGCTTTGGTATTTTATTTTTTGTTTATTTGATTGTATGTATTTGTCTTTATATGTGTGTGTGTATATGTATGTGTTTCTTTGATGGTGTGTGTTTAATTTTGTATGTGTGTGTGTATATGTAGTTGTATTTGGTTTTGTATTAGTATTCATATGTGTGTTTGTATTAATATGCGGCTCAATATTCGTCTTGGTATTCGTATTAGTATTCGTATTAGTGGATGTTTTTAACTTTTTATGTGGCCATGTGTTTATGTGCCTAGTTGTTTTTGTTTCGGCATTGTGTATATGTGTGTGTGTATGTGTATATGTGTGTATGTGTGTGTATGTTATTATTATTATTATCATTATTATTATTATTATTTTCTTTGTATTTGTCCCCGTGTGTATGTGATTGTTATGTTTGAGAGTATATTTATGTGGGTTTATGTTGGTATGTGAGGGGGTATGTAGGTTATTATTTTTATATGTGGTGTTAGTGTTATATGTTTTGGAGTTTATATAGTGTTTTATGTTTGTATTAGTATGTATTTTGGTATTTATACTGATGTTTATATTTGTATAGGTATTTGTACAAATGTCAGTATTTTTGTTTTGTATAATACATGTATATGTATATGCATTTGTATTTGTATTGTGTACACAGTATTTGTTATAGTATTTGTTTTTATTTTTATTTTTATTCTTTGTTTTTATACAATGTATGTATACCGTATTGTATATCGTATATTTTGTGGTATATGTCTTTGTATGTATTTATGTATTCTACCATGTATACTGATGTATAAATCTTCGTATATATGGTGGAAAATACTACATAGGTGCTACCAAGTATTAGTATAAATTTATAGTATGTATGGATAGTGGCTAGATGTATTCTATTGCGGTCGTATTCTATAAAATACGGGTGAGGTGTTGAGTCTTTGGCTTTGAGGTTGTCTTTCTTCACATTTTTTACGAGTCTTCTTCAATTGAGGTGTGAGGTTTGGACCCCGTGATGTTTTGCAACATTGCAAAGGTGGTACCAACACATTCTTGGATCTTCAACATTTGGTCCTTGATTTCTTGGAGTTCTTTGGCTTTTGCTTCCGCTTGTTCTTTGACTTCTTGCCTCAAAATCTTGTTATTTGCTTCGAATGCCTCCGCTAGGTCCTTCTTGGTGATTGCTTGGGATGGGTTGTGAAGTTTGAAGGTCTCCACCGTGTTAATGATGGCTTTGTTGATGTCTTCAAAGCCAAACTCTATGAGTTGGGCTTGGGTGGGAGGCTCAATTCCATCTATGCTTCTTCTATGAGGAGCAAACTCCACGAAGTGGCCACCTATGGGAATGGTTTTCCCCGTGAATGCTCTATACACGATTGGGTTAGCACACACCACATTTGCACTTCCATTATGGCAAACTCCATTGTCTTTGTGAAACCAAATAGAGCAAACATTGAAATTTCCCACAATTGTATGAATAGCATTAGTGGTCTCAATAACATTCATAAGTATAGGGAGGTGGGAGAGTGTTAGGGTGAGAGCGTCTTTCTTAGCTTTCATTTCTTTGGTGATACCAGGTTCCTCCAAGGGGCTTCTTTGTTTGCATGACTTCTTGACGTGCGGTTACTTGTAGCTCTTGGATTTTCTTGGTTTGTTGCGGGGTGGTGGTCAAGATGAAGTCAAAGCCATCTCTTTTTGCCTTCTGCACGCTAGTCACTTCAAAATCATGCCCACGTTTAAAGCTAGATTCAAGGACCTCTTTAAAGAGGTGATTAGCGGCAATGTTATGCAACGAAGGACTTTGAATTTTGACTGATAAGCTAGAATGATGTGCAATGCTATGGTAAGTTTTACATACCTTTCCCACCACGTTGACCTCATCGATTTCGAGAATGAAGGGTCTAATCCCTTTGAGGAGGAGTAGGCCATCAATCTCCGGTTTAGCAAGGTGTAGTTTGATTAGTTCTGACCAAACACCTTTTTTCCCTCCTCCTTGTTTAATGCTTAAGCAATGAATTGAAATGGGTTGAATGAGCTTCTTACCAAGAGGGATGTCCATGTCTTTGAGGCGGTTAGTAACCATCTCTTTGACTTCATCATGCAACATAGGGTTAGTGGGTAGTTCAAAATGGATAGCTACTTGGAAATCTAAAGCTAAACCCGTACCTTCATCCACATGAATGTTGGTTGGTACTTGTGTGAGGTTGTAGTGTTGCCCTCCTAGGCCATCTGCCTCTCTCTAGTGTGGATAGAGAATCTGTGGGATGTGTGGGAAGGCCATTCGAGCTTGCTTGACTTCTCGGGCTTCATTCTCTTTGAGCCCTCTGGTCACCATGTCTTCGGTTGTTTTTTCGTAAAGGAGCTCATCTAATCCCTCTTCCACAGCTAGGTCTTCCATCACTTGGAAACCTAGCCAAAATTTGAAGCAACTAATGTCAGGGTTCGTGATGAGTGCCATACCTTTTTTTCCCATGTCATCTTGGGCGTTTCTGCTCTTCTTGCTGCTCCCTGGTTCTTCTTCGTTTCGTCTGGAACCTTTCTCTTTTGGAGCTGTGACTTTTTGTACAATCAACTCGTCAACTTCCATCTCCTCATTGAACATGATGCTCCTACTACTCATTTCAAGGCAGCCCTTATGATGTAAATTTTTTTGAAAGAAAGGTTTGAGGGGACTTACCTGGATTTGATGGGAGGCGTTGATGATGGCTGATGGTGACTTGTGGTGGTCTTCACCTGCTGTAGTCAGTTCTTCCCTAGCGGCTGAGTGTCGTGGGAGGCTTGATTTGGTGGGAGCTTTCTGAAGGAGCCGTTCGCTCCTGCAACGTGCGTGGCGCGCTTCCCTGTTTGCGTGGGCTACCTCCTCGCTCTTGTTCCAGTCCCTTGTCCTTGCTCCACTGTTGGGCTTCTTGAGAGCCTTGGCTCTCGCTCCTCTTCTTGTCTTCTTCTTCGGCCTGTCTTCTTGTTCTGTGTCCACTTCGTTTCGTCTTGCTCTCTCTTCTTCCGCTGGTTCCTTTCTTGCTCGTCCGCTTCTGATCCTGATTTCTTCCCTGGGCTTCACCCGTAGTCTGTGTTTGCGTGTCGCACTTCTCCGCTTCGTCCCCCACCTGCTTTTCTTCGCGCTCCTCTCGAGCTTGGGCTCCCTTCCTGATGTTGTAAGTGCCTTGGCGGCGCTTTTCTCTGCTGGTTCCTTGGAGGTCTTGTGTTTGGGGAGGGCTTCGTGCTTGTGTTCCGTGTCCTCGGCTGAGGTTGATCTCCTGCTTTGGCTCTTCCTCCGTTTTGTTTTGGTTGAGCCGATCTGCACATTCAGAATTTGTGAGTGAGTTATGTGGGTCGAGAACTTACCTTTGGAGTTGTGGTAGTCGCGATCGTGTCTGTGTGCGTCTTGTTTTGTTGTTGTCCTCTCCTGTGTACGTTGGGTCGTCTTGTGTGGCGTCGTTTGTCTCAAAGTGGTGCTTGAAGCGAGGAGTACAATAGCTGTCTCGTTTTGGCGTTGATGGCGGAGGTTGGTAGTAACTCTGTGGAGCTGTGTCCCTAGCCGGTGTTGTTGTCGGGGGGTTACAGGAGTCCGTCTATGGTCGTAGGTCCTGGTCCTTGGTGAGGAGCGACAATGTGTTCGAGGAGCGAGGGCTGTCCAGGGTCGGTGTTGATGTCGAGGGGTTGGGGGAGTTTGTCTATATGTTGAGGGTCTTGGGCCTTGGTGATGAGCGACCCTTTGTTCGCGGAGCGATGTCTGTCCAGAGTCAGGTTGGGTCTTGATCCGGGTTGAGGGAGGCGAGCAGTGTGCTTGGGGGAGGAGGTCTATCCAGCTTCTGTTCCTGTGAGGGGAGTGTACTCGGGGGTTGTAGAGTAAAAATTTTAGATTTGTCTATCAAACCCCAAGCTACATATTAAAATTGGTTCGGGAAAAGGTCTTTTCGTTTAGCGTATCTAGTAACTAGAGGTCACACATAGGTACAAAGAAGATAATTCTATTATTAATATTACAAAGTATTCTCTCAAATAAACCCAAGAATCTATACCTACAATTTAACTAATCTCACTCTTATTGTAGACCCCATGTTTTGTATGTAGAGGGAAGTCAAATAGACAATAATCAAGGGTGCATCAACCCCAGGCGGTAATAGCCTAGTCAAATAGACAGTAATTTAGTCAAATAGACAGTAGCCATGAAATGGATGCAATTCATTAATTATTATCAGGCTACTTACTAGGAACCAAGTCTATCTACTTATGTCGTGCAATGATGCATAAGTTTATGGTAAGAAAGTTTTACTTATCTCAAGCAAACTCCCGCTCATCTTTTACAAAGTAATTCCAATACGCCATAATGTTTTCCTAGCCTAAATTACCTTAAAAGTATTTCTTCATTTCTCTTTATAACATTCACTTTTAATTATTAATACCATTTATAAACTTACAAATTATCTTTAAACTAAATTACTACAATGACAATAATAATTTCCGAGTGTTATTCTATTTTCTTTATTTACTCATGATATTCAATATTCAACTATAAGGGTGATCAATCCTCAAGGAATTTCTATGTCTAATTCATAAAGAAATCATTCAATCATTAAATTTGCTATTATCATTCAACATCTAGTTTAAGATTTCACGTCATCATGCCAAGTTTCTTCTATTAGACCCGTGAGTAGATTAGGTAGCAAGTCTAATCAAAGGAATCTAATAACACAAGTATTTTTATAATTAAAGTAATATCACACTCATCACTATGACCCTTTCTCCAGATCCATAGTTCAATTACTCAATAGGCATTACTAATTTATGCCACTTAAATGTTTGCATTTCATGAATGTAAATTAATTAATTTATTGTGCACAATTATTTATCACAATGTTAAGAACTATCCACTCATTCACATTTTCTAATGAACTGTAATAGCCTCCACTGTTCAATTCTCACTCAATCTCCATGAGTTTCTCTTTCCACCAGACAGTAACTCCCAACGCCTGATATTGCTCTCTGGCTTAATTGAGTCAATTAGACCACACACCATGATATGGATGCATAATGCATGCTTGACACGCTGCAATCACCCATAACTGACTTGGTCAACTTGACATCATGTTACTTTCTATTCACTTCTACTTAGTCTGAAGTTATCTAATAAACATAACTACAATTGGACTCTTGATATTCTTAGTTCAACTTTTTATCCAAACAGACAACTTCAAATTGACATAATAATTCTTTTTATTACTTGAAGCACAATTGTCAATTGAAATTGAACATCAGCAAGAGTTTGCAACAACTCTATTCTCTTTAAGATAACTCGCACTCAAGCTTTCTACTTTGACTCACACACTCAAGATTTTCTATTTTCTAATGTTGTGTAGTGCTTCCTTCTTCCTCAATTCTTACTTAAAGATTCAAAGTCAAATGGACACGACCACTACAATCAGAACCGAAGGGGTGCTGACTAAGGTTACCGTCCATTTGAATCTCTTTTGAAATCTCACGGCCTTAGTTATTCACATCCTCAAGTTATTTCCAAAACTGTTTGGAATTTTACCCCGTTTATACTATTAAGTTGAAAAAACATACGTAATGAAAATTTTAGTGTTCACAGGGGTCAAGGGCTGTCCACCTTCTATGCTTGTGGGGTTTAATCCGAGTTTGTGTAGGACCTTGGTGTACTCGGGAGGCTGGGGCAAGCCGGCGTTGGTTTCGAGGAGTGAGGGTTGTCCACTGCTGGGCGGCCCAGGTTCGATTGCGGGAAGCAGGGGCTGTCCACTTCTGGTGCCTGGAGGGGTGGGTCTCAAGCTCGGGAGGTCTGTGTCTTCGGCTGTTTTCCGGGGCGGGTCGTTTTGGATATGTCTGTGCTCCCACTTTTGTTTGCTTCTCTTGTATCAGTCTTGTGTGTGTGTGTGCGCGGGTCCTTCCTGTCGGGCGTCTTGTGTCCAGATCTTGTCGTCTTGGTGTCTAGGTCTGGTCAGGTCGGGGAGGGTCTGTGTTTTCTTGGTTCCTGTGGTGTGTCGATCCTCAAGTTCCAGTCTTGTTTGCTCCTGTGTAATACCTTTGCCTACATTAATCTTGTAGTCGCGCCTTTCGGAGTTGTCGATATAGTTGGTTCTACCTGCATTTCTCCAGCGCTTCCGCGCGCAGTGTAATATTGCTAAGAATTTTAACCTAAGCCTATATGCTGTGCATCTATTGTGTGTGCTGTGTTGCCTAAGCGAACTATTGGGCAAAGGATTTCTAGCTGATGGTTGCAAATAAGGACAAAAGATTGTAATGCATGGAGTATAATTGAATCTAGTGCAAGTAATGGGAGGGAAAGAGATGCTTATCGCTGTTGTTGTTGGAACAAAGGTGTCGCATCTGCCATAGGGCAGCTCGATCTTGGGTGCAAGTCATAGATCTTCAATGTTGAGTGTAGCGTATGTGGGTTGGGGAGGTAGAGCAACTACTGGATTAGTGCAGATCTAGTTTGTGGAGATTAGATCTGGGGGAAGAATACGCCACTTAGAGGAGTAGTTAGTAGCTTAGATCTAAGCTCCAACATTGGTATCCCTGCTTTCAGCTCTTACCACCTCAAATCTAGCACAACTATCACTCTTTGTAACGTATCTGCCCCGATCTTAATAAGAGCCCTTTCCAACTTCTCCAAATTCTCTCACAACTTTGCAAAAAATCCAGTCCAATCTCAGTTCCACTGCAAACTAGGGCTCCGCAGCAACTCCAGCCACCTGTTGCTGCGCAAATGCTTGGTTTCTGAGACTGAGTCCCCTGCTCCCCTGACCACAAATCTCGGAGCTCTACTCAGTCCTCATTTTTCTTCAGTCCTCATTGTTACCGTGTAGTTGATGTAATATATGTGTGGTTTTAAGAAGGGGTGCAAATGTCTAAGCAATGTGTTGGTATTCTTATTGTAGTTTTGCGGTGTTTGGAATAAAGTATATTTTGGCGTTTTTCTTGTGTGATGTAGGGTGCCTTTTTAGTACATTGGGCATGGGTCCCGGATTGGTTTCTATAACTCCACTGAGTAATAATAAGATTTTATAGTGTAGGGGTTTAGTGTGTTGTTTTAGGTTTGTTGGTTTGTGTGTATAGATTAGGTATTTTCTTGTTATTATGTTTCTGGTTTTGGTATATTTGTTCGTGTATGTGTGTATGTTTTGGTTTGTGAGGCTTGTTGTGTTTTTGTTTTTGATTGTGATTTTGAGCGTTATATTTGGATGTGTGTTTTTGATGTTGTTCGAGTGGACTTGATTATAGTATTTTTGATATGGTTTTATGTTTGTTTTTGGGGATGTATATGAGTGGATTGTGTTTATGTGTGTTTTTTGGGGTGTGAGTGGATGGATGTTTATATGTGGGTATGGTTTAGTATGTGTTTGTGTTTGTTTGTGTATGTATATTTTGTTATGTGAATGTATTTGTGTGTTTGTGTGTACAAGTGTGTTTGTGGTTTTATTTGGTGTGTTTGTGTATGTGTTTGAGTATATGTGTGTTTGTATTTGTGTTTTTATGTGTTCATGTGTGTGTATGTATGCTAATGTACGTGTCAATGTTTTTGTTTGTTTTTGTGATTGTATTTGTGTAAGAAAAGTATGCAGGTGTGTATGAGGTTATGTGTTTGTATGGTTATATGTTTTTATGTATATTTGTGTATGAGTATCAGTGTACTTGTGTATGTTTGTGTGTATATTTTTGTTTTTATTTGTATGGTTGTAGATGTATGTGAGTTTGTATGTATGTATGTATGTATGTATGCATGTGTGTATATGAGTGTGTGTGTGACTGGGTATATGTTTATATAAGTATATGTATGTATATGTATGTGTTTAGTATTTGTATTTGTAATAGTATGTGTTTTTGGCCAAGTATGTAGTATACTGTAATTGTATTGAGTATATTGAGAGATACAATTTTGGTATAGTATATGGAAGTACTTGCATAGTACTGGTAATTTACTATATGAGTTGTTGTTTCTAAGGTTGTGGTAAGTATATTTTACCGTGTGGTCTTTGTTCTTCACATGTTTGGCGGTGTGTCTTCAATTTGTCTTGGTTTGACTCTTCCTTTGATGGCTCTCATGGCTTCAATGGTGGCTTGCATGGAGTTTTGGATGCCTTCCATTTGAGCAACAAGTTCCTCGTGTAGCTTGTTGGTATATTCTCTATTCTCTCTTCTCATCTTCTTGTTGTTTTCTTCCAATGCCTCCTCAAGGTCTTTCTTCGTGATATTGGTATTGGTGGAGGTAGGGGCATCTTGAATTTTGAATGTGGCAACGGTGTTGATCATGGCGGAGTTGATGTCATTAAACCCAAAGCCTTCAACTTGTTCTTGAGTTGGTGGTTCTACTCCTTCCAAGCTCCTCCTATGAGGGGCAAAGTCCACATGGTTTCCTCCAATGTGGATAGTCTTCTTCACAAACTTCCTATACACGATAGGGTTAGCACATTCCACATTTGCACTCCCATTATGTCTTTCACCGTTCTCTTTGTGAAACCATATGTTTTTGGAGTTATCATTAACTAGGACTTTGTATATGGCATTAGTGGTGTCAACAACACTTAAAAAAATAGGCAAAGTAGAGAGGGTGAGAGTGAGGGCATCCTTTTTTGCCTTTGCTTTGGGTGTCATGCGGCCTCCGCTGAAGGTTTTCTTGGCTTGAAGGACTTTGTGTTGAGTTGTGATGTGGTGGAGTTGGATCTTGGAGGCTTGTTGCGGTGGTGGAGATGAAGGCATGGGGATCACTCACAACTTTTGTACTCTAGTGATTTTGAAGTCTTGGCCCCGGTTGAAACTATTATGGAGACTATCCATGAATAGTTGGTGCGCCGGAATACCAATCAATGAGTCACTTCTAATACGCACGGAGGGGTTAGTAGAGTTAGCCGTGTGGTGATAGATTTTGCATACTTTGCCAATGATCTTGTGATTGTCTAGCATAAGTATGAAAGGCCTAAGGCCTTTGAGCAACATGAGACCATCTGTATTGAGGTTAAGTAGATGTAGTTTAAACATTCCCGTCCATACTCCTTTTTGACCTCCTCTTTTGACACTATGACATTGAATGTAGATTGGCTCAATTAGACTCGTGCCTAGTCTGATGTCCATTGATTCTAGCCTTCTAGTTATCATGTTGTATACATCATCATGCAAAGAATGCTGGACTTTGTGGATGAGCCCTTGTTTGCACTAGTTTTGAGAAGAGTGGACTCAGTGAAGCAGAGTGTGTTGGAATGGCTCAAAATTTTCAGATCTAAGGATTAGCACTACGATTTAGGACGTTTTGAAGGAAGATCTATGGTGTGTTGCTCTGAAAGCTTGGGAAACGGGTGTTGGACCCACAGATCTACCTTCTTCAGCACCTTGAAGCGCTAGTGCAGATACAAATATGAAATTAGTCCCGATCTGCAGAGCCACCCGAATAGCCCGTGCACCCTCCAAGCCAGGCGCCTCAACACTCAACATTGGTCCACAGATCAGCTGACTGGCGCTCACAGCCGACATTAGCACACTCCTCCAGGCTACTCCTTACGCAAACCGCATTCTTGCATGCTTTGTTTTAATCACTCCCTGCTCTCCATTTGCTCTACGGATTCATACATATGTTTTAGTCTTATTCACTCACTTCAGCAGACTGCACATAGCCTCACAAACAGATTATCACAGATCTAGAAACACTACGAGAAAAAGATGCAAAAAAACTAACAAATATTATTGCCATATTAGATCTCTCTGCAGACAACAGGGACATAACCCGGAGCTCGAAGGCCAGCCTTCACCGCAGTCCCCATCACCATGGACCTCAAGAAGAAAGCCAATAGACTCGCCCACTGAACGGGACGAGCAGTTCGCAGGAAGCTGCAGACGCACAAAACGAACAGATCCGCCCACAGAAGAGGATGAGCAACTCGAAGAAGGCTGCAATCGCACAAAGCAAGAAAATCCGCCCACTGAAGAGGACAGGCAGATCGCAAAAGGTTACAGACTCACAGAGCAAGGTGTATCACCACCGACCCCGGAACGACCACCATTGACTCCACAGTCTGCTGCTCCGAACAAAACAACCGGCATCCACCACCAGACTCAACGGACCTGCTTGCGGCAGCCTGCTGCTCGAAGCAGCACGATCGGCACTCACCACAAACTAACCACTACTGACCTTCTTGCTTCTGTTTTATAGAACAAAACGTTCAACATCCAGCTCAAACTAACCAGCTCTCAGCAGCCTGCAACTCGAAGTGGGAAGATCAGCGTTCACAATCAGTTGACCACAACCGACCACCAGCAGAAGCCGGAGAACCTGCAAGCGCTACCACTCCACGAACCGAAACAAGAGGATCAAAGGGAAACGACACCAACATCCACACCACCCATCACAGAGATATGCAACCCCCAAAACCCTCTCTCTCAATTCAGCATAGTTCTAGGTTTGTCTAGTATAATTCTTGCCCACACATGCACAACACATCACAGATTAGACGCACAAAATCCATACAATCAATTGTACAATAATAAGAACCACATTAGAAACCTCACATTTGCCAACACCAAGCGGAAGCGCTGCAGAAAATCTAAACACAGACAACACTTTGCTAGACAATATTACAAACAATTGAGTTTTATAAATTACAAGTATAAGTGGCATATAGCTCTATACAGGATATATCTACAGGCCAAGGTGCACAGCAAATACCAACAAAAGAAAAGGAGAGATCCACACGCCTCCAAAGAACCCTGCAGGCATGCAACGAAGAGACATTACAACAAGATCTACACCAAAAACAGGAGCGCTGAGAAGCCATACAACTTCCGAAACCACCGTGCGCAGACCGAAACACGCAGGTGTACAACTTGAAGATCACAGAAGAGACACAGAAGTATGCAGATGGCGGCCTACACACCGTCGCTCCCCGCAGCAAAACATCGAAGTTGACGCACGCCGAAGGAGCAACAGAAGCGCCACACAAGGAAGGGGCTGGTTGAACGAGAGCCGCCGCTCCCTGCAACCAAGGACAGAGGACGGGCGACACCGAAGGAGCAACACAGAGCACCCTAAGCCGCCAAGAAAACGCCGCCCAAACAAAAACCGCCCCCCCTTGCAGCCGCTCATCATCAGAAATCGTCGCCCCGAGACCAACCTCGCCAACTCGGAGAGAGCGCCAAGCACCGAAGCAACCACTCGGACTGTAGACAAGTCCCAGTAAACGCTCATGAAGAAGAGCGCACAAATCTCGCCGCACTGTGAAAGCAGCCAAGCTGCAGTGAAGGATAAACGCCAGCGACCCTACATTGCGGAATGGCACATTTGTGCAAGATCTACTCCCCCCGACCGCCCCAACCTACAACCAGTTATCATGCTCAAAAGAAACATGGAGAGCTCAAACGCCGATACAGAGATGGAGGCCCAAGATAGGAGCCCAGACTCGACACCCAAGTCAAAAGTAACTAGGAGGGAAGGAGCAGCAACAAGAAGAAAAGAATCTCTTCAGCTGAAAAAGGTAAGTCACTCCAAACGCCAGAACTTTTAAAGTTTAAATTTTGGCTAGGGTTCCCGGCTATAGAGGCCATGGCGGTAGAGGAAGGGGCTGAAGAATTATTCAGTGGAGAAACGGCGGAGGACATGGTCACGAGAGGACTCAAAGAGGAGGAAGCCATAGAGGCATCCAGAGCAAGACTAGCCTTCCCCCGCATCCCACAAGTACTCTACCCCATGGCAAGAACGGGAGTTGAAGGACAACATTACAACCTCACTCAAATACCTTTTGACATCAAAACAAATAAGAATTCGGGGCTATCCATTGACTTCCATGTTGCCATCTATTTTGAAACCCCAAAAACCCCTCTCATGCATGATGATGTTAAAGAAATGGTTAAGGCAAGGCTAAAAAAGATGGACATTATTCTAGGAATAGAACTCATTGACCCAATTGCAATTCAAAGCTTAAGCATAAAAAACGGGAGAACTAAAGGAGTTTGGGCGGGGTGCTTTAAATTGCACCTCCTCAAGCCAGAAATTGATGGATTAATGCTACTCAAGGGCTTAAGACCCTTCATTCTAACAATTGATGGAGAATGTGTAGTGGGTAAAGTATGTAAAACATACCATGGAATTGCCAACGGCTCTAACTTATCCGTGAAGGTCAAGAGCGAAGCCCTAGTGGGAATATCCGCGCAAGCACTCTTCAAAGAAGCACTTGGAAATAGCTTCCACCGAGGACACGAGTTTGAGATATCAGGAATACAAAAGGCCGCTAACGACTCGCATGCCTTTATCATTGCCACGACGCCGCAACAAGTGAAGAAGATACTATTGCACCACATCACCATGCGTGGGGAAGTATTGCAAACAAGACAAGTCCTTGACACAAAAGGACCCAAAGGTACTATCGAAACTAAAGCTAAAAAAGATGCATTGACTCTTACCCTTTCACCTCTTCTCATCTCGCTTAATGTGGAAAGCACTACCCATGAAATTTATAGAGTCATCGATGGAGCTAATGTAAGATCAATTTGGTTCCACCGGGACAATGGCACTAACCACAATGGTAGTGCCAATGTCGTATGTTCTAACGCCATTGTCTATAGAACTTTTGTGAAGAAAACACATGTACTTGGTGGAAACTATGTGGACTTCTCACCCCACCAAAGAAGCTTGGAAGGAATCGAACCACCAACCGATGAACAAGTGAAAGCTTTTGGCTTTGACAACGTTAACACGGCAATTGTTAACACTATATCCACCTTCAACATGCAAGAGAAGAGTGACAACATCACCAAAAGAGACATGGTGGAATTATTGGAGGACAACAATAAGAAGATGAGGCAAGAAAATAGGGACTACACCAACAAACTACACGATGAATTGAAGATACAAATGGAAGAAATTCAAGTGTCTATGCTTGCCACACTTGAAGTTATGAGAGCCTTTGCGGGCAAAGTCAACAAACCAAGACTTGAGCCAAACATGTGACCTTCAAAGACCACATAGTAATACATACATACCCCCTAGTATATTATACTACTCAATATAGTCTAGACTCTTCATACAATACTAGTGTAGACCACATTGCTGAATTTCCCTACACATACTGTATTTCCCTCACAAATAAATACAAAAAAAATACGTATATACATACTGGAACATATGTACGTATACGAATAAGTATACAAATACAGCTACATATACACATATGGATACAAATACATATACGGATACATATACAAATACAGATAAGAATACAGACACGAATACATCTACAAGTACAGATACGAATACATGCATAAACACATGTACGGAAAAAAATACTAATGTAAATACAAATACAAGTAAGGATATGGGCACGAATACAGATATAAGAATAAATACTCAAACAACAAATCAACCACCACAAAAATCAATACACAAAATAGAAAAAATGATAATAATATACTACTTCCTACACAAACTAAGTAGAGATTCCAAAAACAAAAGTATCAAAACCGAAATAAAAAATAAAAGGAATAAGAGAAAAGATGGAATAAATAATAGAAGGAAGAAGAAAATAAGTATCATAACTACATGTAACAAAATAGGAAACAATAAAAATGAAAACAATCATGGAATTTTTGTAATAAAGATACATAAGAGTAGAAGAGATTCTAAACCCAAAAACCATCAAAAGACAAGGAATATTAAAATGGCTAGAAATAAGAAAATCAAGGAGAGTAAAAAGAGATATAATAAATTAAATAGGAAGAAGATAGATATTCATAAAATTTCAAAGGTTTCAATTAGAGCAAGTAATATTAAAAATAAAATAACAAAAATGGAGAGGATATGTAAGAAGAAAATAAAGGGTAAAGTAGAAAACCATGATCATAAGAAAACAAATAATAAGAACATAACAATAAACAGTAGTACTAAATTAGAATATGCTTCCTAAGAAATTCAAAAATAAGGGATGGAAAATTAACCAAAATAGTAACGAGAAATAATTATCATAAGAATTCAAACAATGAAAATATAGCAACAAACAAAAAAACTAAAAATAGAATATGCTTCCTAAGGAAATCCAAAATAAGAGATGGAAAATTAACAAAATTAGTAATGAGAACTAATTATCATAAGAATACAAATATTAAAAACATAGCTATAAACAGCAGTACTAAAAATAGAATATGTTTCTCAAGAAATTCAAAAATCAGGGATGGAAAATTAACCAAACTTGTAATGAGAAATAAAATTTTCAAAGTAAAAATAAATAGAAAAGGTAGTAATAATAAAATAGTACAGACCAAAAATACAAATTGGAATATAAATTACAGGGATAAAAGGAAAGTTAATAGTAATATTAAAATTGATATATATAAAGATGAGAAGAGTTTGCGATTAAAGAGTAGAAATTTGTAGAGAGTATGTAGAATAATAAAAATAGAAGGGGGGATTTTTGTCTTGCTGGCCGTGGGGCGTCGGAGGCGTCAAAAATAGAATCACTAGAAATAGAAATTCTAATGATAGTAAGAATATATACGAATCTGATTGAAATAAATATCAATAAATTTTTTTCGTATACTGGTACGTATCTGTATAAATATCTGTATAATGGTACGTATATAGATACATATACTGTTGCGTATACTAATACAAATACTGATACTTACACTAATACAAATACTAATATCAATATTGGTACGTATACTAGTACAAATTATAACACGAATACTAACAAGGATACTGATACAAACACCGAGACAAAAACCGAGGCATATACTAATACGAACATACGAATAAATACTAATATAAAAACAAATAAAAATATATATACACACACAAAGACAACAACACACCATCAACGTAATACATACAGAGAAGAACGCCGGTCTCCAAAGAAGGCCAGCGGGAATCATAACACATACATATACATACACACACACAAAAACAAATACATACAATAAAAAAAACACCAAAATCACATTCAAAAACAAAAAAATCTAAGACAAAACAAAAATCCCATCTACTACAAACTTCTAATATTAATTGGAGGAGACATGGAGACTAACCCAAGACCCATGCCGAACATATTAAAAAGACACCCCACTTTGCACAAAAAGAATGCCAAAACATATTTCATACCAAATACTAATACAAACACCAAAACAAACAATTGTACAAACCACAAAGTATATAATAACACCGCATATGAAAAAAAGGACTTAAAAACCACTTTAAAAACCAACATAAACCCACAAACAAATAGTCTTAAACATAATAGTTACATATACACACGGACAAAAACAACCAAGATAAAATACAACCAACCATACATACATCCATACACCACTAAAACAAAAACAACCACAAAAAACACATGGACAAAAAATAAACTAAACACAAAAACAACTACACCTACTATAAAAATAAATAAACCCACAACTCACACACAAAATACAAACATCCACCTACCCCCAAACCAACAAGCCAATAATAACACAACAAAGCCTTTAAAATACACCACTAAACATATATACCACAAACTTCTACTACACCTAGGAGGAGACATTGAAACCAACCCGGGACCCATGCCCAATATACTAAAAAGACATCCTACATCACATAAGAAAAATGCCAAAATCTACATTATATCTAATACCATAAAACTCCAACCAGAATATGAACACATTGCAAAACCCTTCGCACCATTTCTAAAAAACACACACATTACACCACATACACAACACTTTCCACCCAAACATTGCCCAATATATACAACAAAAAAATACGCATCCACCACCCCACATCTTATATGCACTAATAATCACTACTCATCCAAGCATAGATGAATGTAACCAACTTCTAAATCCACAAAATTTGAACACAATTACATGGACTAATACACTCCTACAAACCTTATTAACCTTACAAAACCCACCAGAACGACACATTTACACTCCACACCCCTATACTAAATTCCTAGTAGACAACCAAAATATTATAAACCATGAGAACTCAATACATAAAAGACTATACGACTTCTTACATAGTCAAGACATACCACCCTCAAATGATATAATAAAACTAAAATTCCCTTACCTCCCTAACAACCTCATAAATGAATCACTAAAATGCCTAGACCCTATACCAGAATACACCCACCCACCCCCACCTCTTCCCTACATCCCTCCTCAAAATCAAAACATTAGACCAAACCAAGAAAATACATACATAATCACATGGAATGCCTCCTCACTAAACACTGCCCTTCCTAGCTTACAAACTCTAGTCGCAAACACAGACACACCACCGGCTCTTATAGTTATACAAGAAACAAAACTAACCGCCACAAAATCTACAAAATATATACAAAATATATTTCAAAACTATAAATTCATCTTTAACAACACACATGCACTTACAAGATGCATGCAACAAAGGAGACCATACACACCGGGCCGCGGTGGCCTCCTTACATTAATACACAAAAAATATACATTCCCCGGCAACATCAACAAAATTCCTACCCCAATGCACATATCACCATACATTCAAATAATTAAAATCACTAATCACCCACTACAACCGTGGTTAATCTTTCACATGTATATGCCATCCCATCCCGAAGATACTAGATTTCTCTTAGATATACAAAACATTATTACAACCCATATTAATAATCATCCCAATCATACATACCTATTATGTGGAGACTTCAATAGAGACATAGCGCTAATTGGCCGCCAAAATGGAAACCACCACACCCCCCCTCAAAACATTGATTACCAATGGCACCGCTTCACAGAAAACTTAAACTTCACTTACATCAATACCGATACACAATTCTCTAGACAAGGTGGCTACAATTATAGTGATTGGAGTCAAATAGATGGTTTCTATATAAATACAAACAACAACACACAATACACCGCCACAACAAACAAAGATATTATTCTCAATTTGGACCACTCACCCGTACAACTGCACATCCCAAATAACACACTAATTAGTAGAACTCCTACAATCCCAAACAAAGACACTATATGCATACTCAACCCCATCCCAAAAACCAACATAAAATAATTCAACACAAAATTCTTCGAAGAAAACTCCGTACAAATAGACTCCCTCATAAACACTCTTGAAAACAATAGCCAATTAACACAAGCTCAATGGCAAGAAGCATGCCACTCTCTAGACAAACTCATCAATAAAATCTTTGATACACTAGAACAAACTTGTAGAGCACACCCAATATCCCAAATGACAAACAGAACCTCTCAACAAGGCGGGTATCTACCCCGCAAACTTTCTAAAACTTGGAAACAACACTTAACTACATACCATACCATACGTAAAACCATTAGAATTGTAAAAAACAACCCTCAATGGCGTAACCACCCCATACACAACGAACTACTAACTATACAACACATCCAAATCCCTACCCCGCCGCCTCCGGACCTTCCCCACGATACATGGATAAAAGATATCGCGATAATTGCAAAAAATGCCAACATACAAGCCCGGAAAATAATCACAAAATACACAAAAGAAAACATTAAAAAAGCCATCTCAAAATACATACAACTGTTCAAAATCAGCCCCAAAAAAATTAACAAAAAAGTCTTTAAAAACCTTGAATCTCCACCAATGGATTGTATCAAAGATCAATATAATAATATTCTAACTAGCCCCGAAGACATTGCGAATGAAATATTTAACCAACAAACAAAAACCAATAGACCAACAGTACTAACATGTAATTACCAGCCACAACATACAATAGGATGCACATGTGCAATACGCCAATACCCTTGGCACGACCTGGACGGATATACCCTTGACAAACGGGGCGAACCAAAAATTCCACTTCATTAATACCTCAACAGAGCCACAAATGACACATGCCTTCAAAATCTTGGAAATAATAAAGCCCCAGGCCGAGACCGCATACCAAACTCAATACTAAAAAACATGCCTCCAAGATTTCACAAGCTATTATTTCTGTTCTTCTCCCACTGCTATAAACAAAAACAGATACCAAACTCATGGATATTAAGTACAACAATTCTACTATACAAAAAAGGCGACCCGTCCATACTACCCAACCATAGACCAATTGCACTAGCTAACACAATATACAAACTCTTTACCAGTACACTCACCTCCATACTATCCTCATACGGCGAAAAATTCAAAATCCTACATGATAGTCAAGAAGGATTTAGAGCAGAGAGAAGTCCCGCACGACAAATACAAACTATAATAGCCGCACTAGAAGACGCAAAGTTTACTAACCAAGATATATACATACTATACGTGGTCTTCAAGAATGCCTTTGGCTCAATTGACCATGCCCGACTTCTAGCAATAATGATGGACCTTGGTTACCCAAAAGATGCAACTACACTTGTTGGAAACATCTATTCTAAATCATCTACATGTTATACCGGTGAACACTTTGGGAAAACAAAACCTATATCCATCCAAAGAGGAACTATACAAGGGGATACCCTCAGCCCATACCTATTCATTATATTTCTAGAACCACTACTCAGATGGCTAGAAAGAGGAAATTACGGATACACTTTTGGCACATCACAGGTCATAATAAACTCTGCCGCATACGTGGATGACCTAGCCACTATAACTAACAAAATCAAATCAATCCAAATACAACTAAACAAAATTGATAGATATTGTAAATGGGCCGGTATGGACGTAGGTGTCCCAAAATGTGCCGCTACCGGTTGCCCAAACAAATCCAAATTGAATCCTACCACGTTCAAAGCCCTAATGCAAGCCTCGAACATCAATTACCGCAATCAACCGATCCCCATACTACACCAAAATGAACCATACATATACTTAGGCACAAACCTTGTTCCCTCACTAAAATGGAAAATCCAAATCCACACCACAACGACAAAACTCATCAAACAATGCAAAGAACTAACAACATGCCCAGCCACCATGAAACAAAAAATAAAAATGGTTGATACCGTACTACGCCCAGGTGTGGCATACAGTTTCTACGGTGTACCGTACTCTATGCCAGCTATCAAAAAATTTGATAAAAAAATAATAGCCATACAAAAAACCATATGTGGATTACCAAAATGTATGTCAAACGCAATAACCCAACTACCACATAACCTATTTGGACTTGAAGCTTTCTCCCTCAAAAACGCATACCTCCGATGTATAGGCAAACAACTGCAAAATGCTCTAAACGATAAAGGAAGACTTGGGAAAATATGTAATGGATTAACTCACTATGTCCTTGCCCAATATGGTGGCGCTGAAAACATACCGAGAATTAAAAAAAGAGACTGCATAAGATCACCAATAACACGAACATTCTTCTTATTAAAACATATAGCTAAAGCCCACCTTAAAAGTACGCTCCCGAACTTCCTCACTAATCCTACAACACTAGAAATACTATGGCGCCAAGAAACATTAAATCATAACACACTCAATGCCCAACTCTCCCAAAAGCTTCTACAAAAACTCCTCTCAAAAAATATTTTTGAACTAAACCAAATTATCTTACCTAACGGTACACACATCATGAACAATGAGGACTTCAAAACCTACCACTTCACCCCATCTAAACTAATAAAGAGTGCCCTAAGTGTTGCTAAACAACTATTTTGCCACATAACATGCCCCACTATATGTCATACTCCTTGCAACATACACCCATACTCTCATACACTTAAAGATCCATTCATCACCCTCAACAATAACATCATCCCAAGAAATATTCCCACACCAACCAATCCCCCTAACCCTCCACATACATACCACCCCCACCCCCCAATATACATCCCCAAAAACCCTACCACATACCCCATTAATAATATCATAAACCATAACATATCCAACACACAGACACAAATAACATACAAAATACCTACACAAAATATCTATGTCAATGGAAACACAATGATAATACATACAATAAATGGCTCCCCCAAAGAGACCTTTTTCCACGGCATGACACCAATACCTCCACACATAATACTGAAAAATTAAAACAATACTACCAAAAGATCCAAAACAAAATATACTCAGATATCATCCTTGCCCACCATCCACAAGAACAATCCTCAGACTCAAGGTCCGTAACACCAACCATAATTATCCCACTCTTAAACATCTACACAACAGAATGCAACCCCGAAAATGATATCCTTACATCCTCAAACACAATTCAAATAGATAACAATCAAGCACATCTATACGAAGAAAACGGCCGACATTTACACACCATACCCATTACCCGGCTCCAATGGTTATGGAACCAATATCATACAAAATTACAAACCCCTACAAACATTGAACCAACAACCCAACCCTTTGAAACCGAACTAATATGGCTTTACCAAAGATATAAATATCGAATACCAAAAACTGACCCCCTCAAAAATGCGCAATATACAATACCCACCCCCATTTTAGACTCACTGATATCATCCTTTAACATCGAACACTCATACTTTTCCTCCCCGATCACATGTCCTACCAAACTAAATAAATTCTACTCACCGTACGAAAGAGACAAAATATTTGGATCCCTCGGCAAGGCCTTTGAACACAAATGGACCGGAAATGGAATAGCTCACCCCCACAACGAGAAAGACATAGAACAAGCCATACATTGGGCTAGACTTGCCGCCAAACACGATCCAAAAAACACAAATACAATCATCGTCACACCGAACAACAATTGGTACCAAAACAACAACCAACATTCAAACCCATTCCCAGATTCCTACATCATTGCATTATTCGAAGTAGACACAATACCATACGAAGAACCTAATATCCCACCCGAGCTAAATAACCCCGAATAGAGCCATCTACATTACAAATACTATGCGTCCATCATCAAAATCAAAACCTGGGCTCCCTAAAACAACTTGCAGAACTTACCTCCATAACAGACAATCTAGACATACAACGACCATACACAAAACCGGCCCCACCAACATCCATACAAACCCCCGTAAACAAAAGTAAAAAATGGTCAAAATTAAACTATGACAATAACACATTAAACTACTCCGTCACACCTCCCCCTCTCCCAGACTACCCAACTCATACGACACCAAAATTTAACCCCGCACACAGTTATTACATCGACGGCTCCTCTAAACCACCGGAACAAATTAGCCCGGGCTCTTGGCGAAGAGAAAAAGCTGGCTATGGCATATATAATTCTACCAAAGAAATTAAACTAGCCAAAAGACTCCATGGACTACAAAATATCCTCAAAGCAGAACTCATGGCCATTCACAAAACACTACAAATCATCACAACAAAATACAAAAATGAACCTGCACATATATTCACCGATTGTATAAATGCACTCTACCTACTAAACACTCAAATAACACACCCAAGCCTTCACAACAGTCACCCCGACCAAACCATACTAACATCAATGGTACAAATGTTACAAAAACGTACACAAATCACAACCCTTCACAAAGTCAGAGCCCATGCCAACATTGATGGCAACGAACAAGCAGACAAACTTGCAAAAGAAGGCCGAGAAAAAACACACAAAAATGCCAAAGACCCTCACAAACATGCTCATGCCACCCCATACTACTTTCAAAAAGAAGATTGGCTTTCCAAAGAAGATACCCCCGACAAAGGCCCAATTAGATTTCTGGGCAAATATCTCAAAAAACAAGACCTCTACAACAACCTGGATACAATCTCAGAAAATATTCCTAACATAGAAAAATGGACTAACAATAACAACATAGACAATGAACTCTCTACAAACTTTTGGAAAAACCCCATCATCTCAGACTCACAAATAACGTGCCTCATCAAATTCCGTACGGGTCAGTACATGGGAAACACTCGCAAACAACTCTTCTTTGGAATAGAAAGATTCCCATCCATAACATGCCCCATATGCCCCTCAACGGACCCCGACACATGGCTTCATGTGCTACTCAAATGCCAAAACCACCACATACACTCTCTAATTGTTAAAAGACATAACAAAGCAGTATGGGAAGTCCGAAAACTAATCACCTCCTACAATAAATCGAGATGTTTCATACTTATGAACGCCGGCACTTTTAATAGCAATCCACAAGAAAACACGGTCCTCCCATGGCTACTTCCATGCTCATGTATGACCCAAAGATGTCATTGCAACGCTAAGCTCAAACCGGACATTCTTTGTGTCAAAGGTTTACCATACAACGACCCACCACCCGAGAACATCAACCAAGACTACACCATTCAATTCATCGAATTTTCATATTGCAACGATAGATTTTCCCCGGAAACAATACAAAACAAAATAGATAAATACCAACCCCTCATAGACGACATCATTGCCCTCGGCTGGAATGTGGACCCCCTTATTGTTATCACATCCGGCGCTCGTGCCACCACCTTTATCCCAGCTATGAAATCTCTCGAAGATACCTTCAAAATACCCATTGATACAATTAAAACTACCTTTAAAAATATCAACACCATCGCTATTCAACATGCCATGTCTATTTTACTGCATAAATGCAAAATCGAAAACAACCAAGTCCTCCCTGATAGGCAAGACCCCCCTTAGGAACTTCGCCACTTTGTCTCTTCCTGATTGGCTGCCTGTTTGGTTTTGCTTTTTGTTGTTTAGTTAGTTTGGTCGTGGTTGGTCGTTGTTGGTTGGTTTCTGGCTACTCGTTACATAGTGTCTACCCTCGAAAGGGGGAAGTAGTTCCAGTTCGCTAATTCCTCGTCCGGTGGGCATGGTCTTAGCAATGGAACGAACAGACACTTTATTCACGCCGGTTCCCTTCGGGAACCGGCGTTCTTCTTCTTCTTCTTCTTCTTCTTCTTCTTCTTCTTCTTCTTCTTCTTCTTCTTCTTCTTCTTCTTCTTCTTCTTCTTCTTCTTCTTCTTCTTCTTCTTCTTCTTCTTCTTCTTCTTCTTCTTCTTACATCATCATGCAAGACAAGATTGATGGGAGGATTGAAGAAAATTGCAACATGGAAGTCCAGGGCCAAACCTGTGGCCTCGTTGATCTTGATGTCGAGTGAAATTTGGGTGATGTTGTAGTGTTGCTCTTGTGCTCCTCTCCTCTTGCATGGGTATAGAAGTTGGAGGGTTCGTGGGAATGCCACTCTTGCTTCTTTAGCTTCTTCTGCTTCGTTGGCTTTGAGACCTCTAGACATCATTTCTTACGCCGATTCATCACTAGGAGGTACTTCCAGCCCTTCTTCAATCGCGATCTACTCCGTGACTTCAAATCCTAACCACAATTATCAATCTCTGGTTAGTCGTAATGGTTTGGTGGTCTTAACTTTGTCATCTTGGGCATTTCTGCTCTTCTTGCTGCTCCCGGATTCTCCTTCGTTTTTCCTTGAGCCTTTCTCTTTCGGAGTTGTTACTTTTTGCACAACCACCTCGTCAATGTCCATCTCCTCATCAAATACAATACCTCTTCTACTACTCATTTCAAGGCTACCCTTATGATGTGGTAACTTTTCAATGAGAGGTTTGAAGGGACTTACCTGGACTCAGGGGGGAGCGTTGATGTGGACTTGTGGCAGCTTGATGTGGACTCCAACTGCACTAGTCGACTCGCTTCTGGCGGCCAAGTATGATGCCAGGGGTTGTCCACTCCCTGCAAGTGGGGCAATATTGTTGAGGTAGAGTCTCACTTGAGTTTGGTGCACGTTTCTAGTTGGGAGTCCCTCCCTGTTGTGCGGGGGTGTCCGTTGCTTGGCTTTATGTGGAAGCTCCCACCACGCGCTCCTGATCAGGTCTCCCTCTTGGAGCACTCCCCTTGGTTTCGTGGTCGTCCAGTGTGGGACTGCTTGCTTCCTTGTCAGTCCAGTCTCTATCCTTCTCTTGCTCGTGGGCGTTCTTCTCTTATTCGTGGGCGTCCAAACTATGTCTCTCGGCACTAGTTTCTTCATTGATGTAGCGGTCTTGTATTTGGAGAAGACCTGAACATGCAGCTGAGGATAACCGAGCTGTTGTTTTTTGGGGGCGCTCTCGTCTTGGGTCTTTCCTTGTTTGTTTCCAAACTACCGCGTTCTGCACTTCCAGAAACTTCAAGTTTGTACTAGGGGTCGTGAACGTACCTATAGGGTCGTGGTTGTCTTGGTTGTGTCTAGGGGCATTGTGCCTTTTCGGTGTTCTTTCTTGTGTTTGTGGAGTCGACTTGTGTCATGATGTCCGTCTGGAGTGGCGCTTTTGGCAAGGGGTGTGGAAGTGGTCTCATAGCAGCAGTGTTGGTGGAGGTTGGCTGTAAGTTTGTGGAGATGGAACAAGGTTTGGTGCTGATTCGCGTGGCTGAGGTTTGTCGCGTTGATGCCTGAAGTCGTGGCTTACATGCGATCTCCTTGTGGTTTCGGGGAGGAGTTGCAATTTTGTTGTCGAGGTCTTGACGTGTGTGTGGAGTGTAGATCCTGGCTGACGACGAGTGTGGATGTGGTTCAAGCGTTGAGTGTTGTTGTGGTTCCAGTCGGGTGTCGGTGTAGGTCCAGTTCGAGCGTTGGGTGTTGGTGTAGGTCTAGTACGGATGTTTGAGCATTTGGTGTAGGTCCAGCTGGGTATTGTTGTGGACGAGTGTTGGTGTCGAAGTGCAGGTTCCGTAGTATGTCGGGGTTTAAGGGAGTCTATCTGTGGTTTTGAGGCCCTGGTTTTGTGTTGATAAAGTCTAGTTGGTGAGGTCCGTCTACTTAGGGTCCAAGGTCTGGGGTGGTCTGCTCCTGTTGGTTAAGTCCAACCGTTTGTCCGGGAATCAAGGTCTGTCCAACGTCGGCTATTGGAAGGATGTGTCTTCAACCTAGAAGATCAGTGTTTGCGACAACTTGCGGAGGCAGGTCCTAGTAAGTATACCTACTCTCCTGTTGTTGTGTCCGGTTCCTGTGTCGATCTGGTGTATGTGTTGGCGTGTAGTCGTTCGGATCTTGGTGTTCGAGCGTGTAGTCATTCTGATCTTGGTGTTCGAGCGTCTAGTATCCAGGTTCTTTGGTCTTGGTGTCTAGGTTGGATCTGGTCGTTCAGGGTCGATACTTCCTTGGCTTCGGTGATGTGGCGACTGTGGTTGTTGGGTTGATCTTGATGTGTCTTGATTTGATGTTGTTTAGTCTTGAGTTTCTGCCTTGGTTGCTCCTTTGAACTGTCTTCGCCTATATTAACCTTGCAGTCGCGCCCTTCGTGGTTAACACGCAATTAAGCAATTATGCACTTGGCCATTTAAAAGTGCACTTGGGTACAACGGCGGCCATTGCGAACAAAAGTGGCAAAATTGAAAAAAAAAAAAAAAAATCAAAGAAAAAAAATGTTTCCAAAGGAAAAAAAATTGAGCTTCTGCAACAATATTACGTACAATCATGGTTGTTCATATTGGAAGCAATTTTTTGACATTTTCAACTAATTTGTGGTGGCCCCTCGTTAATACTAGATAAATGTGTATTTAATATAGTTTCACAATATTTCAAAGATAGATTTGAAGGATTGTAGTATATAAACAGGCGTTATTACAAAAAAACATACTTTATGCAAGGGTTGGCAATTGATTAAAAGATATTCTACGTAGTACATAATGCATACAATGGTGAAAACTAAATATAGATGCTTCAATAATTGGACTTAGCACCAATAGTAAACACAATTTTACTCTAAAGGATTAATGACATAACGTCTTACATCACCCTTAGAATATACTACTCTTACACATACACTATATATCAAGTACCATACACAACTAGTATACTCTAAAAAATGCACACTATCTACTCCATAGAATTTAGGGCTGCTTGCAAACGGTCGTCATCGATAGCTTCGGTTTGCATTGCAATATATTGTAGGATGTGAGCCTTTGCCGATTGAAGAATGCGAATCCTGCTTTCAACCTGCACTCCAAATACATTGCGTTTTCTCCACCCGCCGACCCCAGACATGTTTCTTTCCGGAGAGTCTACCCATGAAAAAATGCATGCATCTTTCTCTACCCAACTATGGCTCTCCCCAGATGGCTCCCAGATTGAGTCCATGCAATTAGCATACCGCTGTGCAGAAGACCCATGTCCATCAACAACCCCCCTTTGGATGCTGGGCCAATACCAACAAACCTTAATCTTAAGTCTCCATCGGTTTTTTCCTTCTTCAATCACTTTCCCTACATAGAATGGTACACCGCCTTCTATTTCTGTTCTATCAACACTCAAGGCTACAAATTGTCCACAACAGATATCAGATTGTGGATTAAATGGTGGAAATGGGTCGTGATTACCTTCATACATTGCTCCTTCTTCGGCTCTTTCCTCAACATAGTTGCACTCTGTTCGTTGTGCCTTGCGCACTGCTTGATTAGAGGGTCTTCCTCTACGAGAACCAAAGTATCCTCGAGCCTCGGCATTTGGAAGCATGGCCACTACCTGCTCTACGACATTTACCTCGCGATTTTCTTCACTTGCACCATCCATTACATCCAAAGATGCACTCCCTATAGGTCCGGTGTTCGAGAACTCTGAAGGCCAAAACGGTGAGGTACGATGCTCATTGCTACGATCTTTATGTGGAAATTGAGCTAAATAGAGTTTCAATCTTTCAGCCTCTACTTTTGCCTCACGATTCTTGTCCTCATGCTGCAACCTTTGAATGCACCTTTGTTTATATGCAATGAAATCATCCAACGCCTTCAACTCCCGTTCGTCCGCTGCAAATACTTCCGCAAACGATGGTCGCTCATCCCTATTTGGCAACGACCTCAGAGTTTTCGTCCCTGCCTCCGGTCCCCATGGATCCTTGCAATAATGCTTGTGTTGTACTCGAACCTCACGAATCCCTTCCCGATTGTCCATATAAAATCGCATGTGGTGCGGAAATGTTATGCCCACCAATGAATCCTAACCTGTCAATAAGTGAGGAGTTATGAATAATTTCCAATTCCATACATTCTCTAGCAGCCGGGCGCTAACAAATGCCTCCGTGGGAGATGTTCCTCGTTCAATAAGACTAATCATTTCCTTCAACGAGTCGACGTCCGACCTCTTCAACGTATTTGATATACAACTGAAGCGTTGATCAATATCTTCGTGGGTATGGCCCACTATAAGAAAAGATAGTTCCACCTCCTGGAAAAACCCCAATCCCACCAATGTAGCACATAGAGCAAACATATAAATGTTTTTGTTCTCACGCGTGCAGTTGTCGGCCTGAATTCGCAGTGTTGGTGGCAAAAAGCCCCTCCTCCGCAGCACATCTCCAATGACGTACAACAATGTACTCACGACTTGATTGCTATCGTGTTTGTGGTGAGCCCCAAACCACACGTCGCAATGTAAACCAATGCCATGTACAAGCGCACCACACAGATGGGTCTTCACAAACCGGTGCTCAATGTTCTTCACAGTCTGACGCATCCTCGGTACCATGGTCGTGTTCTGGTCCATGCCATCCACTATGATGCACATGTACAACTCAGGGCTAATATAACACGACCTCTTGAATATCCAATAATGCCTACGTTCTTCCATCTGGTTGCGCAGATGCAGCATAAACAACTCCTTTATCTTTATCCTTGCATCCGCATTGGTGGTTCCTTCCATGGCACATTTATACTCCCAACAATGATAACACTTTGAGAATCTCGAGAATGGAGGTACCTGAACATGGGGATACTTGATGCGCCACATCCTCCGGAACGAACTCATAGAAATGGTTTCCCCATTACAAATTCTCTTGACCTCCTCGTTCACGTAATTGAATATATCAAATTTGGCTGTATTCATAGGAAGGAGAATAAGAGGCACCACTTCGTTGTCACTCTTACGGCAAATACAACGATGAGGTTGAGGACAACCAGCTTCATCGACAAACGATTTAAAGCAAGCCTCTGCTGCAGACATTTTAGTAGTCTCTCTTATCGGATCTGAAAGGGTATTGCCGTGAATCGATGTCACTCTTCCATATATTAGACACTCCTTCTTCAATTGCTTAAAGCGCCTCTGTGAATATCCAACCCCAAGAGCGTAGCAAGCATTGCAAACTTCTTTTCCATCTAACTTTGTTACAAACTTGTCTCGACGAGTTCCTTCCGTCCTTGTGTAAAAAGAAACCAGCATCTGTCTCATCCACGTACTTCGAACTGAAAACTCATTACCCCATGCATTATATCGCATGTCCAATAGATACCTTGCTGGAACGTCCCTTAAACAATTGCGTTTGCATCCTCCTTGTGTCATTGCAATTTGCACGCTTCTAAGCGATACCTTAGATGGTGCAGCTTCTGTCAATGATGGCTCCCTTGAATCTCTCCTTCTCCTATTTTGCATATAATAGGGACGACGTGCTGGTCTAACATAAGCAAATCCATCTACATGGGGCAAATCTCGGATATTTGAGGGAGTAGATTGGGAAAACGGCGAATTTTCATCTATGATGTTTGAAGCATGATTACTACGTCGAGACTTGTGGGTGGATCCTGGTGTGTTGATGAACTCAGGAAAATCAAATTCTGGGGCCATCACTTCTGTAGGCGCTATCTGTGATCCAATGTCACCATGGACACCCGTGATATCAGGTTCTACAGCCACTACACGTAGCAAAGATTGATGCCAACGAATGATCAAGCCCACACACATGCCAAGGCATTCTCCTACAATCTCTCCGGTCCAATGCAATGTATCATCTACCCTAGTGATACGCACCGCCACCTCGAATGGGAACAACTTCGACCCATTCAATTCCATGTCACTTTTGAATGCATGCTCCCTGGTTGCTAAGCCCACCACATCTCCTCTTTCTGAAAGCAATTCTACTGCCCTTTCCAAATCAGAAGTCATGATCCCAACAGATCTTTGCTGAATTTGCCTTGCACGTGCTGCTCGTACTAATCGGGCCCCCACAGAGCTATTAGAAGGCATATTGTCCCTTTCGATGTGTGGCCGTATCAAAGGAGTCTGAATCGTGCGGCTCTCCATTAACACCATTAATAAAATAAGAACTTTATCGTTGCACAGTAGTCAAAATACATGTACCAATTGTTAACCTTCAAAGCACCATTCATCTGATAAAAGATATATTTCTAAACACATATTTAGTGTTCAATATATGATGATGGAATTGGACCTTTTGATAAAAACTGCTTTGACATGAAAAAATTAAGAATTTTTAGAACATGAATTCCTTGCACGAAGTCTTTAACCCTGAAGGTACAATGACAGTGTTACACCAAAAACACTTCTAAATTGTTGGATTCCAGTGCAACGAACAAAAAAATAAACAAAAACTTGTATTTCTAGTTTTGACCGTGGGATCTCAATTAAGACTTATTAAGTAATATTTTTTTTTTAAATTCATAAACTTTGACGGCACGGATTGAAAAATACTAGTGTTTGAAGTCAAGCATATGGTTCATATTCTTCCCTGCGTGTTGTGGATCAGCAGACTTTGATTTCACTTGGTGCCTAGTTTTTGCACTACAGAAGGTCTAAATCCACAACCATCTTGTTAAGGATGATGTTAGTTCCTTTTACACGAATTTTTAGAGGTAGAGAACGGGTGTAGCATATTCAAAACAACTGTGCAAAGAGTGGAAGTTTGGAATTTGTTAATTCACACTTTAATCTTTGTGAACTTAATATATTTTAGATTGGTAGTCCAAATGGTCAATAAGATGGTTTACATATCAACCTAAGTCAAACAATAAGATGGTTTACAGGTTCACTAAAGACAAGAACTTATTTTGACAACATCAAGAAAAATAATATTACTTGCGAATACTGAAAATCTCACATTCAACAGAGTGTCCTAGCAATAGATTTTGGACATGCCCAATTTGCCTACTCTCCCCATTTGAAATTGAAAACCCTAAAACTTTTTGATCAAATGTCCAATTTAGGTAAAAATTAGAATCCCCCTAAAGTCTTGATAGGCATTTCTATAGTAAAATTTTGAAAGATGAATGTAAGAAATTGACACCATAGGAACCTAATTGAATTTTCAAGAAGCCCATTTTTGACACTTGATCCTTTAGGGGTTAAATATGCTACACCCCTTTTGCATCCCTAATCATTGGTATAAAATAGAAGTAATATCATTTCTGACATGGTGATAATAAATCTAGATCACGTGTGATGCAATCTTTTGAATCCAAGTGAACTTAAACGAAGGGAATCCACTGAACCTAGGGAAAAAAATGAACCATGTTGTCTACTTGCAATTATTGACACCATTGGAACTTGTTTTGCTCGCTAATAAAAGAAATGATTTGTACATCCACATAAAGGTTATTCTACAAAGAAGAAGAAGAAGAACGCCGGTCCTCGAAAGGGGCCGGCGTGAGTAAAGTGTCCGTTCGTTCCACCACTAAGTCCATGCCCAATTATTCTACAAACAACATAGTACAGAAGCTCAATCAACACATAAAATTAAAGTTGTATATAAATAAATGTTTACCTCAAGATGTGTTGCAGGTGTTAGTCGTACATGCACTGGTGCTTGATGACGTTCAACATTAGGTCACCATTCCATCGTTGTTGTTGAACATGTTTTTCAACTCTTCCCACTTTACCTACAACACATGCATAAAATTTATATGGTAAACTATGTGATAAAAAGTCCTAATTATCTTCGTATTACACAGCCCAAAATTTTAATATAATATGTAAAAAGCTTAAACAAAAGAAAAAGCGAAGCAAAAGGTCCAAAGTTCTAAAGTCAAACTTTGACTAGTAAACTTGGGGCACAAGGTTCCAACAAGGATATAAGGTTTCTATGCAAATCTAGAGGTCTCTTTCCTTCCCAGTTTCTAAGGTGAGCTCTCTTGCAATTGAAACCTCAAGGCCATGTGCATTTTTCTTCATTCACTAATCTCTGTCAACTTTGTATGTACTGTGTAGATCGGAGGCCATTTGCACATTGAGGAGACTTTTGCGAATTTACATTTACGACATTTACATTGGTAAGCTTTGTTTCAATTCTGAATGAGTGAACTCCAGGGTTAGGTTCAGGATAATTAAAGTCAATTAGAGTTACAATAGAGAGCAGTACCAATATTGGAGCACCCAATTGAGAACATGAACTTGAGTATGATTAAAATTGCAATTACAACAAAAGTTTAATGTTCACACAAGGTAGCTGTCAACAACTAGAGAGTGCAGGTTTTGTACTACTAAAACACTGACACAAAACCCACACAAAACTGAAGTCAAGAGATAGCACGTAGAATGGCACTAAGTCCTAAGTAAAGCACATCAGCACACTACCTGAAACCCTAGCCGCCACATGATTACCCTAGCCGACACAACTGAATCCTAGCTGCCGCAACCAAACCCTAGCCGCCACATGATTACCCTAGCCGACACAACTGAATCCTAGCTGCCGCAACCAAACCCTAGCCGCCACAACCAAACCCTAGCCGCAACCAAACCCTAGCTGACGCAACCAAACCCTAGCCGCCGTTCCCATGGAGTTCGCACAATACCTCATGGAGCAACTGTAGACTGGAGGTGTGCGCGCGCACACCCCCAAACTGCTGGTGGACCTCCATCACCATATCCAATATCGTTGACGCCGAAAGCCCAAACCCTGTGAACGTGCTTCTTGAACTCTGAACGGCCTCACGCAAGGTGCTGCTGGTTGCACAACGTCGACGAAGAACCTTGCATGGGCAACTCCAAACTTTGAGCAGCCAAACGAAGGCGGAGAGCAATGAGATGCGAGTGCCATAGTCGCAAGCGCGCGCGATGCCCTGTCG
>OZ020520.1:12584231-12639898 GCA_963971425.1 Bryoerythrophyllum caledonicum
GCCATCACTGCGCATGGTCTGGCGCAGGCCCGCAGCCTGGCCGTAGCCCGCTGCCAGGCCCGCTGCCGCGCAGCCTGGCCCGCTGCCTGCCTCAGGGCTGTGGGATCCAATTTTTTTTTCTTACAAAAATTTGACCCCTCCCATGCTCTTTCCTCCATCTCTCCTCTCCCCTCCCGCGCCTTATCCTTCTTGTGTCTACCAAACCCTAGCCGCACACATTTTCTCTTCCTCACACCTCTCAAAACTTACCTCCTCTCTCTCACCTCCCATTCATTCCTCTCCCTCACAACTCTTCTCTCCCCACCCTCCGCCCTCACAAGCCCCTCTCTCACAATCCCACAAGTCTCTCACAACCTCTCCCTCCTCCAAACCCTCTCTCTCACACTCACTCACAGCCACCCTCACAAACTACTACCAGGGGTGTGCGCGCGCACACCCCTTGTAAGACTACCCAAAGGTGCAACATATTGATATCCGTATTGATACCCTGAATTTGAAAACCCTAATTCCAAACCCTAAGTAGATACCTCGGTTGATAACCGGTTGTGGGGCCCAATAATTCATACCCTGGTGGAGATACCCTCCACATTGATACCCCAAGTACCTTTGACCAAAAATGATGTCGAGAATATCTCAACCAAAAATCTTTAGAAATGCTTGTTTTGGTGCAATTTGCAAGGAAAACAAATTGAAGTTTTTTTGGTAGTTTTAACCGTAGGATCTCAAAAATGACTTATTAAGTAATATACTCGCAAAATTTCATAAAGTTTTACCGCACGGATTGAAAGATTATAATGTTTGAAGTAGAGAAAAGGTTCATTTTCATCCCTACGTTTTATGGATCAGCAGTCTTTGACCTCAATTGGTGTCCAATTTTGGCATTTCAAAGGGTCTCAACAAATTACCATAATGTTCAGCATGATGTTATTTTGCTATATACCAATTTTGAGAGGTAGACAAGGAGTGTAGCATATTCAAAAAAATTGTGCAATGAGTGGAGGTTCAATAATTCTCAATTCACGTTATATTTTTTTGTGAACTTGATATTGTTTTGAATGGGAATCCAAATGGTCAATAAGAAGGTTTACATCACATAATGCCGTCGGAAAAATCAAAAGTGAATCATAAGAAGATCTCAAAGATTTATGTGGAAAGGTAGAAGTTTTTTTGATACCATGGCCGAAAATGTGTGACAATGTGTGAAAATAATTGCCTTGGATTAATATGCTATTTCACCAATTTAGAACTAACAACATGATTAACACAATCGTATTGGATTTAGATCTTGTATAGTGCAACACTTTTGAGAGGTAGACAAGGAGTGTAGCATATTCAAAAAAATTGTGGAATGAGTGGAGGTTCAATAGTTCTCAATTCACGTTATATTTTTTTTGTGAAATTGATATTGTTTTAAATGAGAATCCAAATGGTCAATAAGAAGTTTTACATTGCATAATGCTGTAGGCAAAGTCAAAAGTGAATCATACGAAGTTCTCAAAGTTTTAAGTGGACAGGTAGAAGTTTTTTGGTACTCTCCTCGACAATGTGTGACAATGTGTGAAAATAATTGCCTTGGATTAATATGCTATTTCACCAATTTAGAACTAACAACATGATTAACACAATGGTATTGTATTTAGATCTTGTGTAGTGCAATACTTTTGAGAGGTGAACAAAGAGTGTAGCATATTCAAAAAAAATGTGCAATGAGTGGAGGTTCAAAAATTCTTATTCCATACTAATAGTGACTATCATTTTGTGATGATATACAGGTTTTTTGAGTGTTGCGTTATGGCACCACCAAATATTGATAGAATCTGGGAGAGCCACGGTTGGTGGATCGCGGAAGTGGATGAGTCGAGCCCCTTCTTATGGGTGACGGATTATCCCTTTGAGCTGGGGAAGCGTACATCTGCATTGGGAAAGAGTTTTGGCAAAATCCAGGCAATCACTCTTCGACGTGATGATATGGTATACGTTACTTGCGTAGTGGGTCCAGGTCAATCGGAGGTGAAGACTTCTCTTTCGAAGAAGTTGCTTCTTGCACCTGTCCCTTTGAATCTCCTTCAAAATCCAAGTCAAGTGAAATTCCTCAAATCATTGCAGACGTTTTGGTTGAACATCTCTCTTGCGGTATGTACCGCTAGACACAACAACGTCTTAGCCTGTTTAGCGTTATCACCGGAGATGGTGCTGAAGGCTAAGAAGATTATGGAGGAATATATTAGATATGAAGCATTTCGGGAGAGGGACCCATCACGTGCGACAACTCAAGCCCCACCAGCGGAACCAGAAGAAACATAAGTTTATCAAATTCTTGCTGAGCCGTTGCAACTGGATTGGCAACCACTGGAGGGGGGGAGGGGAAGTGGAGGCCAACATCCCACCACAACTTCTGAGGTACAGACATTACCGAATCCTCCATTAACGAGTAGACGTCCTACGAAGAGGCCACGACGTGTTGACAGTGATGTAGCTTCTGGTTCAATAGAAGGCCCATCAAGTTTGGATCCAAGTGGGAGGAGGTTGATTGGGAGAAGTGCAAGATCGGGTGGCAGGATTCCTAGGTCGGGGCTCAGGACGTCTGATGGTCATCATAGGGCCCCTACATCTACACCGGGAGATTTAGCTGATTTGTCAGCCATGGCGCCGGAGGAAGAAGATTTTCACAACCTTCCAGACAGTATACCAGAGGATTTTGAAGACAATGCGGAGATACCACAAGATATTCCAACTCCTATGAATTTAAAAGCACCAGTGCCTACAACAGAGGAGATTGCGAAAGGATCAGTGTGGGGGAATTTTGTGTTTAAGGCACACATAGACCGCATTGTCTCTGTAGAGAATCCGGAAACCAACCACCGGGTTTTATCACAGAAGAGGGTCATAGAAGTATTCAACCGTTTACGAGACCCAGAATCCGCGACTCGGGTGAGTAGATTGGTACTTCGACCGATCAGATACATCGTGCATACTACCACCGATGATGGTGTCGTTGAGAAGGAAGAGCTGCCATTTCCGTTGGTAGGTACCGCACGAGAGTTTGAGCGCATGTTCATTGCACACGGGAGTGCTTCTGCACAGGGTGCTATGGGATCCCAGTATTCTTGGCTTCAAGATCATATCATTTGGGAACCGGTGGATGGGCAACACATAGTAGCAGCTTGTAAGTTTACACAGCAGCAGTGGAGAGATGGTACTATGCCTTTAAACGAGTATCTGGACACGTTTGAGCGGCGGGAGGCCTCTTTTGTGGTGTATGATGATCGTCGCTTTTACATTGAGAAGTCTGCGCGGATCAACGTGGCGGAGTTCCAGAGACATTCATATTCTACCATGGAGGAGGATTTGAGGAAGATCCGTCAGATTTGGGATCTATACGGGAGGCCTGATAGCACACTACGTGCGGACGATGCACGCAGGGCTATTGCTTTGGTGAGTGCGGCAAGTGCAGTGCATAAGTTGCCCAAGGGGGATGGAGTTGTCACGGTGAAGAGGTTGGCCAAAAACATGGAGGATCTGACCAATCATGCATGGAATCCGAGCAATGACTGCTTCGAAGCTATCATTCAAGTATGCAAGGACTACGAAGACGGCATTCTCTTTTACAGCAAGGAGGAAGAGGATAAGTGGAAGGACATGGCGAGGAAGAAAGAGCTGGATCCAAATGTGGATGTACGACCAACAAGAAAGGAGATGACGCAGAATTGGTTGAGGCCTCTAGGTAGGGTTCCGAATCCATATTATCTTCGGGTGGCAAAGTCTGCAGCAGCGAAGCCGGTGAAGGAGGATGGAGTAAGACCTTCTCAAGCATATTACTTCGACGGTGTAAAAGACAAGAATCCACATCCTCGTACGATTTCCGGTGTGGTTGACCGATATCAGAGACGAGAAGCTGTGATGAATTCGATCCATTGGTTGATGGTGGAGAACAAGGAAAGTACACCTGATTCCATGGAAGAGTTTTTTCGTATCCGTGTAGCGAAGTATTTTCCGAGGAGTAGTGCACAACTTGATACCTTTGGGAAGCTTTTGAATGCTGCCACGAAAAAAGCTTGGAGTGCTCCTATACGAGGGAAGGTGTCTAAACTGGAAGACATAGGCTACCTCATCCCCCCTTCCATCAGGTTTCATTATGGTGACATTGCAGCAGGGGGGCGTGGATACATTGGACTGTCCGTGGATGTGGGAGAATTGGCTATTGCTAATTGGGAATGGCAGATGGAAGTCAAGAGGCCAGGGCAGAGCGACACAGAGAATCTTCTTCCGGTTCGGTGTAGAAGAGGATTATTCCGCACCGACTACATAGAGTTGGGGAAACCATGTTTGTGGGTGATTGATTGTCGACGTGGCGGTGGGAGGCATGGAGATGGTCATTGGGGAGACGCCCAATTATCCGCAGCTTTTGCACAGCTGACATTATGGATGGCAAATATTGAACGATGGAACGTCATCTTCTTGTTACCAGCGGCTGTGTATGCCAATGAGGAGTTTTTCACGAAGGTGAAGCTTCCAGAAGGATGTACTACGCGACGTGGATGCTGGGCCTTTGATCCCAACTCGGTTAATCCCTATGCTCTTGATTTTACAGAGAATGGGCGTCTGGAGCAAGTAGTACAACCGATTGGCGATGTTGTGATTTGTATGCAGCACCCTGTGGGTACATCTCCTGGCCCGAACTATGTTTCTGGAGACGTTCCACTTCCACTTGTATTCTTGGATCACTGGAGTGAGGCACGCCAACCCTCTGAAGTTGATTCACTTGAGAGATCTCCATCAGAGCTCGCAAGACTAGTGGACTCATACTTGCCCCGTGGTTGGGGTTTAGTGGCGTGTAACATATCTACGGCCATTCCCACGATCCTTGAAGGAGATTTCCAGGGATCTGAGGTTTTCATCATTGACGATTGTACAGACAGAGTTTCATTCCTGTACAATGAGTTGTCCGACAATTTCCAAGGACAACTGTTGGTCAGGACTCGTGGAACAAGTACTGGTTGCAACACCATACCTGAGACCGAAGATGCGGTTGGTGGAGTGAGGAATGAAGAGGACAATGAGGATGGAGGTGGTTTACATGAGAGATTGCCACGTTCAGGTACCACTGAAGATTTCTCATCTGGCAGTGATTCAGACGCCGATGAGGATGGAGAGAGAATTCCATCAACGCAGCGGACGGTAGGAGATACTTCAGGGGCGACGTCTGCAACACCTACAGAGAGGATGCAAGATATAGGTGTAGTAGATGTTAGTTTGGCGGTAGGGGCAGGACGGGGGCGTACATTTGATGGTCCTAGGTTGGAGATGGAGGAAGAAAGATTGGATTCATGTGAATTTTTTTCGGTGCAGAGGAGGATTCGACAGCCTTCGATGCCTTCTCAATCAGAGCCTGTATCGGAGACACAAGAGACGTTCGGAGGTACTCAGAGTGATACCGGACCAGGTTTGCCTTCCGTTCCAAGATCTAGCGTATCCGAGGACATCATTGCATTTCAGGGGGCCTTCTCATCAGAGCGAGAGATGTCCTTCAATGCAAAGGATGGCTTTTTCTATAATGATGATAGGGTAAGGCATACGCGGGAGGGTGTTCCTGGCAATTACCGATTTGTTGAGTGTGCGTCCATTGGCATCGAAGATGTGGGAGATCGTCCAGTGGAGGATCATGAACTATCCGCTATGGTAGGTAGCGCCATTGGACACGTGGAGGGAGTCGTTCCGCCAGCAGATGAGCTGTGAGCCGTGGAGCTATATACTATAGTAGAGCATGCACGCAGTTTAGGTGGCAAGTACGTTAGTATTATGCAGTTTGAGATGTGTCTATCGTTCGGTTGGTGGTATATATTTATATATTGGGTGGTCCATATGATATGTTTGATTTTAGAATTCCTCAGCAATAGTGTGGAATTGCTTGATTATGTATGTTTTTGCATTATAAAATACAATGAGGTACTTTACACTGTCTTAGGAATTTGCATATATATTTTTGTATCTCTTACACATTGTGTCTGTAGTGCAGTACTCTAAAATCCTATAATAACTCATAACACAATTATAATCTCTTTGGGCACATGATCATAATTTTGTAGCATGATTTGCAAACTAGAGTAGAAATCATATATTTTCTAAAAAAAGTTAGCGAATGGAAAAAATATATTACTGATATGAACATAAAGATGCCAATGTATGATACGACAAACACCAAAAAAATTTGACAAAAAACATACTAAAATTTTGCCAAATTTTGATTTAAAAAAAAGTTATGGACAAATAACTTGCGGCTTTCTACCACCAACCAGTGCACTTGGCTAAGTGCATAATTGCTTAATTGCGTGTTCGGTTGTCGATATATATAATTCTACCTGAATTTTGCCAAAGCTTCTGCACACAAAGTGATTTTACCAAAATTTTGAATCTAGTACAATTTTTTGTGTGTCTATTTTATGTGTTGTGCTGCCTAAGGAATTTGTTAAGCAAGAGGCCACTAAAAAACGGTTGCAAGCAAAAGCAGATATATTTGATGCAAGAAAAGGAAGGGGGAGAAATGTGTATCCCTTGTGCTCGTGTCGAAATGTGAGTAAGGTTGTCGCCGAAGGGCAGCTCTGGCCGGTATGCTGGAAGGAGATCTTCAATGTTGCCTGCTAATTGTGTGGGTTGGGGAGGTGGAACAGCTGTTGGAAGTATGCAAGTATCAGGCCTAGGTGGATTCGCCGCTTAGGAGTATAGCTGGAGGCACAGATCTGAGTACCAACATTGATATCCCCGCCTTCAGTTACTACCACTTCAGATCTAGTACATCTACACTCTCTTTGCAAACGCTTCTACTACAGATCTTGATAAGAGCTCGATCCAACTTCTCCAACTCTCACATAGCTCTGCAAACGACCAGACTAGACTGCCCGTAATAATGAAGTGAGTAAGGACGAAACCAAAAACTTTTACATCTAGTTTTAACCGTAGGATCTCAATTAAGACTTGTTGAGTAACTTACACAAAAAATTTCATAAAGTTTGACCGCATGGATTGTAATATTATAGTGTTTGAAGTAGAGAAAAGGGTCTGAAGCAGGCATGCCTCGGGTAAATGATCACATCCGGACCATGACTTGGCTGCAACATGACGTTTACCCTTCAAATCTCAATCTAGAGACCGGTTGGTAACTTAGATGGGGTTGATGACGAACAGAATCAAGCATATCGCAAGATGATTAGGATGAATTAAATTCTCACAATGCACCCCACCCACTGAAAATCATAGATCAAACCTGGAAACCAAATCCAACTGACACTCAATCATAGGAGCCTTTGCAAAGTATACATACACCTTTCGAGCTCTTAAGCCCAGGCTCAACTTTCAGCTTCCATCTGCTTGCCCAACTTTCAATACCCAACTTTCAATACCTTGTTGGGTACATATATCCTTTCAATTCATAACCTAACATCGTTTACATACACCTTTCGAGCTCTTAAGCCCAGGCTCAACTTTCAGCTTCCATCTGCTTGCCCAACTTTCAATACCTTGTTGGGTACATATATTATTTCAGTTCATAACCTAACATCGTTTAGTTTAAAGCAGTGGCGTAGTATGTGGTTGCTGATTCTTATTGGCGATTGATGTGGTGCTGACTTTGTTAGTAATTTGTCTTTCAGAACAGGGTTGTGGTTGTTTCTTGTTATCATCTTCGGAGTTGGAAGTAGGAGGACGGTTTAGGGTTTCTAATGGCGATGGTATTTGCTCCTCATACGGCTGATGCTGCGCCCACTTCGCATGCTGGCGCTACATGGAGTCCGTACGACAACAACGGAGGGTTAGCTTTCGCTTCACCTCTAATTTGATGTGCTTCTTTAGGAATTACTCGACATGGCGCACATGGATTAATCATCCTCACTGGATGTGCATACAGGACATGTGTGGCGATCGCTGGAGCGGATTACTGTGTGATAGCAGCGGATACAAGAATGTCCACCGGGTTCAGCATTTTAACCCGTGACCACTCCAAGATTCATCAGATGTGAGTGCATTCTGGTTGAAAATCAGTCTGAGTTATTCGCTTGAATATACCCTGTCTTTTGATTTATTATACTACTACTCTTTCTTTTTCACTCTAAATAGGACAACATGAGTATAAGCCGCTTTTCTCTTCTTTTCGCTGATTTAAGGATTATTGAGAAGTATTCAGAGCTGATTTTGATTATTAATTAGGTTTTGTGTGACTTTCAAACACCTCCACTGACATCGTTCCTTTTCTGGTTGCCATTAGAACGGATAAATGCGTGCTGGCTTCATCAGGATTTCAAGCGGACATCAGAGCGCTTCAGAAGAATCTAGATGCTCGGCATCAGGTAGACATAGCGCTCTCTCTCTCTCTCTCTTTCTCTCTCTCTTTTTCTCTCTCTCCTCTTGGTGATTCTAATGTAGATGTTAACATTCACGTTTACTTTTCCACGTGGTTTGTAGATATACCAGCACCAGCATAGCAAACAGATGAGCTGCCCCGCCATGGCGCAGCTGCTCTCGAATACACTTTATTACAAGCGCTTCTTCCCTTACTACGCATTCAATGTGCTTGGTGGATTGGATACCGAAGGTATGTGGTCATGAATGTGTTTCCATAGAATCAGATAATAATCTTTCTTTGTAAAAGTCGCCCAAAGTTTTAATGATATGCCGTTAAATAGTTCTGAATTCAGCTTAAAGAAGAGAAAGGTGGCTATCGTTCATTGATGAAACGCTTCTCTCTCAAAGACGGCTTTGACTACTTTGACTTGATTTTAGATATCACGAAGCTTTTGGATTGATCTAAAAACTAGTTAGATTGAATAATGAATCAAGAGTGCCGGGGTATCTTACAAAGGGTTCTGGATGGTACTCATTTGCAGGTAGAGGCTGTGTCTACACATATGACGCGGTGGGTTCCTATGAGCGATCGGGATACAGCTCCCAGGGATCTGGGCAGACTCTCATCATGCCTGTTTTGGACAACCAACTGAAGTCTGCCAGCCCTCTTGTCCTGCCCCCAAGGGTTAGTGCTCCACACCCATGGTGGAGCTATGGATCATTCTTTTTGGTTGTTTGTGTGTCTCTCTAGTTTATGATGAGTCTTTTCACGATTCCTTGCAAGTGTAGTTACGGATGCTTTTTGGTTGTCTGTGTCCTTGTTTATGATGGGTGTTTTCTATGGGTACAGGAGTCGTCAACACCTTTGACGGAGAACGAAGCTGTGGATCTGATTAAAGACACCTTCGCCTCGGCTGCTGAGCGTGATATTTACACGGTATTTTTGTCAAATCCTCTCTTACTAGTGTTGGATAACCTATGCATGGGTCAGATTTGGCCCTGAGAAAAAAAAAAATCAATTGAGTATGCCTATGTTTTAGGGAGATTAGAATTATTTTAGTAAAACCTTTTTCTCTTAGCGTCTCTTTGGATGCGTCTACATGTTGAAATATGAAAAAGAATAAAATCCTGATTGTTGAGTGAAGATTTATCTTGACCTGGAATTCATTGTTCAATGACATTAATTACGTTAGGCTCTGATAGTATGATGTCCTACCAGTTTGTTTTCTGTTTCTTTTTCCATGTATTCACCTCATGGCGTGATGCAGGGTGATGGTGTGGAGATCGTGATCATCAACAAGAACGGGATCAGAACAGAAGCGATGCCTCTCAAGCGCGACTAGTTCTGGGTCGCTACACCTGTTATCTCAATGTTTTGTTCGACTCGGAATAGTAATGAAAGCTTGCCAATGTAGTGAATAGCGGCATCTAAATGTGCAAGTTCTGCTCTCTGAAACAATGGGCTAGACTGGATTCGCCTGGCTTAATTTTTATCCTGTCATTTACACAGATAGGACGTCAACGAGTTAGACTGATGGTCTTCTTCATACAAAACCATTGCACTATGCACACGAAGGTGTTTCGACGTTAGTGAATATGTTTGCGTTGCATGATTGATGTTCAACCGTATTCTCGGGCCAGCACCAAGTTAACCCTTTAGTGCCCAGGTCATGTTTCTCCAAAACCAAGATATGTGCTTATTTTTTTCTTTGAACTATAAGTTTGATGGAAATAGAATGCCTAATTCTAGTATCCAACCTTACAAAATTGAACTCCAACCATGACCTAAACTTTGGGGAAAGTTTGCACAACATCCAACGGTTGATGGAGTAGATTATAGTGTTTAAAGCTACCATATATTGGTAATGAAAATTGTGGACTTCGGAGGGAATATTGCTTTATCCATCAATAGATTCCTGTACGAAATTTTGTACTTTGAATAAAAGAGGTTCACATGTGCACTAGGTCAATATCTTCGCATTGACATATCATATGTGAAGAAAATATTTATACATGATTATTGTTGTTTTTTTAACCCCTAAATTTCTTTGACAATTTCACACCAAAAACACTTTAGAGCTGCCCATAATAGTGAAGTGAGTAAGGACGAAACCAAAAACTTTTACATCTAGTTTTAACCGTAGAATCTCAATTAAGATTTGTTGAGTAACTTACACAAAAAATTTCATAAAGTTTGACCGCATGGATTGTAATATTATAGTGTTTGAAGTAGAGAAAAGGGTCTGAAGCAGGCATGCCTCGGGTAAATGATCACATCCGGACCATGACTTGGCTGCAACATGACGTTTACCCTTCAAATCTCAATCTAGAGACCGGTTGGTAACTTAGATGGGGTTGTTGACGAACAGAATCAAGCATATCGCAAGATGATTAGGATGAATTAAATTCTCACAATGCACCCCACCCACTGAAAATCATAGATCAAACCTGGAAACCAAATCCAACTGACACTCAATCATAGGAGCCTTTGCAAAGTATACATACACCTTTCGAGCTCTTAAGCCCAGGCTCAACTTTCAGCTGCTTGCCCAACTTTCAATAACCTGCCACAACCTTCGAGGAATTCTGAGGTGCAAAACAAAAACTCTCAGAATTTACATTGCTCACATTTGATAATTTGACAACAAAACTTCAGGAACGTCTGCATTCAAACCCTGATTCTGTTTCTCTCGAGCCCCCTCAACTTTCAGCTTCCAACTGGACGCCCTAATCTGCAAGGGCGTCGCGGAGTCGAAATGTAATTTGATGAAGACGCACTGTATGAGCACGGGTTCCAAGGGGCATGTAATTCGAAAAAAACGATCATGGCATGGTGTCATTGTAAGCCTTGAATCAGTTGGAGATGAGCGGGATCAGTCGTCAGCCGTGGCGAGCTGCAGCGAGCAGCTCGTCCTCAGGAATGGTGCGGATGAAGCAGTCGGACTACGGGTACGCGACGCACATGAGCGTGTACCCCCGCTCCTTGACGTCCTCGCTCAGCATGCCCTGGTCCTGGTCCACAGTCCCCTTCTCCAGGTTCGCGGGGCACGTCATGCACACCCCAAGGTTACAATCGTAGGAGACAGAAAGCCCCGCCTCCAGCGCCACCGTGAGAATACTCTTGCCCTCGGGCACGTCCAACACATGCTTCTCCCCCTCGTGCTCGATCTCCACCTTGTGCGCCTTACATTCCAATCTGCCCATGCTCTGGTAGAGCGGTGCACTCCACCCCCTCGTGCACACGCGCCGCGTGCATGAAAACCAAGACGTCTCGGTTCCGGAACACAGCCTGGCGGCTACAGCCTGAGGAGCAGACGCCAGCGACGTCACGACAACAACTGACCAAGGTGGCCAAGGTTACCTACTTCATTCACGACAACCTCACTCGCGACGTCACGACAACAACTGACCGCTGTGAAAACTATCTTTCGTCTTTGCAAGCGCCACAAAAAATGAGTTCTCGTCCTCTAATTCCTCACATTACCCAAAACTATCCTCCGGTACTCTTCCAGAAGACCTACCACAATCTCGCCCTCAAAGCTAACGAAACCCGAAGCTGATTCTTAAACAATCCACCAAAACCCCTTATCCACCAGAAATCAAACCCACCAGAGATGAGAAGCAAAACCTTTCGCTCATTTCCAAACCTACCTCGCAGCCCCAACTGAAGCGCGTTTCCAGGTCCAGGAAGACTACATAGACGATGCGCGGTTGAGCTGGAAATATGCTGAGGAAGCGCAGTGTGCACACCAATTGGGCAACACTATCCACAACCCACAGTTTGCGAGGTTAGGATAAGTTGACGGCCGACGTCCTCGCTCACCCTATTTCCGTGGTGGCGTTGATGATCTCAAGAGAGGCCACTGGCGGGGTAAATTTGTAAAATATTCGGGAATCGTGGAGGTGAAGGATGAGAAGTGCGGCATCCAAGAAGCGGGGATAGGCCGAGCCCTGGAGTCTCCCGGTTGGCTTGTCGTTCAACCTCTGGATAACTGGCTTTGCTTTCGTCTCCGGTTTCTGGCCTTGGCTCCTGATCGAGAGCACTATGGCTCTCTCTCGGTTGAATCGCTTCCTGGCGCCTTCCATCGCCTTCGGGGATGCCTGGTGCGCTCTCATTCCCCTCACATTGTGTTTGCTTCAGCGTTTACCTCGTCTCAGGGTTGTGTTTGTTTAGCCTGGAATTTGATTTAGGGTTTAAGGTTTCGTATAGGAAATTGTTTGTCAGGTTGGGGTAGTGATTGCAATTGAAACAAGTCAAAACACGGGAACCAGTGGCTTCGGGGGTTTTGTGGATCGACTGTTTGGGAATGTATCGTCTCTTGCGAGGTTTGATGATTTGTACGCTGGTTTGATGCAGAAACTAAAGAAGGTGCACATTGGGTGTATGAAGCGAGAGGATGGCGTCGGCCATAAATTCCAGCGGAATAGGGTTGGTGAGCAGACAGCAGGAGCAGACATGGGTGCCTGCGGAGCGACCAGGCTGCTCTAACATACCATCTTCAATGGCTGCACAGCATTTCTCCCACGCAGGCTGGAGCCATGCGCAATCCAACTTCTCCCTCAGCAAGCATTTGACGGGATGTTCCAACCTCTTCGGTCTGAAGCTCTCTATGCGCGTCTGCTGTCACGCTATCCTCAAAGATGAAGTTTCACCCGTTAGTAGCTCCTCCTCCGAGGAGCACATGGAGCGCTACGGAGTTGATGTCGAGTCGGCCTCAGAGTGGGCCGCGTTTGTGTCGCAGTCTGAAAGGGTGGTGGTGGTGGAGAAGAAGAAGACGACGAGGAAGCTCCGGGCGGCGAAGAAGGTGCTCGCAAAGCAGGAGCATGTGGGCCGGAGCCTGGAAGCGATCGGAGTTCGGAACGCAGCGCTGTCGAAATGCGTGGCGCAGGGAGTTGGAATGACGGAGGAGGAGATGCTGGAGTGGATGAGCATGTTGCAGCGGTTGGGCGTTGCGCACTCTGAGATTGTGACAATGGTGGGCAAGGATGCGAGTGTGTTGCGCGCACACATTCCTGATGTGGAGCTTCTGTGGACGCATCTGAAACACAATCTAGGGCTTGAGAGGAGCACCATTGCGTCCATGTGCATGCAGTGGCCGAGGCTACTTTTCTGCTCAGTCCGCCACGTGAAGGAAGTCACGGACTATTTTGTGTATGTCGGGTTGAAGCCCAGCGATGTCTCAGGTGTGTTGGCGCGGCGGCCGCAGGTGCTGAGCCATACCTTGGCACGCATCCAGCGCAGTGTCAACCTTTTGCTAGAGGCAGGCGTCTTGGTAGACGACCTCCCCTCCATCTTGAAGAAGGTGCCGGAGCTTTTCTCCGACTTGACTCAGAAAAATCTCGACTCGAAGCTGGAGTTTTTGTTGAGAGTAGGGCTGGGATCCGGAGCACTCGGCAAGGCCATTGCGAGACGGCCTAACATCTTGAACTATAGTTTAGACAGCATGCGATACGCGTTCAAGTACCTGACGTCGTTGATGGTCACTCGCGATGTGCCCAAGCTGGTGAAACGGTACGCTGAGGTCCTGGTGCTCGATCCGCAACGGAAGATGGCGCCGATGGTGGATTACTTGATCTCCCTTGGTGTGCAAAAGGAGCGAGTCGGCAAGGTGATCTTACGGCGACCGCAACTTCTTGGCTACACGATCCCAGGCCTTCAGCCCAATGTACAGTATCTCGTCGAACTGGGTGTGAAGCCGGAGCGTTTGGGCAAAGTCATCTCCACATCGCCTCAGGTCTGTATCTTAGTCCCCTTCTCAAGCTATTTTCTTTATGTAAGCTCTAGGCTTATCTACGAGTTCCTCTCCATTTCAGATGAATCTGTGATATCTTGAAAGAATGTGTGTGAGATAGTGAGCCTGGTTTTGTTGCAGGTGCTTACATTGAACTTGGAGGACAAGCTAAAGCCAGTGGTGGAGTTTTTCCGCAGCATGGGCTTGAACAAGGAGCGTGACATCGAGATGCTGCTCGTTCGAAACGCTCAAATATTATGTTGCAGCGTTGAGAAGAACCTCCGACCCAAGTTCGTCTATCTTAAAGGTCTTGGGCTGACCGAGAGGTCCATTGCAAATATGATAGTTCTCTTCCCGTCCATGCTTGGCCAGAGCATCGAAGGCTCCCTTGCTCCGAAATTCAATTACCTGATTTATGAGATGAACCGGCCTGTGGAGGAGATTGTGCAGTTTCCCCAGGTACTACACAACATCCTATTCTGTTCTCCAATGCACACACCTTCTGTTATTCCCACGTCAGTGAGTGTCAAACAATAAGAGGATGGCTTGGTGAATGACACTAGAAAGATGGAATAGAGACCCCCACAAAGTAGGAGGTAGAGGCTCAAACTCTCATTCACAGACCATCTTTCTAGTGAATGATTACTATTAACTCTTTCTCTTCATTAAACAATAAATCAATCACTCATTGTGGTACTCGCTATTGCATTCTCAAACGGCTGTTTTTCATCATGTGCAGTACTTTGGCTACAGCTTGGAGAGGAGGATAAAGCCGCGGCACGAGCTGTTGAGGGACAAGGCCATATCCACCAGCCTCGCCTCGATGCTGGCATGTGTGGACAACGACTTCAACACTCGTTACCTGTCCGGCGCCCCACCAAGCCGCGCCCCATACAGCAGGAGAGTCAAAGGGATTGACCCTACTTCCGATCTGGCCCCGGCTGAGTGAGATGTGTGTTGCTCCTTACTCTCGTCTCTATGGATCGAAGGTGTAATCTATTGCATTCCAGTAAACTGTGACATTTGTTGGCAGAAGTAGCATTCGTTGAAAGTCATCAACTTTTCGGAAAGTTCTGTGTTTGAACGTCCTACCGCCACATCTAGTGCCACCATAGCTAAACTCCTGATCCTCAGGCGCTCCAGGGAGCTTCAGTTATTGCCCATCCCAAGGCGAAGCGCAAGAAAGTAATTGCCACCCAACCCATGTGAAATTCGCTACAGGACCCAGGTCCACTCTGGATCGATCTTTAACTGCCCGAATCGACTGTTGCACCAAACTTTTAAAGTGTTGGTCCATCAGTTTCACACAACCACCGCGTAAGTTAAATTAAACCACTCCACATCTGAAAGCCATCACCCACCACAATACACCATCATAACCTCAATTTACTCCCTCAGGCACACTTCAGTACACTCACACTGCACAGGATTGTATCATGTGTACTCAAACCTCTACATTATCACCGGCTTGCGACCCAAGGACTCCACTCTATCAAGAGCTAGTTTGCACATCCGGTCAACATGAGTAGACAACCCACTTTATAAATAGGTTTACTGTAGGTTCTCTGCCGATTAAAATTAATCTTTGGGCCTACGAAATCGGCCTGTTGTAGTGTAAACTTACTGCTCCTGTTGGCTGGATGTCCAAACTTACCCAGTATGACATGTCCCTATGGAGAAGAGGTTCTATCATTGAAGATGACGTAAAAAACAGTTAAACTTTGCATTACCTTCGCTCATACTCCAGAGCACTGACTCACAACGCGGCCTCGTGACCCCGTGGATTGATATCCAAGTTTGAAAAAAAGGGCTGATCAGCAGTTTTCACGTCTAGTGTCTGCAATTCATACGTTACGAAATCCTTTGCATGGAGAATGAGGCGCCAGGCGAGATCGACATGCACCATGATCGTTGCATCGATTGAGGATTTTCAAGTGCAGAAGTAGTACTACTAGTCTAGGCGCGAGTCTTGTGAAACGCGGGGCTAAAACGGGACGAATCACCGTGAGATGCGAAAGATTCGAGTCACGGAACGCCTGAACCGGATGAAGTTACCATGAGATGAGCGCACTCGGAGCGCCGCCTTTGGTGCGGCCTCATGTTCTGGCTCTCGCGCTCCCTCTCCAGTTGCCAGTCTGTTCGGAAGTCTTTTCGGAGGGAAAGCTTTTCCACTCTAGCTTTCCATTTCTGGACTGTCATTTACTGTTTCGTGTCCAGTCGAAGTCGCGAGGTCGCTGAAACTCCTAGAGCTTTGTTGCGAGTTTTTTAGTGTGCAGCTGTTCACAATGTGATCTGGTAGATTCCGCCAAGGTGATGATTATTGATGTCTGACCGTTGTCCAGGGGATTGTCATGTGATCGTGAAGGTTGTCGACGCTGCTCGGTTTCGACTGAGGATTCGGGAATGCTGCGGTGCAGCGATGGTTGTTGATGCGGCAGCAGGTGGATCAGGGTAGCAGTAGTAGGAGGGCATAGGCAAACAGGTTGGTGTCTACCTTCGGCCACGAAAATGAGGGATTTTCAGGAGGAGGAGAAAATGAGGGATTAGTCTAGCAGGCTGTCAAAATGAGGGGCAGGAGAAAGCGAAAGATCTCCACTTCGGGAGGGGACGCGAAGGGAACTCTGAGGTAGTGATTGCGAAACGCCGCGCCGGCCGGCCTGCGAGCGAAGACGTCGGAGACTCCGTTCGGCGAAATCTGACTACGTAATGGCAGGGTCGTGGCGGTTGCTGTGTCTCGCTCGCGTGATCCTCATCGCTTGCGGGTTGAGTCACCTGTCCAGGTATGGCACTCAAATCCGCCCGCCTCATCTTTTGTCAAATGCAATAAATTTGGGGCTCCGAGAATCATGCTCTGTGCACCCTAGCCATGAATCACGCAATCTCTGCATCGCAATGAATAAACCATGACTCTGAGGAATGGACATCAGACAGTTTCTCTAGTCTAATTCATTTGTTTCTGTGACGTTGGAAAACAGCGACCAGCGAGGAGCGGTCGTGAGTTGCAGCCATGGCGGATTGAACGCCGCCAGAGCGTACGGCGAGGAGAGTTTCGAGGTGGAGGACCGCGGCGACGTCGACTACCCATCAGCCCGACCATGGAAGTCTGCAGATTCTGGTAACGCACAATGCGGACTCACTCCATCACGGAAGGTGATTCTTGCGAGGCGCGGCATGAATGCTTGATCGTCTGAATCGTCTTGCCATGCATGCGCAGGTACTCAGGGGCCTGTGAGTCATGAATGGAGCTCGTGGCGGATGATGTCGCAGCGACGCTTACAAGACGTGGTGATTCTTCCGCCGTCGCAGCCACACCTTCTGCCCGCGCAGCCCCCGACGCCGTCGCAACCTTCGCATTCCCCTGGTCTCGCTCCGCACATTCCAGCGCCTGCAGCGGCACCATCACTCCCACCCTACATCGCGCCGGTGGTGGCGCCCGCACCATCGCCTGCGTTCCTGGAGCGCGAAGCGATTCTCTACTTCAAGGGAGAGCTCACGGCGGATCCAACCGGCGTGTTCAAGCTGTGGAACGACACGCACAACTCGGACCCGTGCAACTGGTATGGCATCCGATGCGGCCACGGTGGGGAGAATACGGGGCGCATCACGGAGCTCAGCCTCCCGGATCGCAGCCTTCAAGGCAACTTGACGCGCCGCATCGTGGAGCTGCAATTTCTGGAGGTCTTGGACCTGCGTGGGAATTCCATAACAGGCGCAGTCCCTGACGAGATTTCCTCTCTGCAGCGGTTGCGTATTCTGCGTCTCGGTGGGAACCAATTCGAGCCTGGCCCGTTTCTCACGAAGCTCGCCGCATGTGTGAAGCTTGAAGAGCTCGAGCTTCACGGGTGCAAGATCGCGGACACCTTCCCGGAGGCCGTGCGCAACTTCAGCTCCCTGAGTGTGCTCAACTTCGGCGAGAACGCGTTCACTGGCGCGATTCCGATGTGGCTGGGATGGTTGCCGGCGCTGCGCTACTTGCACTTGGGAGGGAACAACTTCAGCGGCGACTTTCCGATCTCGCTTCTAAACTGCACCTTGCTTCAGTACCTCAACATCTCGGCGAACCACCTGACGGGGTCTGTGGATTCCATGATCGGGAACCTGATGGAGCTTAACACGCACCTCGACATCTCCCACAACCGCCTCTCGGGGCTGGTGCCGGCCGCGATCGGCAACCTGCGCAAGCTCGCCGGGCTGAACCTCTCCAGGAACGCGTTCACCGGGGGCATCCCGCAGAGCTTCGGCAATCTGACCAAGCTGCAGAGCCTGGATTTCTCCGAGAATCGCCTCAGCGGGATGATCCCCGAGACGCTAGGATTGCTCAAGAGCTTGAAGCATGGTCTCAACCTCTCACACAATGTCATCGAGGGGCTGATTCCCAGCGGCCTCGGCTCGCTTCCGAATCTGACCGCACTCGACCTCTCGTTTAACAAGCTGTATGGTGCGATTCCTGAGAGCCTCGCGAACATGAGCTCGCTCGTAATCCTAAACCTCTCCATGAACGATCTCCGTGGGCGCGTCCCTGACACGGCGCTCATGCAGAGCTTCGCTCCGGACGCGTTCCTTGGCAACCCGGGGCTATGCGGGAGCGTCTTGAAGCGGGCGTGCCCTGGTGACCCAGTCGCGTCGCCGATGAGCAGCAGCGTGGCGGTGCCTCACAAGCACGGGCCGGGCCTTGCGACGATCATCGGCGCGGCGGCGGAGGCTGTGGTGCTGGTGATCTTTGCCGCGCTCCTCGTAAGCTACCTGGTATACCGGCGCCAGCAGCCCCAGAAGAGGCAGAACGTGGTGCTGTTCTCCAAGTACTTCAAGGCGCTGAAGCTGACGGCGGAGGAGATCCAGGCTGCGGCGGGCGGCGCGCTGGACGGCGGCGGCCCCTTCAGCAGGACCCTAAGTGGCATCATGCGGCGCGGCATGAGCGGCAGCATCGAGAAGGCTGTGTTGCCGGACGGGACGGTGTTCGCTGTCAAGGAGTGGAACATCGCGAGGTGTCGGAAGAAGGAATGGCATAAGCTCGACGCCGAGATGCTGAGCTACAGCCACGTCCGCCACCGCAACCTGGTGCGCCTCATGGGCTACTACCTCAATCCGACCACCTTGGCCATGCTCATGGAGTTCATGCCCAACGCCAGTCTCGAGTCACATCTGCATCCGCCGGGGCAGCAATCGTGCCAGCTCAAGTGAGTCACGGATACTGATTATAACTGCGAATACAACGAGATTTATAGCTTTGTATGATTTTTGCTGACGACTGGTGGTGGATTTCAGGTGGAACGAGCGGCTGCGGATCATAATGGGCGTGACGACCGGCCTAGTCTACCTGCACCACGAGACGTGTGACAACGCGGTGGTGCACTGCGACGTGAAAGCGGCGAACGTGCTGCTGGACGCGGACATGGAGCCGAAGCTGGTGGACTACGGGATGGCGGCGCTGATGAAGCGCAGCAGCAACCTCAGCGACGCGGGCGCGACGGCGGCGTCGTGGATAGGGACCGGGTCGTCGTCGTCCGGATACGCGCCGCCCGAGTACGGCTTCTGTAGCGAGTTCACGCGCGCGGGCGACGTGTACAGCTACGGCGTGCTGCTGCTGGAGATCATCACGGGCAAGCGCCCCACCAGCGAGGACGTCGGCGCCGGCGTCACGCTGCCCTCGTGGGTGCGCTCGCTCGAGGCGCAGGACCGCGAGCGCTACGCCATCGACATGGCTCTGTTCCAGTCCGTGGACGAGCCCCAGATCGTCCAGATCTTGCACATCTTGAAGGCCGCCATCCTGTGCACCTCGTATGTACCTGCCGCGCGGCCGAGCATGTTACAGGTCTGTCATTCCTTTCCCAATTCGGTTCCAGACTTCTTTGTAAACTCACCCAAACTTTGATCAAAGATACCCCTCTTTTTATATTGCTACTAGAGCAATGAACGAACTTGGTGATATCTCAACTAGATTCCCTACTGAGACAACCTTCTTTTCATTTTTAATACTTCACTCTTAACCCTTTAAGGAGGAGTGACCCTTTTTGGATCGTTTGGCCACATTAACCTCTGTAGTAAGTGCTACAAGCCACCTCCAAGGAAAATTTGAGGAAAATTTGAGGAAAATTTAGAGGTGGAGCAAGATGAGCATTTTCCCGGATTAGCACCACCATAACCGATGCAAGCATTGGCAAGCTATAGTGCTCTCCATGAAGTGGGGTTGTGATGAAATGTACCTTTATGTGAATTATACTTGTGGATTCTCCCAGGCCTTGTGAGCTCATCGGCCTGAAAGGGTTAACAGCTATCAGATCAATTGAAGTGCTTGGTGGTGTGTCATCTAGAATCTCACTACGGTAGAGCGTGGTGGTCTAAGTTAGAAGTAGTTTTGCCACTTGTGAGAACAAAGAAGGAGAGGTCATGTTGCAACCACAAATCTTCGTGAATACATGAATTCAGCAGCATACAGGTCATGTTTCATCTTGCCTCACTTTACAAATACATGAATTTTGTTGGTGTTGTGCAGGTCCTAGGCAACCTGCAGGAGATGCCGGAGTCCGTCGCGGAAGGGAACCTAGTGCCCGTGGAAGCTCCCGTCGACTCCGCCTCCTGCCTCGACCAGGATAGTTAAAATCAGCAGCATCGACCCCATGATCATCACCTATTTCAACAGCAACAACACCAACAAAATCCCACTCCTTCCGTGACATGTTCTGAAGCAGACTCTCCGAGGTGTGGTCCTTATTTCTTACAAATGCTTGGTAGGATTTTTGTTCTAGAAGGTAGCAGATGCACTAATGTTTTGGTAGAGCTCGGAGGGTTGTGTAGATTATGCTGGCATTCCAAGTGTTCTTGTGGCCCTCCCATGGAACTGAGAGCTAGATTCTTTAGTGGTAGCCCTGGTCCTACCTTGCTGTGATTTTGGTCACGCTGAGGTACTGGCCGCTGAGAATGCCACTGCAGGTGGACATTCATTTGTATTATTCATCCACACTTGAACCATTTTAACCCTTAAATGTTGGGGCGACCAAATTTTGGTTGATGTACAAATGTAGAATGCCCACATGATGATAAATCATTATTTGCATCCAAGTTTTTGTGAAGATGTTGATGAGTGTGTGTACCACATGCACTTTAGAGACCCTTATGGAGGTGTGCAATTTTTGTCTATGGTGAAGATTGTAATAAAAATGGGTGCGACTGCTTTAGAAGCTAGATGTCTGAGGAATATATTTTATGCAGGGGCAACATTTTTTTCAGTGAATTGTGTACTAAGAAGAAGAACGGGTTGACTCCGAAAACACTATCTTTGGATCATGGGCATGCTACCCTATCAAAGGGGCACTTCCCCATGGCCAGAAAGCTTCGCAGTTGGCCATTCAACTAGAGATAACGCAGTGCCACACACTTTACCTCCTAAAAAACATGGCTCCATAAATTCAATTAGCGGCCACACAACATTCAAGACAAAAGCTATTCCTATGTATCACAACCAAAAAGGCAAGATCACATTCTCAAGAAGAAGGTTTAGAAGTGATTGTGAGAGGAAGAAGGTTTACAAGTGAATGTGAGAGGTAGAGGACTTTTTTTGTTGTGGTTTACCATGAAGAAGAGGCTTAGATCCAATACTTAGATCTCCCACCTCCACCCTCTCCTCCACAATGGTGTTCCACCGAAGCAAGGACAATTGCCACCCACTTACACACACGATAGAGCTAGAAAATGGCAAGTCCAATATATATAAGTCATGCTCAATGAGGATTACATTGTGAGTCTTCTTGGATTGAAGTAAGATACATATCTTGCTAGTGATCACTCACCAAATGCCTTCGATGGTTGTGATTAGCGTGGGCAGCCAAGTTCCAAGGTTGGACCCAACACCGGCCGGAAGGTCATTGCTTTGGATTCTCCACAACAATATACATAGCACTCCGTACAATAATCTTCCATTTTCAAAAGGAAGAGTGCATCAATAACAACATTACACGACCAAGATTACAACCAAGGAGGCTACAATTTTCACTCAACCCAAGCACAACAAGAGAGAGCATTGAACAAAGTGAAGAGAGTGGAAACAAGATGTGTAGCAAGAAAGGAGGTTATGGTGGAATATGTCAGAAGACATGAAGTAAGTTTGTGAAGTAGGGAGGTTATCAATTTTGTGAGCAAGTTTAGGGTTTGTAAAATATTTCTTTTCCCACAAGTTTGGCTCATCTATTTTACAAGTTGTTCAACAAGGGCATTATACCATCATAGAATACATCACTTTAGTACTGGGTTTTTTAACTTCCATGTCAATTAATGTGTAATGGCATTAATAAAACTTCAACCTAAATGAACATATTATTGAATTCAATGGTTTATTATGAAATTATATAATTGATATTCAAAGGTAAGAGAGTGCAAATTTAAAATGGGTGGGGGCGGGCTTAAGCTTGACATCCACCAGTTCTAACCTAAAAACAAAGAGTGTAGAATTTATTATGAAATTTCATAATAGGAGTTAAAGGATTTGAAAGTGCAATTTTGAAAGGAGGGTCGGGCTTAAGCCGGACCCCTTCCACTCCTAACCTTTGAACTTTTAGTATAGAATTTGTTATGAACTCATAGAATTATAGTTATTGTATTAGAGAGTACAATTTTGAAAAGGGATGGGGTCAGGCTTAAGCTTAACCCCCTCTACACACATTTCAATTTCAAACTTTGTTTTAAATTGTCAATCTTTTTTGTCAAACTTAGATGATTTATTAGGAATTGTCAATTTTTGTGTTGTGAGTTAGAGCGTGGAATTTTAGAAGGGGTGGTTAGGCTTAAGCCATATCCCTACCTGTAAATTTTATATTTTGAATTAGGTGAATTATTATGAAATTTTCAAGTTTTGTGATGGTGAATTAAAAAGTGCAATTTTTAAGAGTGGGGTTGGGCTTAAGCCTAACCTCTTCTAACTTTTATATGTTGAGTTGGAGAATTTATTGTAGAATTGTCAAATTTTATGTTGTAAAGTTAGAAAGGGTAATTTTGAAGGGGGTTGGACTTAAGCGTAACCCTCCCTCACACCTATACTTTTATATTTTGAACGAGACAATTTATTATGAAATTATCAAATTTTGGGTAGGAGTACAATTTTGAAGGGGTGTTGGGCTTAAGTCAACTTCCCCCTTTTAAACTTTATATTTTGAGGTAGACAATTTATTGTAAGATTGTCAACTTTTGTATTGTATACAACCAAAATCTTATATGATGAATCCATTTCAAACATCCCAAATTTTTACAATCTGCACTTTATATGTTCCATGTGCACTTTCCATGAATATGGTGTTTTATATTTTATTTAACTATGGTGGGTTGGATGATTCCAGGACATGTTGGTTGTTTTCTAGTTGTCTTTTGTGCTCTAATATGGACATGGTGTGATGTATGGCAATGGTAAATTGATATATTTGAAGGTGTTATGGATGGAGGAGATGGGGGTTTCAAATCTTTCAGCAAGTTGTAGCATTAGCAATATGTGTGTTGCCATACTAGCTCCTACAATGATGATAATGATAGGGTCAACTTTGATAGAATTGTATAATTGATCTATTTATCAAAGCATATGAGAATAGGAGGTATGATCAACTTTGTTACAATTGAATATGAGGTATGATCAATCTAAAATACAAGTCTATTTTAAAATCAAAGCACATTGAAAGAAGAAGAACGCCGGTTCCCGAAGGGAACCGGCGTGAATAAAGTGTCTGTTCGTTCCATTGCTAAGACCATGCCCACCGGACAAGGAATTAGCAAACTGGAACTACTTCCCCCTTTCGAGGGTAGACTACATTGAAAGACATAACAAGCATATGAAAACAAGGCATTCATGGTTGTCAAGTGTGTACTAGGATGAAAGTGGATATGTGTAAACAATTGGATATATTAGTTAGTTGATTTGAGCGTTGTTGGATATATTGGCTACATTGTGTGTCTAAAAACAATCACCACTTAAAAAAGTAACAAGGTCGAAAGTCATGGTATATTTGCCTCATTTTACAAGTGCCTGAGTCATTGAAGTTGTTCTTTTGAAGTTTTTGTAATGATTTTAGTCTAAATAAATACTTGTAAATTTGGCTTGGTCAAAAATTCACATATTCTATATTTGTAATCTTAGTCAGATATATATTCCACAAACACCTACTATTAAATAGGATAATGAGTTTATAAATTAGAGTTATTTGAAAGTTTTAAAAGATAACCCTCTCATTTCACAGAAATCACTGTATCTCGCCGATGCTAACACCGATTGTCATGGTAATGGTCTCAATAGATGCCCATCTTCCTCCACCTCTGAGTCATGGTCTATTTTTTCCTTGGAGGTGGCTTGTAGCCGCTTGCTACAAAGGTTCTTGTGCCAAAACGACCCTCAAAGGGTTAAAAGAATCATTCCAACTTGTTCACATTTGAATTGAAGCGTGGACGCTCCACCAACCATCGCGCATTCTTCACACTTGCGTGTGTCCATTGTAAGGTAGAGCCTCACAAGCGTGCTGCTCCGCGTTTCAGCCTCTTTGCAGTCGGAGCAAGCAATACTACGTTCTATCGCCATGGCAGGAGTCGCCGCGCAAGCCACTTCACGCGGCTCGTCTCTCATCGCCGTCATCGCCGACGAGGTACCTACTTCACCGATTTCCTCCTCTTCTTTCATGGATCAGACAGACGCGTGAAGGTCGAGGTAGTTCTTGGGTCCTTGATTTTATTGGGTTTCAGGGTTTCGGAAGAGTTTAGGGTTTCGTGGATCCGGAGCTTCTGTTGCTGGATTTGGGTTTATGGCGGGTTTTAGGTTGATGAATGGTTTCTTGGGTCGTGTCAATTTTGTTGGGTTCGGGGGTTTCCAAAACAATTAGGGTTTGGCGGATCCGTAGCTCCTGTTGTGGGATCTGGGTTTATGGTGGGTTTTAGTTTGGCAAGTTGATGGGTGGGTTCTTGAGTCGTGTGAATTTTGTTGGGTTTGAGGGTTGTGGAAGAGTTTAGGGTTTCGTGGATCTGGAGCTTCTGTCGCGGGATTTGGGTCAATGGTGGGTTTTAGGTTGAAAGTTGATGCATGGGTTCTTGTGTTTGTGATGCATTGGTGGTGACGCTTTCGATCTAGAGGTTTAGTTTCTGTTTTGTTTTGATTTTTTTTAGGTTTTGTTGTGTGCGTTTCATGTGGCTCTGGGTACCTGGAAGTGTAGGGTATGGAAAACCGAGGAAGTGATTTGTGAGAATGAAAAAACTTGTTTTAACCGCAATCGTCAGAGCCTGCGTTTGTGCCTTTTTTTGTACTTCGAATAAATTGTTTTGTTAAGAAAGACGCTGGAGATGGAACTTAGATGAGAGGGGTTCTAGCGAACGATTGCGTCCCTCCCTGATTTGAAATTTATTGTTTAGCAGGAAATGCCAAACCATATGACTCATTATTATATTACTTGCTGAGTTGAGCACAGTAATGATGGGGTCCTCCTTTGGTTTGCGGGGGTCACGATTTTGACGTGTACATGGATGGCTGTTGTTTGGCAGGATACAGTGACTGGATTTTTGCTAGCAGGGGTTGGAAATGTGGACCTTCGACGGAAAACCAACTATCTAGTTGTGGACAACAGTAAGTGTCCGATTGTATACGCTTGTGCTTACGTTTCTTTCCCTTTCTTGCACGTGCTCTTGTTCTCTTTCTTATCTCAGTTTCCCTTGTGAAAAGTTGATGTCTCACGGTTCACTTGACACTTCCCTGCAGAGACCACCGTGAAGCAAATTGAGGACTCTTTTAAGGAATTCACCAATCGTGAGGATATCGCAATCGTCCTTATAAGCCAATACGTGGGTTTCTTTTTCTGCCAAATGCACTGAGCTCATGAATTTTTTTGGTTATGAATCTGTCTGCACTGGATATAAATCAGTATTCACGAGATCATTCGATCTTTGTTAGATTATATGAAATTTGGTTTATTAGAATAACTATTACTACGATACTAAGAGGTTGCGGTGTTTGTGCAGATTGCCAACATGATCCGCTTCATGATTGACAGCTACTCCAAACCACTTCCAGCGATCCTGGAGATTCCATCCAAGGACCACCCGTATGACCCAAGCCAGGACTCCATCTTGTCACGGGTGAAGCACATGTTTTCAAGCGATCCTGCCGGTCCTAGCGACCGCAAGTGAGAACGTCTTTCCTCTGCTTTGTATAGATACTTCTGTGTGAATGCAGGTGGTCCAGGCGTAGTAAGAGGCCCTTGTAATAAGAGGTACCCATTCAGCGTCAACTGAGGCATTGGTTTCTGCTCCTTTCTGTTGTGCTCTTTTACCGTTTGTACCATAATCCAGATGACCAGCCTCGTTGGCAAAGCTTCTGTGCCCTGTGATAGTTAAATATATTTCACAATATGTTGGAATCTTATTGCCTTGTAAGAGTACTGAAGAGTATTATTGCAGTATTCATTAAATGTTGGTTCTGCAAACGTGTCGTTCTCACAACCACCACTTAGATTGTATTCTTCGAACTTTTTATTATTTCATTATCTTATTCCTTTTAGAATAACCTTGGTAGTCTAGAATCTCACATTTGTGTAAACTTCTTCAGTACAAGCACATTAGCCTAATAACTACAGTAATGAATAAGGGTCTAAGGGTCACCAATGTATCATGATCATAACAAAATGAATGACATTAACACTTGATCATTACAAAATGAATGATAAGGATGAGAGGTCCATAGGTGGTCAGTTTTGGAGTAATTTGCAAATTTGGTGGATTGATACTTCAATTGTGTTGATGGATCCAAGGCATCTGTGTTTGACGGGCAAACTACAGTGATGTTTGTAGTAATGAGTCGTGATGAAATGTGTCCACTCGTGGATTCTCCTAGGCCTGTTCACCCCTCTTGTCCTCATTGGGGTAAAAGTCTTATGCCCCCATTGCACTAGGAGTTTGGTTGGAGCTTGTGGTGAAGGTAGAATAGTGGCTTGTATATGATGACTCACACCACAAGAAGGTGGTAACCACCAATCCTATATGGCATCCTACTTGGCAAGTGAGTTATCTACAATGGTAGAGAGGTGGTGGAGTGTTGATAAAGGTACATTCCATTATTTTTTTTGCATGCCATGAGTAGTAAAGAAAAGGTGGACATATGGACAAGCTAAACTACTTCACTATACCAAACAGTGAATATAGTGTCAATTCATTAGACATGTGGATGAAAAATGATGTGGACCACATCAATTTTGGTTTTGGAGCAAAATTAATGTGGACACATCTCAACATGTGTCATGCCCCTTATTACCACTTCACCGCCACCCAATACCAAATATCTTCCACTCCCCACCACTCACCGCCACCTCACAACCATTCACGACCACCTCTCCATAGAGCCACATTACTTTTGTGTCAACGATTTTGAAACATCTCACACTATTTTTGAAGTACATGATTTGATGTGGATGGAGAATTCAAGTGGACCACTTTAATTTGCATTTAGTGGAATTAGTGTAGGTTATTTGAAATAGTTTGGTCCACAGTATATGCATTTAGTGTTTGATGTAGTAAGTAATGTAGGGTATCTATGCTTGATGTGAACATTTTCATCTATACTACTGTATATACTTCACTCCATTGTATTAAAATATTTAAATTGCATCATGGTCGTGTGAACTCCAGGCGGATTTTTTGGCCACATGGTAATTAGTGCGTCGGTAGTGCTTGTAGCCTACCACTTGGTGCAAAGGGGGCATTAATCCTTAAAGGACGGAGCTATAACCATTGCATCAATTCTGATTATCATTCTAATATGTGCTCTAATTCTTCATCAAATATAAACGGAAATTTATTTTTTTCATTTTTCAAAGATGACACCATATGTTTTGTTCATGTCACAAAAAACACAAGATTTTTTGTGAAAATTCAAATTATTGTGATTTTCTGAAGAAAAATTGAAGAATACTTATATCATATACAAATTTTGCTTTAAAAATATGATAATTTCACTGAAGGTGTACATTAATGTGCTAAAACTTATGGTGTAGATGAAACTTCCATGTTCAGCTAAAATTAGAAAATTGATTATCCATGGTAATAGGCCCAAAGTTCAAATTGCAATAATTTACTCAATTTTATGTAATTTTTCAAATTTTCAAATTGGATGGAAAACTAGATTTGATAAAATTCATTTCATTAGTTGTATTCAATTTCAAAAAATATCATTTTAATGACTCAAATTCGGATATAGAGCTAGTGCTAGAAGTTTCTAAAATACACTACTTTGAGCTCCATGTCACAAACATTTTCTTGTGTAGAGAAAAAGTTACACACTCTATGAAGGGTATCTACAGTGCATGTGGTACATGCACTTCTTGACAACACCTTCACAAAAACTTGGATGAAAGTAATGTTTTATCATCATGTGGGAGCATTTTACATTCTTCCATCAACCATATTTTGGTCGCCCCGATGTTTATGGGTTAAATGATTTGATTATTCCATAGATTGCAAGGTTGCCTTTAACCCCTAAATGCCCAAGTATACCTACGGGGTACAAAAAAATTCACTTTGGCTGTACTTATCTTTCAATCCATACGGTCAAAGTTCACAAAATTTTAACCACATCATCTCATACAAGTTTAGAAGAAGATCTTGTGGTTACATTCTCAAAAAAATTATCTTGGAAAATCATAATCAACGGAGTAGAGTTTCCTCTTAAACGCCTTGGGCATTTAGGGGTTAACCTTTGAGTATGAACACGCGATTAAGCAATTATGCACTTGGCCATTTAAAAGTGCACTTAGGAACCACGACGGCCATGGCGCACCAAAAATTCCACATTTGAAATTTTTTTGTCAATTTTGAAAAAAATTAGAGTTCTTGGATCAATATTGTGTGCAATTTTAAATGTCAATTTAACAAGATGTTAAATTTCTTTTTCAACAAATTTTTAGTGGAATGTTGTTGAACTTTGATAAATGTCTATTTAATATCATTGTACAAAATTAAGTGAATAGCTTATAAGAATTGTAATGTAGAAAAGATGCAATCATCCAAACAGAATTGCCAATTAATATGAAGAAATTCCACATGGTACATGATACATAAGAAGAAGACAAAAAAATGAAGGCATTCATACATGCACTTGGTGATGTAATTAATCAATAGTAAAAACTTATAGCATTTATTATTTACATAGTGTCCCTACACTATACATGATATTTAAAGTAGTACTAAAATTCCACTCCTTACATGTATAGCGGAAGGAGAATAGGAAAGGAGAAGAGGGATACGAGAGAGGAAAGAGGCCCCGGGTTTAGTTTTGGTGGTGTTGGGTTGAGGATGGCCGCAAGTTTAGGGTTTTAGTGAAATCAAATTCTGGGGCCATCATTCCTGTAGGCGCTGCTTGTGATCCAACATCACCATAAGCACTTGTAATACCACGTTCTACAGCCACTATACGTAGCAAAGACCGGTGCCAACGAATGATTAAGCCCACACACATGCCAAGGCGTTCTCTCACAATCTCTCCAGTCCAATGCAATGCATCATCTACCCTAGTGATACGCACCGCCACCTTAAATGGAAACAACTTCGACCCATTCAATTCCATGCCGCTTTTGAATGCATGCTCCTTGATTGCTAAGCCCACCACATCTCCTCTTTTAGAGAGCAATTCTACTGCCCTTTCAAATTCTGATGACATGACTTCAATAGATCTTTGTTGAATTTGCCTTGTACATGCTGCTCGTACTAATTGGGCCCCCACAGAGCTATCGGAAACCATATTATCCCTTTGAATGTGTGGCCGTATCGAAGGAGTCTGAATTGTACGGCTTTCCATTATCTAAAAAAATATTATCGTTGCACATTAGTTAAAATACATGTACTAATTGTTAACCTTCAAAACACAATCCATCTTATAGAAGATATGTTTTTTTATCACATATTTATTGTTCGTTATATGATAATGATATTGAACCTCTTGATAAAACTTCTTTGGAATGAAAAAAATTAACATTTGTAGAGCGTCAACTCCTTGCAAAGTGCCTTCCAATATGCCACTCCTCTTCTCCATCCCTAAACTTTGTTGTACAAGGAACTAATATCATTCTTGACATGGTGGTAATGAATCTAGATCCTGTGTAACGGAAACTTTTGAAACCAAGTAAAATGAAATTCTGGTAATTGACTCAATCTAGGGAAAAAATGAACCAATGTTGTCTACTATAAAAACTATAAATTTCCAATCCGTGCGGTCAAATTTTATGAAACTTTGTGAGTATGTTACTTAACCCCTAAGTCCGTGACAATTTCAGACCAAAAACACTTCAAAATTATGGATTCTAGTGCAATGGGTAAGGAAGGAAATAAAACCTAATATTTATCCTTTTGACCGTAGGATTTCCATCAAGAGTTATTAAGTAACATACTCACAAAATTTCATACACTTTGACTACATGGATTGATTATAGTGTTTGAAGGCTAAAAGATGGTTCATTTTGTTCCCTACGTTGAGTCGATCAGCAGGCTTTGATTTCACTTGATATTAAATTATTATACTACACAAGGTCTAAATCTTTTACCATTGTGTTAAGCATGATGTTAGTTCTCAAATCACCAATTTTCACGGTAGAGAAGGGATGTAGCATATTCAAAACAAGTGTGCAAGGAGTGGATGTTCAAAAATAGTCAATTCACGATTTTATTTGGTGAAAATTTCATATGTTTTAGAATGATAATCTAAACGGTCAATAAGAAGGTTTATGACACATATTGTTGCTGAAAAAAATAAAAAGTGAAAAATATTAAGATCTCTAGGTTTTATGTACAAAACATGAAGCTTTTTCTCTGCTTGCCCAAAATGTGTAAAAATGTTTGACTTCAGTTAAAATGTTTTTTTACACTAAAGGCAAGAATTTTTTTTGGACATCTTCAAAGAAGGTAACTCTCTCTACATGTATGGAAAATCTCATTGTCAATAGAGACTTCTAGCAAAATTTTGAAGCTGCTCGCAGTCTCCATTTTTAACTATGATTGGTATTACCTTTCAAACCATGAATCAAAAAATAATAATAATAATAATAATAATAATAATAATAATAATAATAATAATAATATCTCTATGAAGCTCTTATTAGGGAAAATCTAGTATAAGAGTTTTATAAAAAAAGGTTTTTTAAAAAAATTTAAGAACCTGCCCAAAATCCAGAACGTATCTTCCAAGTATACTTCGGCTCTTAGGGTTTAATGATGATGTTATATTCTTGTACACAAATATTTAGAGGTACAGAAGGGGTGTAGCATATTCGAAACATTTGTAGAAGGAATAGAGGTTTATAATTTACCAAGTTGCGCTTTATTTTTTTGGGACGTAACCATGTCTTAGAATGAGAATCCGTATATGCCCAATTCAACTATTTCTGGACTATGAGGTGAATTCTGGACTAAGGACTAAAAGAAAGATCCGGAGATGTGCCTCATAAATGAGAGTGAAGCGTAAAAGCCGAGGAGTTTCGAGTACTTTTCAAGCATTAAATGCATCACCAATGACACTTGTGAAGGAAGAAATGGCTAGAGCGACCAAATTTGAATTTAGACAATACGTGAGTCCGGAACATGCAGCCGGATATCTCCGGGTGAAAATCAAAGTGGAAACCAGAAGAAGAACCGAGTCCTGAAGACAGAAATTAATGGACATACTGTACATCACAAATGTGTGGTTGGGAAACATGTGGTAGGAAAAAATGGGACAGAGATGCGGACAGAAATTACTCGCAATTGATAGAACATGCAACCGGATATCTCCGGATGAAATCAGAGTAAGAGTCCAGTACTAAACTGTTTCATTATAAGAAAGTGTCATACAAAATATGAAGGGTAGCCGTTGATAAGAGGCGCGTGTAATCTACGGAGAATCGAATCAACTATTCTAATTTTAGTGCTTTACAGATGCCCTCTACCTGTCCTGTATGGTGTCTCCCATATGTTAGATAATGAACTATAGCCTTTCTAGGATTCTTGAATGGATCTAGATCTGCAACAACAACAGATTTAGGCCACAAATAATGCCTTGTTCTAGGATTAAATGAGGCCTTCTTAAAGATGTGGAGAAACCTAACATAGCTGGGCCTTCGAGTCTGCTTGCTGGCATAGCAAAAAAGAATATCTGATAAGATGTCTGGGGGCAATAACACTTGGGCCGCCTCCATGAGCCTCTCTGGACGCATAGGAGACCAGATCCCGACATTGAAATACCGCAGTAGTATTCGAATAACATCTGCGGTGTCATCAAAGGAAGGCAGCTGCGCGGATCGGGACTTGGCCGAGTCAAGGACCTCGTCCGAGCAGAGAGGACCACGGAGAGATATGATTATGACCTGCGAAATAGATGGCACGACCATAGAATTAGAAATTGAACATTGAAAAGACGAGAAAATATGGTAGGAGGAACTGAAGTCACATCCTGGACCGGAGATCTCCGGGTGCCCCTCCCAGACCAACGTTCTGCAGTGGAAATGGTCAGGAGAATACTCAATAGAGTTCATAGATATTAAGGGTGAAGTTTGGGGGCGAGACACCAACAATAACAAATAAAATGAAGGACCTCAACAAATAACGTTTCTGACAAGAACATTTGTCTTCAAAATTGAAAGGTCAAAATCCGACAGACATTCATGACGAAACATTTACAAAGCATAGAGTTAATACTATCCAGTATATTTCATTGTTCTAAGGCGCCGAAATTATGCCCATCACCACGGAGCGAGCCTGAGTGGAATTTTTGTCTACTGGATCACTGGCAAACTTCAATTGATTCCGTCTAACAAAGTCGGGAACATCCTCATTTGACGCTAGTAGTCCGGAGAGCCATGGGAGAAACATGGTGGTCAACCAGGCTTCACCCGTATTCCCAGTCCATGATGGCGGATGAACTGCGCTGAAGGGATCGTTAAGGATGTTCTTTAGTGGGGTATCGTCCACAAGCAAGACATCCTTAGGAGATGTGGGCGACGCTTTGCTATTATAAACTGTCAGGTCCTTTAGGAAAATTGGCTTCTTTGGCTGAGATGGAAGCATATATGATGTTTTTGTGCAATCGGCCTGTGTCAGGATTCTGGCGCCTTCCGGAATGGTAGCACCTTTCTTGCGCAACTCCTTGATGATATCCACAATATTCTTTTCCAGTACACTGCTCCAGAATGAGACAGTAGCCTTCTCTCCCACGAAGTTCAGGATTTCAGTGGAACCCGGCCTTACTTTGATGTCTCTCGGTTGTCCCTGTTTAAATTCCCCCCTGTGCACAAGAACTCCATTCAAGTCAAACACGACATGATAAACCCGTTGTTGTGTTACCTGATCCTCGATTGGAGGCTCTCGGACGATCGTCGTAAACTTCTTCAGACTTGAACTCAAAATACGAGTACGTCGGCTGAGATGAGGAACTTGTACAGCTTAGAGAAATTGCAAAGATACATATAAAAGTGTTCCGCACTCAGAACCCAGAAATGCTGGATGAAAGAATGAGCACTATATAGATGATGGCACGTAAGTATGAATGTCCATATTAGGCACCTGGGACAGTAGGTGTAGTATCCCTAGAAGTCTGAGCTACACCAGCCGCTTCAGCAGTCTGTGCGAGGCTTCTGCCACCGACATCCTTCGACTGTGTTGATCCAGCCGACACCTGAATACCAGTAATGTAGTGATAAGAACACGGTCTGCAGAGAGTGCACTGTCTTGAGAACAATCAAGAAGGTTTGATGGACAAGTAACTGTTCACCTTATCTTTCTGGGCCCTTGTCCGAACTGTAGGCGGAGGAGGAGGAACTTTCGGCACAAGATTCTTCGCGATTGCCTTCTTCTTCTCTTTCTGAGCCAGCTGCCCGTGGCTCAGTGGAGGGCTGCGCGGAGGGCTCATAACCTGTAATTCACGCAATGTTTGTTGCGCCGATGCCTCATCCATCGTGTGATCAGTGTCACGCAAGGTCAGGTCCTCGGCAGTCTTGGACACAACCTCCACTTCAGGACGCGTCGTGGAAGGGTTGTCCAACGGGAGATCTCCGGGTGCTCTGTGGGTGTGGTCGAACTCCAGGCGATCGGACATTGCCGTGTCATCGTCCAGATCTGGCGGAGGAGAACGTTGCCTATCGGAATGCGAACTGGTTTCCATTTGAGAGGGACGCCGTCTACCGTCCAGAGTAGAGTCGCTTGTTGAACTAGGCGAGGCACGCCTGACAGCAGGATGTGGTTCATCAACGTTTACCTGCAATGGGTCGATTGGGGTGCCTACACCGATGATCCGAGCGGCTGTAGCCAAGGAATCCAGTCTAAAATTGGGAACCGCTGATGAACTTGGTTCATTCCGCACATCAACATCAAGCATCGTGGCATCAGTCGTCTGCGTCACATTGACGAAGTCAGTGTGGAATACATTAAGACGCAATACGAAATAAAACGGTATCATACACCCGGAGATCTCCGGTTCAAAGTTGTCCGAGTCTACCGGGGGAACTAAAAATAAACATGGCAATGATAAAGACGAGTCCAAAAGAATGGAGGGCATCCGAATGGAATAAACATCCGGAGATCTCCGGGTCGGGTAGTATCCGTAGGCGTTATACCTCGCCGGTGTAATTCATCCTCGACATAGCCCGTGTTTGAACACCAGCGCCTTGGGTCGACCCAGTGATGTCAGTCTCCAGTAACTCCTGAGGATCGGCGTCGGTAACGTCAGCTAAGATATTCAAGTGGAATTTGAATATTTGTTCTGCGCAGGATTCGGCATTTACTTTGGCATCTTCGTTGTTCACAATCTCGAGGACCCGCGCGTCGTGAGTCTGCAAACCAAAAAAAAATTAGGACGGAGATATCCAATTCATATAACTGTATGCGGACCGGAAATCTTAGACATTGGATTGCTTGGGAAGGATGTCTTGCTTACCAAGCCGAGGTATGTAATATGTGGTCCTCCATGAACATTGACGACCACCATACCCTCTCTGATGTATCCCGTGAACAGCAAATCCAGGACCGAGATCCTCAACTGTGGGACACCGGTTTGCTTCCAGCGCTGGATGGTTTCTTTATGTTGAGCGGCTGAAAAGAAGGCCGGCATTCTTTCGGGGTGGCCTTTGAAGAGCCTCTTGAATGACTAAGCAGGCGTCTCGCTTGAATCGTATTCATACAGGAATACGCAGTATACTGTCTCCTCGACCCCAATTACTGGAACCGGAAATCCATCACCAGGGTGGGGGAAGTAGTAGACGACATGCGTTGCCCACAATTTTACCTTGCCTCTGGACTCTCTCTGCCGAAGACTGATGTACCTCTTTAATTCAACGAATCCTGCGACGTCAGTGATAAGAACCGACGGTGATCTGACCCTCGTCCGCCCGTCCTTCGTGTCCACTTCGAGATGGTCGAAAATGGTTCTGAAGTCAAACACATCTAGCACCTGTGCACGGCATATGTCGTCTTTAACGCTGTAAAGGAAAAAGAAGTAAAAGTGAGGGTCAGTGACGTTACGCCACTGCTGAATGTCCGGCATGATAAGTACTTCGGCGATCTCGCCCCCTCTGTCAGGCATAACCCTGCAGGTGTATTTGGAGTCGAACAGGGACGTATCATTCGTGGGTGTGGCCTCGGCAGCATCTTCAATGATGTGTTGACTCCAAATGGACACGAGGAAGTCTGGAGTGGGGTCGGTATCCTTGTTTATCGCCTTCAGTCGACCCTCAAGCCAAGCTTTACCCTTGGCAGAGTGATTAGCGGCGTCGACCCAGGACTCGAGCTGGACCCTTCCAATATTCCTCTCTTCGGCAAATGCGTCCCACTGCTCCTTCGTGTATGGGACGAAGTCAGCAGACTTCGAGGGAAGGGGGTGCGACTTGTATTTAAGCATCAGTTCATTCTTCATTGCACGGACTCTCTTCTCTCTGTTCGCCGCGTTTTCGAGAGTCTCCGCCTGCCCTTTCATAGTACCTTGGTTTGCCGCTTTGGAGGACTTCACACAGACCTTCTTCTCGAGCACTAAATCCGCGAGGTAGTCTAGGTCTTCAGCGCGCATTTTGTAAAGAGGCTTGAAGTCGTTCTGCACCAGAGGTTTCCGCTTCAGCTTAGCTGGGTCCCCCGTCTTCCCGTTGGAGTCTGGTAAGTCTCCAGCGACGAACAGCCTGTCGATTCGGATCCACTTCTTGACCACCGCATCATCCATCTCGAATAGAAGTGGGACCTTCGCGTCTTTGGGGTCTGTTTTACCGAGGTGTGTAAAAACCGTTGGCACCACTTGCCGTTGGAACGTCTGCAATGAATACAGTTACAGGGTGTAAGCAGCCGGAGATCTCCGGATGATTGGTTTGGTTGCTGTGAGGATAGAGCACAGCCACGGAATAAAAAATATTTTCAGGTTGAGAATGTATATTTACCGAGAATGCGTCAGATTGAGGACGACCATACAGTTGGGGGGCTGGTTTACCGAACTCAAACCACTTCACTCTGCACGTCTGCAACTGCTCAGTGAAACTCTGCTCCTTCCGCAGACCCGTCAGATCTTGGTTAAGAGCGCGCGAGAGCTGTAGCAGGGTCATGTCTTTGGGGTCCGGTTTTGTCCAAACCGGGATGATAGAGAAGTGGGAGATCTCTTCAAGCGTCCACGTTGCTGGCAATTCGTGTGACAGAACCTTGTGCGCCGCCACAGTATGCTGACCTCCGATAATGTAAAAGTGTGTTGAGTCCCTCAGGCAGTCGTCCTTCGTCGGCTTGGTCGCGAAAAACTCTACCTTACTTCCTTCAGGTTTCTTCTTCAGTGGCAGGACTCGAATGTGAATCTCAGGTGCCGTGGCCTTCGAAGACGCGCGAACTGCGTTGATAATTCCTTCAAGCCATTCTTTCTGGATGCCCCTGTATACTAATCCTCCAGGGGGGGCCCGGTGCAGCTTATCGAAATGAACGAGCTTCACGACATCCTTCTTCGTGTCAGGGTCTTCTACTGTCAAAGGCTTATTATTGTGTATGTAAACGTTTTTGAACGCGTCGTCAAGTACCTTGCCAATTGCTTCCACTTCAGTCCGCTTCATTTTTGTGAGGTCAGCCTGTGTGAAGTTCAGGCACCTTTCGATCGCGAGGCCTGGCTCATCGGCCTTCGCTTTCTTCCCCTTCTCCGCCCGCGATGAAGATCCTGGGGTCGAAGTCTTCAAGGTGGTCTTGCGTTTTCTTGCCAAGGTCGATGCTGGTGTCAGAGACAGATTGGGAGTTGCGTCTGGAACGGGCATTCGGGACTTCTCTTGTGCTTCAGCCATCCACTTCCACTGCTCATTCACGTACTCCGGATACCACGTATCACCCGTTGGAGGGGCAAATAAAAAGTTCTCACTCTTGCAAGTCTCCACCATCTCATCCGAAATCTTAGATGATTCTAGGATCAAGCCGTATATATGTGGCTCGGTGGAGGAGTCCACGTTCTCCTGGACGATGACGAGACTGACCTCATCATCAAGACCCTGCAACTCGAGAACCTGGAGACCAATGTCGGGGTGACCCCGTTTGCCAATCCGAAGCTGAGGGACAAATTCCCAGGCACCGTCATGGGTTTTAATGAGCTTGATGCCCCACTGGGTTATGCTCTTTCGGCAATTGTATACGTAGCCGACATTGTGTATCTTTCTGTAGACAAACTCAGGGAGCCAATACTCTACAAATGCCCCAAGTTTACCGGGTCGACATTCAGTCGGAAGTGTGGTTGTCCACGAATCCCTGCAAGATGATTTTGAAAGAACAAGTAGGCAGTTTAGAATCGATGCAATTGTCTGGTCAATAATAAGAATCCGAAACAAAATCACCTGACAAGTTCCTAGATATTGAAACCATGAATCGTGCTTCCAAATCTGTATCACAGTGCCAGCAGGAGACAGTACCCGGAGATCTCCGGCTCATTTGGGGAAGTCGAGTGCATCCGACATGGAACGAATCCTGGCTGCTCTGACGGGTCTATGTCTAACCTGAACCGGAGATCTCCGGTTAATGACCCCTCAACGCGAATTTCCACTGTTTCGATACGTCCGGAGATCTCCGGCTACTTTCGAGAATAACTAACGCCTGTATAGGGTTAACATATTCATCTGATTGCTACATCATCCGGAGATCTCCGGCTGATTACTGGAACTCCATATTTTCAGCCGGAGATCTCCGGCAGAAGCACGTACGGCACTTCGAAGCACTAATCGGATCATATCAGGACTCGAATATTTACATTCATTTACAGAGAGGTTTGACGTATAACTCTTGAAGTTTGACATACTTAAATACCAAGTTACATAATTGAGAACATAAATATATGTATCAAATGAGCTCACACAATTCTGTTATAACTCGACCTTACACACTAGAAGAAGAATCCGCTAATGTTTCGATGGAACGCCAAATTTGACGACTCTACATGGATTAAACTATATACATTGAATCGAACCAGACTCGGCAGACTCAGCGAGGAACAACACATTCAAACATTCATGGAATTCCAAAATCATTCGCATATTCATGAATAGATATACAAATATGTTCACGGGACAACAAAAAACCAATCGATTATAGCCAAACAGACATCGGAATTCTAGTACGCATTTCTTGAGGTTTTTCAAAATCATTCAAGTGTTCGTCCACTCCGAAATAATAGAACTAATTCGGAACTCACTCAAAAAAAGGAACCCCACCTGGTCGCCCGGACTGAGCATAAACAGTTCAATTGTGTATACTTACCGGTTTCCATCCCACGCACTCTCATTCCACGTCCCTGCTGTAGTCGCCATTTCGCAATCTCCTCCAGTAACTGCTCTGGATTAAAGCGTATACACAACTCTGCAGTACATAAGCATTCAACAACTCAGAACGACAAGCTATACAATCTCTCAAATGCCCTAGAATGTATGGTCCAGTTCTGACATACAGGAATTCGGTGGAACAAATTTCAACACTGCATAAATTGCTCAATTCCGGCCCTTCAAAACTGAATGCACAGAAAACTAGAACCCTAAACCCTAAACCCTTCTATTTCGCTCGAACGATTATCAACATCAGTACTATTCGACTCTCTCGAACCCTAATGAAGCTTACCGAACCCTACACCTGCTCCAGTGACGATTCTATGAAGTCTAGTGCAAATTCAACTGAAATTTCACTGAAAGCCATTTTTGAGACTTTACATACCTCTTCACTTGCCGAATCGGCGCACCCGTACGTCGTGGTCGTTCGTGTTGACGCCACCCTCAACCGCAACGTCGTTCACTCTTGGCTATTGAACCTAGGCGCTCTTCAAATTTCTTCCTAACGCATTCGCTCTCTTTCAATCCTACTCTCTGACCTTCATTCCATATCCAGCTAACAACCTCTCCACGGCACGCTCAATGTCCCTCACATAAATCAACACTCACCTCGCACACCAACGGCCTCTCACAGCGCATACAAAACTAACCTAATGCGTCGACGCCGACTCCGCAAACCAAGAAAGAAAACCCCTCCCGCCACTTCCGCTCACTACCTTCGACATTACGAAGACAAAAGCCAAAAAAATCAAGAAATGGTTCATTCTTGGAGTTCCCAAAACCCAAAGAGGACAAGCTGGACGGCTCAAGGGTGTGACAGCTCATGATGACAGTGGGTGAAGTTAAAAATCAGCTGAAATGACGTACATGTACAACGTGTCCATTTCACAATCATGACATTGTCAATGTCGTGAGCATGCCTGAGAAGACGTATTGATACCCGGTTTCATGGGTATTAGATATGACTATAATAGATACTCGGGTTCACCGGGTATTAGAGTAATAATTATACTTGAATTTAAAACGACATTAGTGGAAAAGCTGAATCTCCCTTTCCGTTACTCTCCCTCCCTTCTTTCCCTCACTTGTTTTTCTTATTTTTGTTCTACTCTACCCTCCTTCTCCATCTCCATCTCTTTTTTAATCTTGATTCTAATATTTTTTAGACTCCCCGTGATTTCAATAATTACACATTCTTAAATTAACTTACTACTCTAAAAAAATCCCTTACTCTCCCCCTCTTACTCTTCCTCTCTCTTACTCTCCCTCCCCATCTCTTTTTTACATTTGATTTTATTTTTAGATTCTCCTTATTACATATTCTAAAAATATAAACCACTCTAAAAGTAAATCCCTCAAGTCTCTCTCTCTCTTACTCTCCCTCCCTTACTCTCCCTCCATGTTTATTTATTTATTTTAGTTTTACTCTCCCCTCCTTCTCAATCTCCATCCTTAGTTAATAATATTGAACTATTGTAATAGTATTTTTTAACTATCCTATTCTTTCCCTCACTTGTTTTTCTTATTTTTGTTTTACTCTCCCCTCCTTCTCCATCTCCATCTCTTTTTTAATCTTGATTCTAATATTTTTTAGACTCCTCGTGATTTCAATACTTACACATTCTATAATTAACTTACTACTCTAAAAGAATCCCTTACTCTCCCTATTTTACTCTTCCTCGCCCTTACTCTCCCTCCCCATCTCTTTTTTACATTTGATTTTCTTTTTAGATTCCCCTTATTACATATTCTAAAAATATACACTACTCTAAAAATAAATCCCTCAAGTCTCTCTCTCTCTTACTCTCCTTTATGTCCCTTCTTTACTCTCCCTCCTACTTGTTTTTTACTTATTTAAGTTTTACTCTTCCCTCCTTCTCCATCTCCAGCTCTATTTTACTTTTGAATTTTTAAATTTTTGGATTTCTCCTTATTTCAATAAATTCACATTCTAAAAATAATGAACTACTCTTTAAAACAATCCCGCACTCTTCCTCGCCTACTCTCCCTAGTATCCCTTACTTTCCCTATCCCTTACTCTCCCTCCCTTACTCTCCCTATCCCTTACTCTCCCTCTCCATCTCTTTTTTACATTTTATTTTATTTTTAGATTCCTCTTATTACATATTCTAAAAATGTAAACTACTCTAAAAGTAAATCCCTCAAGTCTCTCTCTCTCTTACTCTCCCTCCCTTACTCTCCCTCCTACATGTTTATTTATTCATTTTAGTTTTACTCTCCCTTCCTTCTCAATCTCCATCCTTAGTTAATAATATTGAACTATTGTAATAGTATTTTTTAACTATCCTATTCTTTCCCTCACTTGTTTTTCTTATTTTTGTTTTACTCTCCCCTCCTTCTCCATCTCCATCTCTTTTTTAATCTTGATTCTAATATTTTTTAGACTCCTCGTGATTTCAATACTTACACATTCTATAATTAACTTACTACTCTAAAAGAATCCCTTACTCTCCCTATTTTACTCTTCCTCGCCCTTACTCTCCCTCCCCATCTCTTTTTTACATTTGATTTTCTTTTTAGATTCCCCTTATTACATATTCTAAAAATATAAACTACTCTAAAAATAAATCCCTCAAGTCTCTCCCTCCCTCCCTAACTCTCCCTCATACTTGTTTATTTATTTATTTTAGTTTTACTCTCCCTATTTTATCTCAATCTCCATCCATAGTTAATAATATTGAACTATTGTAATAGTATTTTTTTTTCTATCCCATTCTATTACATTATTCAAATTAATGCATAGGTTTCAAAGATATATTCATATTTTATGTAGATTGTTGTTACCTTTTTTCTTAAATTCTTTGTGATATAAAAACTACATGAAAATGGTTGATTTAATGTGTTGCAAACCAAGAGCCAACTCCTAGTCATACTACTAAAATCATAATTTGCGCAGTAAACCACGGAGTGAACTATCACGTAGTCAACCATGCAGTGAACTACAAAAACGCTACAATCAACCGCGGTGTCAACAATATAGTGAACCATTCCACCTTTTACTTTTTAATACTTTTTAATATTATAAATACATAAAAATGGTTGGGCTAATGCATTGCAAAGCAAGCGCCAACAGCTACTCTACTCTAAAATTAAATCCATTACCCTCCTTCTCTTCTTTATTCTCTCTCTAACTAAATTATAATGTATCAAATTAAATAGTTATTGTTCAATTCTCGCTAAATTTCCTTACACTCTATAGTATCCAGGTTTTTTTTTAAAGTTATGGTTATGGATAAACTTAAGGTTATAGTTCATAGTTATAAAATATTTTTAATTTATACATTTATAGGTGATATAAGCCCTCAACCTTCATGAACTCAGACCCCTCCACGGTGAACCGTGAACCCTGAATCCTTAACCCTAAACCCTAAAACCGTGAACTAGAAACCGTGAACCCTAAACCCTACACCGTGAAAACCATGAACCCTAAACCCTAAACCCTAAAACCCTGATGCACAATCCAGCCTGAACACGGAAGCTGTACCCGAATTCATAGGACCGGGTTGCTGTACTTCTAAAAGCATCTGCTCAGTTATTTGTGCACGTTTCTTCTCAAGCATCCATATAACTTCTGTCGAACTAGGCAATATTGGAGATTATTCTAATTGGTAACGAACGCCGATGTTCTACTTGAGTCTTGTATTGCCTGATGAACAATACTAGTAGGCAGCTGAGGGCCGTCTCCTTTCCTTGGGTAGGGTATAATTTACTTAACAAAGGTGAGTACGAGAAGTCCTGTACGATTACATTTTACTATGATTTAGTCTAAGACGTGATACGGCCCTAGTATATTCAAAGATACATCATGGGGCATACTTCATCATCCGTTTTCAAATTTGCAGCACTCTAGGAACTAGATGGTATCCTTACAATACGGTCATCCCATGAGTACGAGCCTTTCATTATCATGAGTGGAATGTGGCCTCGGTTGTGGGCACGTCGAAGAATGCGCACAATCATGATGGTGTACAGCAGTTAGTTTGAAGGAGCATGCATGCCCAAGATTCTTTTCAAATTTGAGCGCCTGAATTTTCCCTCCACGAGGTGATGGAAAGGTGGATAAGAGTATCCTTCAACTCAGCTCTCGTCCTTTTTTGCTCAGGATGTTTGAGATACTATGGGAGCTGAGCGAGTCAGTGACAGTGTTCGCTTGCGCGACATCGTGCTAGATAACTGTAGGGAAACGAATCGACATTATTCCAGGAATGTTAAGTATGTTCCCTCGTATAATTCCGTATTCGCTGTCTGTCTGTGAGGATTGGTGATGTTTGTGTTGCATTCTGTCCTCTGAGTCGATCGGGAGCTCTCGAGTAGAGATTTTAAAGTAATTCGTCTCCGAAGATACAGTCATAGCCCTGAAGCAGTAAATATATTCGACTCGAGTATATAGATGACATAATTTCTTGGCGTGTGAATCCGAACTGTTAACCGGGTTATGCAACTGTATCACACCGCCATACCCGCGAATATTCCGTACGGCTGTTGATTCGATGAAGGCCAAAAAACTGAACCGGAGATCTCCGGCTGTTCATGCCGTGCTATTCTGGATTCTGCCAATCTCGCCCGGTAACCACGGATTCACCCCTTGATTCCAGTGGCTGTCAGAATCATCGAAAGCAGGATTCCCGGAGATCTCCGGCTACTTCTGTTTTGTTCTCTCTCAAAATCAAACAAGAAGTCGTCGTTGTCAATCATTATCCACTCTGCCGGAGATCTCCGGCTATCCCTGACGAGGATATTGAGGTTGGTCATCCAAATCGACTCTACATACACACAATTTCTCATTCAGGACATCAGCCACCAACCGAGATTCCACCGATGCAGCACGGGACTATGTCTGACTCAGATTGGTGGGAGAGTGACTCGGAAGACCTTGCCATGGTCGCAGCTCAGTGCTCCGATTCTGGACATGTGAATTTCACGGAAGAAGATGATCCATCCTAGGAGTCTACAGGAAGATCGGAGGTCCTGTGGTCAGGAATGTCCGTGAACCTTATGAGGCCAGGTTCAGGCGAAATTGGAGAAGCGTCCATTGTTGAGGTTCACCCCATTGGTCAATGGCTTGGAATTGACATACCAGTCGGATCTAGTGAGTTCGTATTACTTAGACCAACGGCCATATGCCCCGCGGCGGAAGAATTACCACTCATTCCCTTGCAACGCGGATACGATTCACTTATTCACACACTCCGGCGGACCGTTTTATGGAGAAGGGCGGATGTCATGATTCCAACCGGAGATCTCCGGTCCGACGAGTCCCCATTCGTACCACGAGAGCGATGGGTTGGACTTGAAGTGCAGCGGTTGGACGGAGATGGGTTGGTGCTCTGCTCTAGGAGAATCATGGCCGCTTTCCCAGCAGACCATTTCCGAAGTGGATGTTTGGGAGAAGATAATATTGGTGTAACTGTCCTTGATGTTTTTGTGGGAGACACGGAGAGAATTATGAGTCATGAGTCGTGGCCCATTCTTGAATGTTGTTTTCCTTCCGGTCGTTCATTGAAATGCACAATTGATCATTTCGCATCCCTGCCCTTACAACCAGATTCTGGCGCTCATTTGGGGGGTCGTGCGAAGGAGCCTTACCGCTTCATTTCCCGACAGCAAGACCTTAACAAGAAGGAATCCTTGTACACCAAGAGGACTACCGACGACGAAATTCGCAAAGTCAGCTCGGAAAGGTGCTGTCCCAAACGATGCTGCCAGTATTTTCAACAATCCCAGACTCTTTCTGTTAGACAGAAATTCTATGACAAATCCTTTGAAGATAGAAAGGAGTATGCGATCTCGGTAGGTGGGCAGTTCCACTCCATTGATGGGGACCGGAAGAGAAAGTACGTCACGCTCTTGGGATCGGAGGTTTGCTCCGTTGCATGGTACACGATCCATGGAATTCGGAAGTCCACGTTTCACACGTACATCGCACATTTCAATAGAGGAATCATTAATGCAACTCACGGTAACAAGGGCATCAAGCGCCCACGGCTTGCCACTATACAGGCGATGGGCTCAATGACGTCGATTATTAATGACAACGCGGATCAAATGCCTCACCAAATGCGGAGTGTCGGGAATGGTCGGATTGACACTCTCAAGTATCTTCCTGCGGGAAACAACTGGAAGCAAATTCGAGCCAGCGTCAATGATGTACGTTATCAGTCCCCGCATATTGCAATGGATTTGTACTCTCCTTGCTCCGTCGACCGATGTCCAAGTATCTTAACCGGAGATCTCCGGCTGGGTCATCGTTGTTCTGCATTGACCTTCAATTGATTTACTCTGTACTTCGCACCGTCTGTTGGATTGTACTTCTAAATTTTTCCTCTCACTAGGTTAATTTTTCATTTTGCAGACAAACGACTCCTACGGTCTCCCTCCAGTAAGTCAGTCCACAGTTAGTAGGGTAAGGAAGGAATTCTTCGGGAATGTTGCTATTAAGCCGTCTGGAAGCACCTTCGCAAAATGCAGTACTTGCGATGAGTTCAATCAGTTCTTACTGACAACTCCTAAGGGTACGCCCGCATACGAGCTCTTCTATAGCAACAGGCAAGCTCATTTGAATCACCAACAATCATGCCGGAAGCTTTACGCGACATGGAGGGAGGAGTCGAAGGCGAAGCCGCTGACCTTTCTCTGTGTCATTCACGACAAGATGGACACTGCGAAGACGGCCCTTCCACGCATGTGGAGGACTACTAAGGCGACATCTGGTCTCGGACAGCTTCCCATGAATGTCACCGGAATGGTGGCTCACGGTCATGTCGACGGAGCGTATGCTCACTATGCTCCTGCTTTATGGCCGGGAGATTCGAATGCCACCATATCCTCTCTAGCAAAACTTTTTAGGCGGCTTGAGGGAGCACCATTACATGAGACGCGCGCGCTCTTCGAGCACCCTCCTCCAAACTCGATGTTCACGGCGCTCATGAGGGGAAAGAGCAGGTGTGTCGACGCTTTAGAGTCCATGGAGCCCAGTGCTTTTAAGGGACCGAAACCGTTGCCACCGAAATTGTTTCTACAGCTCGACAACTCAGCGAAGGACAACAAGAACCAGTACTTGATGGCATTCTTATCACTGCTAACTGCTCGAGGTGTTTTCAAGGAGATACAAGTTGGCTTCTTGGTTGTCGGACATACGCATGAAGATATTGATGCTTACTTTAGTCATCTATCGAAAGAACTGAAGAAAAGCAGCACGTATATTCTAGCGGATTTGATGAAGGCATTCATGAAGTCACAGAAACTAGCCTTCATGCCGGAAGTTATCCAAGAGGTGGCCGACTTTAAATCTTACGTCGATGGCTTTTTATGCAGTGGGGCGGCACGTCTGATGGGACTTAGTGATATGCATCTTTTCAAGTTCTACGTTGACAATGATGGTGTTCCGGTCATGAAGTTCAAGAAGTCTGCCGTTGACGCAGAGTGGTTGCCGATGAACAGAGAGCCGATAAAACTCTGGAAGGTAGATGACAGCGGACGTCCCATGCTTCCAACAGGCTCTCCGAAGCCCGTCCCTTTCAAGCCCATATGGGGTAATGAGGAGCAGAACCCGGTCGGAAACCAAGATGTTGCCAGAGACAAGGCCAGAAAAGCGACGGAGAACAAAAACTTCATTAAGACGGGGCTTCAGAAGTACGTGGACTACTAGGCGTCTGGAATGTCAAAGTGCGCAGGTTACGCAGACTCCATCCGCCCATACCTGCAGTACTGGAGGGACGTCATCGACGAGCTTGACAAGCCACTTCCACAGACGCCCTCCGAGCTCGAAGAGGGATTCTGGCCTGCCCATGATTGGAGAGGCCCTCATGAGGGAGGTGAAAATCCGCTAGGATCGCTTCCACAACCATTGGATGTCACCCCCGAAGATGAGGTTCTCGAGCCTTACTGTGGACCCGCCAATGAAGCCCCAAAGTCCACATTTAATCCTTGGCGTGATATTCGTCTTGGGTCCTGGATTTTAGTTAGACCTAGTGATCCAGACATCTATCCTGTCTGGCAGGGTAGAGCAGTTTCGGACGTCGTCAGGGATGAGGGTAATGTCAACCACGGTAAATTCCTCGTTAAGTATTGGGAGCCTGATAACAAGCAGAAGAATCTGAAGCGGAAGTACCAGGACTGTTGGGAAGCGACTTGGGTTCCGGACCAAGAGAAGCCTGTATGGTGTCATGTGAGTTATGTTTTGTTTGCGACTTGGTCTAGCAAAGTTAACCAACTCACGAGATCCATTCCACGTAAAATGAAGGAAGCAGCGCTTGTGAACTTAGAGAAAGCGAATGCCGCTGATCCTTGATCCGGTGATCAGTCCCAATACCTAGAATTCTGTTCTGTGAAATTCAGTTTCTGAAAAATCTCGTCGAGTCACTTCGACCTCACGGAGGAGCACCGGAGATCTTCGGCTGTGAAGACTATTATTTTCTGGTCCAGAGTTCGACATCCCTCCTATCAGCTCTCGCCACTTTTCGTGAAGAGAACCGGATTTGCGCTCTTCCATTCACTGTTATTAGGATACATTGAGTAGTGACACAATTATTATTGACTGGTCTATTCCACCGGAATATTTTCAGACCCGCATAGCTCATAGGACGCTTACCGGAGATCTCCGGGTATGGAAGACAAATTTCGTGGTCGGACGAATGTTCATGTATTGCCTTGTTCAAGTGGGTGAGATCTAGTCGGAGATCTCCGGATACGAGATTCACATCTACCATTCTTATCAATGGGGTCCACATTTCCCAATTTTGAGCTTCCCTAGGTGTTCTGAATATTATTGAATCATATCCGGAGATCTTCTGTGACTACGATACTGCAATTTCTCTATCAATGGAACTTGTTTCAAAATGACAGAGACCTTTTCGGCATTCTCCTGGCTGGTTCCTTCTTTGATTTATGACATGCCACTGCTAATATGAAAGTGGGCGGTCAATTACACAGTTAATATCAGTCATCCGAGTTCTTTCATTTGATTGAAGTGATGCTGATGGTTGGCGGCGGAGATTGTACTTCTCACATCTCATTATCACAGGACGTTTCACGCGTGGCCTACCATGTTGTTCGTTCATGAATTTGGCATCTGCCATTAAGTCCATCAGTCTCGGTGTTATGGCGACTTAAATCAATGTACCTACGCTCGAGAAGTGTAGTTAGTGGGTTGGTGGGGAGGATTGTATAAGAGAGGGTTCAGGGCTGCAGTAATCCATATGTTTTGTCTTTCAACCATAAGTCTTGTTAGGCCATAGCCACAGTGGAGAGAGAGGAGATGGCTTTCGGAAGTAGAAAGAGGGAGAGGGATGTCTTTGATTCGGTAGATAGGAGAGTTTCACGAAGGATGGTGAGCGAGGCTCAGGGTTCGGAGAAGGGAAGACTGCTTTTCTTACAAGTCGAGTACAGAAGGGCGATCTGTTCCGATCGGCGTGTTCTAGACGAATTGGAGGATGACGCTGAGAGCAAGTTTGTTCAAGAGGAGGACTACGGCATCGACTGTGATGCGGAGGACGAGAAGCACATCGACTCCGATGTGGAAGAGACCCTTGATAGAGCTGCTTCGGTTGAAGAAGAGGTAGAGGACGACCCCTGGTATGAAGACGAAGAGGAATCTTCTTCGGATGGCGGCTGCAGCCCATTTCAAACTGGGTGTGACACAGGGTCTGATGTCGATTCGGACATGTACGCACCGGCTCACTGGAAGGATCTTTAGAGCTCTTCAGAGAGGTTTTGCAAGGATAGAATTTGTTGTTGGATCCACGAATTTTGCTCAGACCAGTCACTGTTTTTTCCTACATTTGGTCTTGTATCAAACGCTTTTGTAAAGAGACTTCATTCCAGAGTAGCATTGTCGTTTTTGAACAGCCGAGCAATTATATTTTTAGTACTTTGCTTTCGACCGGATATCTCCGGATGTCTGAACGGCATTCCTTGCATGTCAATGCTTCAAGCTCTGAAATGCACTGTACTCATCTTCTACACGATATTATCACAGAAATGTATAGTACACCATATTACATGGTTGTTTTATAAATGTGTTAGCTTGAAAGTTGTTATCATTTTGTCGATCACGACGAACGAAATTTCACGCTTGTTTTATCACTATATTTGATTAGTCATGTATCACTGAAACCATCCGGAGATATCCGGCTGAATGAATAAAATAAATTAACTGGGTATCCCTTTCATATTCTTTGGTGCGACTATTTTACGAGACTAAAATCCTTCTTCCTTATTTCTGGACTTTGCAAAGTCCAGAAATAGTTAAATACAACATGTATGTATTATGGTGAAAGAGAAGGTTTACACCACATCATTTGATAGAAAAAACAAAATGAAAATAATATAAAGATCTCTAAGTATTATGTGGAGAAGAAGGCGTTTTTTGGGTGCCTTGCCTTACAATGCGTGATTAAGTGGGGAAATGATTGACTTGGGTTAATGTAGAAATTTTCAGTATAGACAACAAATGTAAATTAAAAATATGAGAGGAAATAATATTACTTATTATTGACACCATTGAAACTTGTTACAACCGCTAATACAAGAAAGGATTTCTAATTCCAAATGTAGGTCATTCTACCCACAACACAAAATAGAAGATCGATCGGGAATCAATTTCAAAAATGAATAAAAAGTAATTTCTCACCTCAAAATATGTTGCACGTATTAGCGGCAAAAGCACCGGTATTTGATGCCACTTAACATGAAATCACCATTCCTCCATTGTTGGTAGACATGCTCTTCAACTCTTTCTTACTTGCGGAACCTGCATAAAATTTATATGGTGCTTTGTTGAAACTGTGTGATAAAAAATCCCAATTATCTTTATATTATATATAGCACAATAATTTAATATAATATGTAAAAAGTTTAAACAATTGGAAAACAAAGTAAAAATTCCAAAGACTAGAAGTAAAAACTCGACTACTCAACTTGAGGCACAGGGTTTCCACATGCATGTAAGGTTTCCGTACAAACCTAAATGGTCACTTTGTTCCCACTTTCAAAGGTGAGCTCTCCTGGAATCGCAACATCCAAACCAAGTGTCTTCAATAGTTCATTTGTTAATTTCGGTTAGCATTGTGTGTGGTGTGTAGATTGGAGGAGGCAAGTGGAGCTTCAAGGCATATCACGTGAGCTTGGTAAGCTTCTCTAACTCTGTTTCATAGCACTAGAATCAAAACTAGGAAACTGAAAGTATAGGTCAGTACAATAGAAGGAGGTGAAGCAATAGCAATCATAGAGCACACAATAAATACACCAACTTCAATACGTTCAGAATTTCAAATTCATTAGAAGTTCAGTATTTACACACGAAAGAAGCCATTCACTACTGAGTGCAACCCGTAGCATAGTACTGAAATATTGGATTCGAAACCACTGAGAACTAAAATGGTGAGGTAGCCCATGGTGAGACACTCACTCTGTGGCTGCAACTTTACACACCAGCATAGAAAGCTAAACCCTAGCAGCCATATAGAAAAACCCGCCAACCTAACTCAACCCAAACCCTAGCTGCCGCAACCAAAACCTCAAACCCTAGCCGCCGCAACCAACAACCAAAATCCTAGTGGCTGCGTTCCCGTAGAGTCCTAAACGATTCCGTAGAGTTCGCAAGACGCCTCATGTAGAAACTGTAGACCAGAGGTGTGTGCGCACACACCCCCCACAACTGCTCTTCCATCCTTCATCACCCAAAACGTAGATGTGCACAAGCACCATTTCTCTACCCCAAAATGTCAGATTCTATCCCTAGATCCCACACCTCAAAATCCCCTTCTCAACTCTATCCCTGTACTCCAAAGTCTCCTCTTCTTCCCCGATCTGGTAGCGCTAAAGGGAGCAGCTCGTAGTAGGGCGCTGACTTTCGCAGCTCGTGAAAAATTCTGGAAAATCCATGAAGTGTCGCCGCAACCATCTCGCCAGCGAAATCGTGAAGATCATCAAACTCTACAATCAGCACAAAGCCGATGCCTGCAGAGGTATGCGCGCGATGTGGCGAAGAAGGCTGGTCTGTGCGCCTGTTGTCCACCTGCGAGTGGCACGGTGAATAGTGACTGTCGACGCAGTCCACTCGCTGAACATTGGTGAGTGTCCTTGAAGTGCACCTGCGAGTGGCGACGACGCCTGTTGACGTGGTGAACAGTGACGGGTCGCTGGAGACAATGGCCTTCTTTGCTGGAGACGGCCTTCTTCGCTGGAGACGGCCTTCTTCGCTGGACACGACCTTCTTCGCTGGACACAACCTTCTTCGCTTGACACGGCCTTCTTCGCTGGAAACGATGCCGAAATCGCCAGTCGGTGGACACGATGCCGAAGTCACCAGTCCAACGCGAGTGAATACAAGTCCAACGCGAGTGAACACAAGTCCTGCGTGCGAACACAGTCCATCGCGGACACGATGCCGAAGCCGCTAGTCGGTGGAATACTAGGATGTGGCGGACACGATGCCGGGAGTGGCAATCCAGGCTCTCTACATCCCTCACAACCCCCCTCCATTTTCCTCCCTCACACCCTCTCCCTCACACCCCCCTCCATTCCATTCCCTCTCAGCTCTCCTCGCCCTCCACTCTCACAACCCTTTCGCGCCCACACCTTCATTGTCCCCCTCCCAAAACCTTAGGCTCACACACACACCCTCTCTCGCACTCACAGCCTCCTTCACAACTGCCAAGGGTGTGCGCGCGCACACCCCTCGTAGGACCTTCAAAAGTGCCAAGATTGATATCCGTCATTGATACCCTGAATACCAAAACCCTAATCCGAAACCCTAAATTGATGCCCTTTTAGATACCTTAGTTGATAACCAGATGTTGGTACCCTGGCCAACATACACTTGAGGTGATACCATTGCCATTGATACCCTACATAACTTAGCCCATAAATGATGTAGAGAATATCTCAACCTAAACACGTTAAAAATGCTTGTTTTACTGCAATTAGCAAGGAAGAAGAAATAAACTATTTTTTGTAGTTTTAAACGTAGGATCTCAATTATGACTTATTAAGTAACATTCTCACAAAATTCCATAATGTTTGACTACACAGATTGAAAGATTATAATGTTTGAAGTAGTGGAAAGGGTCATTTTCTTCCCTGCATTTACTGGATCAGCAGACTTTGACATCGATTGGTGTCTAGTTTTTGCACTATAAAAAACCTCAATTAATTACCATAATGTTAAGCATGATGTTAGTTCCTTGTTCACCAATTTTTAGAGGTAGAGAAGGAGTGTAGCATATTCAAAAAAATTGTGCAATGAGTGGTGGTTCAGAAATTGTCAATTCACGTTATATGTTTTGGTGAACTTGATATTGTCTTAAATAAGAATCAGAATGGTCACTAAGAAGGTTTACAACACATAATGTTGTAGAAAAAATCAAAAGTAATTGATACAAAGATCTCAAAGTTTTATGTGAAAAGGTAGACGATTTTTTGGTACCTTGGCCGAAAATGTGTGACAACGTGTGAAAATGATTGACTCCAATTAAAGTGCTATTTCACTAGAAACGAGGGATTTTTTTGTATAGTATGAGGGGAAAGAATATATTTTGCTATTGTTGAAAATCTCACAATTGGTGTAGTGCTCTAGCAAAGGTTTATAGAGTTGCCCAACGTGCCCGCTCTCTCCGTTTGAACTTGAAAACCCTATAATGTTTTAATGAAATGTCGGAATTACAAAAAAAAAATGGACACACACAAAACTATTGATTGGGTCCATTCACAATAATTTTTAAAGAGATAATGTTATGTATTTACATGGGAGTTTAACCTCTAAACGACCAAGAGTCCAAACATGACAATTTGAAAGTTTGGTTATGCTCCTATAGTGACAATTTATAACATTTTTCTATTAAGAAAATATTGTAGATAGGCATTATTAATACTTCAATGGGAGAACAATTTTTTCTTGAATCCAACTTTTCATGAAAAAGTTATAGGGTTTTAAATATTATTTGGCGAGATCAAGCACGTCGGGCACCTCCAAAATATTTTGCTATAACACTCTATTGAATGTGAGAATTTTAATACTAGCAAGTAATATTGTTTCCTTTCATATTGTACTAAAACTTATTATTTTAGTGAAAAATAGCATATTAGTCTATGTCAAACAATCTCACACATTGTAACACATTGTCGGGGAAGGTCCCAAAAAACTTCTACCTTTGCTCATAAAACTTAGAGGTCTTTGTATTATTTTGCCCTTATTTATTCCACATCAATATGTGGTGTGAACCTTCCTATTTACCATTTGGATTGTCAATCTAAAACATCTTAAGTTTACCAAAAAATAAAACATTAATTGAAAATTTATGAACCTTCACTCTTTGCATAGTTGTTTTGAATATGCTACTGTCCTCTTTTACATCTAAAAATTCGTGTGTAAGGAACTAACATGATGCTGAACACGTTGGTATTGGATTTAGATATTGTGTAGTGCAATAATTTGACACCAAGTGAAGTCAAAGTCTGTTGATTTGATAAACGTAGGAAAGAATGGGGTACCACTGAAGATCCCACATTCTCGCAGTAGTTCAAGTTTTGGGAGTTCCAACATCGATGAAGATGAAGTGAACTAGTCTCCTCCAAGAGAGAGGATTCCATCTACGTCACTTTGAGTGGGAGATACTTTAGGGGAGACGTCTGCGACACCTGCAGAGAGGATGCAAGATATCGGGGAAGTGGATGTTGGTTCGGTGGCAGTGGCGGGAGAGGAACGTACGTTTGAGGGTCCTAAGCTTGAGATGGAGGAAGAAGAATTGGACTCAACGGAATTCTTTTCAATGCAGAGGAGGATTCCAAAAACTTTGATGCCTTCTCAATCAGAGCCAGTATCGGAGACATTGGAGGGGTTTGGAGGTACTTAGAGTGATATTGGACCAATTTTACCTTCTGTTCCAAAATCTAGCGTATCAGATGACATCATTGCATTTCAGGGGGCTTTCTTTTTAGGGCGAGAGATGCCATTTAATACGGAGGATGGCATTTACTACAATGATGATTGCATAAGGCATACGCGGGCGGAAGGGTGTTCCTGGCAATTACCAATATGTTGAGTGTGCGTCAATTAGTCTTGGAGATACGGAAGATCGTCCAGTGCAGGATCATGACTTGTCTGCTACGGTAGGCAGCGCTATAGGACACGTAGAGGGAGTCGTGTCGCTAGATTATGAGCTTTGAGCCGTATATAGTATAGGACTCAAAGCTATATAGTATAGTAGACCATGCACGTTGTTTAGAAGGCAGTTAGGTGAGTGTAATGTAGTTCAAGATGTGTCTATCTTTTGAGCGGGTGATGTACAAATATATCTTTGGTGGTGAATATGATATATTTGATTTTAGTATTATGTGCAGTACCGTTGAATCGCTTGATTTTGTATGCTTTTGCGTATTAAAAATAGTCGTGTACTTCATACTTTCTCAGGGAACTAAATTTATATTTGTGTATCTCTTATACAATGTATTTGTAGTGCGGTATTCTAAAATCCTACTCGAACAAGTACACAAATATAATCTCTTTTGGTAAGTGATTGTAATTTTCTAGTAGGAATTGCAAATTAGATTAGAAACCATGTATTCTATAAATAATTATAGCAAATGGAATAAATGTATTACTTATGTGAAGCTGGAGAAATATATTTTTAACAGAACAGAGACCTAAATATTTTGACAAAACTTTTATATGAGAGTTTTTTTTCTTTTGGTTTTTTGTAAGTTTCGACAAAAACTTGCAGATTTTGACCAACAATTAGTGCACTTGGCCAAGTGCATAATTGCTTAATTGTGTGTTTATGGTAGAACATTCTTCAGAGATAATTGTTGACATAGCGATATGGATACAAATTGTGAAATCTGAAATTGTGAAAAATACGTGTCAAAACTAGCAGATAGTACAACATTTTAAAGTATTTTTTTCTTGATTATGAATAATCTTGTGCAATGGTGTTAGTCACTCATCCTGCAAACCATGCATTGGTCAATGCCAATTCTAATTATTGTGGTCTTCTTTAGTTTCTTCAAGTTCACGTTCTTTTTTTTCTTATTCTCATATATCTACTAGATGCTCTCTTTTTGTATCTTCTAGATGCTCTCTTTTTGTATCTTCTAGATGCTCTCTTTTTGTTTCTTCTCGATGCTCTCTTTTTGTATCTTCTAGGTTCTCTCTTTTTGTAGAATTCAGATGTAAGACAAAATTCGTTGAGAAATGTGAGAAATCATTAACATCATAAGCATATTGAGTTGATTACAAGAAGTCCATAGAAGAAGAACTCCGGTTTCCGTAGGGGGCCGGCCTCAATAAAGTGTTTGTTTGTTCCACCACCAAGTCCAAGTCCATCGGACATGGATTAGCAGTATGTAGCTATTTCCCCCTCTCAAGAGTTGACACTATGTATCACATAACAAGTAACCAAGAACAAAGAATAGATGATGCTAGGGGGTTGATACAATGAAGTTTTTAGCAGGTTGTCATGTGCGGTCAGGCATGTCCGGGATGGGTTGGTTGTTTTTGAGTTTCCTTTTGTGTAGGAGTATGGACATAGCATGTACGATTGCAATGGTGTTAATATTTGTAAAGGTGGTCTTCATTGAGGTCATGGGAATTTTGAATGTTTCTTCAAAGGTTGTCAGAGAGGGAATAAAGGTTGTGGCTCTAGCACCCGTGGTGATGACAATGAGGGGGTCTACTATCCATCCGAGTGCTTGAATATCATTGAGGAGTGGTATTTATTTGTTTTGTTAGCAATAGCTTGAAGTGAAAATCTATCATTACAGTATTTGAATTCAATAAATTTAATAGAGACAACCGGGTCAATGTGGGACG
>OZ020520.1:12640098-12738925 GCA_963971425.1 Bryoerythrophyllum caledonicum
AGAAGAAGAAGAAGAAGAAGAAGAAGAGAAGAAGAAGAAGAAGAAGAAGAAGAAGAAGAAGAGAGAAGAAGAAGAAAAGAAGAAAGAAGAAGAAGAGAAGAAGAAGAAGAAGAAGAAGAAGAAGAAGAAGAAGAAGAAGAAGAAGAAGAAGAAGAAGAAGAAGAAGAAGGAAGAAGAAGAAGAAGAAGAGAAGAAGAAGAAGAAGAAGGAAGAAAGAAGAAGAAGAAGGAAAGAAGAAGAAGAAGAAGAAGAAGAAGAAGAAGAAGAAGAAGAAGAAGAAGAAGAAGAAGAAGAAGAAGAAGAAGAAGAAGAAGAAGAAGAAGAAGAAGAGAAGAAGAAGAAGAAGAAGAAGAAGAAGAAGAAGAAGAAGAAGAAGAAGAAGAAGAAGAAAGAAGAGAAGAAGAAGAAGAAGAAGAAGAAGAAGAAGAAGAAGAAGAAGAAGAAGGAGAAGAAGAAGAAGAAGAAGAAGAAGAAGAAGAAGAAGAAGAAGAAGAAGAAGAAGAAGAAGAAGAAGAAGAAGAAGAAGAAGAAGAAGAGAAGAAGAGAAGAAGAAGAAGAAGAAGAAGAAGAAGAAGAAGAAGAAGAAGAAGAAGAAGAAGAAGAAGAAGAAGAAGAAGAAGAAGAAGAAGAAGAAGAAGAAGAAGAGAAGAGAAGAAGAAGAAGAAGAAGAAGAAGAAGAAGAAGAAGAAGAAGAAGAGAAGAAGAAGAAGAAAGAGAAGAAGAAGAAGAAGAAGAAGAAGAAGAGAAGAAGAAGAAGAAGAAGAAGAAGAAGAAGAAGAAGAAGAAGAAGAAGAAGAAAGAAGAAGAGAAGAAGAAGAAGAAGAAGAAGAAGAAGAAGAAGAAGAAGAAGAAGAAGAAGAAGAAGAAGAAGAAGAAGAAGAAGAAGAAGAAGAAGAAGAAGAAGAAGAAGAAGAAGAAGAAGAAGAAGAAGAAGAAGAGAGAAGAAGAAGAAGAAGAAGAAGAAAGAAGAACTCTGGTCTCCAAAGGAGGCCGGTGTGAATAGAGTGTCTGTTCGTTCCACTTACTAAAACGATGCCCAAGGTAGCCATCTAACAAATAATAGGCCAGATTTAAATCTTGCATTACAATGTCATTTTTGGAAATCGCATGTGCATGGTAATAACCATGGGGGAACCGTTATTTCTTGTAGGTTGTCATAAAAGGTTCCGGCATTCATGAAAATGAAGGAGCGGGATTTGTTGAATGACATAATAAATTTACGGATTGCCCACACCGCTTTGTTGTGGGGTTTGACAATTAGGGCGTGTATGTGAGGGTTGTGGTATTTGAGTAAACGTGTATCCATGTGTTCGAGTACGTAGGGTAGAAGTCCACTAAACTTACTCACTTTTGGGCAAATTTTTTTTATAAGAGAGTATACTTTTCAAAGAGCCCTTTGTAAGAGCTTGCGAACGTTGAGAACCGTCCATCCAAGTGTTGGTCGCTAATCCTGGCCGTAGAATCTGCCGGTTGGACCTGACATAATACAAACAACGGCGCATTTATTTAAACATGTGGGATGAAGCCACGTGGCTGTGAATTTCTAAAACTGGTAGGTGCGTTTTTAGAGGGGTACGTGGGGCGACGAGTTTCAGCCCCTTCCACATTCATTTTCCACACGACACCAATTGCAACCTCCTTGGCGGTGTCAAGCTGCAATGGATTGAGCTCTGGCACTCTCAGAAGTGCTTGACATTTGCAGAGGCAAAGTTGGTGCAGAGCGCGATTGACGCGCGCAATTCGGAGGTGCACATTCAACAGCTGGAGTTGCACCTCAAAAGCGCCAACAGTGTCGCAAGGGACTGATGTTCAGAAGGCGGACGAGATGTTCGTGGCGGGCAAGGTGCTGCTCTTGATAGGATTTTGCATCTGGCAAAAAGCGGTGCTCTGCCGGTGTTTATGCGCAAAAGGTTATCTCGGGAGGAGGGCCGGAGAGACTCACCGCACCTTATATGAAGACCACAGATCGCTACAAAGGTGAATTTTCAGTCTCACTTACTTGGGTGCATACTATGTGGTGGAATTGAAGGAGGAGCTCTTGGATCGCAGTTGGCGCTCAAGGAGACAATTGCCTAAGGACAAAGCCACATGCTACAACGTCCCCAAAGCTTCATGTTTTGGATAAGTTTGCTCTCTTGTAATTTTTCAAAGATCAAGTGGTTCATTTTACTTCTTTGGCAATATGAGAGTAGAGAGCGCAACACCTACATAGCTAGGGCACGAGTGGGGAGTTCTTGCAAGTAGTGTTTGTGATAGTAATATAACATTTTGGCAGCTTGCTAATCTATCTAGAAAGAGGAGCTAGGCGAGTTCGTTTACTTGTGTTTCTTTTTTATATTGTTTGTTTCAGTTGGACCTACATTGGAAGATCGTCCATGACTTCAATTCCTTGTTCAGGGTACAAGGTTACTACTTGAATGATGTACACCTGAACTATAGGTGATTAGAAAAGGAGTTGTGAGCGTACAGTTCTTGATTTGAGCACACAGTTCTTGACGTGAGCATACAATGGAGAATTGGCCGACTATTTCAGGGCTGATTACAAAAAGCAGAGAAAGATAATGTGCGCTATCATGTAGCGTTAGATGATATGTTTGATATGGCAACGCTCATTGCATGGTCTCACTATCGTGGTGGTTAATATATTTGCGGGTTTACGTTGTTCAATAATATGTGATTTTAGGGTCTTAACATCTACTTTTAGGGTGTGTTCGTATCATATAATCATGAATGCGTTATAAAGATAAGCAATGCTAGACCTTGTAGACTCTAACATGAATATATGCTATGAGTTGGATAGAGACCTAGGTTTAGAGTCGATAGTGTTTCTTTGGTAGATACGTAAGGTTAGAGTAAAGACCATGTTCCCAGTGGAGATGTTTGTTATAGGTAGACACTATGCCTTGGCCCGGATAACTATACCGGAACCGTTTAGGGGGTATACCCAGGTTAGTTTATATATGATGTAGTTAGCAAGCTAGGGTCCCATGTATATCTAGCTAGGGGTGTATACCCAATAGATTGTGGTGTTCGTCCGGGTATTGATGTATAGTTGGGTTGGGGTGTGTACTCGGGTAGGGTCTGATACATGGATTTCGGGCATATTTCGGTGGGGGTGTATATTTGGATGGTGGGCCATATCTAGGATTGGTGTAATATATGGGTTGGTGTGCATATCTAGGTGGATGTTTATACATAGGTTGATGTGTATATCTGGGTGGGATACTATAACATGGTATCAATGTATATCTCGGTTTGGGGCCATACCTAGGATTCGTGTGTATACCTCGGTTGATATGCATACCTATGTTGGTTTTCATGTATGGGCTGAGGTGTTTACCTAGGTGGAGATCCGTATCCGGGAAATGGTGTATATTTGGGTTTGGGTGTCTAGTCCAGTACTTATGTATACCCGGCTAGGGTTGTATTTCCGGGGTTGGGTGCAGACTTGGGTGAATGTATATGTAGGTGGTGGTTCTTCCTTACTGTGGATTTATATTTGCATAGGGTTTACACCTAGATCGATGTATATCAATGGGATTATATTCCTAGGTGGCGTATATACTCGCATACACGTTGACCACTTTGTGGGGGAGTATACCCGTCAAAGATGTATATTTGGAGATGCTTGTGTATGCGATTTTGGGTGTATACCCGGTCAGTAGTCCTTTGATATGCTATGTACTGAAAGAATTTCCACAATTGATTCATTGAAATTAAGTTTTGTAATAAAATATGTAGTCCACATATGTTAAGTTCATATGCTTGCATTCTAGGAAAACTATGCTACCTTTTGTGGAATTTACTATTAAACACAATGGTATACCGTAGTATACCTTATGAGACATTGTATATTTCTCACAGCAATACATTATAGAGAAGGGGTCGTGTAGCAGTCTGAAACTCCCACTTGATTGCCTCTACCAAAAAAATTAGCTAAAATTGTGATTTTTAGTTTAGATAACCGGCAAAGTAGTTAGTAATACGTAAAAGTAGGTTGTATAATAATTAGTGAAAGTAGGTGAATACTTAACTAGTTAATTAGTGTTGTAGTGGTGATATAACCGGGCCTTAAAACCACCAAGGTTATGCCCGGTAAAACCAAAAAAGAATGTCGGGGAAGGATCTTCGAGACAAAAGTCCAAATCACCATTTAAAAGTGATTTAGCTTATCAAAGTCTTCATCAAGTAGATAGACAAGTTATTTGTTTTTCTTTCTAATTTAATTGTTTAGGTTTCCTATCTAGTTGATTTGTTGTTGAAAACTTAAATTCTTATTCGAAAGAATAGGAATTTAATTTTAAATGAAAGAAAAATATTAAAATGAGATTTTTATTATTTTAAACTATCGGTTGATAGCCGGCCGATAATCAGGTATCAACCGGGTACCGGGCATGAGCGCAAGACGTCGACACCACACGACCATCGCGAAGAGGGTTTTGAAGAAGTTGCATTGACATAGTGAAGAAGAAGAAGAAGAAGAAGAAGAAGCCTAGGGTTTGGAGTGAAGAGTTGCAAGGAGGTCGCGGGTGAAGAGACCGCCGCGAGGAGAGGAGTTGTGCAAGTGAGGGAAGGTTGTGGAGCCACAAGGGTTTGAGAAGTTTCAAACTAGGATTTCAAACTAGGGTTTGGAGTGAAGAGTTGCAAGGAGGTTGCGGGTACAACAAGGAAGTGGCGATTACACAGTGTGGAGGTGGTGTGAGGAGGTTCATAACCGCGGGGAGAAGAATCATAGACTAGACTACAATTGAAGGAGGTTGCGGGTGCAACAAGGAAGTGGCAAGAATTGTGAAACAAGGTGCTTCTTGCGAATTGTTGGGTTTTTCTTGTTTGTCGAATTTCTTGTTTGTAAATCCTCTTCTTTCACTTGTTGCTCTCATTTTCTTTCCCCATGGTAATTCCCGATTATCTTTTCTTCCCGGTCTAGAAAAAGTCTCCCGGTAGACTCTATTTGGACCTTGTGTGTCCTAGAATCATAAATTCGTGTTACTAGTGCGTATGTTCTTTGCCCGTTTTCTCCCTTTCCATTGTCCCGGCCTTGTGGCAAGTCATCTTTTGTTCTCCATATTCCTTCCTTCTCCCTAGTCTTGCCTAATTTTTTTGTCATTTTTCCGGTCTCTCCAATCTCCTGGAAATCTATCTACAAAAGAAAACCCTTGTTCTTCTAGCATAGAGTTATCTCCTCGCTTGAATAGTAAATTGTTATTTTGTTTTGTTGAGTTGTGTTCTAGATATAGATCATTCCTATGATCCTTCTGGCCATACGCACATTCGTACCACAAATGCTCGATAAATAAAATATTGTACAGCTTTTTCTTCTCTTCTACTTTCTTTTGCTCTTTCATATTCCAACCAATCAATGATTCGTCGTCACAAGTTTGGACTTTTCTGAAATCTTCAACCTGCTCATAAGGAATGTACAAATGCACGATTGCACTTGCATTGCTCCATTCTTGTCTACTGGCATGCTCACATGGGATAAAATAGGTCCAGACGGAAGATTCTGGACGTTAATAGTCTTCGATGATTTTGGCATGTTGACTCTATAAGAAAAAATTAGAATACAAGAAAGACAAATTGAGTAATGGAAAGTAAAGTGGCAGATAGGTCAATTTGAGTTTATAAATATTCATCATTTTTAATGTGGTAGAAATGAAAAGAATTTTATTTTGAATTATGAAAATTTTATGTAATTATAAAGATAGGGAAGACAAAATATACATAGCAATATCTATCAGGGAGATGACAACTAAAAAGCATTCCCTTAGTTACTTTGTTTTTCAAGCAAAATACCCATTACTCTACAATAAAATGAAACAAAACGTCTATGGTTTTTTATCACAATATCTATAACGAAGGAAATAGGTCTCAAGAAATGTACTTGAGTGTGCATTTAAAAGGCAATACCCATTACGCACGGTAAAGTTCTCTAGAAAGTCCTTGGAAGCCTTTACATACCAATCGCAATACTGCCATGCACAAAATCAAATTTAAGAAATAAGCCACTCCCTACATCTATGATGTATCTAACATAAAGTTGTGTTATAAAAACCCTAAGTCACACTAAATGGAATGATTGAAATTTATCTCATTTCCTAAACTATAATAAATCACTTATTGAAGAAATTAATGTATCACTTAAGAAATTTGAAAATATAAAACTCAAACCGTAGTTCTTGATAAGAACATACGTAAGCACAAAAGATGAGCTTGAAGAATCAATCTCTACAGAATGGGAACCATCAAAGAAAATAAAATATTCAATATTAGTGTCAAAGGGGCACAAAGGATAACACTTGAGAACACTTGGGGAGGTACAAAAACAAACCGTACACATGTTTTTACACACACGAGCTTTACAAGAGGCAATACTTGTCACAGGTATGTTGTAGAGAAATGTGTCGTGAAGGGTCGGGGTTGGGCGAGGCACACAGGTAGAGTTGGGTGGGATGCATAGGCGGGGTTGGGCGGGGATACTAGGCGGGCAAGGCATATGCCAGGAGAGGGGGAAGGTTTGTGTGTCAGCCGGCTGGAATTTGACAACATGGCCGGTTGGGAGGGATGATGCCCCTACAATTGCAACTGGCCCCGTCATACCACAAGGGGGAACGAGGGGGTCAGTTCGCCCTGGGCCCCTTTTAGCCTCACGATGTAACCACCCAACGAAAGAAACCTCCAAAAAGTCGCTGAAATTTGACTAAGGGGCGGTTTTCACTACAGACCAAGAACTCGTCCCATGCACCTCTAAAATTTGTGATTGGCTCCATCAACTCGATTGGCCAATCACAAATTTTAGAGGTGCGTAATCTTGGTCAGTAGTGTAAACCACCCCTAAAGTCTCCACTAAAAGCTAACTTCCACACTGATCGCCTTTTAGGGTTTGGCGCTCACTCATCCGGTACCCGCGCTCTTCGGTTGATACCTTCGTAATACTAGTGAGATACTGATGAAGTACCTGACTCGATACCCGGGAGCACAATGCAGCCACCCGCGGAGTCTCGATTGATACTCGTTACATACCATGATGACATCCTCTTGATACTCAGGCAGGTATGTGAGGGCGAAGGTGTAAACCTGTGCAGGGCACGCTCCTGAAAGAGCATTTGTTGGTGTTTTTGGTGCATTGACAGAGAGGAGACGCAGCGTTGTTGTCGTTGAGGTTTGGAGACGGTGGGACGATGGCGGGCCGCTTGGTGACGAGCGCGGCGCGGCACGCCAGGCGCTCGCTTAGCGCTGTGCGCCACAGCCACGCGCTGGCGCTGCCGGACGAGCGCTTCCAGCGGTACAACTCGCCGGCGCCCAAGGATGTGGACCACACGATGGTGCTCGGGACCCCGGAGACGAAGGTGACGACGCTGCCGAACGGGCTGCGCGTGGCTTCCGAGACCAACATGAACGCAGAGACGGCGACCGTGGGCGTGTGGATCGACGCCGGCAGCCGGTTCGAGAGCGCCGAGACCAACGGCACCGCGCACTTCTTGGAGCACATGTTCTTTAAGGGCACGGATAAACGCAATATCCGCCAGCTCGAGGAGGAGATCGAGAACATGGGTGGCCACTTGAATGCGTACACCAGCCGTGAACAGACCACTTACTATGCCAAGGTGATGAAGAAGAATGTCAACAACGCCGTGGAGATTCTGTCCGACATTCTGCAGAACTCTACGTTCGATGAGCACCGGATCAACCGCGAGCGCGATGTCATCTTGCGGGAGATGGAAGAGGTACGCCAGGAATTTCCACTTTTGCGGGGTTTCCGGTTTTAGGGTTTGATTATTATGGACGGGGCAAGGGTTTTATTCTCTGGAAGTTTATTTGAATTGGTGTAGTTAAGGGTTTGCGAGGAGGCAGGAAATTTTGCTACACCATTTTCACTGGCTTTCGGATGGAAATTAGAAAGGAATGGGAAGGGCTAGCATTTTATATCATTTCGGTGAATTATGATGTAGTGGATAATGGGATCGGAAGACGGTTAAGTTTGTAAATTTGTGGATGTCTTACTTCCGACGCATTGGAGTTGCTTGTGTAAGCACGTTGTGGATGTTGGCCAGTGTTGTAGCAGACGCAGATGAGGTGTGCAAGTTAATGTGGGAGTTGGTAATTGAGGGAGTGTCTCATGAATTAGGGTTGTTGATGGCAGGTTGAAAGCCAGGTTCAGGAAGTGTTGTTCGACCACTTGCATGCAACTGCATTCCAGTACTCTCCTTTGGGTCGTACAATCTTGGGTTCAGAGAAGAACATCCGTAGCATCAGCAAGGCCAACCTGAAAGATTACATCGCCAAGCACTACACGGGACCAAGAATGGTAGGGTTTTTCACTGTCTCTGGTTCTATGCAATGCTTAGCAAGACTTTGGCCTTAAGGAAATTTTTACTACACTGTTTAGCCAGTTGTTAATCTTGGCATTCACTCAGAATGTTCCCACGATGCCTTCACATCCTTATTTTGTAGTATAATTGACTTAATATCTTTAGTAGGTTAAGATCGGTTTGCTTGTAATTTGATACATATTGTTTAAGTACTACATTTTCTTATCAGCATCTGCGGTGCTCCAGGTTTTTGCTGCTGCTGGAGCTGTCAACCATGACCAGCTGGTGAAGGAAGTGGAGAAGTCTTTCAAGAATCTTTCGACAGACCCCACATCAGCAGCTGAACTAGTGGAGAAAGAACCTGCTATCTTTACCGGTTCAGAGGTGGGTGCCAGATGTTTTTTGATCTATTGGTATCAACTGTGTTTCTAGAAGTTTTTCTATTTGTCGTCAATTATAGTTGGGTAATGGGAAGCATATCTTACTTGAAATATGATCAGTATGTTCCTATGATCAGTATTTCTCATCTGGCTCGTTGTTTGTGTTGAATAGAAGATTAACCTGTATCTTGACTCCATGACAGGTTCGTATTCGAGACGATGACATGCCAATGTGTCACTTCGCTGTCGCAGTGAAAGGTGCAGCGTGGACAGATCCGGACTCGATCGCTCTTATGGTCATGCAGACAATGTTGGGAGGCTGGGACAAGAATGCGAGCGCTGGCAAGCACATGGGGTATTCTACAAATTTATTCTGTCAGATTTAGTTAGTTATTAGCGCTACAATTGTAATCAATGAGTACTCATAACTTCTGAGTGGAAATTGCATGGAGTCTTGTTTGAGACCGAAAATGTATTGACTTGCTCTTGCAGGTCCGAGATGGCTCAAAAGGTTGGAGCCAACGGATTGGCTGAAAACGTCCAGTCCTTCAACACTAACTACAATGATGCTGGGCTTTTTGGCGTGTACGCAACTGCCAAGGTACTTCAAATATCATCTGAGGGCTATTTTTGGTTGTGATATTTGAAGTCATTCTTGTTACTTCCTGAAGCAAATCATTTTTCTTATTTTCAATATGTTCTGGCTTGCAGCCCGATACCCTAGATGATTTGTGCTATGTCATTATGCACGAGTTCGGGAGATTGATCTACCGTGTAGACTCAGATGACGTGGCTCGCGCACGCAACCAGGTTTGGAAGCTCTCACTTCGTTAGATTACGGTTAATGTTTTTCTTTTGGGAGTTGAGGGCTTCTACATGGGTTTATTATGAAACCATGATATGTTCAAAATGATTTTCAATCTGTGATTCCCATGTTTATATGTTGCCAGTTGAAATCAAGCCTGCTGTTGCATCTTGATGGAACTAGCCCAATTGCTGAAGACATTGGTCGCCAGGTACGATACTGGAGTTATTTGCTTCATTTTCATCATGTTCAGGACTTGGAGCTCCAATTACGCCGATTTTAATAATGAGTGAGAGTGTTGTTGTTGGACAGATAGTTGTAGCTGTATTTTAGATTTTGCACCAAGGATTCTAAAAGCACTTATGCATCTTCTGCCTTACACCGTGCATCAGGATTGACTAGATCTCAAAACCTAAATTATAGGGTAGAAGATTGTGAATAGTTAGGACGGATATCCAGATCATTCTAGTTAGTAGTGCTGTTCATGTTCAAGTGCGATAACTAATCTTTCTGTTTCCTTAGATGCTGACTTACGGAAGACGTCTACCTCTTGCCGAGCTTTTCGCTCGTATTGATGCCGTGGATGCGGACACCGTGAAGCGAGTTGCCAGTCGCTTCATCTACGACAAGGTCTGTAACCTTGTAACGGATTATTTGAGGATTTTGTGGAACTAAAAGTTGAGGCAGTTGTTAATTATCCACCTTGCGATTCCCTATGCTTCACTTTCGGCTCTTATCATGATGATGCCAAGATCTGATGACTTGATTTGGTTTGCAATTCAGGAGCTTGCTCTTGCTGCAATCGGCCCCACACAAGATTTGCGCGACTACACCTGGTTCCGGCGCAGGACTTACTGGCTGCGTTACTGATTTTGTCGAGGAGTTTCTCTTCAAAATCATTGTCATCCTGCGTTGCAGCACAAGGGGTGTTATTATGCGGAGAATGATCTTAGGCAACGCCTGGCATCGGGTGTCCTGAGCTGCACAACTTTCAATAAAATGTTTTATAAGTCCAAAAGAAAGATAATGAGTTGAAAATAGCAAATTCATACAATCTCTTGACCGCAAGAAAGTCTTGGTTTCTTTTTTAAACGACTGTGAAAAGTAGATCTTTTATTTCCAATGATATTTTCTTCTGTTTTTTACAAAGCTGAATAGTAATTTGATAGAAAGAGATGTACCGAGCTTTAACCCCTAAGGTACCAAGGCAGTTTTACACCAAAAACACTTCAAAATTAATGGATTCTAGTGCAATGAACAAAGAAGGTAACAAAAACTTTGATTTTTAGTTCTGACCGTAGGATCTCAATAAAGGCTTATTAAGTAGTACATGTGCAAAATTTCATAAACTTTGACCGCACGGATTGATAGATTACAGTGCTTGAAGTCAAGCAAATGGTTCATTTTCTTCCCTGTGTTTAGTGGATCAGCAGACTTTGACTTCAGTTGGTGTCAAAAAATTTCACTACACAAGGTCTAAATCTATTACCATCTTGTTAAACATGATGTTAGCTCCCTACACACCAATTTTTAGAGGTAGAGACAGGGTGTAGTATATTCAAAACAAGTGTGCAAGGAGTGGAGGCTCGAAATTTGTTAATTCACACTTTAATTTTTTTTGAACTTAATATGTTTTTGATTGATAATCCGAATGGTTAATAAGAAGGTTTACATTACATATTGTTGTGGAAAAAATAAAAAGTGAAAAATATGAAGATCTCTAGGTTTTATGTGGAAAAGAAGAAGTTTTTTTGGTACCTTGCCCAACAATGAGTGACAATGTGTGACTTGGGTTGGTATGTTATTTTTCACTAAAGACAAGAACTTTTTTTTGACAACATCAAGGGAAATAATATTACTTGCGAGTACTGAAAATCTCACTTTCAATAGAGTGTCCTATCAAAAGTTTTTGGAGGTGCCCGAGGTGCCCGCCCTCCCCATTTAAAATTCAAAATCCTATAACTTTTTCATCAAATGTCCAAATTAGGAAAAAATTGTCTTCCCACTAAGGTCTTGGTAATGCCCTTCTATTGTAAGAATTTCAAAGATGAATGTTTAAAATTGACAGCATAGGAACCTGACCAAATTTTCAAAAAGCCCATTTTTGACACTTGGTCCTTTAGGGGTTAATTAACTTCAAGAATTCAACCTTACAATTGCAATGAAATCAAAGTTGAATTCCATATTAAAGATTGTGCTTGCTATGTGGACTAACTTGTATTTTAGGTTTTATTGGATTTATTATATTCACTAATTGATTTTGATGTCTAAGGTTCAAATTCAATCCTTTAACCCCTAAGAGTCCAAGTGTACGTGGGGCATACTTTTTGGATTTTGGGCAGGTTTCTAAAATTCAAAAAGAAATCTTATTTTTTTATACTAGATTGTCTTTGATACCATATGCTACGGTCAGTTTTGGTAGGCAAGTGCCAAAGCATTTTTTTTGTCACATTGATTCGACACAATGGATATCACATTGGTATTGCACGAGTATCACCTAGATCTTGCATGGATGTCACCTTGATATTACATAGGTATCACCTAGCCAAATCTCTTGAAATTTCTAAAATTTTGGACAAGTCCCCATTTTGAATTAATTATGTACAAAACTGACCATAGTGTAGGGTAAGAGCTCTATGGAGATGTTTTTATTGTTATTTTTGGATTTGTGGATTGAAAGTTAGTACCACTCAAAGTTAGAAATGGGGACTCCGGGCAACTCCAAAATTTTGCTAGAAGTCTCTATTGACATTGAGATTTTCTATACATGTAGAGAATATTACTTTCTTTGAAGACGTAAAAAATAAATCTTGTCTTGATTGTAAAAAAACATTTTAACTCAAGTCAAACATTTTTATACATGTCCGGCAAGCGGGGAGAAAAACTTCATCTTTTCTACATAAAACCTAGAGATCTTTATATTTTTCACATTATATTTTTCCTAAGACAATATTTGGTGTAAACCTTCTTATGGACCATTTAGATTATCGTTCTAAAACATATTAAACTCTCCCAAAAAAAAAACCGCAAATTGACAATTTTTGAACCTCCACTCCTTGCACACTTGTTTTGAATATGCTACACCCCTTCTCTACCTCTAAAAATTGTTGTATATAGAACTAACATCATGCTCAACACAATGGTGAAAGACTTAGACCTTGTGTAGTGCAAAAATTTAATACCAAGTGATGTCAAAGTCTGCTAAACCATTTTCTTGACTTCAAACATTATAATCTTTCAATCCTTGCTGTCAAATAGTATAAAATTTTGTGAGTATGTTACTTAATAAGTCTTTATAGAGATCCTACGGTCAAAAAGATAATTATAAGGTTTTGTTTCCTTCCTTACTCATTGCACTAGAATGAACAATTTTGAAGTGTTTTTAGTGTGAAATTTGAGTTTTCCTAAAAGTCACCAAAATACATTGGATAGGTACCCCGAATCTTAGGGTCTTATGTTAGTAACCGGGACCACATACACATGGTATCTTGCCTTGGAAAAGGTTTGGGGGAACTATTAGTCAACCTTGTGAGAACTTAGGGTACTATGGGGGAGCTTTAGCTTGCATGGAGTAGGGCCCAAGAACATTGATTGCAAAGCATTTCATTGGTGCAGAAAAATCCAATATGAAATTCCCTCATGCTCTTTTTTTTCCGTTTATACATCTCATTCTCTTTGGCACCATATTCCTCCTGACTTGCCCATTCGAGAAGCACTTTCAGGAAAACTCTATTGTCACGGGCTTTTAGGGGTTAAAGCAAATTTTGGCCTGTATAGAATGTATTTTTGAGATATAAAAAAGGTGTGTGTATATATATATATATATATTACTTATATATTTATTTATTTTAAAAAAATTGTGGTGATATTGATAAATACCACTTGTGATGAATATCATCTCTATAATAAGATTTTGTATTAAATTCCCAAAGTCATGTTTTTGGTACATTAATATGTTTCACTACACCAAAGATTGTATATAGCGGGGAATAGAGAAGTTCAAGTTTCTACACTAATTGGAAATTTTCATCCGATCACCGACTGGCACACACTTGCTTGAAAACAAGTAGCCAATCAAATTTTAACATGCATGTGCTTGATGCAAGTTAATGTGGGTGATCCACATCGATTATGAATCCACATTATATTTAGTGTTTGGTGTAGTGGACCCGCCCATTGTTACCAAAGGAGCATGAATAGTCCTCAATTTAGTCCCAGTTAAGTTTTTGTCTTCCTCTTTGGAAACTCCGTCCAATATCTCTAAGTTAAGTCCCTATTTAAGTCCATGTGGTTAGTCCATGTGGCTATACAGGGCTTGCTGCTACCGCTTTAATTTACATAAATACACAGATCGAGAGATATAAAATCCAATATATGATTATTGTATTTGAGTTTCCAAAGTATTAAAATTTTGATTTTCCTTTCTTAAATAGGTAATATAACAATTGAGTTAAAAGTTGAAATTAACCATATAGTTGCATCTCTCAAATTTGACTATGTAAGAGTAGGTTGATACTTGAAAACTCCAAGTAATTATATCTTGGAGATTGAAAACCTGTCATGTAAATTGGTTCCAATAAGATTTTAATCAATCACGCCGAATAGAATTGACAATGCACAATAGTAGTTAGGTTAATTTTCATGGGAATACTTGCAGATATGTCTTGTGGATGTGACAAATGCGATATGTGAGTTGGTAATAATGAGAATCAAGGCATTTATGTCTTCTTGATTCGACAATGTGTCATCTTAACCTCTAAATGACTAGACCTTGTGCTTCACCAAAACCATCCCAAAACTGCCACTTTGAAATGATATATTATTAGACTTATTCAAACATTTGTTTACTAATTCCAACCATGGGATCTTCAAGCTAACTTCTAAAAGAAGACACCGTGAAATTTTTGTAAACTTTGACTATAGGGATTGAAAGATACATGCATTTGAAGAATGAAAATTTGTTTTTTCTACTGTGCGCGGACAGGTTCAACATACTTTGACTCAAGATCATCACAAATTTTTGCACTACACATTGCTTAAACTCAATGGATCTATGTTCTACGTTGTGTTGGATCATTGCACGCCAAAAATGGATGGTGTTTACGATAAGAAAAATGGACCTACAAGAACAAGGGGTATAGAAAATTGCCTTTTACTTAGGAAAGAATTTTTAATTATTAAATGAAGAAATGATTGTTGGATCTAAAATCCAAACAATGATTAGAATTATTTTGACTTATTCTAAAAATTAAAAAATTAAATTAAAAAATCCATAATTTCTATGCATTTTCAAGTGAAAACAATGAAGGTTGCCAAGAGCTTTCCTTCACTACTACCCGCCTCAAAAAAGTGCAATTGTCAACTCTACAATAGCACTATTTATCTCTATAGTACCTTGCCCAGCTCCCAAAATAGTTGAGCATTTATGTATGAAGCACCATAATTTTTTTCTTATAAGTCCTGAAAAAAAAATCCTCGCAAAGATAACCCGTATTCCTATTTTCATTAAAAAATTTACGAAGTTATCTTTAAAGAATGGATTTCTAGGAACTTGCCCAAAATCGATTTGTCTCCCGAAGGAACAAATTGTCCTTTAGAGGTTAAAGGAAGTTAATACTTCAAAAGATTCACATAATTATGCCTTGTCGATTTGACAATGTAATATAGTAACTTGGTAATGCCTTTGACCACAAATGGATTGGAAATGACAATGCGCACCTCCACAATGTAGAAGAAACACAACAAACAATACACTAGGCAAGACTTGTGGCCAAAAATGACCCAAAATACACCTCTACCTTTATCATGATTACACCTGATAATAATTAGTACCAAAAATTTATCCCACACTCTGGCCCATACCTAGATTCTCACATCATTGCATTATTCGAGGTAGACTTGGTACCATATGAAAAACCAACTATCCCACCCGAACTAAAAAACAAACCTTGGCTCGAACCATCCATGATACAAATACCATGCATACACCACCAAAATAATAATATTGATACCATGAAACAACTTGATACACATACCTCCATAACAAATAGCCTCATCATATGCCAATTATACACAAAATTAGCCCACCTACACCTCCCCAATCTTGGTGAATTGCAACAAAAAATGGTCTCAACTTAAATATGCAAACACAACACACACTCGCCTCACTCCACGACCCCCTCTCCCCACATATTGTGACTACACAGATGGATCCTTCAAAGAACCAACAGAAGCAAGCCCCGGACATCGGCATAGAGAAAAAGTAGGATATGGTATATACAACTCTACCAAATTAATAAAAATATCCAAAAGACTACATGGACTTCAAAATATCCTCAGAGAAGAAATGATGGCCTTCCACAAAACCCTCTAAATTATCACTACAAAATACGCTAATAAACCCGCACACATCTTTACAGATTGTATAAACATATTGTATCAATTAAACATACAAATAACACACCCTACCCTCGACAATAGCCACCTCAACCAAGCCATACTAACAAATATGGTTCAAATGCTACAAAATTGCACATAAACTACAACCCTTCATAAAATTTGAGCACATTGATAATGAACTCTCCACAAACTTTTGGAAAAACTCCACAATCACATACTCACAAAAAACACGCCTTATCAAATCTTGCACTAGACAATATATGGGAAACACCCGCAAACAACTCTTCTTTGGAATAGAGCGATTTCCATCGACAACATGCCCGGTATGCACATCTACGGGCCCAGACACATGGCAATACGTACTCAAATGCAAAACCATCACCTACACTAGCTAATTGCCAAAAGGCACAATAAAGCGGTATGGGAAGTCCAAAAACTAATAATATCGTCAAATTTATACTTATGAACGCCTGAATCTTTATCAACAAACCACAAGAAAATACAATCCTGCCATGCCTACTTCCATGCATATGTGGAACCCAAAGATGTCACTATAATGTCAAATTCAAACCAACATATTATGCGTCAAAGGACTAGCATATAATGATCACCAATTGGACCACAAACCTACTATCCAATTTATCAAATTCAAATACTGTAATGACAATTTTTTCCCATTAGCAATCAAAAACAAAATTAATAAATATCAGCCACTTATTTATGACATCGCAGTTTTGAAATGAAAAGTTGACCCCCTTCTTTTCATCACCGCTAGAGCTAAAGCCACTACCTTTATCCCTCTGTGATAAGTCTCGAAAAAACATTCAATATCCTTATTAACCCAATTAAAAAGACATTCATAGAGATCAACACCATCACTATCCAACATGCAATGTCCATACTTTTACACAAACAAAAACTCAAAAAGAGCCAACCTCTTCCAAAATTATATGGTCTCCCCAAAAACACCTAAAAAATGCACATTTATCTTTACAAGTCATCTCCTAGAATTAAGCCTTCTCGCTTTGATTGGTCCTTGGTACTTGGTTCCTAGTTATTGGTTATTGGTTTTTTGGCCACATAGTGTCTATCCTCGAGAGGGGTAGTAGTTCCATACTACTAAACCTATGTCTAGTGGACATGGATTTAGTGGTGGAACAAACCGACACTTTATTTACTTCGGCCCCCTTTGAGGATAAGAGTTCTTCTTCTTCTAAGTAAGTTGGTTTTGATAAGTATTGAATTACTCACTAATAAGGCAATTATGTCTTAAGTCACTCAAGAGTTACTTATAGGATTCTTGCAAGCATTTCATTTAAAAACTCTTGATTCTTGTCCTAGGCTTCTTAAGTCTTATACATTTTGCCTTGAGCCATTTTGTCATGTGTCTCTTTCCTTTGTGGATGAATTAGATGGCAATTGGCTCTCCTCTATCCTCACATGTGTTTCTTTGAAGTCCTTGTGTGCTTCTTTTTATATTCGAAGTTGATTTTTCAAGAATACATGACCATATGTCTTTTCAAATTGATGATGTGACAAGTGAATTTATTCTCATAAGAATCAAAATAGTTATATTTTTAATTTGACAACTTTTCATTGGCAAGGCTTTCATAAATCAAAGTATACGGTTACGTAAGAAATTCTAACTTATACCAATTTCATTCATAATATAAGTCATTAAACCCCAATATGAATTAAAGCACCATCATAAAATTCAATAACTTCATTTTAAAATAATATACATTTTTGTTATTGTATTCAAACTTGGAGTCTAAGTTTATTGATAGAGTGGCAAAATTTTGATATTTTAAAATCACACTCCTTTGAAATAAAATTTTAGAATGCTTCTAAAAAATCACAGGAGGTACATTTCGGCTCTATTTTCATTTGTGTCTATTTTAGATGTGCTTGTGTTCTACTATATAAAGAAGACCAAATCCGCAATTGGATGTTAAAATATCTCACTAGTAATACCAAGATGGTTTTTAACAACCTACAAAAAAGTTACAAGTTTTTAAAATATTTACAATTTAGGTGATTACCAAGTCAATAAATTGCATTATTTATTTATTTTGAAGTCTTGAATTAAAAAAATAGAATTTGAGATTTTTAAGGAATTGTTATAAAATACCCATATCAATCATTTGTAATGAATGATATGTATTAAAATTATAATTGTTTTAAGTTTTTGGAAGGATTGTTGTTGAAGCATGTAGAATTGACTACTTTTATACTATGATGAATTAGGTACATTTTCAAAACTACCAACATAATGACAATCCCTTGCAATATGGTAGCTAGAAGCTTGTTTGTCTAGTATTATTTCATTTCTCAAAATAATAATATTTCAATATGGAACTTGAAGGTACAATCAGCTCCCTTTACAGCAGCATTTGTCAGGACAACCCATATGCTATTGTTGTAAAGGGAGCTGTCTATTCTCGCGGTAGATACAAGGGGTGGACTTCGCAAATGATGACAAATTTTGGTTCGACAAATGAGACCAGTAAGACAGATTCTGGCAACCCAGATGCTGTTGTTGTTGACTGATCTTTCGAGAATATTGACAGTTAGACTCTTGTGTTGTTGACAAGTATGACAACACATATATTACAAGGATCTCTACTCTAATTATCACCTGATTGACATATAGGAAAGTAAGACAATAGGGATAACTACACTATCGGTCACATAACACCAAACATCATTCCTATTGTAGTGCACTCATAGCAAGACCTTTTTCATCCACACAAGCGAACCTTTACTCTCACCTCGCATCCTTCCTCCAAAACTCAGCCCATCTCATCTTGCTATGAACAGTACCCGCCTCATACACCCATAGCCTGTCCCCGATGACCGTATTCAAACACTACAACTCAGCATAACCTAAAACCGTCACCATCTTCAAATCTACAGAAGGTGGAACCTGGTGTACATCTGAAGTGGATGCTCTTGATTTCAGGTACGGTGACTGTTTTGAGTATGCACTCCTCAGAGTTTGACGGGGGCGGATCACACCGCACCCCCCATTTATGGAACAGTTTCACTAGTCTTATCTACGCCATGCTTAGATTTGGTCTCTCGGTTTCATAATTTAGAAACGCGTTTGAAGAAGATCCCCTGATTCCTCTACCTGACCTGACTATCACAAATCCGTCACCCCATCAAATCTAGGTTTCTACAGAATTTTTCACCGACACTTGGTTTTACGTTCAGTAGCGGGTTTATGTATGTGATCCTCATTATTTGGCGGAGCTGCACCACCGAGACCCCCGCCTTAGAAAAGAATGCCACGTCGGAGCGAGGGCTGCCACGTCGGAAGGAGGACAGCCACATCAGACGCCGGGCCGCCAGCTCAGATGTTTTCGTCCGCCGGCCAATGAGAAGCGACAGCGGGCCCCGGTGATTGAGAGAAAAGGTTCCAGACGAAGGATTAGGGTTTGGCGCTCTGTGCATTTGTGTGCATTACCATGTTTTCGAGCTTCGGAGCTTCTTCGCCATCGATCCCACGCGCGCTCCGTCTCGCGGCGACTGCTCCCGCCCCCACCCGCCTCTCCCTCTCCCTCCTCACTTCTCCACAGAGCCCCCTCCCGCCTCGTCTGGTCTCAATTTGCACCTGTTCCAGCTCTCTCAATCGCAGTTCGTGAATGCGGGCGAAGAGACCATCAGTTTCGTCCACTCGATGTGAGCAAGAGAGCTCAGGGAGAAGCCTCGGTCTGAGGTCTCACTGGAGGAGGTCGTTGTTTTCCTTGGCGTGCAAGTTTGGTGATGAGATGATCTGCATTGGCGTTGGGCGTAATCGGTTGCGGTAGAGGAGAGTTTGCTGATGTTGGGGGAGGACTGAGTGCAGAGAGCGAGAGGTGTCGGAGTTCTCGGAGAGAGGGAGAGCTGGGCGTATTTTCCCCCCTACCTCTTATGCGAGGGTTTTGGTGAAGGGAAGGCTGCGTGGAATTTTTCGTGATAATTCGGGGATGTAGAGGGAGCTCCTTGAGACTCTTGGGATTTGGAGAGGTGAATTGATGGGAGGATCGGAGACAGAGAGGTTTCTGGACGCGGTTTGGGTTCTAGGCGGTTGAGAGGCGCGGGGGCGATCAAGGAGGAGCAGTATGCGATGAGTGGAGACACGTTGGAGGCCCGGCAGGGAGGTGAAGCAATGGCGAGTTCCGGCGCGGGTTGTGTGGAAGGAGGAGGTGGCGGGGAGAACGAAGGCGGGCGTGTGATTGCGGCCAGTTCGAAGGAGCCTCTGATGAACGGGGCAGGAGCTCTGCAGCTGGAGGTTGTCAGCGCGGTCGGTGAGCCTAGCAGTCGATCCAATCAAGGATCGATGGGGATCGATGAAGGCTTAAGCGAGGGCGCGATGCGCGCGAACCGGCGGAAAGGTGAATCTGAGGGTGTTCCTGGCAGCGCGGACACGCCGCATCGACCGCGGTTGGAGAGGTCGGCAAAGCGAGGGGATTCGGGTTCCAAACTGACGGACAAGGAGATTGACTTAAACGAAGGAGTTGTTGAAAGCTCCATGTTTAAGCAGGTCAAGTTTGAGAACGGCGCTGCAATCACTCAATCTGGTTCGTCACATTGCAAACCTCTCTGGAATCAATTTATTGTTTGCTTTTGCACTTTATCGTTTTTCTTTGGGAAAAACAACATCATACATGCATGATACTGTCGTGTAAGGTTCACAAAGTTTAAATGCACAATCCATGTGACTCTATCGGTATGTAACCATCTCTTCGTAGAGATGCTAACAGAGCTGCATGTGACCTCTTTGGTTTGAGTTGCAGGATTAACTGACGCGGATGACAAGAGGAATGCGTTAGAAGCACTTGCATCTGTGATGTCATTATATGGAATTCCTAAGGAGGTAGTGGGGCGGATAGCCGATTTTCCAGGAGAGACATGGTTCGGGAGCAAGCAGTCATGTCGTGTATGCAGAAAGCCTGAAACGGCGAAGCATACTATCATTTGCGATAAGTGTCAAGGTAGTTATCACTTGAGTTGTGTGAAGCTGAAGCCGAAGCAAGCCCTGGAGATAGAGAACGAGCACTGGCAGTGTGACTCTTGTGGACCGGAACTTGGGTCGCCATACTGGCCACTAGGAAGGATCACTCCTCTGCATGACCGGAGACTGGCAGATCCTAAAGTGGTTGTCGAGCGCCGTGTGGTCACCGTAATGGATGCTGCTGATGCAGCGGCCTTAAGCACAGGCGGCGATTGTGGAGGACAGAGTGTTTTTGAAAACGCAAATACACCGAGGATGATTGACCAGGAGTTTGCTTCCTTTTCAAAAGAAAGCATTATGTCCGCAAAAAGAAGAGGCAGAGGACGACCTAAAAGAGACGAAACGATAATAGCGAACGACTCGGGAGTCCTCGGGAGAGGATTCAGTGTAGAACAATCTGCTCTTGACCTGGGGTAATACTCTCTTCTTGTCGATTTTCTTGTTATTGGCTGCTTGTGATTATTTAGTAGCAGTAGTGCACGCATATCAAAGTATTGGTGTTCTGTGAGCCGTTAGGGCGAAGGATTTGTCAAACTTGTAGTGGAACTTCTTGCTCAATGGCCTTTTGGATGCTTTTGATTTTTGGATACAGTTGAGAGGATTGACCTCATCTTGGGCTACTTTTTCGTGTGTGATGCATGATCCATAGTATGATTTTTCGTGCAGTTTTTCATTGTTGCTTATGTAAAGTGGACTTTTGAAAACGGTGTTATATTTGTATCATTCAGGAATATTATAAGTGCACCACAGCTAACAGCGATGACCCCGGAGCTGATCCCAACACCGACACCAGCAGTGCCCTCTCAAATCCCTTTCGTAGGTGGTACTGATACATTGACCACGACGAATGATAAGGTGTTCCAAGGTGATGGCGTGAGTCTACAACCGCAACCTATGCTAGAGGATTTACGCACTTTTATAGAAGGCATGAATCTGAAACTTGAAAAAGGGTGGGAGGTAATTATTAAACAGAGACCCAGCAATCCCCTTGTCAGTGACAAGATCTACATTTCGCCTGATGGTCACAAGTTTAGATCGCGACTTCAAGTTGCCAGATTTTTGGAAAAACCGAGACCCAGGGCATACTCACAGTCTCAAAGGACAAACGTACAGCCTGCAGCTCAAGGGACAAATATACTGCCTGCACCTCATGAGGTATTTTGCGGTTACGCCCAACTTATGGCATGTTAATTTTTTACAGCCTTTTGCATATCAGATTTTTAACACTCGGAGTGATCTGACGATTACTTACTACTTACATGCTGATGTTATGTTCCTTTCAGCTACAGACTCCAACACAACGTGCAGATATCTCTCTTGAAAGCCTTGGATCCGGCAGAGTAGGTCCATTCAACTTGAATCTTGTTGAACCTAAAGAGGAACGTGAGAAGAGAATTGAGAAAGTGATTCCAGTTGTCAAAGAAAATCGTTCGCTTCCACCAGCTGGTGACCTTCTGACAAAAAGACTTCCTGCAGAGCTTGTAGGAGACGCCCTCGAGGTAACTTACTGCTAAGCTTGTACTAGTGGCGTGTAGATTCTATTGGCTCCGTCATTTTCCTACTATAAACGTTTGAACAGTGTTTGTAATCTTTAGGTTTGTTATTCATTCATTGATGTACTTACCAGGGACAACCTCCCTATGATTTCAAAAGTATGAGACTATTCCTTGTTAAAGTTGCGTGCCGTAATACCAGTCGAGTTGTTTGGTGCAGTACATGAAAATTATACCTCAAATTTAGTTCAAGATCTATGGCTGAGGGCTGATGTCTCTAGAACTCTTTACTATGATTTCATCCTTAAATCTAGTATTTCTTAGTTGCTCTCTAATTATTACGCATGTTCAGTTTTTTCATTTTTATTTTCTTTTCTTAACTCCATGAGGATGTCTATTTTTTCAAGTCTATCTGCACATTCCTATAGTGATTTTTGTGAATGTTTGTGGCAGATTTGGGAGTTTTTGTGCCGATTCTCCGACGTCCTTGATTTGAAGTCTCCTCTAACTTATGAGGAATTGGAAGCAGGGTTGGTCAACTTAGGGCCACCTGCGTCAGAAGATACGATTTCAATTGTAGATGTACAACATTCTTCTCATCCGAGTAGCGGGGGAAGCTTGGAAAAAGCGTGTGCTGAAGTAGGTCGGGATAGTCCTCACGAGGCAGCAGATCGTTTGACTGATCCCAGCGTTGAAGGAACTGGTGTCACTCTTGAGAGTGCCCCAAATCCTGAGGTTCAAGGTGAAGATTCGGAAAGTGTAGATCCAGGTTTGAACAGAATCGGTGAGGAAGACAATGGTCCGAAACAGGATATGTCCGTAACTGGGGAAGCTGGAGCTTTGCCACAAAGCACGACTGTACAGAAAAATACGGATTCGATACCTGGCCCTGCTGAATTACCAGGAGAAAAGGCCCTTTCGGTGGAGAGGTCAGTGACATCCCCAGATGGCACGTTGAATGACAATTTCGTCACGATAGCTAGGACGCATATGCCACTCCTGAAGTTAGTTCTTAGTGATCTTCAGTTTAGAATCAATGGCAGCTTAAATGTTAGCAAGTCAGAAGAGCCAAAGAAGAAAGGGCGTAAGCCTCTTTTTGAACCTCCTCCTCAAGATATACAGGTAGATGTTCCTGAGTTTTCGAGCGACTTACCCATGAATGAGGTAACCTGGCCCGAAATGGTGCGACGGTACTTGATCACCCTTATTGAGGCCGAGAAATACGGAGATTTAATAGATCTGAAGCTTGAAGAGCGCAGGTGGTTGTTGAGATGTCTTCAAGGTGATGGCGGTGTTCCATGCGGTGCACTCTACACAAATCTGGGTGCCGAGAGTGATGCTCAGGTAGGGAAAGCGTTTCAACCCCATATATTGTGTAAGCTCTTACACAGCCAAAATGGTATTGTTTTTGAATTCTCTTACACCAGCTTTTGGCATCACTCTAATGTGGACCTAATATCCAGATTAATACACTATAGGTATGTACAATCGCAACCTTTGTATGCATATGGGTATCCAGCATTTTTTGGTGAGGCGTTTACTGTATCTGTTAAATAACAGTGCAAGTCATATGCTTGTGTGAGGCGTTTCAGGTTCTAGCAGAAGCTGAAAAAGAAATAGCCGTTCGGGAACCTAAGGATTGTGAAACGGAGGAAGAAAACGACCGATCTGAGACACTTCCTGACTGGGTGGAAGCATTGAGGCCTGTGGCCAAAATGGCCACGAATGTGGGTTCTCGGATCAGAATCAAAGTGAAAGAAGCTCTGGAGTTGGGCCCTCCTCAGTGGGCTAAAGAGCAGTTGGAGTGGTCAATCAGTAAGGATGTCTTCAAAGGCAACGCCTCTGGTCCAACCAAGGTATACTTACTCGAGTTCACCGGCTTTAAAGATTCAAATCTGTTGTCGTTCACCGTGGAGTTTTGGGGGATGTATCTCTAATCATGTACTGTATTTGGTATGAATCTCCTCCTGGGATATGTAAAAGGCTTGTTTAAAAATAGCCTTTCCCAATCTCGATTCTTTCTGTATTTGGATTCGTAGCTGACACGAGTCATTGTAATTTTACAGAAAGCTGTTGTTGAGGTCCTGAACCACTATGAAGTTTCTCCTCCTTGCGAATCTCCAGTTCACAAGACAAAAGTAAAGAAGACATTGCCCTCACTTGATCGAGTCATTCTGCGCTGCCGAATAGTTTTGCGGACACTGGCAGAGGTTGACAATCTTCGTGCTTTTTCGATACTCATAGGAGGTCCAGAAGGGCATGGTTCAAAGAGGCTACGGGGTTTGGTGTCACGTCCTATTGATTTTCGAAGTATTGATGCTCGCCTTGCTGCTGGGGCCTATGGTGAATCTGTTGAAGCGTTTGCGGAGGACGTGAGACAGGTCTACCTCTTAGCCTCACCCTCGTTTTTTCTGATAGTAGATTCATGACAATCTAGTAGTTGGATTTTAGATGTTACTTTAATGATATTGTAGGATCTAATTTTTTGGGAAGGAATTGCCCGTTCGAAATGCTTTGAGGCAAACGACTGAGCTGTGTCCCCGAATTGACAGATATGGAAGAACGTAGAGTTACTGCAGAAGGGGGGTGATGTGGCGGATTTGGCAACCAGTCTGTCTCGTCTTTTCGAAGATCTTTTACAAAACAAGGTATAGTTTTAGTAATTTATTGTTTGACAGAGTGCAATTTTTCATGGCTTAATGGTGTAGCTGTTTTGTTGCGGGGGTGCTCATACACCATGGATGCCTAGTGACCATATTTTGTTCTTTTTCTTTTCATTCTTGACAGGGCCAGGATGGATATGGTAGGCACAGACTAGGTAGTGGTTAGTAGAAAAAGCACCAATGTCTAGAACCTCCGTAAACCTGTGTGTGCAATCAGCCTTATTGGATGCTTTCGCAACATTCACAGCGTTTCCTCTTTACTGTTCTTTTTTGAGCCTCGTTGATCAAGATTTTGTTCAAGGTACTGAATGTGACTCGATTTGGTTAGGGGCTAACGTATGTCGAAAATTGATATTGTGATGTGCAGGTCATAAATTTTATGAATGGTACAGATGTGAAGGTGAAGGAGCCCAAGGCTGATGTAGTTAATGTTGTGGAGGCAGGCACTGAGCCTACTAACACTCCTCTAACTAGGTCACACTTGGCATCAGTTGATAAGGATGAGGATATGCTTCAGAGGGCTCCTTGGCAAGACGTTCAAACTTGCAGAGTTTGTGGGGTAGACGAGGATTACGAGAGCATCATGCTGTGTGACGCGTGTGATGAAGAATATCATACATACTGTCTGAATCCCCCTCTTACAAATGTTCCGGAAGGCGACTGGTTCTGCCCCCAATGCGTTGCCCTTGACAAAGGTTTGTCGGATAGAAAGGACGGGGAGGTGGTTGAGCCTGAAGGCGAGAGCAAGAAATTTCCTGCAGGGAAGGAAGTGCAAGGAGAGTGCTCTTCACAAAGCCTTCTGAAGCAGATCGGGTCGACAGACTATTGGCAGCTAGGACTTTCAGAAGTGAGCAATGTCTTAATTAACATGATCCTTCTGCGAGTTTTTTTTTTTCCTTGCGTATTTGCCAGTGAATTTCATAATTTGATATATTTTGCTATTAATTTTTCTTTTTACTAACTATTGAATTCATTGGCCAGAGAGTCCATTTGTTGAAGTTTCTATGCCACGAGGCGGTGAAATCAACCCAGGTCCGTGCGCATCTGGAAAAGAGCGTGATTTTGGCTTTTGATCTTCAACAGCAGCTGAGTGATTTACAACTGCAACGGGAGGGTATCTTGAAGACGCGATCTCTCACTGCGAAAGGTACTCAAGCGAGCAGTGTAGAAGCCTGGTCCAGCAGATTGAGACATCATCCTTCTAGCGCTTTGGGCGCTGAAGACATTGGAGTCACGATGCCACGGATCTTGCGTTTTGATGCTGACGGTAAAGAAGACGAGCATTCAGCTGAGAGGATCATCACAATGAAAGAGGGAAACCATGACCTTGTAATTCGTTCTAATGAAACGGTTAGCCAAGTGTCTGCACCAACAGATCGGAGTATACCTCTTGCAGTTTGCGATTCTGTAGACATGTTAAAGAAGAGGAAGCTTGACGATGTCTCAGCGCATGAGAGTGAGTTTGCGACACAGGTTGAGCGAGCGGAAGCGAGTACACCAGAGAGGATCATGACCAGAAACAACAAACGTACAAAAGTTGAAGAGCACGTTGAAGGTGGTGATCCTCAAGTCGAAGACACGAAGACCGTAGTACGTGGTTCAGAATCCAAAACAGATGGTAACATAGATCCTGAGATTCAAATGAAGGAGGTGGTTGGAAGTGCGAGTCCAGGTGGGTGAAGTGTGTAGATTTGCCCATTCGCTACCTTTGTTCTCGCTGTATGGTGTTAGGAAAGAATCATGCCAATTTTCTGTCGTTTTAAGCTCTTGAACAGAAATATAGATCGTGCTTATTGTTTCCAGCTTCGTGAGATTTGCAACTTTCTGACTTTCTGACTTAAGCTCTTAAACAGCATATCAAGTCTTGTTGACTCAACTTTCTGACTTATTGTGACGTGGGAATTAGTTGCAGGTGGTAGGAACACATCTGTTGATGAATCGGGTGAAGTGGGGAGAAGAGCGGCACTACGATCAAGTCATTCGGAACGTCCTGACTCGTCTGGCGTCAGTGGTAAGATAGGAGTAGCTGCGGGTGGTCTTCCACCACGGACACCTAAACGGAGGCTTGAGACGACTTCGAGTTCCGAGACTCTAAAGAAGTTGAGAACGGATGTTACTGCTGATGGAGAGGGTATAGTAGACGGAAAGAGCACCTTGAAAATATTGAAGGATAATTTTGTGGAAGATTTTACGCAAAGCGTCGCTGGTACTACTCAAGGCATTCCCACACTTGGTGAAGTCATCGACGATCCGCATGGAGATGAAGCCGTGTCTGGCCCCAAAAGACAGGGATCCTTGCCGTCAACACAAGATACTCCGATTATGGATGCAGAAAGCACAATGTCGAAGTTGGATGCAGAAATTATCGAGTTAGAATCGAAGCTGTACAACACGACTTTGCGTCGCGACCATCTTGGCATTGACGACGTTGGAAGGCAGTATTGGGCTCTCTCAGGACACTCTCGCCTCCCTCTCCTTGTAGTTTCAGAGTTCGATGGGATAGGTCGGCCTGAATTTGACGGGGCTAAGGAAACCTTTTTCTCATATGTGGAGCACAGTGAAAGAGCGAATTCTGATGGAGAGATACTACAGAATGGTAAGTTAGTTGTTTAATTTTCCTGTTATCTGGTTGAAGTTTCGTATCCTAGGCACCTACGTGAATACTGTGGTTTGTTGGAAACAGTGGATATTTCCAAATGTGCTCTGTTTAGAGTATTTCAAAGAACGAAATATTAGATCTGGTTGTTTTGACTAATTTTCTGTGTAGTAACATGTATGTATAACTCTTCGTTGCAATTAATGAGGATGCCTCTTGCTAATTTGTGCAGATCACACTTTGGATAGAAGTAAGTGGTCGAAGACTCGTTGGTGGACCTATAATACTGAGGCATCCATTGACTCTCTAATGGCGTGGTTAAATCCTCGTGTCAAAGTGGAGCGAGAGCTCAGGTCTTCCATCTCTAGTTGGAGAGAAACCGCAAGTCTTCTCAAGTCGAATCAAGAAAAATCGACTACCAGCTGCTTAGGAAGTGATACGGACGGATCCTTGAGGAAGGAACAGGACACGGCCAAAGCTGCTCCGAAGAGGTTCCCTACCTTAAAGGCAACTTCCATTCTCCAGATGAGATACGGATCTTCTAGTTTCTCTGATAGAGCTACTAACAAGAAACCAGCAATGCCGATGGAGGGAAGAGTAATTCGCTGCAGCTGCCTGGAGCCTCTATGGAAGTTCAAGTGGCACTGTCCAGCGTGCCATGAGACTTACGAATCTTTGGTGGAACTTGAAAGTCACAAGAACGTTTGTCCTGAAGGAGTCCACAATTCCTCTTTTAAGAAGAAGCAGAAAGGAAGCGTGAAGGGGAAGAGTAATCTTACACCTGAGAAAGGGAAGAAGACCACCACTTATGAGAAAGGGAAGAAGACCACCACCATTGAGAAAGGGAAGAAAACCACCACCATTGAGAAGGGGAAGAAGAACACAAAGGCTGCAACACCCAAGGACGGAATCAAACGTTCATTGGAAAAAGAGGATATTGATGTGCGTACTGGTAAAGACAATTCATGGATGTCAGATGATTTTATAGGGCCGAGCCGAACCGCATCTAGAGGCAGAAGACAAGCTGCTTCTCATCCAGACGACGGTGCAGATGTCAACGGCGATGTGACTGTGGCGGATGAGCCTGTGGATGATGCTTTCTTCCTGTCTGACTTTCAAGATGATGTGCACAATCCAGGTATGGATATTGCAGGTCAAGAGGATTTCTCTATGAACTTTGGATCCTTCCAATCGCTCCTTCAAGATGACGAATGGGAGGCTAATCTGCGGCCTGATAGGTCAGATCCAAAACGGAAGAAGTATGGCTCAGGCAAGAAGTCCTTCAAGCAGCCCCCTACCCAGGGAGCAAGTGAGATGGCTCTCGCCAACTTTGATTACGCTTCACTGCCAATGTCATTTTCTACGCCTGACTCAACCCGGGACCGGATACTTCAGATTGGGTGTATTGCAGATAGAGGCCCTACTTTTGCTCCGGCTCTGCATTTTGCACCCGCATTTGACCCCTCTCTAATGATCCAACCATGCTATCCTGACCCAAATCAGAGTCCTACAGATGCCGGCGAGTTTCCAGGCTCCTCTCTACTCCCATCTTCACAGGATGGCAGTCCTATCGGGGAGCTTGGAGGCTTGGATGCTGTGTCGTGGTACGACCCTCAAACCTCAGGAGACGTGAAATCCGACGTGATCTTTGTGCCAGACTCAGGAGACGTTGAACCTGTAGTGCAACCAGGAGCAGGACTTAGTACCTGGGATTTGGCCGAGTTGGTAGGTTTGCCGAAATCCGAACACGATACGTTACCTGCAGACGGTGGGGAGCTGGATCAAGAAGTAAACGATGAAACGATTCCCTTCCGTTCTGTCAATACTAATGGTGAAACCCAACCATTGTGTACTACGAACGGTGAAGAAGGTAACTTCCCTGTTGATAAGCGACGACCAGAATCTGTAGATTTGGTTCCAGAAGCGCTGCCAGCTCAGAATGTGGAGGTTCCTCTCGAGATAGCCTCAACTGGAGCAGATATAGCTCCAGCCGGAGTAGAGGTGGCTACAGCCAAGGTCGAGGTAGCTCCAGCCAATGTCGAGGTAGCTCCAGCCAAGTTAGAGGAATCTCCAGCCATAGGAGAGGTACCTCCAACCGGGGCAGTGGTTCCTCCAGCTAGAGTGAAGACAGTGCAAGACATGTCACTGAAGAAGCAGGCGAAGAAATTTGCTGCACCGGAGTCTTCATTACGTCCACTGGTCGGAGAGCAATTTCGATTTTTAATTGGACTGAAGATGAGGGTATTGGATATGGAGGCAGCTATGGGAGTTGAGGCACTGGTACCTTTGAAATCAGCACCACCTAGACGGCGAGCATGGCGTTCCCTTGTGAAGTCTGCTAAATGTATTTATGAGGTAATGACTTCTCATTTCATTGCGTAACATTCAGTAGCTGGGTAAACCTGGTCCTTTTTGATGGTGGCGAGTCTAGTGCATAATTGGGTAGTTCATTAGATTCGATTTCTACTGGACGTCATCTTTAGCTAAAGTTGCGCACAAGAAGGGGTGATTTGATGAAATTCACACTTTATTGTTTCTAGTAGGGCCCCTGTCTTTCTCCTCCCTTTTCCAGTTTGCTCCCCCACTATTACTTTTTGGACCTAGGTGCAACTGGTACTTACTGTTATGGGCCTGAGAGAACTGTGATCCTTTCTTATTGTGCTCTTGTGTTAATCTTGAATATTGTGCGTTCTTTGCAGATGACAAAGGCCATCATCATTCTTGAGCAAATGGTGCGACCGGATTGCCTCAAGAGAACCTGGTGTTATTGGTCATCTCTTTCATCAGCCGCAAGGTCTGCTACTCTGTCGACCTTGGCTTTGAGGGTTTTTGCTCTAGATGCTGCAATCACGTACAAAAAAGACAAGGTGGTTGCAGATGAATCACTTAGGTACAGCTCGTTGAGGAAGCCCAAGAAGAAGATCCAGGTGCAGAGCCCAGTGTCATCCAAGTCCAGGAGAACCAACAAGGCCGGCTGAGCATGACCTGACAGTAGGGTAATATCTTTTCAAACTTTTTGGACGTTTTAGTGTGTAAATACGACCATGATATTCTAGGGACAAACATTGTTTGCAATGAATGCTGATGGCTCAGCAATTCTTACTGCCCAGGAGAGTTCCAGAAGTTACAATTGTAATGACGCAGCTTGCATCCGAGTGATGAAATGTCACTTGGAGATCGTCGTTCAGTCACAAGAGTTGTCAGTCTTGCTCTCAAACTTTTGTGCTGGTTTTTCACATTTTGTAGCTAGATTCGAGGCGTGTTGCAGAAGAGACCTCTGTTGTTTGTACGAAACAGTAGATTGACCTGATTCAGTTATCTGGATCTTTACTTTTACCAAGCTGCCTCCTTATTAGTACATGTAGTGTATATTGCTCAGTTGTTGTGGACTGCATTGTGACCTTTTGTTGTCATTCACACAACAAAGCAATACTGCACTATTCTTGGATCCAAGGATACCGGTGGTGCAGTATTGCTTTGGTATGTAAAAAAGTCAAATATAAACAGCCGCATCAATGTAAGATCATTCAGTAGGATGAGCTTGCACCACACAACATTTTAGGAGCAATGCCTGTAAATCATCATATTAGACGTTTTTGTGATTGATCTCTTTTGTATTGGATCATACCCATTCTTCTTTGATACATATGTATTTCTCCTTCCGAAGGCCACTTGCTGCATTTTAATTAGTTTCTTCTAATTAGTTTAGAATGGTTCTAAGCTCATTTCGGAAACATTTTCTTCAAACACTCTCAACTTGTTAGTGCACCTCCTCGGAGCCCGTCGACAAGAGCGCACTCCACATCATGACCATCCCCAACCCCGGCACCGTCTCATACCGCTCCCCATCGCCGCCGCCAGTGGCGGAAGGGTTCAATGAACGCGTGATCATTGGCCTCACCACATTTGCAGAATCAGCTTCAGGAGTGGCTGATACCACCTCAATTCTGGGATGGGTGCCAGGAGTGGGACTCCCAAACCTTATGCACTTCAGGATTCCGTCAGGGATGGGTGGCCAAGCGAGCCACTAACTCCCGGATGGTGAACTTGCTCAATCTTTACAGTTCTTCCATCCTCTTGAACTTCGCATAGCCTGCAAATCATCATATTCGACGTTGTCAATAAGAGGCTCGAAGTGGCGGCCTTTCAGCTAACTCTTGAGGTTAGGAACCAACTAACTGTGCCTTTACAACATGTTATGTATAGCTAGACATCAGTCTTTGTCATGCACGAATAAATGATGTCTGTCTGGATTACATGAAATTCATATTTGTAGTACTTACACAAAGATTTGTCCACGACGACGTTGTCAATTGGACGAGCTACATCCCGCTGCTGTTTCACTCAGTGCAGCTCTCTGCAGAGTTTGCAAGAACAAGCATTTTAGTTTTGTCTATATTCTCACATAAACAATATCATTTTTTAGTCACCTCACTGGATTAGTACACCCGCTCTAATTTCCCACGAAACTTTGAAAGTAAACCATGTGTAAACCATGTATTATCCAGTATTTGCCAATTCACACTTGACAAGCTGTATAAGTTTGAATCTACGTAGAGCAGGGTTTAGTATGCATACCAGCCCAGAGTCATCCCGGAAGTGTGATGTTCAGAGTTGCCCGGTCCGGGGCTCTTGCAGCCATACGGAAGGTCGTGTAGCACCCAGTGTAGTGGTGTCTGTTAATGTCTTTAGGCCTCCTATAAACACCCAAGTACAAAGGAATCAACTTTTAACTTGAACGGGTCTCACAAGGGACTGATTCAGTGTGAATGACGTCTTGATTCATGTTGCGTTCCAGACTTGAAAGCATGGTCATCAAAGACAGATTTATTTGGAAGACCTATGTACCTGACCCATGCAGAATATTGGTTAGAGCTTTTGTTGAGATGGAACAAACTAGGATCCTTGCAGGGGCAGTGAGACATGACGTGAAGTTGGTTGAGTATGGACTGTATCTCAACTTGGAGTTGAAACTTCAGATGGATCCCGGCTGCGTAAAATAGTGATAGATAAATATGTGTTGTTAATAGTTCAAGAAGGTTCTGAGAAATGGAAGGAAATGTATCTTTTTAGTTACATAACACTAGATTCTATGCAATGCACTGTAATTAGTTTCTCATACTTTGAACTTCGAAAGCTGGTATACTCTTCTACCTACGTGTAAGAAGTGAATATAAATTGACCTCATTCCACAGTCTACTTGACACCTTGAAGGTGGGCTTGACTCATTTGAATATGATATTTGACCATATTATTGTTAAGAAAATATATATCATACCCACAGCTTGCACAACTTGCTTAACATATTAGATATCTTTTAACCAGAAGATGTTCTTACGAAGCTACAGAACGTTATTCATCTATTCCTACTACAATCCAATAACAACACATGATACCAGAGATCTATTTCAGAGACGAAGCTTATGCTTTGTAAGTAACTAGTTTGCCAGAGCCTTATGAGAAAATCCTTGCAGTTTCGTGAGGTAGTTAATTTGTCATGCTGCACAATTCGTTTTGGTTCGTTTTGGTGGTGTACCTGATTTGTTTCTCAGCTTCCGCGTTGGCTTGAGGAATTCGGTAGCCGATGACCCGAAACTAAGTTCTCGTTCGGTTGCTGGGAGAATCCACTCCTGATTTGATCTGGTTCATGCATAAAAAAGTTCATGCATAAAAAGGTCAGACAAGCATGTAACTGGAGTTCATCTTTGTGAAATATGTACATATATGCATGCATGCTGCAAGAGTCGGGTTGGTTCATTTCAATGCATGTCAATAGCTCTTACCCAGGAGATAGAATTCATTATGTTCCTGAAACATCCAGGTGACCCTCTTGTCATGGAATAGAAGCAGATCATCATCATTCATGGCATCATTTTCTCCTACTGAAGCCTTATCAACTGTATTGAAATTACTAATACCGCACTCTAAATCTTGCAGATTTCCAACATGTGATGCATAGCAACTTGGTGGCATAGGCATTGCGTGTTAGTAAAGCATAAAGAATGAATATTATATAGATAAAATATTCGGAGCACCTTATGGCTGAGGGTGGCCGCTTCACTTGGTTTGCATCATCCAGGAGTTTGATGGAGCTGGGACGTAGACTGGCCGACCCCTTCTTATGATGAGGGATCGAGGTATAACTCCTGCATAAAGGTCCAGATTGAGGAGGAACTTAAGATCATGTTTCTCAATCATAGAAAGCTGTCCTCAAAAGTCACCAAACAATGTTAGTGGGTCCAGACCGGAGGACATCATCGAAGGCCCCCGGCTATTCTTCAAGGAGTTCACGGTATATGTGGGAAAGGAGGGTGGTGGCTGCGTGAGAACAAAGAAACTATAGTTCGGGTAGAGCCGTTTGTGCAATTTATACAATCATTTTTTCTTCTACAAGTATTTTTCTTCCTTCGTGATACATTCGTATGGCATGGCATATTCAGAGTCGCTGAGCCATGCTGAAATAAGTTGATAGGCAAGAAACGAATGTATCCTCTAGCTCCTCAGGGGAGGGTTCAGAGGACATACCTAAAGAAGCACCGTGTAACAACAAGAAGGTTACAATCCTTCTACAGTACCGTGCTCTTGTCAGTACCTGAAAGGCGAGGGGCAAGGGTGAGGCCCAGGCTACCTTCGTGCACGCGGACGGGTCTGGAGCACTCTCGTCTCCAGGTGTGCTTGCGCCAGTCGAGGTTGGAGGCTAATCGACGTTTCCTGGTCAGAAAAGGGAACCGAACCAAGTTAGTCACAAGGTGGACTATCGCATGTGGGCCAGCGCTTCAGTGAAGTTACAAAAGCGACTGTAGCACAATATACAGGGGTCACTCTTGAAGCAAAATATCGAATGTAGTGTACGTCCTAGCGGCCTCTGTACTCTCTCTCACGGTGATTATGATTCAGTATTGCGTCCTAGGCAGTTCCTGAGGGGTGAGGGTGGGGGCACCTGGTCGTCAGTTTCTTGCACATTGCTGGCTGGTCTGCAGCTCCCTTTCTTCCTTGAAATGTGCTTGAACCATAGCTCGCTGAAGGCCTATTATGGTTTCTGTTTAAGAAAAGAGAAACGAACCATTCATATTACGGTAAACCATCATATCATGGCCCCGCGCTTCGGTGAATTTACAAAGCTACTGTAGCAAAACAAGGGAACTTTCTTCAAACAAGCAACCGATTGTGCTGCAAGTAGTATTGCGTGGGCTGTTGCGGCCGGCCTCTACACTTTCTCTGAAGCTGGGTTACCCCAAGGACTGTGCAATATGTCAGCTTTTTCTACAAAGCCATAACATGACCGCTAACACAACAGCTAATTTCTACACTACGAATACTGCATGTACTTACCTTCTCATTGGAGAGCTCGAGTCCTCCCGGAGCCTGATGAGTCGGGACCGTTGAGAATGCTGGTCGAGTGCATTCATTGTGATCTCCCGCACTTTCGGTTTGTCCCGCAAGCTTTGGTTCGATCGTTTGTGTACGAACGGGAGTGCAGAAACTTGTCAGATGCTACAGTAGGAATCATGAGGTTTTTGGAAGGTCAGACCGAGCGCGGCGGAGTGCGGTGAGGGAGATGGAGTTTCAGAAAAGGCTCGTTCTCTGGCCGGGTCTGACCGGGAGAATGAGTTCAGGGGGCCACGTATACGATTGGGAAATGCAGGGCTCCTGGTGCCAGAGTCGTAGCTGCACAGTCGGCCGGGTCGGGTCCACAGTGCTCGCCGTGGAGTCACGGGACGACCCGACTCGCTGCCACGATGTGCAGTGCCATCATAGCCATGTAGCCCACTCTCATCTACCGGGCTATCATCTTGAAGGCAAGCAGGTGGATGGAATTCTGTCCAAGCATGTCATCATCGCCAACACTAATTGGCCGGATTCGGTTCTGATCCTAGCTCCATTGGGTCTATCTATATGGCCTCCTAACACACTTGACCAACTTGCATCATGGTTCAATTCCCTCTGCAAATGTATCGCATCATGGTTCAATTCCCTCTGCAATTGTATCTGAATAGGTCGAAGGTCACACTGCGCTTGTACCGCGTCCTTGACTGTATGGATTTTATTTTGGCAGGGATGTGTTCTGTGTGACTCCGGACCTCAATAGTACACGAGATTATTTTACTTTCTTGACGTCCTGATTACTCATGGCATTCTAGAATGTATAGCTAGAGCCTAGAATCTGGTTCAAATTAAGATGGATGTTAAGTTTCGAAATCAGGCTTTTTTTTCCGATAATTTTATTATGTGTGAATGAGTTCGTGAGGTAAATTCATGTTGATTATTTGTTCAATCTTAGAAAGAATAAAAGTTGAATTTGACCATTTTAAATATTTTGAAGTTCTGAATTATAATATTCGTAAAGAATGTAATCAGAGTTTTATAAGAAATCATGGTCCGGGCGTTATGAAAAGTTGGAAAGGATAGCACTTGAGAGTTTCCTGCTGGAGAATGTGAGACTTCCCATCCCACCCTCAGAGCGTTTGACTGGGGGTGTTTACATTTGACTGGGGGTGTTTACATCAATTTTCTGTACTACCTTCTTCTGTTTTTTGAAAGAGAGCCTTCTGATTTCACAATGACATATTCGGAAGTGAAAACATGAGCATCCTTTATGTGTCTCCTAGAAAGCACTGCCGCATAAGTTGGCTCAGTGACCATCACATTTGGTTGCGTAATACTTAGAAGCACACTGAACGTTTAGAAAACTAGGCATCAAACATGAAAAACAAATTTTTGAGAAAGTGTAGTATTACAACCATGCATAAAATATATGCAGCCTGCACAAGTTTACAACGTTGGTTTTTTTCTTTTCTTTTCATAAAGTACCGATCACATTCTCAGCTGGGTATTTCTACAGAGGAGTATCAGACCAATACTTTTTCCTACATTGTAATCTTACATGATACACGTATGCGTATGGTATATTCATGTAGATTATTATTTGAAAATTACAGTGCACGTCTGGTTTGAAGCAGTTAAAGGTAAACGATTGCTCACTGAGCTGGTGATACACAGAATAAGACGGACAGTGACAGAGTAACTTCCTTGTTCTGACTCCCGATTTTTGACGATCGCTACACCAGGCTCCAATTATTTCACCAATTTTTGCATAAACCAGGCTTACAACACAAAGAAATTCCTAAGGTACTACTTCATGCCTCATTCGGCTGATGATCAGCCTTGAATTAATATGCTTCATTAAGTGCACAATGGACGTGCACGATGTAGGCTTTTAGCGCTTAACTCCTGAGGTTGGTATCATTAGACTGGTAATAGCAATAACTAAGAGCCTACTACCTAGTGGGCTTCGGCATATGATACTCACTCCTCAGTAGCTAATTCCTTATCAACATGTAATTGCAACTAATGAGCTCCGTAAACCGGCTGTCAATGACCGGGAAAGTGGATTATCTCATCATAATACAATACACATGGCAGTCCACATCAGGGCCTGAACGATAATGTGTGTATTAAAAGCAGGCTATTCCAATTCCCGCTTGCTTGTCATCGTGCTCATCACTTGGATCCGGAGGAGATAGCGTCCACCTACTTATCCCAGCGAACGTTGTTTGAAACTTCATTATCAAGGTGAGGATTGGAACGGTTCTACTAATCTGAAGTGACCACTCCAATGTGCTCTACTGGCAAAGTTTCACGTTCCATAAAGTGACTCGAGCGTTGCTTTTGTTGGCACCAGTGTTCTGACTGATGGAAACTGAATTGAAGTCCCAATTGTGAATATTTATTTACATATCTGCCGCCGAAATGATACGGTAAATCGTCCACGTTTCTACCAATTGTGGACACTTACTAGACATCATTGTTTGAGAAACTTTCAAAATTTGAATGCAAATAATACCCCTTAAAAGTGATGTATGTCATCATAAATGCAGGAGTGTGACGGATTTTTGGGTGTAAAGAATAGTTGCAATTGATGGAAAAGTTCTATTTTAATCATCTGGTGTATTTAAAGGATAACTTAACCTTGCAATGGGTCTAGAAGGCACCAAAACAGTACCATGGGAGAGACTAGAGTCATCCAAAAGTATTACTAAGATAAAAAACTAAAATGGGAAATTTTGTAAGGGCCACGGAATTAAAAAAAAGTACAGGTAATTTTTGGAGTTATTTAATATCTGAGCCATTTGAGGACTTTTTTTTTAGGGATCTCGTAATATTAGATTCTTTTTAACATTCTTTTTCTTCTATAATATGTTTATCTTAGGATAAACCCTATTTATTTAATAATCTCATAATAGTAGCAATACTGGTCCTTAACTCCTTGTTATAGTTTTATGATATAAACTTTATTTTCAAAGGAACAAAGCCCTCCATATGCTAATAAAGCCCTCCATATGCTATTAGGGGATACGACATTTAAAAAACCACAAATTTACAATGTCAAACGAAGTACAAGCGTTGTGAATGTGTTTAAAGAAAAGTTGCTATAAAATTTTGCCAAATTTATTGAATCTGTTACACCAAATGATAACTTTCATACTAGTTTATATACTAGTTTATTAAAGTATGTGCTGGATCTATGACTAGCAAAGGACCTCAAAAACGAATTCATGAATATTGTGATTAAGAACTTAGGATGGAATAAATAAGTGATAACTAGTAAGTTAATTTATTCAACAATCAAAGCAATATAACCAAGTTAGTCAAGTGTACCATTGGGGTCACAACATGACACATGCCTGCAAAAGTGAAACTCATAGAGTCAAGAATGCAGTACAACCGCTGTGTGACTTTGGAATTCTTCAGAAACTCTTCAGAGGGAATTGAAGTATGATGCGAGGTGTTCAAGTGTGTTAGGGGCTACACAAGACTCAATTATAACCGAATCCGGCTCTTAGTGCTGGCGATGATGACATGCTCCATGCTGTGGACAGAATTCCGTCCATCTATGCGCCTTCAAGTTGATATCCCGGCGATCGCTGAGGGTGGGCTGTATGGCTATTATGATGGTCTAAGTGCACACCGTGGGAGCGAGCCGGGTCGTCCCGCTCGCCACTCCACCGTGGACCCACCCGACTGTGCCGCCAGAACTCGCCCTGCGCTTCTCAAGCATGCTTGCTTGCTCCTCCTGGGCTCATTCCCCAAATCATTCCCCTGGTCAGACCCGGCCAGAGAACAAGCGTTTCCTGAACCTTAACCTTCCTCACCGCACTCCACCGGGCCCGGTCTAACCTCCTCCACGCTCACACTGCATATAAGTTCCCCCGCCCCGCAGCCCCAACGAAGACGAACCGAGCTTCCGGACGTACACTGGCATCGAACGTGGGGGAGCTACCTGACAGTCGAGGTACGGGACGAGCACCCACACCTGTTGCGAGTTATCAGGCTCCTGGAGAACTGGTGCTCGGATCCAACGGAACACGCAGGTGAGGAAAAGATGTACCATTTTGTTCCGTGAACACCTCCGGATTAACTTTTTGGAGGGGGTGAGCATGCATTTCTTGCTGTAGGACGTTGTGATGGTTGCCGTGTTTTAAGGAAGCTGTGCTTGTGAGGTGTAGGGCGATTGTTGAGTGCTAGTTGTGATGCCTGTCATGGTGTGGGGGAGTTGTGTTTGGGCGGTGTGGGGCGATTGTTGAGTGCGAGGTGTTGGGCGATTGTTGAGTGCGAGGCTTGGGGCGATTGTTGAGTGCTTTCATGGCTTGATCTCCTTTGTGCATGAGCCGTGCCGATTACCTACAGCGAAGGGTGGAAGGAGATGCCTTCGTATGTAGCCGAGATTCCCGCGCCCACACTTATTCTGAGGGCCTGTTTTCTTTCCGCTCTAAATCAGCTTTGGTGACGTTTGGGCACCAGCACACGCTGATTTTTGGAGTTGTCTGTACAAATTTTGGCTTAGTCGATGGACGAGTTGAACACGAATAATTAGGAGCTAGAACCACCACCGACTCACAGCACCGGGGTCATGTTCTCTCTCCAAGTACTAAGTAGTTTAATCCTTAGTTATACGCAGAGATCGGTATCCCAGTGGAATACCCAGGTGCCCTACTTCATCAATCACATACAGTACTTGTGGTTGCATGTGTTCTCGTTGGATATGGTTCTGCAGAAAAAAAAGCCACTCCAATGTCTTATTTGAAGTGCACAGCCTGCGGGTAAGCATAAGAGTGAGTGAAAAGGCCGCTAGTCTGTACACTACAATCGTCTTTCTGTTTGAAGCGTGATCCCTGTATGTGCTACAGGCGCTCTGTAACTTCACTGAAGCGCTGGCCCGCGTAGGATAGCTCTCCTTGTAACTAACTTGGCTCGCTTCCCTTTTTTACCGGGAAACGTCGATCGGCCTCCAACCTCGCCTTGCGAAAGCACACTTGGAGACAAGAGAGCTCCAGACCCGTCAGCCTGCACGGAGGTAGCCTTAACCTCACCTTCACCTTTCTGGTACTGACAAGAACACGATGCTGAAGAACGACTGTACCAACCTTCTATTTACTAGACGGTGCTTCTTTGGAAGCGAAGCCGGAAATTGTCCATCTCTCACATTTCTGGAGGCCGTGCTCGCTGAGATATTCTAGTTGATATGGACGAGCTCTCAAGTTGTTTACAGTCTTCCCTTGATCAGTAGGCCGGGCTTTCATCAGCCTTACGCTTCGTCGCCCGTTATATTCTCCGATTGCTCCCCTGAGGAGCTAAAGGGTACATCCGTTTCTTGCCTATCGACTAGGTTCAGCGCGCCTCAGCGTCTGAATATGCCATGACATACGAATGTATCACGGAGGAAGGAAGAAGCGGCTCTACCCCTACTGAACTTTCTCTGTACTGACACAGCCACCACCTTCCTTTTCCAAATATGCCTTGAACCGTGAAGAAAAGCCAGGGGCCTTCGATGATGTCCTCTAGACTCGACCTACTAACATTCTTTGGGGGCTTTCTTTAGATGAGAAACGTGGTTCTAAGTCCCTCCTCAATCTGGACCGTATGCAGGAGTTTTACCTCGATCCCTCATCATAAGAAGGGGTGGAGCAGTACTGTCTACGTTCCCCGCTGGAGGCCATCAAACTCCTGGATGATGCCAACCATTTGAAGCGACCACCCTCACCCGTAAGGTACTCCAACTATTTTATTTATTTAATATTCATTCTTTATGTTTTACTAACACCCAATGCATATGCCACCAAGTTGCTATATATCATATGCTCAAGGTTAAGATTGCAATTTCAGTTCTTGCATTGCAACTGATGAGGTTTCAGAAGGAGAAAATGATGCTGATGATCTGGTTTCTAAAACTATAACAAGACGGTTCTTTGGAAGTTTCAGGAATATAATTGACTATAGCTCAGGTTTGAGCTATCCAAAATGCACATGCATTGAAATGATCCAACCTGACTCTTTCAGCATGTATGCATATGTAAATATTTCGCAAAGATGAACTCCAGTTACATGTTTGTCTGACATTTTCTATGCATGAACCAGATCAAATCAGGCGTGGATTCTCCCAACGACAGAACTTAATTTCGGGTTACTGGCTCCCGCATTCCTCAATTCAAAGCCGAAGCTGAGAAACAAATCAGGTACACCACCAAAACGAACCAAAATGAAGTGTGCAGCATGACAAACCTCACAAAACTACAAGAATTTTTCTGAAAGAGTCAGGTTGGATCATTTCAATGTAGTCAGGTTGGATCATTTCAACCTCTCAAAACTACAAGAATTTTTCTTTAGGTTTTGTCAAATTACTTACAAATCATAAGCTTCGTGTGTATCATGTGTTGTTATCGGGTTCTAGTGAGAAAAGATGAGCAGTATTTTGTAAGCCTCCTAAGAACAGCGTCTTCAGAGATATCTAATATACTAAGCAAGTTGTGCTAGCTATGGTAATGAATTCTATTTTCTTGACAGTATGGTAAAACATCATATTCAAATGAGTCAAGCCCACCTTCAAGATGTTGTAGGCTGTTGTAGGCGGTGGAATGTAGTCAATTTAAATTCACTGTTTACACTAAAGTAGAGTAGTAAACCAGCTTTCGAAGTTCAAAGTGTGAGAAACTATCTACAGTGCATAGCGTACTATATAGTGTTATGTGAGTACACATGTACATTTCCTTACAGTTCTCATTCTCAGAACCGTCTTGAGCTATCAAAAAAACATACTCATCTATCACTCTGTTACGCAGCAGGGATCCAGCTGAAGTTGCAACTCCAAGTTGAGTTACAGTCCATCAAGCAACTTCACGTCATCATGTCTCACCACCCCTGCAAGGATCCTACTTTGTTCCATCTCAACAAAAGCTCTAACCGATATTCTACATGGATTAGGTACATACTTCTGTCAAAAAAATCTGTTTTTCGTGACCATGATTTAAAGTCTGGAACTCAAAATGAATCAAGGCGTCATTCATATTAAATCAGTCCCTTGTGAGACCAGTTCATGATAAACACTGAATCCTTTGTGCTTGGGTGTTATAGGAGGCCCAATGAAAACAACAAACGCCACTACATTGGGTGCTTCACCACGTTCCACATGGCTGCAAGGGCCCAGGACCGGGCAAGTCTGAAATTGAACGCCGATGCACCGGTGAATTTCAAACCGTCAGATTACCGGGATGACGCTGAACTGGTATTCATACCGAACCCTGCTCTACGTAGAGTTGAACTTATAATACAGCTTGTCAAGTGTGAATTTAGCTTGGTAGAAAATACTGATTACTTCATGGTTTACACGTGTATGACTTAGGAACGAATGTACATGGGAAATTAGACCGGGTGTACTATTCCAGTAATGTGACTCTGAAAATGATACTGTCTATGAGAAAGCAGACTATACTAAAGTGCTTGTTCTTGCCAATTCTGCAGAGAGCTACACTGAGTGAAACAGAATTTCTGAAAATGCTGCGGGATGAAGCTCGTCCAATGTACAACATCGTAGACAAATCCTCGTGTAAGTACTACAAATATCAATTTCATGTAGCCCCATAGTAATTCAAACAGACATTATTCTCTGTGCACTGATGTCTAGCTACACATAACATGTTGTAAAGGTAGGAATAATTGGTTCCTAATTACCTCAAGAGTTCGTTGGAAGGCCGCCACTTAGCCTCCTATCAATACCGTTCAATATGATGATATGCAGGCTATGTCAAGTTTAAGCGTATGGAGGATCATATGGAAGATTTACGACGGGTGTCACAGTTGAACATCCGAAACTTCGTGGCCCACTTGGCCACCAATCCGTCACCGTTACCTGAAATAAACGAGGCTGCGGAGACCCTTGTGGAACTGTTTGCCAGTCCCACGAATAGAGGAGACTTGGTGAGGCAGGTGACGTGCGGCAGCAGCAGCAAAGTGATCGTGAATGTTCTGGCTCTCGACATCCCCAAGGGAAAGAGGTAAGCACTTTGAGATCGCCCCTCTTCATCATGCCCATAATTTCTGGCTTAAAAATAATTCAGTAGATCCAGGATTGATTCCATCTGCATACATGTAACCTGAGTGCTGTGAGTCAATACTTATGCTACCTGTGGCTATCAGCAAGTTACCGGAGGAAATTAAACTCATTAAACATGAACAGTTGCAAGTGAAGGTAATATTGAAACCAGCAACGGAATTTGTTCCCAGGCTGATATCAGTAATATGGTGGTCTTTTGTCTTTTAACAGGAGCCCAAGGACACCGAGGTTGCGAGGTGGAGTTGCGTCATCCAATGAGGACGCAGAAAGCAGACCCCAAACCCGGGCGTACTGCAAGAGAAAACTAGAGATGTCGCCCTCATGTTCAAATCGCCGTCCCCGGTCTTGAGGTAAGACTCATGTATTATAATTATTCATGAATGCATTACAGTGAGCTTGTGAGAATCGATTGCATGCTTAGTTTCACTCATCAGTGAATGAGTGACTTCTCAAATCAGGTCAAACAAGTCTAGCATTCACGATAACAATTCTTTTGGACCTCATGTGCAATATGAAGTTCTTGTGGATATCATTCCTTTAAAGACAATCATAGAGAAGCCGCTTGTTTAATTTGGATTGAACCTTGACTTTGAACAGGCAGTAGTAGAAAATAGATGTAGAGAAAACAAGTACTGGGCTTGACAGATGCAATACTCTTTCTATTAAGAGCAGGTTCATTTTTGCATTTAACTGAAGGAGCTCGAGTACGTGTTGCACAGAACTGGAGAACAACGTGCCCAGGTGCAAAGTCGAAGCTGAAGGTATATATTGCAGTAATTTTGTACTCTAGACACTTGTGAACACGTACATGTTGCCACTTTGGACTTCGCTAAGTCTCGTTTTATAGTATGAGTACTGCGAATTTTGAGGATAGCCTTCCGAGAAGTTATGTATGCCCAGGTAGTATTTGTATTTGTTGCCATCACAGTTTAGTTTTGTTTGGCTACCTCGCAAGCATTCTACTGTGAATGACCATACATCCTTGTATATATTATGTCACTTGTTGGCAACCATGTCATTCCGCTTATATGTCAATTTTTTATCTATGAAGTTTACCGAAAAAATCTCGTTTTAGTTCTTTCTTCTTTATTTCTTTTTTTCCTCAAAAAAAAAATTGAATTTTACTTTTGATTCATCTGGTTTGGTACGTGGGTTGTAGCAGAGGTTGGGATTGGATGGGCCATTGCAATAGAGAAGTGTTCATGTGTGGGTGGTTGGTGAATGTTGCATTCTGGGGTTCGTTTTTCATTGTGCAAAGTGCTGTGGCACTCGCCTTGGCTGCGTCTTGACATTGAATCAAATTGGACGAATACTTTTTGTTCGATTGATACAGCAAAAATGGCATGTGTGTACCTCAGAAGTACACCTTTGTTTTGTATCCAAAGAAAAAATCCACATAACCTGAAGCTCTGTAAGGAAGGGGATTTGAACATACCCTAAGCACTTGTCAGTTTCATATCTCTGTAATAAAAGGGATGGGATAAGCCTGGTGATGACACACGGTGATACCCCTCAGCTCTACCCTAAGTATATATATAAAGTAAATGAGGGATGTTTAAAGTAAATAGCGGATATCTAAAGCAAATAACCGGTATCTTAAATCTTTAATAAATAATGATAATATAAAGTAAATAATAGGTATGTCATGTGTATATAAGAGGTATATGTGATTTGGCATGTTGGGGATGATGAGGGGCCTACTAGTACATAATTATTCACAATGGAGAATGTCAAGAGATTTGTCTAGCTGATACCCATGTAATACTTAGGTGATATCCATTTTGTCCAAACCACTTTGATTTGGAAAATCAATTACTTTTGCAATACAGACAAGTGCAGATGGTGATATTACCCATGTAGATTGATGTTACGTAATGGTTCGACAACAACCTAATATAACCTAGGTTGACACATACGTTTGAAATCCAAGCTCCTGGACGTTGTGTCTGTCCGGACACGCGTAAATTGGCGATCGTCCAATTTACCCCCGGTCGCCCCAACATTATATTGTTTAAAGTGACAAAGAAGGAATTAACTTTTAGGATGACATTTTGAGGATGGTTATTGTTGTCAATGGTCGTTTCTCATCCAATTCCTTGAGGAGAGTTCATTGTATGTGTAAGTATTAGATGCTGATGAAACTTGCCTCACTGAGGTAATCATGTTATATTTAAAGAAGAAAATGTTTTTAACATGGATCTCAATGTAGTCTATTTTAGAATCTTCTTTTTCTAGCTCCTACAATGAGTACTAGGAACAGTATGCACAATTACATAGTATGCGTTCACCGCATCTATTTTCATAGGAAATACGGTAGTCAAAAATTCATGTTAGTTCATAGATGTACCCTAGATACATTTGAAGTTTTTGTTGTCTCAATCGATCTATGGATTTATTCAAGCTATGAATAAAAAAAATTCATATACATACCAGGTTTAATGTTATTTTCTTTTACTATTCTCTTGCCTTTTGTCTAATATCGGATTACTTCATTCTTTATAATATAACTCAAATATCACATATTCATCGTATAACAAACATACTTCAAGTTCACAGACTTTTATTTATTTCACTGCTTGGCGTTCACTTGATGCACCATAATATTTCTAGCATCTGCACACAATTAATGAATTAACAAGTGGACATTACATTCCGGTCAACTGTACACGTGACTCCTTCATTACAAAAGTTGTAAATTCTATCATTTTGATTTTGAAAATCAAAATTAAAAATCTTCACTTCTATGTTAAAAAGACACACACCCTACATATGACAAAGATCTCAACCATCTTCCATATTTGTGCTTGACCTTAGAATGCTTCCAACTTTTTGCCACACTATTCCTTCTACAGTTAATACTCAAATCTTCAGGTTCATCTAGTACACCGTTTTATTGCGTTGAAGAAAAAGCCTCGTTTGTCTATTGCGTTTCAGTCCTACTTGGAGTTTGCGGTCTTTGGCTTGGCCTGACAATTCTACCCCCCTCTTTGTAGTCTCTATCAACGGCCGCAATTTTCCTACCCATCTCCGATTCTCAACTGTCATCGACTCATCGTTGCTATTGCCATCATCTCTCTTACGCTTCCCGCCATGACCCACCTACTTGAAACTTCTATGCAAAGATTTTCATGGCCTTTCCAATACGTTCCACCACCTTGTTTACAAATGCGTCATTCACTTGGAATGACATCAATAATTTTCCATGAGGCTTTTGTAGCATATTCCTGTAATAGTCCATGATATCCCCAATCACTTCATAGAATCTTTTGCTACATCTTCAAAAGAAGCCTCTTTCGTTGAAAAATCGTAGTTTTGCGGCTTCTTCTAACTTTGCAAGAAATAAGGCTTTTCCGACCAAAGTACGATTGCATTTCATAGTCTTGTATCATCTAAAATAATATATCACATTCCATCTCATACTCCTCATATAGTTGGTGACAAGAAACTCACTATTCCAAATAAGTAGTTTTCTCCATTCACAATAGTTTAGGAATTTCTTTGGAAGCTGATCTAACGGAAGATTCCATCAGTTGAACTCGTGCCCTTGTGGCATAACATCTTGTATCCCCATCACTTCATAGAATCTTTTGCTAAATGGAGATCGACACATTGAACACACCAATTCTCTCATAGAATTTTAAAAAATGCACGTAATATGAAAGTTATGGCTATATTGGCCTAGTGTATATGCTCCCTCCAGACCAAAATATTCTTGGTACAAGCTGCATTGTCATTGAGGAATGCCGATAGAGGGTTGCAAGTATATACTATACTTCCCTTTTATTCTACAAAATATGATGAGAAGATATTGTAGGGCAACCATCATTTCTCCACTTCCAAAGATTAGTCAATATCATTGCTCTTTCATTATTGATAATAATTTGTGCAGTTCATCATTTTCACTACATCACCCCAAATCATGACCTTTGCATGCCCATGTCTACGTTGACTAATAATATTCTTGAATATCTTTAATAAGGTTTCGACAAGTTCACATGATACTTTTTATTCAATTGCATATTTTCTGAGATCATGTTGTCTTTTAGAAACCTTGATCTCTCAATCTTAAAGGCGATGAACCCAAGCCAAGCAAAACATTGTCTTTTTAAGGCATGGTGTGTATTCGTTGTTGTCAATGTCCTCCGCAATGTCTCTAGTCTTGCTCATGCCTCCTCTCTCTTTTTATTGACCACCTCCAACTTCTGTAGCATCGATTCCATATCCTTCGCCCATTGCGTTATTGCCTTTCTTTTTCTTGCGCTTCTGACTGTATTTGGCTATAGCCAACTTCTACTACTACCTCAACAGAAGAAGGCTCCATTGTTCCTTTGGCACTCTTGAGTATGACATCATTTTCATCATTTTGTTGATACTTAGAAAGTCAAAGGCTATTCAAGATTTGAGTGTAGCTCTCAACGGCGGGCACATCCACTTCACATACCACCGCATCTGTTGATTCCATCGTCGTACATTTGATTTCTCTAAGTTGTTTGGATGTCATGGGGACCTCTTCCCTCTTATACTGTTGCAATTCTTTCACTAGATCTTTAGTTAAGGCAACACTTTTTAGGCCTCAACTTCCAACGCTATCACGAGACGCAAATTCTTGACCATTTCTTCTAACAATGGCTTTATACTTGAAGCCAACGTCTTGAAATCAATAGCAGCTTCTACGACATTTAGAGTGAGACTTGCAAACACGTTACCAATTTCCAGAAAATTAGGAGTCATGGCTGCAAAAATTGAGGCAGCATACTTTAAAGTATGTGCAACTTTGAATACTTCTTGTATCTTTTTCACGTTTCAACCAACTCTTGGTGTCAGCTCCTCTTTATTTGCTCTCGCAACACCTCCTTCATTTTTATCCGCGTATAATTGAGCTAACTAAATATTAAAGTTGAGCAACTCTTTCAACTTATTCTTGTTTGGCATCGTTCAAAGGATTTCTTTAACATTAGTCATTGAGTCAAATGAAGAAATGCTTCAAACAATGCCAACAAGGATGAGTCATTGAAGAAATGATTATACCCACGGTAGTCATTGAATCATTGGAATTTGGTTCCAATATTGTTGGCGTTGATGTACTTGGCCCTGCATCCTTTACAATAGTGTGAAGCCTCTCAAAGTTTGAATTTTAGAACAATGGTTTTTACACACTCCATATTTTCTCCTCCTTTTTGAAAAGTAACATTGTCTTCTCCTCCTCCCATTATAGTATTCTAAATATCCAATTGTACAAGGTCCTTTGTTGTCTTCTCATCCAAAGAGTCTCGTGGGAATATAGTTGACAATATATTATCCACCACATTGCCCAAATTTTGCATAGACTCTAGTACTGTTGTGGCATCTTTCACAGAATACTTCAAACATTAAATGCCACCAAGATTTGGGGCAAGAGATTGCCCTTCCAAAACACTCTTCTTGGTACCGCAATTGCCACCACGCCTCGTATGTGTCGTTTTAGGTACCTCTTGTATTCTAGGCATGGTATCCACCACCATGGTTCGACGAGGTCTTCTCTTCACTTGCTCCAAAGCATCCTTTGTCAAGGCCAATTCTAGATTATATAAATTAGAAATATGCTTTTGATTTGTTCCAATTTTAAGCGGAAACTGTGCAGTAGTTGGGAATGTGGTCCAATCCACCTTCTCTTTCCATAGCAGCTCAGTATATAGCATTGACACCAGGCTGTAATTGAAGAACCTTTTGCTTCTTGGACGATCCTCAAACAAAGCCCGCCATAGATCCTCCGCACGATAAATGAAATGTTCGTCCTTCCACATCCACGACCTACAAGCAAAATTCTTGTATGACTCTCGTGGCAATCTCTAAGCTGGAGTTTATGTATGTGATACATCTTTACATATTTCTTGCATATTTTAGATGTCCAAAATTCCTCTTCTCCAGCTTCCCAACTTTCTTCTGCTTTAATATCTTCATTGTCCAAAATCATGGTTGTTCCGGCATCCGTCCGTCCGATAGTGTCCGTCCGTCCGTCCGGCTGTTTGTCCGATAGAGGCTGTTGTCCGTTAGATAATATTCTAGAACATTTGGATATATTCCGGAATATTCATATAGATTTGGGGATATTCTCTAGAATATTCTAGGCATCTGTTCAGTAAGGGTGTTGTCCGTCCTGTCCGTCTGTCTGATTGTCTGTCCGTCCGCTGTCTTTGGGCCCCTGTCCGTCTATGTAGACAACCCTGTCCAAAATGATTCAATACCGCAATCATTGGAAGCATGAGAAGCTCATCTCTATTTATTTCTCTTCTTTGACCCCCCAATTTCAATTTCATCCACACCCTCTTCCACGGTTACCTCTCCCATCGACATAATAGCCATTGTTTAAAAAAAAACACGTGCACCAACTCCCTTATCTCCCCAAGGTTTTGCAAGTTTAAAAACAATAGTTTAATGTTGCGGTATTATGACCCCCGTCTCCTCACCTAGTAGTAACAAGTACAAATGCAATTGCAGCACATCCGGCTAGGAAAGAGAGGAAAGGAAGTAAGGCAATACCAATTGGCCGTCGACTTCTATAGACCGACGGTTACCAAATCTAAGCGGGCGGCCGTCCAAATTGGCGGTTGGCCAATCCGGGGCAACCGCTAGGCTCGGCGGACCGCGGCCGCAGGCCGTCCGCCCGCCCCCTTAAACCAACCCCCGCCCTAGCCATAGCATGCATGAATAGGTTTTGCCCTACGTGTTGAACGCCATTTCCGCGGCGGTTGTAGTATTGTACGAGCTCTTGGGCATCATGGAAGACATGACAACGGGATACAAATATAAATCAATGGAATCTTTCACTTGACCAAGAGCCTCACAAATTTCTCAGTTACATGTTTTGGGGTGATTCGATGAATTGGGACTCGAGCCTCCAAACTTCCGAAGGCACGGGTAGTATCAATCTGAGCATGTGGATCCGCAATTTTGGATGACGAGTGACTTTGAGGTTGAGATCCGAGCACAAAGGTTGGACGATCCAACACAACGGAAATTATTCCGCAAAAACTTTGGGAGCCACTAGTGCACGGAGCGTGATCGGTTCTTCAGGTTTTTAGTACGGCAATCAGCTACAGCAGAGGTCAACAATATCAAGGGGGTCCAAAGGAGAAGGTATGAGAACACTCCCATTGGATGCGCTAAGGTCCTCTTGAAGTTGAAAAAAGCGACAACATTGCATTTTGTACAGAGGAGCTTGGAGGGAACCCACCCAAGAGGTTGCCATGACAACATTCATGAACAGCATGAACCGCATCATTGCAGATTGGATAGAAGATTTTAAGAGTACGGTGGTCGTTGTGTTTATGGAAGAATCCGTTGTGGAAAAGTATGTGCAAAGGATTGAAGTAGCGATGAGGGCGCTATCCAATGATGAAGAGGAGCTATCTCAGGTCTAGGATAGAAAGCGCCGCCGGGAGGAAGGGGACAAGTTCTTGCTAAAAACGGGATGGCATATGTAACGTATGGACAACGAAACGGCAAACGAAGTCAACGCGGGCCCTTGTCGCAGCTCTCGCAACCGGCTTTTTAGACCAAAAACCAGTGTTGCTGAGGATGCATCGCACAAGGCTTTTTGAGTGAGCTCCAAGACATCGGGTGATAATTGAAGCCTGTCTTCAACCCGAACAACAAAAATTATTGATGTCTTTTCTAAGAGAGTCATAATTGAATTGCGTAGTTTTAATTGCCGCGCATTCTAGATGGTCAAAACTTAGAGATGATGTGTGAGAAGTTATGAGTGTTTGCCAATGAATCCTCTATATCCACAAGGGCTAAAGTTTGAAATTGAAACAAAGTGCACAATTTAATACATCAAACTTAAAAGGGTCCAAATATGTGAGCTCCGTTGGAAACGGGCATTGCAGATCTGATGAATGGAAGCATACTGATGTCAAATTTGGTGCAACATTGTATTTGTAATTGTGGAAGTGCAATCAGCTAATAAGACCTTGCTAAAAGTACTAGCTATGGTAGACTCTCAATTGTTGCAAGTCATTTTCTACGCCCTTCTGGCGCCCACGTCATGTCTCCTTTGACCTTCGTTCCACTCGTAGCGTTGTGGTTATTTTCCTCCAAATGTTCTTGGATGCTCCCTTTGTTTTTGCTAAGCTGCAATATTGTCGCACATGTCTTCTTCCAGTGTAGCCCATCATTGACCCTGGAATCCGGCCTTCCTTGTAAATGTCGCTTTGTACCCATCAAAGGACCCACATTCCTAGGCTTCGTTGATGTTTGAGAGGCTTGCGCCAGCATTGTAACAAGCAGTTGTGTCCTCTATTGTCTATTTGCGTCAAGGGTGCCAAACTCATTCATTAACAGGCCTTTATTGAAACTCGTTCAATGAGCAAGAAACCGACGCGCGATCCGCATTGCAATCCCTTGCTGCAAAGCGGAACGATGGTATAGAGTTTTTTCCGTTGGTCAACAGCCTGCATCCTTGCGTTTAAGCTCCCATGTTTTGTAAAGAGTCTTGCTCTAGTATGAACAACAAGTGAGGATCGAGGCATGTTCTAAAAGGCCCTTCCCAAGCTTGCACATGGAAGTCTTGCATCTTGCTTGAGAACCCTCAAATGGTGCGCCAAACGGGCCGTTGTCATCGCTCAACTCAACAGCCACTTGGTAATCATGTTGTTGGTGAGGTGAAGCTTCCGACCCGCCCCTTGTATGTCAGATCCCCACCACACAATGGAGGCAGCTTCGCTCCTTAGAACCAATTGAGGAGTTAGAACTTCAGCTGGAGACGTTGCGGCAACAAATGCAGTGGAAGTTTGCCATGGAATGATGCCATCTTCATCACAACGCGGCATCGTTCGTCCCGTGGATGGGATGGTGGCACCAGCGACGTCACCTTGTCGTCTTTGGCTTCAACCTCTTCTCTCTCAATGTCGTCGGGCACCGCAACAAGCTCCGATGTAGCGTTAAATTGCCACTAGTTGCGCAAGTGCCATCCACTAGGTCGTAGTTGTCATCCTCGTTATTGGTAGGACTCTAGTCACCGATGTCCACTTAAAAAATTCCGCCACAAGTAGGTGCATCATCCAACCCTGCTCCATTCTCGTCGTCGATTGAATTGCCATCACCATCCGAGTCTGAGGCCTCATGAGTATCATTCATTCTGTACCACTCCACCTCTGCGTTGTCCTTGAGCCGAAGCCTATCCTTCTTCAACTTGGAGTTTGAGTACACATAGACGAGGTCCTCCGCTCGTGCAGCGTGCAATCGGTTCCTATTCTTATTGTCCACAAATGAGTAGTGGTTCCAATTATGCTCGTATGAGGAAGAAGAGACCACTTGCGCCAGCACGCGTGACGGGACGAGCTAGGTTCGATAAATGCTTTCCACGGTAGCCTAGTTGGTCCCACCAGACATGTAGAACAACCTTCAAGCTATTTACATCCCACCTGGCATCGTACGCATGAACCTTGTACTAGTAGGCATGGAACTCACAAAGCAACCCACTGAGCATATCAGGGTTGTCGGCCGCATAACTCTCAAATACTTTGTGCATCGCACTCCTCGCATTGCAATCGTTGTGAAGTATCCTATCATTGATGAGGTATGGGTTCAATAGAGCCCTTGTGTAGTGGAGGTTAGTGCGTAGCTGAGACCACCATATTTCAAGATGCTCTTCCACCTGGTTTGCAATAGAGGGGGGCCACAACACCGGTTCGTTTTGAAGTGACCGCATGTGCTTCTCAAGGTTTGTCATGATGATGTGTACCTTGGCTATGCAAGGGCTCTTTCCGTCGAACTCCCTCAACGCAAAAACGGTCAGTTTGACAAGCTCACAAAAGTTGTCGCATGCTCCCCAGAACAGCTCACAGTTTGTACGGATTTCTTCGTGATTCTTGCCTTTTCACAATGGTTGAACTTCTTCTTGCTCCCTAATGTTCTAATATACTTATCCCACTTTGCGTCAACAACCCTGAGCTTGAGCGCCTTCTTGACCTTCAACAAACAATCAATTATCAGATACTTTGTGGCAAAGCGCATGGCACTTGGTCTGATAAGGGAGAGGTTCATCTCGTGGAAGCGGAAGACCGTCAAAGGTATATGACACTTCTTCACAAAGTCCACGATGGTCTTTGCTTCGCTCACAATTTTCTTCTCTAGGCTTGCTTTTCCTAATCACGTATATGTAGGTTCATAATATGGGCCCCACATCCTTGGAAGTATATGTGGGGGTACTTCTCTTGCACCTTCTTGACCGCCTTTTCATCACCACAACATAGTCGGTGCAGATTTGTACGATGTTGGTAGGACCCACAACCTCTACGTACTTTGTCATGATGCTGGCCATATACTTGTGGTCCTTAAATTCCCCAGATGTGTCTATGGACGCAAGGAACTCCTCTCGAGAAGGACAAACTTGCATGATATTTATCAACGGCCAGTTGGTCACAAAGCTCCATCCATCTACAGAGATGGTGCAACCAATGTTGTGGATAATAGACCCCATTTTCAACTTCATGTCAATAGAGAGTTCTTTCTTCTTCTCATCAAATAGTCGTTTTCAAAGGTCGTTGTACAACGGAGGTAGGTAGAGCCGACGAAGGTTAGCAATTTCTATGACCGCCTCTCTAAAACTTGCACACCGGGCCACGACAAACGGAATGTTCTGCTCGTAGAAGAACAAGGCCCAAGCCAGGGTTGTCATAACGGACGGGTTGAGGTGATCGGACGGGACAACCGGACGGGCGGTCTCGACTGGACGGACGGTTCGGACGGATTGCCTGAAGTGCGTCTAATAATTTTTTTCAGGTAAGAAATTTTTACTGTGAAAAACACGTCACATTCAAACGTGTCACGCCACGATGGCGCTAGGGCGGGGACGCCTCCCCTGGGGGTGGGGATGTCTCCACCTCGGGGCGGGGACGCCTCTGTTAAGGGCGGTGACGTCCCCGCCCCTGCATCATTCACCTAGGGGACCTTAATATCTGAGAGCAAAATATATTTATTACATTACATCATTTCACGATATAACAACAATGACTTGATTTCATACTTCCAAACCAAGTAATATTGGCACAGGTTATCTAAAAAAACCTTATACTCTCCTAGCTTCTTATATGAAGTATCACAATTCTCTTGATTTCGCATACATATACGTAGCTATTTTTTTTTTCCTTAATTATTCAAACGACCCAATTCGCGCACTCCTTCGGTAGACGGGCCACCCATAACCGCATCTCGAAAGACGATATCATCATCACCTGGTGCCTCATCGCAATCTGGGCGGTTGTCATCATTAGCACCTTCATCACTCTCATCTTCGTATTCTCCATTGCTACCATCCGTAGTCCAAAAGCCCTCTACTTCAGAGTTGTCATTGGGAAGCTCTACGACTGTTTCATCATCGCAACGCGAGCGTCTGAATCTCTTTTGTCGATGTGCGTGAGAATCATCGCCGTCGGAATTTATGGTTGGGCTGCAAGTAGAACGAACTGCTCGACTCGGAACAACAAACGCCGGAGTTGATGAAGAGCATCCTAAAACATACGTGTCCAAAAATGGTTGTACAACCACGTTTGGATCTCGTGCCCCTATTCCAATGAGGGGACGTCTACGAGGCCTTGAAGATGATGCTTCGCCGTTGTTTCTTCTTCCACGGCCTCTAGCCGCTCCACGGCCTCTAAACCCTCCACGAACATTAGTCCTTCCACTGCCTTATTGATATTGACCCATTGGATGAATTGACCCCGCTTTAGCAGCCAAAGGGGGTTTGCTATTTCTAGAAGTAGTAGCGGAAGTGTTTAGACCCGTCCCCTCAACGCCTACACTTTGTTGTAAAGGTCCATACATGGCATTCGCCGTTTTAGGAGAAGAGGAATTCCGGGAAGGCGGCGTTGGTGTATTCTGGTCATTAATAACAGTAGGCAACACCACAACCGGAGATGGTTGTGGCTCAAGGTCCTCTGTGAATGCAAAAGCATTAAAGGGGTCTATATATTCCGGGTCAAAACGCCTTTGCTGATTAACAACCCTTTCATTTCTTGGAGCCGTCCATACAATTGTTGTGTTTACAACATTTGCGTCAGAGTCTCCTTGAACGACTCCAGTGCTACAAAATGATGCACCCATTCCAATAGGGCTCCCCTAGTCATACCGGTTTTCAATCGATCCTTAGTTGTTTCGAGTTGCAGTATTTACTGCATTCTCTCCGGCTCCGTTGTCGTCGGCGTCTCCTTTTCCACCTCCATAATCTGATAGGGAATTGACATCGTCGCAAACTTTCCCGACATTACCCCCCCCCCCCCAATTTCAGGCTCTTCAAGGTTAGTCATATTTGGGATGTTGCTCTCTAAGGAAGTAGGCAAAGGATGCACTTCATGAATGCCCTCATTTTGAGGAAGATGAGGTGAAAGACTACGACGAGGACTTCGATTCCAAGGTCTCCAACGACCTTGACCCAATTCTTCTTCCACGTCATCATTATCTCCGTAATAGTTTCTCGTTTCCTCAAGGTGATGAGCGCCTTCCGCCCAAAGATTAGGGTTCCTCCGGTACTCTAGCGGAGAGCGGGGAGCTTCCATATTGTGTTCCTCCACTTCCTCGGCTATCAACACATCAAATTCACGATTATGTTCATCCATCGGGACCGGCGTCAGGGCATCTGGGTCGGAATCCTCCGAGTGAATATTCGCATCGTACCATCGAACGGGATCGGCCCCTGGTCTTTGTTGAAGGCATCGGCTATTGATATAAATATACACCAATGACGTAGCCTTTTCCGGCGCTAATCGATTTCGGCTCTTGTTGTGGTCAAAAGAATACATACTCCAGTTTTGTTCGCAAGAGTTAGCTGAACACAAAAGGGCTAGTATACGAACAACTATTTTAGACAATGCCTTGTCTACGATCCTGGCCCACCATTGATGGAGTTGAAGCTTTGTCTGGCGGATGTTAGATGCCTCGGTAGGGCCACATGGTCTTGTGCCCTCCTCGTACTGTGTTAACTCATATTGGACGTTGTCATAAGAGATGTCCAATACCTCCATCATTTTGCGAGCAACCCGATTCACACTATAAGAAACCCGTGATTTTTGTGACGTTAGCTGTGATCAAGTGTGTTTTTCAAAACATGTTTTTGCGAACGGGCCGAGCCTTGGGCTCTCGGATTCTGGTGGATGTTGCACCAAACATGGAAAAAACGCAGGAAAAACGCAGAGATGTTAGCATAAACGTATTTGTTTTGCGGGACATCCTAGTGAACATAGTCATGTTTTAGACAACGTCCTCAGAAAGGTGACAGTGCCACGTCGGCAAGGGGGTTTTAGTTTCACTGTGAGTAACTTCGAGATTGTTACTGCAACCTCTCGTAAAACACTGCCCAGTGGTTAAAATACAGTAGAGATGGCCTGACCCCTACAAAAATAAAAACCTGGATGTCGTTACTGACGTCACAAAAAACGTGGATGTCGTTACTGACATCACAAAAAACATGTTTGAGCCACGTAGGCAAGGTAGAAATTGGATTCTTTTTTAAATGTTTGTGCCACGTAGGCAAGGTTGAAATCAGCTGCCACGTAGGCAAAGAGGATGTTGGAACAGACGTCTGGATGGACGTCTACTGTGACATTTTAATGTTTATGCTAACACGAGGCTAACACCATGACAAATCCAACAATCCCATATGGATTGTCACCACTTGTGCATCCCATTGTATATATATGTAAGGCCTTCTCTCCTATCTCATCACACTTGAATCAAGAGTGATTCACTTTCATCCATCTATTTGGATGAATTTGAATTACCCTTGAAACTTTTTGTGTTACGGTACTTTTTGATGACATGGCGCTTCTTTTAGGTGACATGGCACTTGCTTTTGCTGACCTGGTGCTTGCTTTTGGTGACCTCCATCTCAACGAACGCCACAGAAAACGTCATAACGAACGTCACAGAAAACGTCATAACGAACGTCACAGAAAACATACCGTGTTAGAAATGACGTCCCAATTTACACTGTCCACAATTAATTATGCATTAAACTATGCTGATTGGACATGCCACGTCATATTTTAAAAAGTGACACGTCATATTTTAAAGGTGCCACGTCAGAAAATGGCGGGTCCACGTATGCAAGCCTAGTCACAATCGTATGCCACGTCATGCGCCACATCATGGGCCACATTACCAAGGGCCTGGATGAAAAATTTGGGGATGTGGCACTGCCCGTCCATGTGGCGATGACGTGGACGCGACGTGGCAGCCACATGGCAGATTTTTAACACCTTCAACCCCCAAGTTTTTGTGACGTTTTAAAAAACGTGGGCTTGTTTTTTGAGATTTTGGCATGTTTTTCGCATGTCAATTATAACGGATTTTTTTGGACGTCAACGTTGACGTGCCGGATGCTGCACAAAACATAATTGCACGTTAGTTGCCCTGTCACAAAAAACACGGGTTTCTTATAGTGTCAATGTCCTTTGTGCGATTCCGTTAGCCCTAAGCGCCACATTATCCTTAAGGTACGGATTCAAAAGAGCCGTAAAGTAGTGAACATCGCTAAAAACCATTTGCCACCAGATATCAAAAGATTGCTCCAAAGTGGATGCTATGTCAGCTCGTAGAGTAAAGGGTGACTCTCTCAAAGAGTACACGTGTTCTCGCAAATTATGCATCACGAGCCACGCACGACCCATGGCTGGTTCTCGGCCATCAAACACACGCAATGCCTTCAAAACATCCCCAGTCATGTGCACGTAATTCTGACATCGTTGCCAGAAGGTCACATCTTCGATGGTTTGCACCACATTACGCGCAACGGTTGTTGTTTGCTCTCTATTCTATCTATTCCGTAGGATTGCAAAGTAGTTTACAACACGGGGGTGCTTTCAATTGCTCCAACACTCCTTTGAGTCTCACCAATCGATCCAACATAAGGAAATTACAAGCAAAACGGGTTTCACTCAGCACTACAATATGCAGGTTTGGACTCAACTCACGAAGTGTCTCCATTGTCGCATGATGGTTTCTAATATATTGGCACAATTTCTTTGCCCTCTCTATTAAATCTTTAAATTCTTGGACCTTCGCCCAATCTTCCAACATGAGATCCAATGCATGTGTCATGCACCCCTGCTTGTGAATGTGCGAGTATGAGAGAATAATATCATCCATCGCTCCAAGCATGTTGGCAGCATTGTCTGTACAAATCTGTTCTATGATATGTTACAAAAGGGATCTGGTGTCGGGGAATGCTCCAAGGAATTCCCACATGTGCAGATTTTTTATGTTATCCATAGCGCGTGCTTGATATAGTTATATGATATGTTACAGAAGGAATTTGATGTCGGAGATTGTTAGTATGTGCAGGTTTTTCATGTTTTCCACAGCGCATGCTTGATAGAGTGGATTGCCTTCTGCGAAGCCAAGACATGGAACGCGTCTTGCACAATGAGTCGCAAATTGAAGCGTCGCAAAGCTGTGCATCCAAATATCCAGGCAGCCGGCGCGAATGGCAGACACGACTGGTTTGGAACTGAGACGGAGTTCACGAGTGAGACGGGGATCTTTTGCCCGGAACGTCAAGGCACTGGCGTCAAACTGGAAGGTCCACAACTCGAACGTCCACGCCTCCGGTTAAATCAAGTTTATGAATGGGTCATGGAGCTCATCGAGAGTCGAAAAGCGTACATGGATGAGCATGGGAATCCGTTGGGGTTGTTATTTGTAAAACCCGAGAGATCAAAGTCCCAGGTACTTTTTCTCCGAGTCCTCTCTACAATTATTCTGATGAAAGCATATTTTATGGGTTACTACACTATTTTGGCCGATAGTGCCACCTCCGGTACTTATTTAAAAATTTCTTTCACGGGTGAATTTGTTTCAGCAAGTATATCAATAGAGCTCAATAAATCTTTGCTCTTGGTAAAAATAATCACCATACATAAAAAATTATTACATTAAGTATATTGTCAGTGTGGTTGGCATCATCAGCCAAAAGTAGTGTAGGGGCATCTCTTCCTATTTTACCACTATATATTTGGCCAAAAACGGTTCTTATTTATCAACTGTGGTAATTTTCATCGTTTAGGATTTTGACGATTCTTTTTGTTTCCCTACTACCCCATTTGTGCGGACAGGGTGTTGTTCAATCACAAGGATTCGTTCACTGCTACTCCGCTGGGGGCTCTTGTGACTTGGCACCGAAGTCCAAGATGAGGTAATCTTTGGTTGCACTTCCATTGGAGAACGCCTGTGCATCCTGACGAAGGATAGCTTCTATTTTTTTTACTTGTGTGTGAATTAGCGAACGTGGTCTGAATTGTAGGTGTGGCTAATGTTGGACTTGTGTTTTTGGTTGTTCAGGGGGACGGAATTTTCCAAGGCTTTCACTTAATTTAAAGTAACTTGTACTTTTGTATCATACCTGATTGACTTTATTATGTTGCACTCTGTCCAACGGTTTTGTTTTCCTTCCGTTGTTTCCTTGTTTTGCTGCGGGCACAACCTTAACGGTTCGTCTTAAGTGCAAGCTGGTCTACCATAGCATATGGAGACTGTTTCTCTGATTCTACCAGGGTTTTTGACCCTATTTGTATGCTTACATATTTTATTATCACTTGGGGATTTCCAGCAAGTTTTCAAGTTTACTCTTCATTATAACTCACAACTCTGCATTACGCGTTTGATTTCTGTTCAGACAATTCATCTAGCCCCGACATTTCCTTGACTACTCCCTGTCTCTGCCTATAATGAACAAAGGAAAGTTGTATTTTAGTTTTTATCATTAGGATCATCATATAGATTGTTGAAAAAACATTCTCAGAATTTTCATAAACTTGGAAGATTATAGTGACTTTGACATCACTTGGTGTCAAATCTTTGCATTACATGATGTCAATTGCTTGTACGCCAATTTTTTAAGGTAAATGTTGTGTAGCATATTCAAATAAATTGTGTGTAGCGAAGTAGTTCAAAAATTTATGAGTATGCATATTGAATTTTATATGAGCTATATTTTTTATAGAATGAACTCTAAATGGTCAAAAAGAAGAGTTGTACCACTTCTTAGGGGCCGTGAATTTCTATTCTTAGTTTTTTATGATCATGTTAGGCACATGTGCACCAAATTTTAGAAGTAGAAGAGGGGTAGAAGATTATTTAAAAATCTTGCAATGCAAATATGTGTTGGAAATCAACAATACACTAAGGGGTGCTCACACCAAAACCAAGGTCGAGAGGCCGTTGATTTCCACCAATGAGATTGCGAGAATGGGCAAAGTTTGGCCTCTCGGCCTTCAGACCAAAGGCCGAAGTCTAAAGGCTGTCATCCTCCGTTGTGCCTACATAGTAACACTTTTAGAGAGTTTTGGCGCCAAAGCAACGACCTCTCAATTGCGAACTTGGGTCGCCATTTTTAGCTAACCCAACCTTCCTTTGAGAGTCTGTCAACTTCCTTCAGTTTATATTTTAATTTAATTTATCTTTTTAGCCCAAGAGTTTGAGCGCCAAAGCAACGACCTCTCAATTGCGAACTTGGGTCGCCATTTTTAGCTAACCCAACCTTCCTTTGAGAGTCCGTCAACTTCCTTCAGTTTATATTTTAATTTAATTTATCTTTTTAGCCCAAGAGTTTGGGCGCCAAAGCAACGACCTCTCAATTGCGAACTTGGGTCGCCATTTTTAGCTAACCCAACCTTCCTTTGAGAGTCCGTCAACTTCCTTCAGTTTATATTTTAATTTAATTTATCTTTATAGCCCAAGAGTTTGGGCTCTCGTCATTGTTTGGATTGAAATTTGACAAATGGACTCTCGACTTGGCTTGGTGTGAAGTGGACCTAACAAATTTTGCATACAACATAACATATCCTTCTCATATTTAGAAAAGTCAAAAATCCCTACGGAGGATGCAAAGATTTCCATTCCCTTTCTAATGATTGCTTTTCTTTATTTACATGGATTCTTGAAAAGAAATCGTAGCTTTGCTTCACTATTTGCCACATGTCACTAAAAATTGGTCCACTATGTGTCATTTGTCATTGAAAAATGTTTGTAACTTTTGAACCATAAGTCTGATTTCTACAAAAAAAATATGTTTGTAGAAAGCGACTAAAAAGTTGGCCATTCAATAAAAGAATCTCAAAAATCATGCCAAAATTTGAGGTTGAGGGACTCAATTGAGACTCAAATAGTCCCCCGAAGAAACGATTGTGCACTAGGGGTTAAAATGCAAAAACACATTTCAATTGCATGCTACATTATAACCTCGTCCATTCTCAAAAGTGACTAAACATAGTTTGAAGTCTTCTATACACTCGCTATATATAGCATCTTTAAATTCTAGCATCTATATATGGCAATCTTCCTCCTGAGCATGAAAAGATCGAGTTCTTACAGGCTATAACCAATTGAGGTCTAGGAATATCGGTGAAGACGATCAGAAACTGTGTCTACGAAACTTGCAGCAACAGGTCGAGATCTACACACCGACTCTGCTTGCTGACAGGTTCTGAGACTGAGGTCGACAGTCACCTCGGTGCCCAAGAATTATTAGTCACGCAGGGTCTTGGCCATGTGAGGAATGGTCATGATTTCGGTTCGGTATTGCGCATACGTGCGCGTCTTGTACCGCGCAGGGTTCGCCTCCGACACTAACTCCGCCAGGGGGGCAATCACCTGCTCGTCCTGCGGGCAGACGAACGAGGATATGGAGAAGCGCTCCGCGCGGTTCAGCAGCGCCCGGTGCTCCGGCGACTTGTATATAAATTCAAGAAGTTATTGATGCTCTTAGTAGAAAGATCACGATTTGGAAAGCACTTCGTGCCATTGCCTGAACCTGAATAGAATGTCAACTTCTTTGCTAGAGCTTCTCAATTCTTGAACCCCGGCAGAGAAATGAGTGAACACAAATGCTCTACATGCCAATGACGAGGTCCAAAGATTGAAGTAACGTTTGTCGTTTTTGTCGCTGTGCAGATGATCTTCAAACTGGTGCACCATACCGACAACGAACAGCGGTGGCAATATCAACAATCTAGGTCGCTACCAACCTCCTTTTCTATTTGCGCATTTACTTTATCCTCAGGTATTTTTTTTTCATATATTTCAATTTTTCTCAAGCTGTCCACCTGGCAAACACTCATTGGCTGATCCCGAAAACAATAACTCCCTCATACAAGACAATTTTTGGAAAACGTTTAGGTCATTTTGCTCCTCTTGCTCTTGTGATTCCAACGGTGTCATTCCCACTCCGAGTGGACTATTATATAAAAACTTACCAGCCTAAGGGACACCCTTGTAACCCTAAACCTTTAAAACCCTTAAAACCCTAAACCCCAAACACTAAAACCTAAAACCTTTTGCAGTAGATACTCTCCTTGTCTGCTATGCCTGACATGTGCAGATTTTGCATGGTAAGCAAGCCAGACTTGGGAAGTCTATTTGCCCCAAAAGTCTTTCATTATCGGACGTTCTTTTGACACTGTAATGGGAGTAGGAATGTCAAAGAGGTCACTGGATGGTATATATTTGACCTGAATGGAAGGCGGTGGTACAGATGGAAGGGGGAACTGGATACAACCTTTATCCATGACCATCCTTTGGCTACAAATGGAGGCTTTGTTCTATGCTGCTCGGCATTGCCCGGTTACAAGTGTGCAATACCTGGCTCTAAGATGACCATTTCCAACCCCATTGTGAACACCAGAAACATGTTGCCCGCGAAGGTTGTAACCAGTGCACCCTTCCACCTGTACCATCGCCTTCCATTCAGGTCAAATATACACCACCCAGCAACCTCTCTGACATTCCTGCTCCCATTAAAGTGTTTGTCAAAAGAGCGTTCGATGATGAAAAACTTTTGGGCAAATATAGTTCCCAAGTCTAACTTGCAGATAAGGGAGTTCCATCTCTTGCTTACTGTCCGGAATCTGCACAAGTCGGGCACAGCAGACAGGGACAACACCTGCTGCACGAGCACGTCCGGAAGCCGGCTCCACTCATCCATCGTGCTCCGTGAACAGATTCCCACATGTAAGGTTAATTTTTCCCACATCCAAAGAACTTAGCAGCATGTTGGAGTTGACAGCCTCTTCACTTGTAGCAGCAGCAGCAGACGATTAAAAAAATTACATATGAAGTCATTTATACATGCAGAGCAACTATGAAAACGGATAAAATTCATTGTAGACATACTGAACCTTGTACCCTCGGATCAACAAAATACGGTGGAGCCTTTATACTGCAACTTCGACAATAAGCAGGCATCAATTTATGCAGTCACAGTGTCACCGCAACAGGGGTTACCAAGATACAATTTTCATTTATCAGCTTTACATTTCATAATACGTAAACAGACTAGATGTAGAAATTCTACTACTTTTATCCTCAAACGCATGGCGATGAGCCTGGTTACTTGCCAAACTACTTAGCATCTACCTTTTGTACAGGACGACAATGCTCGCATTCTTCGCATCGTAGAGATTCTGGAAGGACTAGTGGAGAGGATCCCCAGCTTACGAATGGAGCCCAGGCACACATGGAATAGCCTTCGTCGATCATATCAGACATAGCTGACTGCAAAGATGAGGCAACATCGTTTCCATGACGTAGTGCCTTGTAAAACTTCTCCATCAATGCACGCGTGGGTGTATCTGGAACAGCCCACTGAGAGGCCACCACACACGGTACACCAGCTATTATGAATGCACGAGCCAGGTTCACTAGGCCCTCTGCTGTTGCTTTCCCCTCTGACGTGTGGCAGGCACCCAGAACAACCAACTCTGCTCGCCATGGAACCTTCGAATCGCTTATGTCTTTCAGTGCAAGGACCGAACATACATGAGGGCCAAATCTATATGGATCCTTCGGTGGTTTTGTTGGTTTGGTCTTCAATTCTGGGTACTCCACAAACAAATTCATATTGATGGACACGGGTCTATTGTTAGGATTCTTCACCCACTCAATAGCGTCTTCAGCAGATAACTCCACCAGCTCGATGCTCTCTTCTTCGCCCTCCTCCTTCTCCTCGGTTTCTTTCTTTTCCTTGCCCTTGCTGGTCTTCTTCTTCTTCTTCTTCTTCATTTCCTTCACCTCCCGAACAATCTGCTCAACCTCATCACTCGAAATCTTTATCGATAAATCTTCGTTTACTGTGCCAACCAGATCATCCATCTGAAACTCAACACCATCCGTTCTTCTCCCAGCAGTAGATGACCCTGCAGCGGATGACACAGAAGTAGTAGATGTTCTGGCTAGGAAGAGACAATTGTTCCTTTCATCTTCATTGTCCACATCTCCATGTGCTCCAATATGGACGATAATTTGCCGGAAAGGCTTGTGTGTTGGATTCGCAACCCAATGCAGAAGCTTTTCAGCTGTTGCATCTTCTCCCAATAACTTCACAACTGATACTTTCGGAAATGCTTTCGCAATATTCTCCACCTCAATCTTGGTTTCAGAAAGTTTGTCGAGAATATCCTTGTTTCTGGCATCTTTTCCACATGTTGGGTCACCCAACGCAACAATTGCGCCTGGACCTTCATGAAAATCTAAGTCTTGTAAGGCCAGCAAACGCTCATTGCATCTTTGGAATGCTCTCAGGGAGGTCACTAGAGAGATGGTGTGCCTTTGAAGTAGGTATCTCTTCTTATCAGCTGCGGTACGATCTCGAAGCGCAGCAAAAGGCACTTTTGTCACCAACTGCATAAAATCAAGGATCCATTGGAACAGGTTAGGCTCTCAAATTTGATTACCAAAATATCAAAATATGGAATAATAATTTTATTCAAAATTAGTTTATGCCAAAAGATATATAAATACATGATCTGTAATGGGCTAAAAAAGACTATGAATATTTAAGCAATTACATGATTTGGAACACCTGAAAATCTTCATTGTATCAAGATAATATAGCAAAATCTTATAGCAACAACTGTCCAAAACCTCAATATTTGATTGCGTGAGAAGCATGATAGTTTACCTCACTTGGAGCCAATATCAACTTGTGGTGAAGCTCCATATGAGAAAGATGGCTTGCAATTGGCTTGATTAAGAGATCGTGAAGGTCTTCCAAATCCTTATTCATTTTATCATCAGTGTAGCCTTTCTTAGGATTCTTTCCGTTCAAGCGCCACAATACATCATTTATTGCTCTCTCCACACTTTTCATTCTCAAGAATAAAAGGTAATGACTCAACATGCCAGCCTGCCAGCAATATCAACATGATGAGCAATGTAAAATGTAAAAGCTTCAAAATCATAATACACAGTTCTAATAACAATAAATGATGACAAATAAGTGTTACATGTTTCTGAGAAAGAACACCAATCACTAATCAGCCCTGCTTAAATTAAAATTCTAAGCGAATGTTACTATTTTGACATAGGGTACAGAATCACATTACAGAGTTCTATCTTGTAGAATAAAAGATCACATTACCTGCACAACATAGATAATCCAAACACTGTCTTGAAGATGATTGTATTCCACAAACACCGAGTCTTCCTCCAAATCCGCAACATGAGCTTGGACAGTACCCATGGCAAACATGTCATTGGTGTCAAATTCCCAGAGTTGGCGAGCTGCAAGAGAAGTGAGTTTCTGAGGTCCCATTTGGTACAATAAAACACGTGATCGTTGTCTTTCAGCGTAAAGAAAGGCCTTCCACCTGTACTCATCCAGATTCTTGGGATTATGATCTGGGGCTGTCAAAGCCTCCAAAAACATCTTGTTCAAATAATGTCCTTGTAATTTGGCATACACGTCTTTGTGTCCCTCTAGCATGTTAATCCAGCTCTCTGTGTATCTGCCTTTCCTTCCATACAAAGAATTGGCAAACTGCAGTGATGTTCTTCGACCGTATTTGAGCATCATCGCTTCCACTTCCTCCAAGACGCTCTGCTCTACTGAGGTGAGATTGCACTGGGCCTTCCTCATGTGGTTTTCATCCTCCATCAGCTCGACATCGTTCATGTCAGCAATTCCATGCTCAAAATGCTTGGCATGTGCATTCTTGAATCCATACTTGAGTAGCAAGTAACCAAAATAGGATTCATCCATCGTAGCATACAGCTTCAAGATTTCATGGTTTGCACGTGCAATAAACTCAGGATTTACCACAAGTTGAATTTGCTGTTGAAAACTACGAAGTGCAGATGTAAATTCTGTATCCAGAAGTGAAGGCTCTTCAAGTTTGACATTAGAGTGTGGATGAGTCCACAAACTCTCTCTATAACTCCGCATCCTGGTTTCGAACATTTTCCGAAACGATATTCCAAGATTAAAATAATCATACCATCCAAGCAGTCCACGATGCTCTGTAATAATGTTGGAATCTCGATTGTAACTGTTCCGATAGACCAATGGATCCCTCTTGGCTGCTTCATTGATGATATTGATGCATGCGGTGTGGAAAACCACTGCATACTTGTACCTGAAATCAAAGAATTCTAATAGTCATTTGTCACGCAGTCAAATACAAAAAAATAAAACCAGCTACGTATCTTTGTGCGATTCAATAATCATTTCTTAATTGTTAAAAGTAGGACTGCGGTCACGTTGACCTGAAGAGGTGACTTCACGTTTTGATTGACTTCAAAGAAACATGTGATGAAATGTGTCAAGGTAAGCATGTAAATAGGATTACTCACCTCTTGAAGTGTTGAAAGTAGATACCTGCAAGTCTCAGGTAGAAAAGCGGATTCTTGGGAGTTGTTTTGCTGTCCGGGAAACCCTGAGATGTTTCATTGCTTGAAACATTCCTAGATGTATCGAACAGAGTTGTATGTATGCCTGAAATTCTGAATTCACACATACACTTCGTATCTCGTATGGGCCTGGGTAGGCTTTCAATACTTTTTCCTTCCGATGCCTTGTGGAGGACCAGCTCTGCATCTTGGAACATCTTCAGCTCCATTAAGCATTGAGCTTCATAGACCACGTTCGCGTCTTTTAATGATTGGTATTTAGGAAAGTGCTTTTCCACCACTTGCTTTAATACTTCAATAATATCCAAGGCAGTTTCATAGTCCCCTTGAACAACGTGCCAGTATAACAAGGTGTTGACTGTATGCCACTCCCAAAACTTTGATCCCATAAAAAGCATATGATCCTCCCAGAATGATCTGCGTTTTTCAGTTTTCAACTTTTGAATCATCAAACGATCAGCTTCGTTGTAAGGACGACCGGTAGCCCGCTCTGCCGCCAGCTGCTCAAGTTCACCATCAAACTTCGACTTTGGCACCCACTTCGTGATTTCACTCATGATTTCACCCATCCGTGATGGATAGTTTAAATAACCAAGATGGTATATTGCTGCATGCAAGTTTCCATTAACTGCCAAACGAACAAACTCGTCTACACCCGAAATTGAGCTAATGCATTCCTTCATTTCTTGTCTTAAATCAAGAGACTTTTTGAGGTTCTTCGTTTTCATGTGGTATAATTGCACTAGAGGAACATCAATCCAAAGCAAACTAGTGTCAAACCAGGCACTGTTATAATCGCTCGTCCATTGCTTCAACAAATCTCTGCACAACTCGAGATTGAATATTGCACGCTCCCAATCACCTTCATCTTGTGCATCGTGTCCAGTTTCATAAAGTCTTTGAAAAACCAAATAGTGGGATGGTGGCAGACTGGCCCAATAGTATTGCTCCATCATGTGCTCCTCTGTTTGGATCAACTAATCATGCATAAAGAACCACACATGCAACTAAATTTATTAGTACTTAGGATGATTTGAGAGAAGGAAACAAATGTTGAATGCCATGTTGGTTTCATTAAAACTCTTATCAAATAGAAAACACACCAATATAATCATTTTAGCTGGTGAACCCTCGTGCAATCGCGGTCGGTTCGCAAACATTACAATCTAGCATATGTTGTGCTAATAGCTCATAAACAGCTCAAAATTCCTTTTCTCCAATCTAGGTGGTACACGATAATTGTAAATTAGAAAATTCTATTTTTGACCCAGTCAAAAAGGATCTAAATCACATGTCAAAACTGAATTGTGTTGCTAATGTACTTGGGATTGAACAACAAAATGTAAATTTGTATTCACATCGATTGCATCATGGACCAGTAAATCGACTAGATGAAGGAATACGTGTCTTACTTGCGATGTGTTGGAAACCGCGATGCTAGGTGGCTTTATGCTCTGAAAGCTGAAAAATGCAAGCAAAATTCGAACCATGGTTACTCCAATCTGCCCAGTCGACTCTTATCCTGTAAGGGTTCTACTTCGATTTGCCAAGATTAAAGATTCAAGCGTATCAATGTAACTAATAATTCAGAAAGAATAGACTCATGAACGTATTTCTTTACGAAATCAACAATTAAATCAAATCACGATACTCCGAGAGAAGATTTTCAACATCTTATGAAACGATTTCCAGACCTTTCTTATTTTATAATCCTCTATATACTCCTATACTCTTACATGTATTTCTAAAATTCGTACATACTTAGACATGTAAAAGCAACATTCTTTTATTCGTTCCACCGATATTATCATGAAGTTGATAACACTCACTAAAGGCTGCTCCCGAGAGCTCTTTCCATATCTTCTAATTCCTGGTAAACGGCAGCTCCTTCATGATCACCGGCAGCTGTGGCGCATTTCCCCCTCTTCTGGTAAGTTTCCTCCAACAGACCATGAACCCAAGCTTCATAAGAAATCTGACCTTCAAAGCGTCGAGTCAAGTCTTCCAAATTGCTTTCTGCCTGCTTCAGCAGCTGATCGACCACACCAGTATTATCTTCTGTGTAGTTTGATCCGTCTTCTCCAATCAAGTCTCCCACAAGTGATAATGAAATCATAGCTACATCTCGCATCAAGTGCTTGTATGTTAGGGAGTGGTTAATGCCACTATGCTTCCATAGTGGCATCACCTCATCTATTAGCCGCTTAAGCCTCGTCCGAGGACATCTGTCACAGTAAAAAAGCCAGAAACACATGTCGCACTCAGCTTGCTCTTTCTTCATGCCCATCAATGAAGCATAATTCTGCACAATCTGCTCACGAGAAACATCCTCAGATGAACATCCCTGATACTCGGTTAAGATGACAAGGCTCATGTAATGCTGCTCCATGGATTTATTCGAAGAGTCTACATGCTGCATGCAGTCCAGCATCACCTTTCGTAATTCCAACGCTTTCTCAATCTGACGGACTCCAGTATCATTACAAAATTGATAAAATCCAATCAGAATATGGTCCACAGCAGCCAGAATCGAATAGTACGCCTCATCCTCAATGCACTTCTTCATGATTCGCAAAAGGTTTCTGCAGCAATTTAACTGAAAAACGGCCATGCCAAAATCCCTTTTTGGCAGCGCTTCTTGTGACCGATAAAGATCCTCTATCATAGCAACTCTGGGTCCTTCCGGCAATTTCGAATTAATGTGGGAACGAGCAGTCTTGAAGTGCTCATGAAAACACAGCTGCACACAAACACTCGAACAAGTGAGTCTCAGTTGCCTACATCTTTTAAAAATCTCAAGAACACAGCTTTCTCATGTCAATTCCTGGCAGAACACCAGCTTGTGAGAAGAAACAAGAGGGATCACATTGTACGACTATACACAAGATTGTAACAATGAAACGGAAAAGCTGGGCAATGTCGTACCCAGCTCCGAACTGAAGTCGAATCCCGGGTCAGCATCTCATCCATAATCTCTTTCACCGGTGTGACAGTCTCAAAAAGTTCAGATTGGGCTTGTCTGGTCATCCATTAAACATTAGATGATGGTATCTCAGATCAATCGTGTAACTGACTAAGAAAAAAACATTATGCATGATCGAAAGCCGAAACAATGAAAACTCGAACAAAAAGTTCATTGCATAACCAAGGCAGTGAGAGGGCCAGAGGCGCGTGACTTACTCTTGATTTGAGTTCAGACCGAAGCTTAGCTTTCGAGCATTTTTTAGCATCTGCATGTCACAATCTTGTTTCCAGCGGCAAACTTCTTCTGCTCGTATTTCAGCTTCTTCTGAAGGAACTTGACAAGAGGATAATGTATCTAGTGCATCTCTTGCATCTTCGAATCTCTGCAGCTTCATCAAAACATAAACTTCCCAACGAAGATATGTAGCAAGTGGAAGAATTTGCTGATTGGCTCTCTGGATCCACTTCAATGAATCCTCGAAGCTACCAGAGCAATAATAATCATAAGATAGTAAAAGGCAGAGCTCGCGCTCCGCAACGTCGTCCCCTTCAGGATACCCTCTCAGTCGAGCGTAACCCTGCATCGCTTCCGCCTTCATAACGGAATCTTCGTTTGCACAACCACAGTCATATTGAGCGGTGTACAGAAAGCTCACCACGTCTGGATCTACATCTGAATCCGTGAAGGACTGTAACGTAATGCCGTCGAAAATCACCCTCCATGTCTCCACCGCCTTCTGAAGCCCATCCGCACTACCTCGCATCTGGTACATCTGGACCAGAGGAAATTCTGCCCACAGACGCAGCAAGCCATAGCTGTGCTTGCCAACACGCGCTTCTTCATCTTTTAAGGCATCCCTGCAACGCAAGAGGCTGGACTCTGCAGTTTCCCATTGCCCTCCTTCTATGGCACACCTCGCTATGGCATACTGCGATCGAACCATTGCAGCGCCACCGGGCGACATGTTTGCGAGATGTTCTTCCACGTTCTTCTCCAATGACACCACACATCTCCATAACGGAACTTGGTTCACACAAATCCAGCGAAAGCGGACGGTAGGTGGCGGACCTGGTGGCATCGGTAAAGTCGGATTCGCGATGTCCTTTTCCTCAGACAACAATTCTCATGCCTCCTACAAAGCCATGGCGAATGACTATGACATTCGGCTCAAGAATGATTACGACCTTCAACCCTTTAAACTCGGACAAGAGTAATGACCGCACTTGACTCACGAATGAAAAGAAGTGATAATGCCCAGGTCAATTATCCAAGACAAAACCAAAAGAAGGATATGAGCTCAAGCAGAATAATACTGTGAGCACGATAGACTTGAAACGTGCAGATCACTTCGATGCTTCGAGCGACTCTTCGTGAACTAGGCACTTCTCCAAGCAGATTCGTGTCCTAGCGTGCACTTCGACAAAGAAGAACAACCACACTGACAAGCAAGACCAGCGCATGTCACCGCCTTCAAGTACGACAAAGTCAGTCGAGCCTACGCACCCAGTGGGTTAAGGTTGGATGACCTATAACCACCACGAATCCCAGAACGGACAAGCTAAAGTGGACCAAAACCACCACAGACCCACCCCATTTCCGAAATTTTAGGAAGTCATTTATGATTGGGTGTCAGTTCATGATTGGTTCAAAGCTGCCGGTTCTTAGTCAATGCAGAAGTGGTTATTAGTACAACTGAGTGTGGAAATAGAGAGTTTTGTATGTCGAGGAATGGGTCACGGCTTACTATCCACTTTGAAAATTTGTAGCAATTTCAATATGAAGAAATAAATGATCACGACAATTGCAATATTCATGAAATCCTATTTTGAATTCCCAAAAATGTCTTACCACGTATACAAACGCTATAAATAGGTCAGCAAGCTTAAGTTGGTGGTTATAGGTCATCCAACCTTACCCCTTAACCTTTAAACGTCAGTCGGACATCGTATATACAGGCCCGTGCTTTACTGAGTATGATGCAGAAAATGAATTATATTTTAGCAAGACTTACACCTTTGAACTGAAGATTCTTTAACTAAAATCTTTCATCTGGAGGTCATTTCAATCATATCATGTTCAAATACGACCTTACACATGTAGGATACTGTGGCCAGTAGTGGCACCTTCTTAGGCAGCAGAGGCCATTCCCATTAGAATTTGGGACATGAGAGTGCATCAATTTTACCTGCCGTACACTAATTGTGATGACAAGCAAACCTTGAAAGTTGAATTATGAAAATAAAAATATGGTATTTAGTGTTGCAACAAAACTCTGATGTAATCATGACATTGCACACAGCCCGGACGGTACCAAGATGTCAAATAGTCTACAAAGATAAAGGCAGTCATTTGCAAGTAAAGTTTGGATTTTCTTGTGCCCAAAAACTAAATAAACAAAAAAAAGATAAAGGCAGCAGACGGTATCCCATTAGAATTTGGGACGTGTGTAAGTGACCCACTTTTTCCACCCATGCAGTAATTGTGATGACAAAACAAACCTTGAATCAGGAACGTCACAAATTACAATATGGTATACAGTATGGCTACAAAAGCTTGACATAATCATGACATTGCACACAGTCCCGTAGTACCAATATATGAAAGATTCCACAAAGAGAAGCCCATATGCACGTATTTTACTCTAATGACATGCATGTATTTTATTCTGTAGAAGAATACAGAGAATGTATTATGGTTTAGTAAGACTTACACCTTTAGATTGAGAATTTTTCAACTTGCATCTTTCAAAGGTCATCTCAATATGTGAACCTTATTATGTTGAGATAGGACACTGTATATTGTGGCCACCAGTGGCACCTTCTGGCATTTAACCCTTTAGAGCTTGAGACCTTTTGAGGAATGGATAGAATCTAGGAGTATAATAGATCATGAAGAGCATCATTTACAAAGTGGGTGCATTTCATTGTGACTCCATGCCACGGAAATGTGGCTCACTATCGATCCTCGAGGCCAATTTGTACGCAAATGGTCTCATTAGAATCTTCATAATGGGTTGCACGTCGTGAAGAGTATTTTGGACCATGCTTTTTCATGCTACGGTGTGATTTTACACCCTAAGGCCACATTTGGGCCTTTCTGACCATCAAGGGTTAAAAGTTAACCCTTTACCCTTAAACATCAATTTGGAACCGTATGTACATGCACATATTTTACTCTATAGAATACAAAACAATGTATCAAATTTTAGTAAGATTTACACCTTTGGATTGAATTTTTTTTCAACTAACATCTTTCAATTGGAGGTCATTACAATCAATTTGAAATGTGAACCTTATAATGTTCAAACACAACACTATACATGTAGAATATTGTGGCTGCCAATGGCTCCTTTTAACGTTTAAAGGATAACAAATCGTGAAGGTTATAAGGGCATAGGACCGTAAGCATTATAACTAAAACAGTGAAATAAATCACATCTTTGGACCTTGTTGATATTAGAGTTTTCTCAAAAGTGTGCACCAAAGAGGCAAATCAAGGTGGGAATAGAGCCAGACAAGGTGGAATTTAATAGTGGAAAAAAAAAACAAAAAAAAAAACATGAGAGTCTTCATTCTCTCTTTTCTTTGCACCAATGGAATGTTTGGCAATCAAGGCTCTTGGCCCTACCCCATAGCATCCTAGGTTCTCAAAGATTTGGCTACTAGTTCTTCCACACCTTTCCAAAGCCATGTCACCATGTTTGTACTATTTGCAAACAAAAGACCCTAAAATTTAGGGTAACTATCTTGTGTCTGCTAGTGACTACTAGGAAAAGTCTATTGTCTCACTGTGTTTAAATCACACCTTTAGGAAACTAGGAAAATGTTACAATATTGATGTCTCACATAATAGCTTTTATAAAATGCACAATAAAAGATCCTTAGAATGTCAAAAGGTTTCTTATGAGAAAAAAGACAAGAAAAACATGTTGTAAATAGCTTGTAGGAACTTCATAACAATGCAATGAACATAAATTGCAATGAAGTGCTAAGTCGAGGACGATGCAATTGATGAAAGGAACTTAAAAGAACAATGTCAAAGTAAGAGTTAGAGCGTTTAGGCGTGTGACAAAGACTTGCCTGATTCAATGGAGGGATAAGAAGTGAAGGAAACAAGCACATAATCCGGGATGTACGTGTTTCTAGCGTTTACAACTTGTTTTAAGCATGATAACATGTCTCCAATGCAATTATTCCTGAATAATACAATGAAGTGGAGGTCTCAAAGTGTTGTAATATTTAGTGTCATAGTTGTTATATAAATGAAGTATAAGACCACACAAGTTAAGTTGCACAAAAATGTGTCATATGATTGAGGTTGTTGTATTATCAAGTGTCATATTAAAGAGCTTAGAATGTAGTTCGCTTCTTTGAATGTAAACCCCTCATTGATGTTAATACTTAAAGACTTCCAAAGTGGTATTGTAGTAATTTTGGGCAGCTTACACCAATGTTGAATTTGACCAAGCAACTTTTAGATTTGTATTGTGAATGCGGAGTAAGCTTCAATATTGTAGAGAAAACAAAGCCTTAAATACAAACGCTTCAAAACAAACTTACAAGTTTTTGAATTTTGAACAGGAAACTCAGCGGGAAGGAAGGGTGTTACTGAGTTGAATAGCCTTACTCTAGGACTAGAGTAGGACTAGATTAGGACCTTCTAATTGTAGATTACATTAGAATTTAATTAGGATTTAGTACTATTGTGGAGCTAAACAATGCAATTTTTTGGGGCACTGAATAGCAATGTAAAGAAGTTTTTAGAAACCTCCAATGTTTTTATGAAAAATCGTAGACATTACATATAATTTTCTTTTCTCCCATAGAAGAAGACATGATGGTTCTATTCGTAATTTGGATTTTAGATCCAACAACTATTTTTTTTACTTGAAATTTGACATCTCTTTGATTTCTATGGCCCTAGTCATTGAAAGGTCATTTTTCATATCCTAAACAACTCCATTGTGTGCAATGACTTAATGCAAAGTAGAACCTAGATCCAAAACATTTATGCAATATATAGGAGAAACTATGCCATTTTCTTGAGTAAAAGTAAGTTGTCCATATCCGCATTGGCAAAAATCATAAACACTAGTGAATTGTACGTATCTCACACTTTGTGCCATCAATATTCACAAAAAAATTTAGATGTCTCTTTGCAATAGTTAATGAATGTTTTATGGATGAAAATAGTAAAAAGTTGTGTAAAGAAGAACGCTAACCCTATAGGAGGGTTGTTGAGAATAAAATCTCTATTTGATCCACGGCCAAAAACCATGCCAAGCCTTGGTAAAGTTGTTTAATTATTGTACTATAAGATTGGATTCAGTACCCTTGTGCGAAATAATTATTTATTTTCAAAATTGGAAGTTTGGTAAAGTAAAGGAAATAGAATATTCATTGAAAACTCACCTTCTTAAATAATTGATACTTTCAAAAAATGTTTTACCAAATATTTGGCATCAATATATTTGGAAGTATATTTAGCAAAATCTTTGGGTACGATTGTCTTACAACACTCAACTTAGAAAGGAAATCTAAGTTGGTTTTGGTGAAACATACTTCTAGCCCTCTAGAGATGATAGTACCATGGTTGAACTTTTTTGCAACATTTTGGGGCCACACCCCAATTTTGGCATAAAATTTATCAAAAATGTTCTAAACCTCTATATAGCCATTTTTGAAGGTTTTTTTTATAGACAATGTAAAAAAGACTAGATATATATTCTAGATATTTACACTAAATAGCTTAAAAACCTTGACGAGACAATTCACCTTGAAGATACATCTTCAAAGGATTTGTAAAAAGTATCTTATGCATTTGTCTTTGTGTTTGTATTTTGTTTATGTTTATTGCATTGACTTACACTTGTGATAGGTAATTTGCAAAAGTCATAATTGTATATAAATCAGCAAAAATACACCTTCATTGAAAGCATTAAAGAAATTGATTACAAAAATTTGTTTTACGAAGATCTTGCCAGAGAGATTTAAGAGTGATGAAATAAATCATAATAAGATTATTGTGCAAGTAAGTGAATTTGGATACTTGTGAATGGAATGCATGTAAAAATTATGTAGAAATATTTCAAGTGATTAAGGGCCGCTTCATAATAGGTCGAGTTTAGTGGCAGCCCAAAGAATGGCAAGAGGCCAAAGTTTTTGGCTAAAAAGAACATTTAATAATATAAATTGAAAGAAGTTGACACCCTCTTGAAGGAAGTTTGGGTCGGCAAAAAACGGCGACCTAAGTTTCTACTCAAGGGGCCGTCGCTTAGGCTCCAAACTCTCTCAAAGTGTTCCTTGTAAACACAATGTAAGGCAACAACTTGTGGATGTGGGCGTTAGGTGCGAAGGCAGAGAGGACAATTCTTAGTCATACTAATAATCTCATTGGTGGGAATCAACAGCCTCTTGACCTTAGTTTTGGTGTGAAGTAGTCCTTAATTTAAAGCAAATAAAAAGTAAAGGTGTGAAGCTTCATTCTTCTCAAATTATTGATGCATATACACATAAAGAGTGACATGTTACTATCCCTCGTACATAATTGCCTAAACCTACCTTTTGCTTCTTCGGAAGTTAAAGGTTGAACGAACAGACACTTTATTCACGCCGGCCCCTGTGGAGACCGGAGTTCTTCTTCTTATGCATAAACCTATCTACAATCAAGGTTCAGTCATAATTGTTGCAGTATCTCTTTTCTAAATTTGACTATTTCAAGTATGGTACAAGTTTCAATTGTGATTGGTTCACTCTACTTCCATTTAGTTAATTTTTTCTTGTATGATATATGTTTTTAATTTGTAAGTAACATCATTAAAGTAGATGGCAATGAGTAATAAAAGTGAAAAGTAGCCCAAGGAGCTTAGGTCTAGGAGTTGACACTTGTACAAATATTATAAGTGCAAACTTGCTCCTAGGCACAATAGAACCCTAGGGTTTAACTTTGAAGTTTCTTCTTTTAAGAGTGACTCTAAGAACTCTAAATGAGTGAAGAAATTCAAATCTCTAGCAATAGAAAAGAGCTTTTGCATTACAATTGACCATAATTGACTTTCTAATCTCCATCCTCCATTGTCCTACCATTTTGCCTTGTTGTCTTAAGCCGTCTATTCACCAAGAGGTAGACTAGAGTTGTGTTGAAGGTAGAACAAGGGCTAGTATATGATGGTTCACACCACAAAATGGTGGTAACTATCAATTCCACATGTCATTCTACTTAGCAAGTGAGTTATTTATAGTGGTAGAGAGGTGGTAGAGTGTTGATAAAGGTACACTCTATAGTTTTGTTGCATGCTATGAATAGTAGAGACGAGCATTTAGTGGTGGAGATATGTACAGGCTAAGTTATCTCCCTAATTAGTGGCTTTTGGATATCTATGTTTGATGTAAACACTCTCATCTATATTTCACTTCATGATTTTAAATTATGCAAATTGCAACATGGTTGTGTGGACTCCAATTGGATTTTTTGATCACATAATAGTTAGTGTTATGGTAGTGCTTCCATCCTACCTCATGGTGTAAAGGGGGAATAATTCATAATACATTATGTGATTCACAATTATGTAAACTTTATATGTCCTGCTTTTAAACGAGTGTCATAGCAAAAGATTTTTGGTGGTAGGCAACATACTCCAATTCCTTACATTTTACTCAAAGATAGCATACCTCTTTTTCTACAGGTCTAATAAGAATAATTTTTAAAATTTCATGTAACTCTTTTCTTATTGCATCTTCGTACAAGCTTTCAAGGATTGTAAACACAAATTACAAACAATGGGACCTACTCGAGACATGCAAAAGCCCACCTCAATACTTTTATCATTTAGGAGTTTGGAGTCAAGACCCAGTGAATCCATCTCATGACTCATCTATGCACTGATTGTGATGACAAAGAAAACCTTGAATCACGAAAGTCACAATATGGTATACAGTATGGCTACAAAGCCTGACATAATCAGATTTGTGATTTTTATTTTTCAGATTCTACTGCCCCAAATTACCCTAGGAGACCTACTACCGGTATATAACCCTAACTCCTTAACCCCACCCTAGTGAACCTACCCCCTCCCAAGTGCACCACTTGACCCCCTTTTTAGAGTAACCCAGGCTATCCCCTTTGAAAATTTGGGACGTGTGTGAGTGGCCCCTTTTTCCTACCATACACTAATTGTGATGACTGCCAAACCTTGAATCAGGAAAGTCACAAATTACAATATGGTATACAGTGTGGCTACATAAGCCTGACATAATCCTGACATTGCACACAGCTCAAACCCTAAACCAAAACATGAAAGATTCTAGAAAAAGAAGCCCAGCCCTAAACCCTTAAACGTCAGTCAGGAACCATATACACATGCACGTATTTTACTCTCTAGAAAATACAAAAAATGTTTTATTGTTAAGACAACTTATGTCGCACACCTCTCCTTGAGGAATGCCCGCAACATCAAGGGTCCAAGGGGGACACTGGAGTGACGCCCGTGCCTTGTGGCGCCATTGGTGAGGGGACTTGCGTGGCCCTAGTGTGGGTAAGGACCGTCGGCGTTGAAGGTGCCTCTGACCCATAGAGACTAGTAGCCAGGAGGGAAGGGAAATGAGAATGTAATGGCTCATGTCGTCATGATTCCAAAATGCTAAAGAACACCTCAATTGAAGGTGTGAGCTAAAAGATATGTGGTTTTGAAGGTGAGGGAGTAGAGGAGTTGTCCAGGGACAGTGCTGGCCTGGGAGGCAGTCTTGGGAGTCTTGAACCTTGGGAGTGGCATAACTCCATGTGTACTTATCCAAATGGGTCATATGAGAGATCTATGGGCATCTACTCGACGCATAGATGTCGATAGAGTGGTCGCTTGTCGCGTTTGGATGCGGAACGAGGTAGATACGCGCCATGGAAGGTTTGGAAACCCTCTCAGAGCCTTCCAACAGCTAAAGCATTGGGAGATTGGGTGGTCTTCTAAAACCCAGAGGTGTAAAGGTCCAGCACATCACCTAGGATGGGGGGGCCTGCCAAAGACTAGAGAATGTACTATAAGGAGGGCTGGTCTCCCTCCCCACTCCCCTAGTGTCCCAGTAGTGACTAAGGAGGGAGTCCCGGTGGATGTGGCTACTGTTGAGGCTTCACCACGGGGACTCCTAAGGGAAAGTGAGTTTCAATGAGTGGAGCTAGTGTTGGGGCTCCACCATGGGGACTCATGAGGCACGGTTGAGGATCATGAGTGCTACCAATTGTGGGGTGGTGTCTCACCGCCGGCGCCGTGACCACTTGGGTGGCCTTAGGGCACCTTGCGAATTATGGGCGGTGGTGAGGAGACACCACCAAGTGCGGTTAGGCTGCCTGGTAAGGGAGTGCCACCAAGTAGGGCCTTGGATATTAGTGGAAGTCCGCACCTAATCATTGGCTACCTACTAAGGGAGAGAGTCCCAAGTGCATGAGTAGAAGGGCTTGGTGACCAAGCTTCAAGCATGGAGATTGGTAAGGGGAGCTAACCATGTGCATTGTGGGGGATTTCCAAGGTTAGCGCTCGTGACGCTTGCTAGGGTTGGAAAGCTTTGAATATAAGCTAAAGTGAGCTAGCAAGGGTTGCGACAACTTACACCCTCTGATTGGAGATTCTTCAACTTGCATGTTTTATTTGGAGGTCATTTCAATATGTGAAGCTTATCATGTTGAACTACTACACCATACATGTAAATAATGTGACCACCAACGACACCTTCTAGTGTTTAAGGGTTAAATGTCATTCTAAACCGTATACAATAAAACTCTAATAAAATGTAAGCCCTCCAGAACCAACCAAACCCATAGCCAACACCGACTATATAAATTGGGCTTCTCTTTGTGGAATTTGATACATAGAGCTTCAATCCTTTAATCAAAGGGGTGTTTACACTATGGACCATGGAGATTGACCACGGCCCTCTAGAATCTTTGATTGGCCAAGGAAGTTGTCCCGGTCCGAGTTCGCTTTACACTACCTTGAAAAAAGGAGATTCATCAAAGCATTTGAGGTTACCTAGGTATGCTATTTTCTGTCAAGTGGATAATGTTTCTTGGTCCAACGGGTATTCCGTTGGAACGAGGCATAGAGGTCGACTTGACGGAAATCAAGGGAGACCGTGGACTGAAAATCAGTGATTGGCTGAAATTTACTATACTTATTAAATTTTCTCGGATTTTTGCTGGATTTAATAAAAAAAATACATTTAAAAAAACCAGCCCATACGTGTCCCGGTCCAAATCCACTTTACACTATGAGAAGTGACCAATACACTCAAAAAATGATTTTTGATATTTCATGGTCACGGCTCTAGACCAAGAGCTGTGACTATAAAATTATATGATTTCTCTTGGTCAATCCTCATGGTCCATAGTGTAATCTGCCCCTTTGTAAACTCTCATTCTGGCACTATCCGCGATCTCGTGATTATGTCAGGATTTTGTAGCCATACAGTATACTATATTGTGACTTTCCTGATTCAGGGTTTGGCAGTCGTCACAACTGCTGCATGGGTGAAAAAAATGAGGCACTTACACACATCCCAAATTCCAATAGGGAAATCCTCTGTTGCCTTGATCTTTGTAGACTTCTTTGATATTTTGGTACTGTCCGGGCTGTATATGATGTCATGATTACCTCAGGCTTTTGTGGTCATATTGTATACCATATTAGTCCACCACACATGAGGTCCAACAGGGTCTGTTTGCAACCCAACCCCCTCATGCGGACCTGGGTTCGCTGCGAACATGCCCCCACATGCTGCCGCAACAAACTGTTGGGTTAGCACCCCAATAGTTCGCAAGGGGGTTGTTTTACCCATAAAGTGGACCTTTTTAATCTTTTGGGGTAAACCTATCCATCCATCCACTACCACCACCATCATCCTTCTTCAATCTCTCAAGGCCCGTTCGCACTAGCACTTGCGGTGGACTTGCGTTCCGCGTTAGGGTAATTTGAGAAAACATTTTCTTATTCAAAAACACTGTAGACTCTTGTCTCATACCAACTCAAGTCACTATTGCATGCGGTTGCCGCACGCAAGCCAAGATGAGCCATTATTTTGCGTTAGTAAGTACTATTCAAGTGGCCGCAAGAACTATTCACTTTTGGATTTTAGTTCATTAATTTTTTGAATGATTTTTTACATTTACCCTGATGACGCAGATTCTTGTAGCACTTGCGGTGAACATGAGTTCTTCCGCCTAGTGCGAACGGGCCTTCACCAAATGTGTATCACCATCAAGAGCTCTTTGTATTCCTCCACACACCTCTTTCTCTTGATGTGTTCTAGGGTTTTGTGCTTGCATCACCATGGCAAGTTAACCCGTAGGAGGCCTTCTCAACTTGATGCTCTCCAAAGGGGGGCCTTCTCAAGTGACTCAAGAAGAGGGCCAAGTGAAAAGAAAGGTCAATAGAGAGTGGGAGGAGAGTAGTCTTTCATATTTCTTGAACATGTGTGAGGAGAAATATTGGGAGTATGGACGGAAGCCTTTTAGAGTGGATAATTGGAAGGCCTTTGCCGCAAAGATGTGTGCAGAATTTCCCAAAGATCCAGAACGATCTTGGAAGCACTGCAGAGACAAGTGGTTGAGGATGAAGCAGAAGTATGGAGAGGAGAAGGAGAAGCAGGGAGCGACCGGAGCGGCACCCACGAAATGGAAGTACTATGAGTTCTTTGACAACATATATGGAGGAACGGCCAAAATTTGAGGTATGCAAAGATTCAAACAATTTCATGCTTTGTATTTTTTTGAATGTTGAGAGCTATGTATTTCAATGCTTTCTTATTTTATGTCTAAATGTCAAAGACATACGTGTCTCAATTGTACACTCCATGTTAAATAATCACTTCTGTGTTGTCATATGCTATATGGTTCCATTTTTTGTGTAGGTGTGCCAAATGGTCAGGATCAAGGAACTCGCTTAGCACATGAGGAGGTCCACGATTTGACTAGTGATGACGAGCAAGAGTCTACACCGGTTGCCACTTCCACTACAGGCACTTCAAGTGCTCCCATTTCTCCACGATCCAGAGCAGAGAAGCAACCACAAGTGAGTGGACAGCTTAACAAGAGTGCCGAGAAGCGGAGGAGAAAGATGACTGCCGGTGATCAAGGTATTGCAACCGCCATCACTACTTTCTCTAACGGCATCCTTGAGATTGAAAAGATGAAGTTGCAAGTGAGTAGGGAGATTATAGAAAGTGAAAGACAAGGTAGAGAAATGCTTCTACAAGGTCAGTTGCAGATGGCCGCTTTGTTTGCAGAGGCATTGAAGGGAAAAGGCCCACCTTGAGATTTTGCATAGTTGTTTTATGTTAATATGGGTGTGGTTGAGTGATTTGTATGGAAGTTTTCAGAATACATTGTATTCAGTACATGTTATTATGAATTTGGATTTCACTTGGACATTTTCAAAGCTTGTTGTGTTTGGAGTATAAAACTAGTACATTTTTCATATTCTATTTAAGTGTATGAGTAGACTATGTCCTGACTAAGTGCGGATTTTTTGCACCACATAAAGACTACATTTATTATCATCATATTATTCTTTATAAGTATCAAAAACCACATTTGAAATGCAACATATGGTGTACAAATTGAAATAAAATAGAGAGGAGTACTATGGTGTAAAAATTGATGTATACTTTATGTGCAAAAGTTTGTATTTGTATTTTAGCCCAATCAAATAACATATGGCATTTTACACATATATATATATTTAAAGCATTTATTACATGCTTTCAAAGTTTCAAAACGGTCATGTGTTCTACATGTATGATGTTGTGTTTGAGCATGATATGGTTGGCATATTGATATGACCTCGAAACAAAATGTGTTAATTGAATCTTCAATCAAAATTGTATTTCACATTTAATATAGTGTCATAGTAGAAGTTTACGGAGTTGTTTAATGTCTCTACAATTTACAAGTTCTTCTGAAAGATGACATTTTTCTTCTTCAAATTAATCATTTGAGGAGAAAAAAATATCACGTCACCATGTATTCATTGTATTCTAGCAATTATTAACAAAATATGAATGAGTGGCAATACATTGCAACCACGAGAATGTACCTCACATTTATAGAAAGTCATTGACGGCCTTTGGTTTTTAAAAGTATAAAGAGAAAAAATAATGATTTTGTACTTCTGTAAAATTGTTTTAATACACAAGATGAATTTTTGAAATTGGAAACAGGAGGCAAAATATTTAACATTAATTTTCAGGATTCTGAACGATCCATTGCTCAAACAACTTCTGTCGCAAAGCCTCACCCTCTACCTTGGCACAATCTAGTTCCCGGTAAACTGGGAGTCTCTCATAACCAAATCCTTGTACCGGGTCTATATAATTTGCTATATAACCGCCAGGCTCTGGCAAATTTCTCTGCTCACAGAAATTGTGCAACCAACAACATGCAACGGTTATCGTTGCGGCTTTATCAATCCCAGAATTGAAATGCTTCAAAAGATGCCATCTGTTCTTCAAAGATCCAAATGCATTCTCTATGACCATTCTCCCGGAGTTCATAGCGCTGTCAAACCGCTTTTTCTCTTCATCTTGTGGAGACTTCCAATTTTTCTGCAAATAGGGACGAATAGGATATGCAGAATCACCAATCAAACATGGAGTGCATTGTTTTCCACAAACATTCACAATCGGCAACTGCAAAATATCACGGTTCCTCAAGTCTCTATATAAACAAGAGACTTTAAATTGTCCTCTGTCGTGAACACCCCCCGGCTAACCTGCACATACATTCCAGAAGATTTTGTTTGCATCGCAAACTGCTTGTAAAACAATAGAGTGAAACTACTTCCTATTAAAAAAGTCACTCTGTGCAAGAGTCACTCTTCTACTGGGACGGTGGACAAGAGGAATGTGCGTTTCATCAATCCCACCACATACATTTGGCAATCCGGTAATGTCCTCAAACTCGTCGATGATGCTCTGCAAGCAATGACCTGTGGGAATGCTATTGCACCTATTAAATAATTTGTTCTTATCACAAAGGATGTCACATACTATTCCCACATACTTCCGTACGGTAGATCCCCCAACTTTTAGACGATCAACAATGTGTTCTGGAGAGTAGCCATGCGCAAGTCTATAGAGAACTATAGCAACTATTTTCCTAATCTCCAATTGAGGTCTAACGAGGTTTATGCAATGCGATCTCAAATAAGGTGCCAAAATATGAACAAAATCATCAAAGGCATTTGGGCTCATTCTATAAAACTGCATGTATTTGTTATGACGCATTTCCTCCGATGCCCTCTATACAATGGGTTCTACAATAGTCCAATGAGTGTCTTGCCTAGGCTCCTCCCACCACACTCTTCTAAGATAATTTTTCCTTGTGCCAATCAACCACATAAGAGGAAGAAGCGAATATCCATTCATAGACTCAAGCACGGTCCACGCTCTTGACTTATAAGTGATAGAATTGCCCATTGTCACGGAAAAGAACATCCACGTAAGCACTACCATACCATAGAAAGACGGGTCCATTGTTGCATACAATGCACCTATATTCAAAGAAAGTCCAACAAAACTTGTTTCAAAACCCCAACAATCCGTAAACTATTAAAAAAATACCCCGAAACAAGGCTAAAAAGTACATCCAAAATACCCCATGCATTCTCCACGGCATATACTACAATTTAAAACAAAAATCATTGAAAAAGAACTTACCAAATGAAAGATATGTTATTCCAAATTTGCCCCTCTCCTCAAGCATCACCATAAACTTGATAGCCATTCTTCTCTGTGACCACAAGAGTTACTTAAATCAAGGCACAAGGCATTTTGGAGCCCCTCCAATTTCAATGCGGGACCTGCACCGAATACTTCCCCCCTAGCCGAACTGTTGGAATTCTAAAATTACAAAAGTTATGGGGCATGTGACAAAAGTTATGGGGCATGTTGGAAAAGGGATGAGGTGGCAGTGACACGGCATGCGACTTACCATGTGCGTCAGGCGCATGTGCGGCGTTGGGGCTCCAAAAAGTCTCTGGCGGTGGGGCCTGCCAGATTCTCCATGCTGCGAACTACAGCCCTCATGTGCTGGGGACTATTGTGACTTCATGAAATTCCAGTAGGGAAGTCCTCTGCTGCCTCGATCTTTGTAGACTCTTTGATATACGGTACCATCCGGACTGTGTGCAATGCCATGATTAACCCCTAAAGTCGAAAGCCCTCAAAACTGCCAAAAACCCTCAAAACTGCCCTCTTTCAATGCAAGGTGAAAATTTTTAACTTTTGACAAATTTTCGAGTATGTAACCGTAAGATCTAGTACCTAACTTGTACATGTACATGCATACCGAATCTTAGATTCAAATTCCTCTCCATTTGGGAGATCATAATGTTCAAAGTTGAAAAAAAAGATTTTTTCCTTGCTGTAGAATGGAAAACTAATGTTTTGGGGGCCAAAAAAACCATTTTTGAAAGGAAATTTGACATGAGGCTCTTCAAATTCTTGTTCCTATGTGAGTAAGGAATATGTCCATATATTTTTTACCCTCATAGGACCTATAAAACCTAAAGAAATGCTTCATTTTTCACATGGAGGTATGCTGAAATACAAATACAAATGCCCATTTTCAACAATTAAAAAGGCATGTAAAAAATTATCTGATTGAAAATCCAAACGGTGAGATCATGCTTTACTACCTCTTTTACATGTACGAAAAACAAAATTCGAAAAAAAATAAAATCTCAATTTTTGGTGAATTTTTGAAGTTACTGCGATCTAATTGATTTTGGGCAGATTTTGAGAATAATTGAGCATATACCGCAGTTCTGGGCAGATTTCAGCATGCCCTAACAGTGTTTTCAAACTTTGACCGTGAATATCTCCTAAAGTATGAGGAATTTTGAAGCATGAATGGTGTCATTTTAAAGGTCTGGGAAAACTCTACAATCTGCAACGGTAATAACTTCATACGATCTAAATTTAGTAACTGAGAGCCTGACCAGAGTCAGATCGACCACATTCTGGTCGATTTCGACTTTAGGGGTTAAGTCAGGCTTTTGTGGTCATACTGTATACCATATTGTGACTTCATGAAATTCCATTAGGGGTATTCTCTACTGCCTTGATCTTTGTAGACTCTTTGATATTTTGGTACAGTCCGGGCTGTGTGCGACGTCATGATTACGTCAGGCTTTTGTGGTCATACTATATACCATATTTGACCTCATGATTCAAGGTTTGCTTTGTCATCACAATTGAGGTAAGTCTCCTCATAACGAACGAAAACCCACAGCCAACACCTATAAAATTGAGGTATATCCAAGTTCCCACCCGCTTCCATCCTATTACCACCCGTTTAGCCTCAAATGGAAGTTTGCTATTGGTCATGATCCTTTACTTTGGTTGGTGCTCATGGAAATACCTACTAGTGGCCACCCACTAAACATGGTTGCACACTTTGAAGATTCATAACTAATTTGATTTCCATCGAAATATGAAATCACTAGGGTTGGAATTATTTCCCCCGTCATTGAAAAAATAAAAATAAAAATAAATTCTCCCTCAACTTGTCCGTTTTTGAGGGAGGCTTCCCTCACATGTACGGCAAGTAAAACTAGAGCACTCACATACGTCCCAAATTCCAATGGGATGGCCTCTGTTGCTTTAATCCTTTACCGTCCACGAATATTTTTTGTGAAAACCAAGATTTGTGCTGATTTTTTTCCTTTGAACCGATTTTTGATGAAAATACAATGCTTCATTTCAATATCCAACCTTACAAAATTGAACTCAAACCTTAACCTTAGCTTTGAGGAGGATTTCCACAACATCCAATGGTTGGAGGTTATAGTGTTTTTATGTTTGTTTGTATAAATTTATTGTATATTGGTAGTAAAATATCATATGTGCATGAAAGATTTATACACAATTATTAATGATCTTTTTTCTTTTGATTATTGGATTGTGTACGAAAATGTTCCAAACTTGTACGGATCAAACCATAAGTCTAGTATGTAAAGAGAAGACTAAACAATCACAAAACAACAAAGAATGTATTAAAGATGAAGTACCATCAAAGTTTTAGACCAAAATTATTGTGCATTTGTGTGAAATACAGTATAGTTTGCTGCATGGTATTCACTTTATTTTAGAATATTTTATGTATTTTATGTTGTATTCCTAGCTTTTCCAGGAGTCATATAAATCCAAATCATGGTCTGGGTGTTGGAGATTATTCATGTATTGTGTATGCAAATTTGAACTTGGTTTCTCAAAGCCTAATTCTTCATGGGTTTCATAGAAATTGAGTCTTAGCACCTCAATTGGCCCATTTATGGCTTCTTATGCGGTAAAGGGTTAATACTGAAGAGGCTCAAAATAGGCCTATGTAGCACAACTTTGAAGATCCAAAGGTTTCAAAGGCCAAAGACTTGATTGGATGTATAATACCAACAATTATGCTATAGACATTTGCTAATGTACATGTAGTTTTAATTTAGCTGGCAACTTTGACACCCTCCTCAAGACTGAAATATTGTTAATTTATCATGAAATTTTTGCCATAATATCATCGAGTCTATGTTTATGACATGTGTGCCAAATTTCAAGATAGAAGATGATAACAAAATAATATACTCAAAATTTGCCAACATGTATAGTTGCTTGAAATTCGACACACATGTTGTCAACATAAAGATGATCTTGTGCCAAAAATCTCTTGATAAACTATTAGTTTTTCAACCTTTAGGAGGCTATCAAATTTGGCAGCAAAATGGAAAGTACATGTACATTAGCAAATGTTATAACATAGTTGCTGAACGATGTATAAGAATTCTCAATATTTAAACTTCCAATAGTATAATAAACAAGCTCGTAAATTATTTACAATAATGTAGATGTCTTTGTAGATTGTGATGCATTATGTTTAAATTCTTGAACTTGTGGTGAATTTTAAATTCTTCCTTAGACTTTGAACATCTAATGTTTATTTGTAAACTTGGCCTAGTTTTCTTTCGAAGTTTTCTTTTACGAATACATATCTGACATGAAGCCATTTCATTTGCTTTTATTTGTCAAATTTCAAATTTTAAGGTACCAGAAAAAGTGTTCGTATGACTTTCTATAGATGATTTCACTATAAGGAAAAAGTATTCCATAAAAAGATTTGCTCACAAAATTCAAGTTGAAAACAGACAAGCATAACAAACATCACTTGGCCGAGTCAAGCGATCATCCGTCAAAATACCAATCCAAACAATGGCAAGAGGTCAAACTTCTTTGCTAAAAAAATTCATGACATAACATAAATTGAAGGAAGTTGACGCCTCTCGAAGGAAGGTTGGGTCGGCTAAAACGGGCGACCAAAGTTTGAACTTGAGGCCATTGCTTTGGCGCCAATACTCCCCAAAAGCGTTGTCATGTAGGCACAATGGAGGACAACAACCTGGGCTCCCGGCACAAGTGTGAAAGCCAAAGACCTTGGCCATTATAACAATCTTGTTGGTGGAAACCAACAGCCTCGCAACTCAGGATTTAGGTGGGAAGCGGCCCTAAATGGTAACAACACGGGAGCACAGATGGACATAGTACACTGATTATGACGTTTCGTGGAACCCTTTAAGGTATACCGGAAAAAGACAGATTAAAAACTTTGGTGAAGTTTTTAAAAGTAGATACTAAGCTATCTAAGTGATTCTTCCGATTATCTCAACATGTCAACACCAACATAGAAGCAACGAAATGGTGCACCAGAAAATGTTGTATCAAATCAAAGCAAACATTTCAACATTGACAAGATGAGGAAATGACGACGGCGCTCAGATACGTAAAACGACTATATAGCTCAAACCAACTGTTGCACACTGACCGCATCGCTAAAGAAGCTAGGACACTTGGGCTAAACGTCGGACTCATCAGAAGCGGTTCGAATGTCTAAAACCTGCACATCCCATTCTTCGTCCTCTACCGAGTCATCTTCATTGTCATCTTCATCGTCGTCGTCCTCCTCCTCGTCTACCTCGTCTTCATCTTCTTCCTCTTCTTCCTCCTCCTTTGGGGGCTTTTCCAAGAACAAGCCTCGGATATGAGATCGAAAGCTGTTGTCTGTGTCTGCGTCTCGGACCTCTGGGGCACGACCTCCTGTGTTGCTTTCGACGTCACATATATTTCCATCGGCAGCAAATCTAAAAGAGATCGCTCGGAAACCAATCATGATCTTCTCGCCGGGCGGAGCATCGACATACAGGCTGTCAGCTCCCGCCCGGTGCACTGTGAGACCCGCCCCAGGAGTGGGGCCGAATATCAGTGCAGAAAGTGGAGAAGCTGCCAGTTGCCCACCGCGTGAGGAGTACCCAATCGATGATACATCGACCTTCGAGGCGTATAGTAGATCAAGAACCAACCACATCTTACGACCCCTGACAGCCAATAATCACCGGACTTGTTCATCAGAATCGAGAGTATCAAGCGAGAGAACCAACATAATCCATATCAAACAGACACAACCTCCGTTGAGTTCCCGGAAACCACAGGCATCGTTGAGGCCCCTTCTTCAAGCGATTGTTTTCGGTGTCAGGTTTCCAGTCACCCTTTTTGATAATGTCCTCGAGAAGCAACCTGTCCGTAGTCAAGGTTGCGACTGATTCCAATTTCACAGCTAAACCTTTGCCTTTGGTGATGAGATTCAGCTCGGCATCAACAACGCCGCTTAAGAGAGAGCCCGCCAAGCAAGACGCAGAAGAAAACTCTTCGACATACTGCCTAATACCTCCTACACGACTGAATATCTTGCAACCTGCCCCAGCCAAAAAAGAAAACGTAAACACTCGAAGCACAGGAACTAAAGAGGAAATGCATCACACAACTCATATTCAGAGGACGATACCTTCATTTCTCTGGAATTTTTCAAGATTCTCTCGTAATTCCCTTGTCGTCTCCATGCAACCATCTTCAGAAATCCCAAGGTCAAGCATCGAGCCGACTTTCTCCAGTACAGGACGTTGGCCCGGATGACCTTTCTCCTTGACGAGTATGTCGAGGAGGTGGAGTTCATCACTGACCCGGCTTAGTGGTTTGACAGCCACAACCTGGTAGTCCTTGTACATCCACTTCGCAAAAGATCGACTTCTGGTCGGCATCTCTGCAAGCAGACAGAAGCAGTACAGACCAGCTGACTCCTGAAAATCCAAAGACAAGCTGCAATGTTCGATATGGACTCTCGTGAACTGGGTCAGTGTTACGAGGATTAATGTGCTACTTGCATAAGGATATAAATGAGGCCCTAGATTCCCTCCGGGACACCAAACCCCCTCCAACAGGCCAGGGTTTGCAGGGCGCCTCCGAAGAAGAAGAACTCCGGTGTCCAGAGGAGGTTGGCGTGAATAAAGTGCCTGTTCTTTCCACTACGAAAGCAATGCCCATTGAACAAAGGACACGCCTCCCCAAACATTAATGGGTTTGCATCCCAACAGGTTGTGACTCACATCCTCGTTGCTTTTTTTTTTTTTTGGCACTAAAACGAAACGGATTTTGAATTGCAAGAAGAGAAACCGAAGAAACAGTACAAAAACACACGCATGCCAAGGCCGGCAGTGCAAGAAACAAAAGAACCAAGGCCCTAGTGGAACTCTCTAACCCACACAACCCGACTCCCCTCCCTCGTGCACAGAGCCTTGTTGCAGCCCCACTTGGATTCGAAATTAGTCGCCGCTTTGGCCCTGTTCATCTCCGAGTTCGCCGTCCGAATCCTATCCCACGCAATCCTCCCGTAGTCGGTGAGGCCTTGCCAAATCACACTCTCAACCTTGTAAGGAGTCCAACGGTGTTGATTAAACACCCAGTCGTTGCGAGCAATCCACAGAGTCGAGATGGTGATGCCACGAAGCAGCAGCCAAAATCTGCTGATTTTCCCAAACTTACGGGGAGGCCATGAGGCAAAAAGGGCTTGCTGGAGGGTGGGAAGTCCCCATCTCTGAGTGGGGGTGCTGCTAATTTGCTGGAGGACTTTGACAACATAGAGCCACGTGGATTGCGCCTGAGGGCAAGACCAAAATCTATGCACAATGCTCTCCACCTCGCCTCTGTCACAAACTTCACAACTAGCATCCATATTTCGGGAGACCTGGCTTCTCCATTGGTTAACAACAATGGCCTTGTGCTAGAGTTGCCAGAGCAGGCCAGCCTCCTTGCCAACTCTCTCCGAGTCCCAAACATTTCTCCACTTGAGTTTGAAGCTAGGGGGGAGAACCTCGTTCCATTTAGTGGTGACAACATTTGGGGGTGGCCGTCTGGCTCGCAGCAGCTGTCTACCTAACTTGGTAGTGTAGGAGAGAAGAGGTTCTCCATTAGTCCAGATGATCCTACCGGGATCCCATGTGAGCAAGCTGGTCATCCCAAAGAAAAGGAGAACACCTTGTTTGCAATCCCTATTGAGCAGGATAACTCTCACTCTTTCCAACCTCCCCTGGATGATAATGGTACTTGGGTTACCATTGATCGGTCTCCGAAGAAGAATTCGGGCTTGGGCGGCCACCGTGAAGAGCCCTTCCTGTTCCCTAAGAGACTAGGCTTTTTATTTGCCAATTTCCCTCTTCTCAGAGAGAGCATCCCCAGTGAACACACAGTTAGGAGTGTGGTCATTGTTGGTGTCGAAAATGCCCAACCATTCATTAGTCTTCGTAGGGTGAGTGCCAATTGAGACCCAATAATTTTGGATTGGTCTGAGTCTATCTTCCATTCTCTCCCATGGTTCAAGTTCCTCTTCCTCTAAACCAAAACGAGGGGCTGCTTCCTCGAACTTAAGAATCTTGTTCTCCTCAAAGGACCACATGTCTCTGGTGAACTCAAGTCATCTCCGTGCTAATTGAGCAGCACGCCTTTTAGAGAACTCACAACCCATTCGTAAAGCACCAGATTCAATCCAGAGTGGAGTGCTCATCCATTCCTCTTTAGAGTTTGCCGGGGTGACTGACACTTCATTAACCAAAGTACGCCATGTAGTCTTAGTTATGTTCCAAAGGCGAGACCCGTTTGGTCCTTGAAAGCCTTGTTTAAAACTCCAGCATATGCATGGAGGCCATCTTGGCCCACGCTCAGGTTGATAGTGTGATAATCTAAAGCGGAGGAGAGAGCTAAAGTTTGATCTGCTAGGCATACATGCAGCAATGATCCACTTGCACATTAGAGCCGTCATCGCTTCCATAGGGTCCACTACATTAAGACCCCCTTCTTCTCTCTTTTGACAGATGGCATTCCATGCCACCCTGGCTCTGGTGGGGTTGGGGGATCCTACCCACATGTAGTTTCGTATCTTGCCAGTGACTCGTTTAATTCCCTTAGAGCTCCCTCCCCATAATGCCAAGTAGAAGAGAGTTGTAGAGACAAGCACACTATTACCAATAATGATTCTAGCAGTGCTATTGGCTTTGACTGTAGCCCAATACTCCAATTTCTTGTCAATTTTTTCCTCAAGGAACTTATCAATATCTGTTGTGTCCAGGTCTAAGCCAAAAGCCGTGCCCAGGAGTTTAGAGATTTCTCTCTCTTGGCTCCATCTAAACGGAAGGTTGTCGAGCCACGTAGGTCGAGGTTGCCCCTCACCCCCCTAGCAATATGCAGCTGACTTATCAGGGTTCATTATTAGACCTGATGCGCTGCTAAAAGTCCCCAGTGTTTCCAAGGTATTCAGGATCACATTCTCCTCTGCAGCCAATGTGAGAGATGTATCATCTGCATATTGGGTAAGTACTTGGTTGTTTTCTGACCCAGGGATGCTTACCCTTTTATCCTCCCTCTCACCACTTCCTGCTTAAGGCAGGAGTTAAGGATTTCTCCTACTATTAGGAAGAGGTAGGGGGCTAGTGGACACCCTTGCCTAACTCCTTGTTCGATGGTGAAAGTCTCTGTGGTGCGTCCATTAACACTAACCCGGGCTTTAGCTCCTTCAAAGAGTAAGGAGATCATGTTGAGGAATTTTGTTGGGAATTCCAACTTTGTCAAGGCTCTAAACATGAAATTGACATCTACCCTATCATAGGCTTTGGAGAAGTCCAACTTCAGGAATAAGAGTGGTTGATTAGATATTTTAGCATGGTGGATAGTTTCGTGTGTTAAGAATATATTGTCCAGAATGAACCTCATAGATAAGAAAGCTGATTGGTCAGGACTAATGATGTCCATTAGGATTGGCTGAAGTCTAACTTGAAGGGCTTTTGCAAAGATTTTATAGGAGACATTCAGAAGAGTGATGGGCCGCTAGTTGTTTAATGTGTCACATTCCCCTCCTTTGTGGATAAGTGCTATAAGGCCTTCCACTACTCCCTCATGGAAACTCCCTCTTGTAATTGCCTCATTAATCATCTCTAGATATTCTTTGCCTATGATTGGCCACATTAGTTTGTAAAACTCTGTTACTATGCCATCCGGACCTGGAGACTTCTCTATGGCAAGCTGTTCCACTGCAACAGTTAGTTCCCTAAGGGTGATGTCCATCTTTAATATTTCCTGTATAGTTGGGGAGAGTTTTGAACTTGGTCCACCTAGGGAGGCCTCCTGTGCAACTCTAATCTCCTCCGATTGTGGCCTTTTGGTGTACAATTTGGAGTAGAAGGTGTAGCACACATTTTCCAAGTCTCTTTGCTCTGTGTGACGGACTCCTACGTCATCCTTTAGTTCTGTAATACTCGAGTGTGAAGGTCTCTGTTTATAAGTGTTGAAGAACTCTTTTGTTGGTTTATCCCCCACCGTCTTCCATTTTGTCCTTCCCCGAGTTTGTCGCCCTACCAGTTTCCAGCCCTCACATTCGATGATGACTTCCCTTGCCTGTTTCTCTACCTCCTGGGCAGCTTGGTCATCTGGAGATTGATGAAGGTTTTTCCTAGCTTCCTCTAATCTCTGCCTTGCCTCATCTTCCTTTTTCCGTCGTTCTTTTGCTTTATCTATGCAGAAATTCTTATACCACTTGAGGACCCTCTTGATTTTCCCAAAAAATTTGAGTTGAGGGGCGCAAGCTTGCCATCTCTCCTTCAATTCCTTCTCTACTTGCTCATCTTTGAGATAGAATGCGTTTACCTTATACTTGGACCCTCGAGGGGGCAAGTAGTCTAGTTCTATGTGGAGAATAACTGGTAGGTGGTCTGAGTGTCCACTATTTCCTAGGATTTCTTATTTCTTAATGTGGTCCTCTTGGTTACTTCCTGTGCCTAGATAGATGTAAAACCTATCTAAACGTTCAAGGACCCTCTCCTTTCCCACACACCGGTTGTCCCATGTGAAAGTGACTGGTTGGTTGTGGTTAAAACAATCTTGGACCCCAAAAAATGCCTTAAATGAGTTGAAGTCCTATAGTTCCCTGTCACTGGCTTGTCTCCCAGAGATCGATGATTTATCTCTTGGATTTTCTACAAAGTTCCAGTCCCCTCCAAAAATCCATTTATGATTGGGATTGAGTTCCCCCATCAATTCTTGCCATAGCAATGTTCTCTCTAAGGGGGAGTGTGGTGCATAGATGTTGAGGATACCAAGGTCCCCTCTTAAGGCCCCTCTCAAAACCACCCATTATGCCATTTTCCCCATGGAAGAGCCCTCTTCTATTACTAGATGTTTAATTTTTGGGGAGATCGTAATGCTTAAACCCCCACATCCTGCTTGTGCTTGATTAGCTTCCACTGCTGCACAATTGAAGGCCCTCGATTGTCTCCATAATCTAGAAGCAAGAGTGTCCAAGGTTGGGCCTCTTAGTTTGTGTTCCTGTATGCATAGGATGTCCAGATTACATAGGTAGGGTCTGAGATAGTTCCCTAGTTTGACCACGTTGTCAGGGTTATTAAGCCCTTGCACATTTTGGGTTAGGATCTTCACATTCATGACAACTAGAAGGGAGGAAGTGGCTTGGGGGAGGTCGGTGTTCCATTGATAATATCTACCCTTTCCTCTGTTGAAGGGAGTGGGCTAGTTCTAGTCACTGGTTGTCTTCGGGATCTAGGGGTCCCTATCTGATAAGGTTTTTGGATTGCCTTCCATCTCCTACCTCCTACCATCTTTTGTCTCTCGTATCTCTTTGTTAAACACGTGGGTGTAGAGAAAGGTGGGTTGTATCTTGCCCCGTTGCCATTTAACCATATGGGGTGGGGTCCTACAGGGATAGACAAGTCCATATCCCACCCTAATCTGTTTAAAGCTATTGGAGAGGTGGGATCTGGAGTGGAACTTACCCGATCAATAGACGCCGAATACCCCAAATTCTGGAAACCCACCATCTCTCCCCTAGCTTGTGCACCACCACTCCTGTTATCTTGTTCTCCATTGATTCCTGCTAGAGGGATATTTAAGTCGGGAGCTCCCTCCTCTCTAGAGCTTGGGGTGTTCTCCATACTCCCCGTTGGCCATGCCCTTACTTGGTTGGAGCTTCCTGTCATCATTAGTTCCCAGCTTCGAATCTCATCCACACTTTGGGGGTGTGTATTGCTTACCTCTTGGTGTCCGTTGACCATATCTCTATCATGTCCTTGCTGAGCTGGGACTCCCGTGGTAGCTGTGGAGGTGGTTGGTTCCTCCTCACTGATTTGGAGAGTTCCGTTTGATCTGGGGTGGCCTACTCACTTGGGGCCGAGCTTAGTCTTGTTTGCTCTTGGTCGTTGCCTGGTCCCAGTATTCGTTCGTGTGGTCGTTATCCTCTGTTGATCAACTCCTCTGGGTGCTTCCTCCATTTCCAGTCCGTTGTCAATAATTGTTATCTCTGCGCCACCTCTAGCGTGGGTGGGAAGGCTTCCTAAGTTTGTTGTCCTCACCAGTTGGTGAGGCTCGCCCATCTCCTCATCTGTAGCACTAGTGCTCGGCTCAGCGTGTGTGTTGGGCCCTTCCTCCTCCGAAGCGCGGGAGCAGGCGGCCTTCGCATGCTCCTCTTCTCTGTCCTATCTCCGCTCGGTGCCTGCCGTTGCACCCTCACCTGGTCCGACTACCCCCCTGCCCTGTCGCCCTACGAGGTCTGCCGTCGCACCCTCGCCTTCGCCTGCTCCGACTAAAACCCCGCCTTGTCTCCGCGTCGGGTCTGCCGCCGCCAAAGCTCCGTCGCCGTCTTCTGTCCGACTGTGATGCTCGGGGTCTGCCTCCTCTGGTGCTCCTACGCCGACGTCCTCTGTTGTCCCTACGCCGGCGCCCTCTGGTGGGTGCCCTGCCTCCGCACCCTATTCTAAGCTCTTTTTTCCGGTGCCTCTGTTAAGCACTCTCGTCGCTGTTGTTGAGGTTTCACCCCTCTGCTCTCTTGTCGTTCATGTTCTCTTCCCTTCTTGTTTTGATTGTGCGACCCTCTCTCTGCTCGTCCGCTGCTCGGTGTCGTTTCCTCTCTCTTTTTGTGGGTTGTTTTCCTCTCTACCGCCTACTACCTGTAGGTCGTTTAACTCCCTACCGCCTTCCTTCCTGTTGGGTTGTTGGTTAACCTCCATGATCTCTTCCCCCTCCTGCCGTTGGTGGGGTAGTTTAGGTGGATTTCGGGGTGCCCCTTCTTGATTTTGTCGTTCTCTTGGTGCTCATTCTTGTACCGCAGGTGGTCTTTCTCTTCTGCGATTCCGGTATCTTTGGACGTGGAAGCCGTCGTCATCCTTCTGCGACTTCCTAGGTAAAACCCCATTCCCTTCTACTGCTGTAGGTTCCTGATTTGGTTTCCACGTTCTTCCGGTTTGCGCCTTTCAGTCTTTAATGCTATGATCTGTTTCGAAGCAGCAGCGACACCGTATGGGTAGAAAGTTGTAGTCGATCAAGATGGTGTGGCGCGTACCTGACTCTTCATTTGCCACCACTACTGAGGATTCCCATGCTTCTCTGGAGTCCATCGCAATGCAGAAGCGGTGATCTCCACTTTTGTCGGTTCTGCGGGCTTCTCCTAGGACTTCCCCTATTTCCATTGCGATGTCTTTGATGAGTCCGCTGAAGTCCTCTGGCACATGTCTAAGCGTCACCCAGGTGGGTGGTTTCATCCTCCTTGAGAAACCACCTTGATTGTTTGGTTGGTCAAAATTGTCACTATAAGGATCAAACCCTGGTATCCACCTCTGGAAAATGCAAATGCCATCTTGTGTCCTGTATGGAGTCAATAACAACATCTTGTTTATGGTTTCAGACTTTCCTGCTTTGAGGAGGAGGAAACCCTTACCCACGTGTCGCCCGAGCTTGATGTTTTCTCCAAGTTTCCGCTGGAGTTCCTCGCACCACGGCTGGAGGCGGTGTTCCTTTGGGCGTCTACAGAGAAAGAAGGCTATGGAGCTGAATTGTTGCAGATATTGCGATTCATTTCGCACTGCTTCCTGATTGACCACGATCTCTCTCTTTAGGTCCTTGAGAAGAAAACCTGCGTAACTGCGTTTGTATCCGGTTGGCAGCTCTTCCCCTGGTGAAGCTTTCGTGAGATGTAGTCTTGTGATGATGGTGCGTTGGTCGTTGAGGATCTGCTCCATAGAGTCCTGCGGCATTGTCTCCATCGGAGCTGGTATTTGATTAATTTGAATTTCTGATTCTTCAAGTATATTGGCAGCCTTCCTCAGGGTGTCGGCGTAGGAGGCCATCTTGGCGGAGATGGTCCCTATGTTCCTGAGGTGAAGGTCCAGCTTCTTGGGGGATGTATGGTTGAGTCTTGACAGTTGTGATTTCGCTCCAGTAGTAAACGCTTCCAAAGGCCTTTCTTCTCTGCTGTGTAATGTCTAAGTGGTCTTTCTTGGCTTATTAGTAGTCTCAGGTCGTGCAAGGGTGTGTTAACAGGCACGTTTGAAAAAACAATAGCTGAGGGGGAAAAAAAAACGATACCAGAGTACCTGGCTTGCGGCTTCCAGCTCTGTTCGGTTCACGCTGTGAATCTCCCTCCACTCTTGTGTCGGTCCTTCTCTGCTTCCTAGGTATCCCCTCCTGAATGTAGCTCTCGTCACTTCCCTGCTGATTTCGGCCTGTTGTCCTCGTCTTTGCTCACTGCGCCCCTCCCGCCCCTCGATCCAGCTTACTCGTCTCTCACAAAAAACCCTACTCAAACACCAATGGATGAGTTCACTCTATACTATTCCTTGACTCTTGATCTGCTTTCGGAGGCTCCACTAACCCTAATTGATTAGATCGGGGAGTTCCCTGATGAAAAATCTACTTCCTACTTCCAGATCCCACTTCTCTAGGGTGGATCTACCGTGCACATTACACAGAAAACCTTGTCAATTTGCCTACATGCGCTTGCTGCAATCCACCCCTTGAGCTCCGCAAAATGCGGAGCCATCAATCCATCTCGACTCACATCCTCGTTGCAAAGACGACTGGACAAGTCCTCGCTTTGTGCCCATGACTATTTCTGTCAACGCAGAATCTGCTCCTTTCCCAGAGATGAGAGGTGGCTAAAATTAGCTAGAAAGCGGATAAAAACACACTGGAAATTTTTGAAAACATGTACCAGTACGTAAATTTAGCTAGAATGTTTATATGAGCATAAAAAGTACACCAAATACTGAATACAGTGTAGACTAGAGTAATTCAAGTTTCTACAATAATTGGAAATTTTCATCCAATCAGCAACTGCTACACTGTTGCTTGAAAATGAATGCTCACTTAGATTTTTGATACGCATGTGCTTAACCCCTAATGGACCGTGACAATTTTTCTCCAAAAACACTCCAATTCTGCCATTCTTAAAAGAAGTGGTTAAAATGGGGCAAAAATTGTATTTTGCTATTTTTAACCGTAAGATCTTGTACATAACTACTTTAGGAATGTGCACAATTTTTTTTGGTAAAAATGACCATGTGGATGGTAAGATAATAGCATATGAACAAACAAAAAAAGTTTTTTTCAACCATGCCCAGTCAAGTCAGCAGTGTTTGACTTCAGGGTTGTCTACATAGACGGACAGGGGCCCAAAGACAGCGGACGGACGGACAGTAGGACGGACGGACAGGACGGACAGCACTTTTTGGCGGACAGTTGCGTGTAAAAAAAAATTACGAACCCTAAATCAAATTTTCAACTTACCCCCTGATAAAACACGTGTGCACGACACGTCAGACGGCTTTCCACGTCACATCAAGGGGCGGGCGCGTGCCTTCGGACCGCGCGCGCAGCATTTGGGGCCGGGCGCGTACCAATCTGGACCGGGCACGTTCATGAAGGGCCGGGCGCGTTCCAATTAGGGCCGGGCGCGTACGATTTAAGACCGGGCGCGTACCCCTAA
>OZ020520.1:12739125-12919907 GCA_963971425.1 Bryoerythrophyllum caledonicum
CCTCAAGCACCACCTCAACACGCTTTTACATTTCTCATTGAATTTCAACCAAAAATGACTCTCAAACATTCAAATCAATGTGGGAGGGGCAACATACTAAAAATGCACTATGTACGAGCACGTCTCCTCCTCTACAGAAAAATTCTTCCCCTTCCTTCCCCTTCCCTCCTCCACAGCTGCCATGGTGGTGTTGACTGAGTTTGCAGGGAGGAAAATGTCTCCCTGCAAAGCTGCAATTTTTGCCGAGACCGGGAGGTGGATGGCGAGATGCGGCAAGGTGGAGTGAGGAGTGCGGAGCCGATTGGGGTGCGGCTAAACCGCCGGGCCCGCCAAGCGCTGTTGGCGGGAGCAGTTGGCGTGGCAATTGGGCTTGCTCTAATTACTTATCTTTCTAAAAACACACTTTTCTTGAACTGAACCACCAAGGGGAGCATAATTTCTTTCCTCATCTTTACACTAATCCCTACTGCCCCAACTCAAAATGGCAGCCAAAATTTTCACCAAAAATTGCAAAACTTGCTTCAAAACAAAAACCTCCTCCATCTAAAACCTCCCTACAAAAATCACGGTAACGCTGGGGATAAATGAAATAACTCCATAGTAAACTACACCCGGTCTATAGTAACTTTCAAAAACAAACGAATGAAACGGACTTCGGATGAAAAAAATGGCAGCCATTTGAACTTCCCCGAGCTCATCCAGAATGTCGTTTTTCGACATCAGGGACGTTTAGGGGTTAAATTCAAATAGTGAAATATGTATGAACAATACATAATATTAATTAAAAAGGTGAAAATTTTGCAAATTGATACAATTTATTTTTAAAATTATGTCTAAGTGTAAGTCTAAGTCTAAGTCTATAAATTTCTTTGCAAACAATTATGCAAATGTATACAAAAAGATTCCCTATGAAAACTCATTCCAATACATAGTTAGCTTGTATAATTTACATATACACAATTGTTATGCACTATGCAATGGAAATATCTTTAATAAAAAATACATTAAAGAATTGTTTGGATTCATACAGTGTTCAAATAACACTAGAAGAAAGTTGTGAAAACCTAGAACTCTACCGTACTATATTTCTAATGACGATTTAAATTCTATGGAATTTTTCAAAACACCCTGTTCTCAAGCACATATGTTGCTGCTTGCATGGATGGCTTCTTGTGCGACAATGCCAATGAGGCCGTTTTGAGCTCTTGCATACTACACAAAGACTTCTCTTCTTTGTATACACTGGAATACATACAGGTTTAGTACTGTGTATGTCATCCTGTAATACTCCTTCCCAATTTCGTGTAAGTGCTCCACATAAACTCAGTTCTAAATTGCAAATGAGACATTAGTCTACGTGGTGGATTGCAAGTCTTGGATTTATCTAGATAAATGATAAACATGTTGACTACTGTCATATCTAATAAAAAGAAAAAAAACACGATGCCACCATTTGTGTGAACGATTCTGTGTAGAATATGAGGCCCGCAATTGGTCGGCAACATCCACACCTCTCATGTGTGTGGTATATTCATGATGAATTGAAGATGTCATAATATTTTCGCGGACCGCACCATTTCTTCTTGGAACAGTTATAATAGGGGTGATCGGTAGGCCACGTGCATAGCATGTGTAGATAACAAAAGTACTGCCTTCTTGTCTTTCCATACAACACATGAGATTTTTCGAGACTCATGCATTCTCCATTCATACTCGCCTTGCTTCATGCTCTAGTTCAAGGCCTTCGTGTTCTTGCACTTATTTGGAATTCCCACCACGATTTGATCGTAGTGTACCTGCTGCATAAATACCCTTTGATAATAAATCAATAAAGAGCCCTACACTTGAAAAAAAGTTATCCATCACAATCACCTACCCCTTGTTTACAATATCCAATGCCAAGTCCATAACCACTGTGTGTGCTAACTTTGGTTCTCCTCTTCTTGTTGGTGTCCGGGCTTCTGCATTTGTTCTTTGCCACAATAAACCGAAAAGTTCCAAACAAATTTTGTAACTGAACATGCTTAGCACCAAACCTTGATTCCCCCATTTTTGTGGTTTTTGTGGCATATATTGTCGCAACGGACAATATGATCCTTTATATCGGATCATCATCTCATCTATTGTAACAAATTTTCCAAGTATCCATACTTTTTTGCAATTCTCTCGAATTTTATCAACTAACCATCGAACTTGTCCTAATTTGTCATATCCCGGTAATGTCTTCTCTCTCACATAATGATTCAGATCGGTAATATGCAAACAACGCATAAGTGATTGAAAACGATGGCGGCTCATAAGTCGTGAAATGGTAGGACAATGAAAGATGGAACCCTGAGTTTGCCAATAGCTCTTTATATTTGGTTGTCTTTTCATGCCCATAATCAATAAATAGCAAAAAATGCCTTCAATTCTCCCACACTGTATTCCTTCCAATTTGCTCCTCCCATAGTATTACCTTTATCATCCAATTCTTCTGTTGCATACCGATTTGTTTCCAATACTATATCTTGCAAAATGGTAGAAGGCCAAAATAATGAAAACAATTGCATGAATGTCGGGAAACAACGGGAGAAATTGGTGCTCATAGATGTTTGAATGAATTCTATAGGCGGAGGTTCATAAGTTGAAATATGTGTGTTCCATGTTGAATCACGATACATGTACTTGATGCTATTTGGATCTTCAATGTCACCTCCATCACCTTCATCATCACTATAATGAAAGGCAAAATCGGAGCCTTCACTTCCACTCTCATCAATTGCAGGTATTTCCATATATTCACGATCACTCCGCCTTTGTGTGTCTCTTTGCAAACCATAATCTCTCACGTCATTTCCCTCACCTCTTGCATATTTCCTCCTCACATTTCTCTCCAAAACTCCTCTGTCACTCTCATTCTCACGATTTGCCCATTCAAAATCTCCAAAATTCTCTTCATAGTTTTCGGGTTCCACCGCCCCAAATTCAATGTGAGAATTTTGTAACCCTTTGCCCAAGTTCCCTCTGAAAATCCCCCCATCCAGAGTGACCTCTGCTGGCCCCCCCATTCCCCCACTGTCAAGAGTGGAGTATGGGTGGAGAGAGCAGCTGGGCCCTCCGGGACCGCCCATCCCCTCCTGCCACGTGGTGCAAGCGGAGGGACCCATCCCCGCCTCGACCACGCTGGCCAAGGTACGGGGTCGGGGGGCTCCGACGTCTGGGCCGACGTCGAGCCCAGATGGGCTCACCGCCTTTTTGCGGCGCCCCGCCTTCTTGGTGCGCCCAGCCTTCCCGCGGCGCCCCGCCTCTCCTGCTCCGCGCCCCGCCTCCTCGTCGCCCACTTCGTCTTCAGACCTTGCAAGTCTGGTGAACCCAACCTCCTCAGATCGATGTACCTCCGCTTCCTCTTGAACGCTTGAGTGTAGAGCTCCTGCAACATCAGACTTATACTGGAGTTCTCCGCCTGTAGAGTTAGTAATCTTCTGTTTCATAATATGGGTGTTGTTGGAAGGAACGAATAGCATTTCAGGAGGCCACTAAAGATCTTCTAAGGTAGAAGGAACACTTGCATCAAAGTCGTCGTCCTCTGTAAGTTCTTCACAGCTTGAGTCCCTGCATTGTTGTTCTTCACAATCAAAATACTCTTCATCAAAGTCGCCGATAGGTTGTTGTAGAGTATTGTCAAAATCATCACATGTGTCTTCATGTATTAGAACTGTGGCAGGTAGATGTGAGGCGACTCTTGCAGTTGATGGTGGTGTTGGTATTGGTGTTGGTTGGGAGCTTGTAAAAGCCTGCAGCAAGAAGAACGCCGGTCTCCAAAGGAGGCCGGCGTGAATAAAGTGTCCGTTCATTCCACTACTAAGACCAAGTCCACCGGACAGGGAATTAGTGAGCTGGAACTACTTCCCCCTTTCGAGGGCAGACACTATGCAACAAGTAGCCAAAAAACCTTAGAACCAATCCAAAGGTCCCCCAAAAAAGGGGGTTTTAAAGGGAAAAGCGGAGAAGAGACTTTATGGGGGGTCATGTGTAACGGGGAGGGTTTGGTTGTTTTCAATTTTGCGTTTATGCAGAAGGATGGACATAGCATGTTGTATGGCAATGTTGTTAATATTCTTGAACGTGTTTTTTATTGTATCAATAGGAATTTTGAGGGTATCTTCCAGGATTTTTATAGATGGTGTAAAGGTGGTGGCACGAGCACCAACAGTGATTACAATAAGGGGGTCCACATTCCACCCGAGGGCAGTGATGTCATCAATAAGGGGTTGGTATTTATTGGTTTTATTTTCGATTGTTTCCGGGGAGAATCTGTCATTACAATAAGTGAACTCGATGAATTGTATGGTGTAATTTTGGTTTATGTTGTTAGGTGGGGGGTCATTGTATGGTAGTCCTCTAACACAGAGTATATCCGGTTTAAGTTAAGCATTACAATGACATCTTTGAGTTACACATGTACATGGGAGTAGCCATGTTGGTACCGTGTTTTCTTGTGGGTTATTGTTGAAGGTGCCGGCATTCATAAGGATAAAACATCTCGTTTTGTAGTGGGAGGTGATTAATTTGCGGATTTCCCATACGGCTTTGTTATGTCTTTTGACAATTAAGGCGTGTATGTGATGGTTATGACATTTAAGTAGGACATGTAGCCATGTGTCAGGATCTGTGGAAGTGCATATTGGGCATGTTATGGATGGGAATCTTTCTATTCCAAAGAAGAGTTGTTTTCTGGCATTTTCCATGTATTGTCCAGTACGGAATTTGATAATGCATGTTATTTGTGAATCGGTGATGGTGGGATTTTTCCAGAAGTTTGTGGAGAGTTCATTATCTATGTCTTTGTTATTAGTCCATTTTTCTATGTTGGGGAAGTTTTCTGAGATTATGTCAAGGTTATTATATAGGTCTTGTTTTTTGAGGTATTTACTTAAGAATCTAATCGGGCCTTTATCGGGGGTGTCTTCTTTGGAGGGCCAATCTTCTTTTTGGAAATAGTATAGGGAGGCGTGGGCGTGTTCGTGTGGGTCTTTAGCATTTTTGTGTGATTTTTCTCATCCCTCCTTTGCTAGTTTATCCGCTTGTTCATTACCATCTATGTTGGCGTGGGCTCGTACTTTGTGAATGTTTGTGGTTTGTTTTCTTTTGAGTATCATTTGGATCATAGATTTTAGTATGATTTTGTCGGGGTGGCTATTGTGGAGGGTGGGATGTGTTATTTGGGTGTTTAGTAGGTATAGTGCATTTATGCAATCTGTGAATATGTGTACTGGTTCATTATTGTATTTTGTTGTAACGATTTCCAGTGTTTTGTGGATGGCCATGAGTTCTGCTCTGAGAATATTTTGTAGTCGGTGTAGTCTTTTGGCTAATTTGATTTCTTTTATAGGGTTAAATATGCCATAACCAGCTTTTTCTCGACGCCAATTACCTGAACTAATTTGTTCTGGTGGTTTGAAGGAGCCATCTGTGAAGTAGTTATATTTGGGGTCAAATTTAGGTGTGGTGTTAGTTTGGTGGGGCCGGGAGGGGTGGGAGGGGTGGGAGAGGTAGGGTGTAGTCTAGTGTGTTGTTGTTGTGATTTAGTTTTGACCATTTTTTGTTTTTGTTGACTAGTGTTTGTGTAGGTGTTGGTGGGGCCATTTTTGTGTATATCCGGTTTATGTTAAGGGTTTTTGCTATGGTGTTAAGTTCGGCAAATTGTGTTGGGGTACCCAGGGTATGGTTGTGGTGATGGATGCATATTATTTGTATTGTAGAAGGTTCAATTCTAGGTTTTTTTGCTCAAGTGGAATAGTAGGTTCTTCGTATGCAATTGAGTCTGCTTCGAATATTGCAATGATGTGCGAGTCTGAAAATGGACTTGGTTGTGGGTTATCGTTTTCGTACCAGTTTTTGTCCGGTGTCATAATAAGTGTGGATGAGTGATGTGGGTCATTTTTAGCAGCAAGTCTAGCCCAGTGTATTGCTTGTTGGGTTTCCTCCTCGTTGTGGGGGTGAGCGATGCCTTTATCAATCCATTTATAGTCAAAGGCTTTCCCCAATGATCCAAATACTTTATCTCTTTCAAAGGGTGAATAGAATTTTTTTAATTTGGTGGGGCATGTGACGGGGGATGAGAAGTATGATTGTTCGATGTTAAAGGATGAAATTAATGTGTCTAAGATAGGTGTGGGTATTGTGTATTGTGCGTTTTTGAGGGGATTATTTTTTGGGGTGCGGTATTTATATCTTTGGTATAGCCAAATTAGTTTGGTTTCGAAAGGTTGGGTTATTGGTTCAATGTTTGTGGGGGTTTGTAGTTATATGTTGTATTGTTTCCATAGCCATTGGAGTCTATCAGTGGGGATTGTGTGTAGATGTCGGCCATTTGCTTCATATAGATGAGCTTGGTTATTTTCTATTTTAATTGTGTTTGAGGTTGTAGTGATATCTTTTTCGGGATTACATTCCGTTGTATTGATGTTTAGTAGTGGGATGTTTATAGGTGGAGTTACGGATCTTGGGTCTTGTATTTGTTCTTGGAGGTGATGGGCTTGAATGATTTCCAAGTAAAGATTATGTTTTATTTCTTGATAATATTCTTTTAGTTTTCCTGTGTTATATGTGGGGGTGTTGCAGTCGTGTCTTGGAAAGAGGTTTCTTTGAGGGAGCCATTTATTGAAAGTGTTGTTGTTGTGTTGCCATTGGCATAGATATTTTATATAGGTATTTTGTATTCCGTTGGTGTCTATATGTTGTATGTGTTCATGTCATATAATGTTATTAATAGGGTATGTGTTGGGGTTTTTAGTGATGTACTTTGGGGGGCGGGGGTAATGTTGGTGTGGGGGGTGGGAGGATGTATTGGTGGTATGGTAGTTCTTGGGAGGGTGTTGTTATTGGTGGTTATAAATGGGTCTTGGAGTGTGTATGAGTATTGGTGTGTGTTGTAAGGGATGTCCCTCGTGGTTGTAGGTTGATATGTTGGGTGGCAAAAAAATTGTTTAGCAATTTTTAGAGCGCTTTTGATTAGTTTGGATGGGGTGAAGTGGAAGGTTTTGAAGTCCTCGTTATTCATTATGTGTGTGCCGTTTGGTAGAGTGATTTGTTTTAGTTCGATGATGTTTTTTGATAGGAGTTTTTGTAGTAGTTTTTGGGAGAGTTGGTCGTTGATTGTATTGTGGTTTCTTGTTTCTTGCTGCCATATTGTTTCTAATGGTGAATGGTTGTAGAGGAACTTTGGTAGTGTGCTTTTAAGGTGAGCTTTGGCTACGTGTTTTAATAAGAATAGTGTACGGGTTATTGGTGATCTTGTGCAATTCGTTTTTTTGATTCTGGGTATATTTTCGGCCCCTCCAAATTGGGCAAGTATATATTGGGTTAGTCCGGTGTATATTTTTCCGAGCCTACCTATGTCATTTAAGGCATTTTGTAATTGTTCTCCTATGCACCAGAGGTAGGCGTTTTTTAGGGAGAAGGCTTCAAGTCCAAATAGGTTGTATGGGAGTTGGGTTAGTGCGTTGGACATGCATTTTGGCATTCCACATATGGTTTTTTGTAAGGGTGTTATTTTTTTATCGAGTTTTTTGAGAGCTGGCATAGAGTATGGTACAACGTAGAAGCTATATGCTATCCCTGGTCGTAGTACGGTGTCAACCATTTTAATTTTTTGTTTCATAGTGGCCGGACATGTTGCTAGTTCTTTACATTGCTTGATGAGTTTTGAGGTCGTGGAGTGGATTTGGATTTTCCATTTTAGAGAGGGAACAAGGTTTATACCTAGGTATGTATATGATTCATTTTGGTGTAATATAGGGATTGGTTGGCCTCGGTAGTTGATGTTCGAGGCTTGCATTAGAGCCTTAAAGGTAGTTGGATTTGTTTTGGATTTATTTGGACATCCAGTGGCAGCGCATTTTGGGACGCCTACGTCCATGCCAGTCCATTTACAGTATCTTTCGATTTTATCAATTTGTGTTTGTAGTGGTTTTATTGTGTTGGTTATGATAGCTAGGTCGTCTGCGTAGGTCGCAAAATTTATGGTAGTTTGCGATGTACCAAAGGTGTATCCATTATTGCCTCGCTCTAGCCATCTGAGTAGTGGTTCTAAAAATATGATAAATAAGTATGGGCTGAGGGTATCTCCTTGTATAGTACCTCTATGGATGGGTATAGGCTTAGTCTTTCCAAAGTGTTCGCCTATGTAGTATGTAGATGTTTGGGAGTAAATGTTTCCGACTAGTGCGATTGCATCTTTTGGGTATCCAATGTCTTTCATTATAGCTATTAGCCGAGCATGATCAATAGAGCCAAAGGCGTTTTTGAAGTCAACATATAAAATATATATGTCTTGATTTGTGAACCGTGCGTCTTCAAGTGCCGCTATTATAGTTTGTATTTGTCTGGAGGTGCTTCTCTCTGCTCTAAATCCTTCTTGACTATCGTGTAAGATTCAAAATTTTTCTCCATATGAGGAAAGTATAGAAGTTAGTGTACTAGTGTAGAGTTTATATATTGTGTTGGCTAATGCAATTGGTCTGTGGTTTGGTAATATTGCGGGGTCTCCTTTTTTATATAGTAAGATTGTTGCGCTTTTTTTCCATGAGTTTGGTATTTGTTTTTGTTTATAACAATGGGAGAAGAAGAGAAAGAGAAGTTTGTGAAATCTTGGAGGCATGTTTTTTAGTATTGAGTTCGGTATTCGGTCTGGTCCTGGGGCTTTGTTGTTTCTAAGGTTATGTAGGCATATATCGTATATGGCTTCATTAAAGTATGTATGTAATGGGATTTCAGGTCCGCCTCTTTTTTCTAATATAAATCCATCTAGGTCGTGCCATGGATATTGGCGTATTGCACATGTGCATTCTGTTGGGTGTTGTGATGGGTAGTTAGAAGTAGGTACCATGGGTCTATTATTTTTTGTCTGTTGGTTGAATATTTCGTTTGAAATGTCTTCTGGACTGGTTAAGATGTTATTGTTTTGGTCCATGATGCAATCTAGAGGTGGGGAATTGGTTTTTTTAAAGACTTTTCTGTTTATTTTTTTGGGGCTGATTTCGTACATTTGTCGATATTTTGAGATGGCCTTTTTAATATTATCTTGGGAGTATTTTGTAGTTATTTTCCGGGCTTGTATATTGGCATTTTTTGCGATAAGGGCAATATCTTTTACCCATATATCATGGGGTAGGTCTGTGGGAGGTGGGACATGGATTCGGGTGTGTTGTAGGTTCAATAATTCATTACATATGGGGTGGTTACGCCATTGTGGATTATTTTTTACTATTCTAATAGTTTTTCGTATTATATGATATGTAGCTAGATGTTGTTTCCAGATTTTTGAGAGTTTGCGGGGTAAATAACCGCTTTGTTGTGATGTTCGGTTTGTCATTTCTGGTATTGGCAAGGCTTTACAAGTTTTTTCTAGAATGTCAGAGATGTCTTTGATGAGTATGTCTAGGGTGTGGCATGTTTCGTGCCATTGTGTTTGAGATAGTTGGTTATTATTTTCCATGATGTTTGTTAGAGAGTCGATTTGAATAGAGTTTTTTTCAAAAAACATTGTATTGAATTTTTCTAAGTTATCTTTTGGGATGGGGTTTAGTATTCGTATGGTATCCTTGTTTGTGGTTATAGAGGTACGATTGATTAGTATGTTGTTTGGTATGTAGAGTTGTATAGGCGAGTGGTCTGAGTTGAGGATAGTGTCTTTGTTTGTGGTAGAAGTATATTGTGTATTATTGTTTGTATTTATGTAAAAGCCGTCAATTAGGCTCCAGTCATTATAGTCGTATCCACCTTGTCTGGAGTATTGTGTATCAGTATTTATGTAAGTGAAGTTTAGATTTTCTGTAAATTGGCGCCATTGATAGTCTATGGTTTGCCGGGGAGTGTTACGGTTTCCGTTTTGGTGGCCAATTAAAGCAATATCTCTGTTGAAGTCTCCACATAGCATGTAGTTGTGGTATGGGTAGTTATTTATTTGTGATGTAATATTATTTTGTATGTCTGTCGTAAATCTGATATCTTCAGGGTGGGAGGGCATATACATGTGAAAGATTAACCATGGTTGTAGTGGTTGATTGGCGATTTTAATTATTTGAAGGTAAGGGGATATGTGCATAGGGGTAGGGATTTTTGTAATGTTGCCTGGGAAAGCATATTTTTTGTGAATTAGTGTAAGGAGGCCGCCTCGACGCGGTGTATATGGTTTACATTGTTGGATGCATCTTGTTAATGCATGTGTGTTATTGAAGATAAGTTTATAGTCTTGAAATATGTTTTGTATGTATTTTGTGGATTTTGTGGCCGACAGTTTTGTTTCTTGTATAGCTATGATGGTTGGGGGTGTGTTAGTATTGGTGACGAGAGTTTGTAAGCTAGGGAGTGTTGTGTTTAGTGATGAGGCATTCCATGTAATTATAACACCATATTCATTATATTGGGAGATTGGGAGCCTCCCAAAATAATATGAAAAGCTTGAGCAAACCTAAATATGCAAATGTTAGTGATTTTCATAGTAACCTTTGAATACTATCTTTCGAGTTTGGTGTCCACTAAAATGGGAGGTGCGAAATTATTTTCAATGTAAAAACAGGCTAGAAAGAAATTGAAGTACATTTTTAGCTCCAGTCAAGCTGAAAGCAAGCAACACTTACATTTCCAAATATCATTCAAAAACAAAAGATCAAATGTCAAGGTACGAAAATGCATTTCTCAAATCGAAACACACTATCAGCTCGAGTCGAGCTGAATGTGCCCCAACAATTCCTATGCGATAAAACATTCAAAATAGCAAATATCAAAGGGCAAATCATCAAGCCCAGAATTCACTTCTCTCCAAAAAGAAAGCCATACACATTCAGCTCGAGTTGAGCTGAATGTGCCCAAGCAATTCCTATGCGATAAACCATTCAGCATAGCAAATAATAAAATATCAAAACTCTGAAATGTATTAAACTCCACAAGAAATGGGTGTACACTTTCAGCTCGATTCGAGCTAAAATCACGCCAACAAATTTTGATCTTATGCACACATTCTTAGATACTAGTATAAGAGTAACATCTTTGTACTAAAAATCATTGCAAAGAAGACGGCGCGGCATCCCTGATCAAACTATCTTGGATGATTTGAACTTGATTTCTAGGGATCTTCACAACAGGAAATTCACTCCTACTTCTAGACTTCCATGCAGTCAATAGAGATCCGGTGTCCTCCCATTGCGGATGTTGCTCGTCATCAATTGTCCATTGTAGACCGTTGGAAGAGGCCCATCCATCATAGCATCTTTGGACATTTGCATCGCGCGAAGTGGGGCGGAAGTACTGTATTTTGATAGAGTTAGGCCTTTCCAGATCCGAATTAGGGTCCGAGAGCGCTTGTGCAATCCAAACAGGACGTTCATCTCCATCACACGGTCTTAATGCAACAAAATAGCCTGAGTAAACGTCTCGATTAATCCGAAAAGAAGGGGCTGGCCTATCTCGACTCTGCCCAACAAAATGGTCATCGTCATCATGATCCTCACGAACAGCGCCCACACTAGTGAATTGGTCCTCGATTGTCTGACCAATACGACTAGAAGGCCAAAAACCATCCTGTAGAGAGGTGGGCAAGTCCATTGGTTGACTAAGTGACTCTCTAACTGCCCGCCAATAGTAGCTCAAAGGCTCATATCGCCTTCGATATTCACCTGTACGATCCTCACGTGCTTGATGCTCCCAATATGAAATGAATCCAGAAAGACCTTTAATCACTTCAGGAAGATTGCGCATTGCATGTGGCTGCAATGAAGGTGGTTCTCCACGTGGCCACAAAGACCTCCCATTTGAATCCTCCTTCCACAATTTGATCCCACCCCCTTCTCTTGGAAGCCAATCATCTTGATGACAAAGAATCTTGTATTTCATCATGGGACATCCGTTGGAGTCAACAAAGAATTTGAATTGGTGAGCCTTTGTGTGGCCCTGCAATGCTTCGTCTCCACCTGCAATACCTTCACTAATAAAGGACTTGAAGTCCGGGACTTCTTCAATCAAGTGGGGGATTGTTGGCACACTTTCGTTCTCCATAAATGATCTCATAAGCAAAGGGATCGTGGGGAAACTCTCCTTCTTCAAAGCCATACTCCATCGACCGAATAATGCATCAATGTCATCATGTGTGTGGCCAACAAGCATGAAATTAACATAAACCTCTCGGAAGATACCCTTTGCAACAAGAAGAGACCAAAAGCAAAACACATATCTATTTTTGTTGTCACTGACCGCATTGTCCATTTGCACATGCAAAATAGGCGGCAAAGGTTTTGCTGTAGCTAGAGACTCAGGTGCGGCACGGAGGAATGGGACACAAGTATCTGAAGCTCCTTGCAAAACAGCTCGAAACAATGCAGTTCTCCCCGAATCCAAAAATAATTGTCGAGACGATGTCTTCGAGGGTTGTTCTAAGTCTCGCAACAATCTAGCAAAAGATCCCACTGTATAGTTGACATCATGTGGGTAAATGTCCAAGCCATAATGAGCATAACGAACATCACCATGACCATGTGCAAGCATTCCAGTAACAGAGATGGGCAACTTCATCAGACCATCTAAATGTTTCGTCTTGTGAGAGAGGACAGGAGATGCAGTCTTTGAGTGATCCATCTTGTCGTGCATAATCGTAACACATTCATCCGGAAACTCTTGAGAGCGGTAACGGTTGGAATAATACAACTCTCGATGAGCCCATGCTGAATCCAAATGGAGATTCAACCTCTGCTGCCACATTAGCGCAGCTTCTGTTCCAGGTTGCTGCAACCTCCGATGGGAATGGTACTTATCACACGTTGAACAACGTGCAAAGTTATCCCCAGGTCGTTTTGCATTGTAATCGGAAAAATGGACCCGTCTAATCTTACTCAGCCCTGAAGTGGAAATTTGGGAAAGCCCGCAACCAACTAAATGGGCATCAATTGCAGGAATTTGATCTTTCCACTTGAAATTTGCGGGAAGAACTTTGGCGACGGATGTCTCACCCGAAGGCAAGATGCGGGACTTGTGGGGCATGTGGTCAGCATTTCTATTAAGAATGACACGTAATGCTGCGGTAGCGACTACTGTGTGATTTCTAGGTTTCCGTTTCCCAGAATTACCATGGGCTTGCGCGACTACACCAGCCGCTGCATCCTTGGCATATTCATAGAACGAGGTTTCACTGACGCCCATGATGTGCTGCCAAGCAGCTGCGCACACATCAACGCCCTCAATGGTCACCACATTTCTACCGTTATTGTCCACATGAAATTGTCCGTGAACATCTAGCTTCATATGCCTTCGAAATTGAACGGAGGTTCCAAAATACATCCTCATCCGCAATACCTTAATCTTCAATCGTGGGAAGCGTTGAACACAACTCCTCAAGCAACAGCGTTTTCCAGCAACAGAGTTGATAGATTCGTCAGAGAGGAGAATTGATGATTTTGTTGAAACCATGGTTGAAGGGATCCTAGATGAACTTTCGTAAGAGCGAGTCCTCTCTCCAAGAGACCGGCTTCTCATTGCCATTACAGAATTGTAAGTATCACGCTGCTGGTGATGCAAGAGACTGACACTATTATAGAAAACTTGACCAACAGGCCAAATCTTAACACAATAACGCCATTCGTCCGGTGCTTCATCTTCAACTAATGTCCTGGAGACCTGAATGGCAACGTGCGTATCACCTAATGGAGCATCAGACCCAGAAATAGCCGTGGTGTGAAGGTTGCGAAGTATTCCAGTGGCAATTGTAACTCCGGACAGGTTTTTCATTTCGACCATCTTACCAACCCAAGAATGCCTTGGGAGAACTTCGAATTCCATCAAATCAGCATCTACTGGATCGTGGAAAGACGAGTTGTCACTTGACAAATCAAAATCATCATCGATTGAGGCACCGGTTGAAGTGTCCATCTCGGCACTGCAAAATTAAGGCAAAAGTGTAAATAGTTGTCGTAGTATAATAGTACTTCAAGGTCCATCCCACATCAATCAAAGTAAACAAAATAATAGCACAATTGTTCATCTCCACGATTAGGTGAAAACAAAGCACATTCAGCTCGGGTCGAGCTGAATGTGCACTGCATATTCAGCTCGGGTCGAGCTGAATGTGCACTGCATATTCAGCTCGGGTCGAGCTGAATGTGCACTGCATATTCAGCTCGGGTCGAGCTGAATGTGCACTGCATATTCAGCTCGGGTCGAGCTGAATGTGCACTGCATATTCAGCTCGGGTCGAGCTAAATGTGCACTGCATATTCAGCTCGACCCGAGCTAAATGTGCACTGCATATTCAGCTCGGGTCGAGCTGAATGTGCACTGCTTCAAGCTAGAGTACTGAATCAAAACCCGAAGCATTCATACCAAGAAAAACTACGCATTTTGACAATTGCAAGAACATATATGTCATACTGACGTACAAATAATAATATGAATTCCTAAACCAGTACTAAGGAGGCGATTATGTTGATGCCGAAGTATCACCTCCTTCCTACAACTTTTTCTTTACATTGAAAATGATAGTATGAAATGTGCAAACCAAATGCCAAGTAAATCACCATAAAGTTTAGACAAAAGTCACTTACAAATGGTCCAATTGCGTGCACCAAAACGTCTTGAATGAAGGAAGAGAAAACCCTACTCTTTGTCACGGCCGCAGCAACCATTCACGACCACACATTCCGCATCTCTAGAAATTCCAAACACAACTAAGTTGACCTAGAATAATGTATCCACTTCTTGCTAGAGAACTGAATCAAAACCTGAAGCACTCATATCAACATAAACTACGCATTTTGACAGTTGCAAGAACATATATGTCATACTAACGTACAAATAATAAAATGAATCCCTAATCCAGTACTAAGGAGGCGATTGTGTTGACGCCAAAGTATCACCTCCTTCCTACAACTTTTTCATTATATTGAAAATGATAGTATCAAATGTGCAAACCAAAATAAAACGTATCAAATGTACAAATAAAAAAACGAATTCCTAAACCTGTACTCAGGAGGCGATTGTGTCGACGCCAAAGTATCACCTCCTTCCTACAACTTTTTCATTACATTAAAAATGATAGTATCAAATGTGCGAACCAAATGCCAAGTAAATCACCATAAAGTTTAGACAAAAGTCACTTACAAATGGTCCGATTGCGTGCACCAAAACGTCTTGAATGAAGAAGGAAGAGAAAACCCTACTCTTTGTCACGGCCGCAGCAACCATTCACGACCACACACCTCCGCATCTCTAGAAATTCCAAACGCAACTAAGTTGACCTAGAATAATGTATCCACTTCTTGCACAGAAATTTGACTTTGAATGCAATAGGTCTTTCAAATGTCGAGGCATACTTCGAGACAGTATAGATTCACGAAGGCTTGCCGAGTATTGAAAAGGTGCAAAAAGAGAGAGAGAGAGAGAGAGAGAGAAGAGGTTGGGGTGTATTGACCACGTCGAACAAGTTGCCGTTAAGAAAAGAGCGGGAATGACATCACGTTTGGTGGGGAGGAGCTATTCTAAATAAAGCATCTTTCAAACTTGACCAAAAAATTAACAAGCACATAAGTTTCTCCTCATATCTCGATGTAATGGAAGTTTCTATTTACATGATCAATTTCAGGTTATCAATTGGGGTTATGGGTATCAATTTAAATATGCAAGAATCAATTTAAATTTAAGGTATAGAATTATGTATCAATTTAAGGTTATCAATTGGGGTTATGGATATTTGAATACGGTCATTTATTTCCATATTAAAGATATTGATTATGACTAGATTATAAAAGTAAAGATTTAGGTTTAGGGTTCAAATTACATTTTGACATTTAGGGTTTAGGGTTTAAGGTTTAGGATTGCAAGTCCATGATATGAAGTGTAAATTATAGGGTTTAGGGTTTCGGACTAGACAATTCTAGAATTAGATTTATGGATTTGGGTTTAGGGTTTAGGTTCAAGGGTTTAGTTTTTAGGGTTTAAGGTCTTATAGTTTATTGTTTAGGTTTAATGATTTAAATATTAGGGTTCAGGGTTTTAGAGTTTAGTGTTTGGGGTTTAGGATTAGGGTTTAGATTAGCATCGAGATTACCACTGAATCAAAATGTCCTTTCTATAAGATTGTTTATCGTATCAAAATTGAATTGTGCCTTGGTATTGATTTAAGAAAATTCATTACATATCACCTAAAGATAAGATTTAAGAAGTCACTACACAAAAAGTTTCATTTACTGTAATTGCACGAATAGTGTACTTACTGTAGTACACTAATTGCAAACAAGTTGACAAATAGTGTACTAATTGCAAACAAGTGTACTTTCTCAAAAAGATTATTTGATCAATATTTACTTTATCAAAGATTACTTTATCGGAGTACACTTTATGGAAATATAATTTGTTTAAAACTTACTTTTTCAAGAGATTATTTTTTCAAGTTTTACTTCTTAAAAAGTTTACTTTTTTAGAATTGACTTTTTCAAACATTTACTTTTTCAAAAGTATACTTTTTCAAAATCTTAGTTTTTCAAAACCTTACTTTTTCAAAACCTCACTTTTTCAAAACTTTACTTTTTTCCAAGATTTCTTTTCAAAAGTTCACTTTTTCAAAAGTGAATTTTTTCAAATCTTTACTTTTTCAAATGTTTACATTTGGAAAAGCTTATTTTTACAAAAGTTTACCTTTGCAAAAGGTAAGTTGTCTTTTTTCCCCGAATTGATGTTTTTTCCTAGTTCTTGTTTTTTTCAAAAATGTTGTTTTTTCCTAATTGTTTTTTCCTAATTGTTGTTTTCGCAAAAATGTTGTTTTTTCCTATATGTTGTTTACCCAAATTGTTGTTTTTTCCTAATTGCTCTTTTTTCCCAATTGTTGTTTTTTCCAATTTTTTCTTTGGGAGTTTTAGTTTTTCTCTTTTTCACCTTTTCGTACACATAATTCTCTTCTACTTTCAATACACTAAACGTGCACGAGTAAAAAAATAAATATTCCAATCTTTACAAAAGTTCACAAATAGTGTAGTAGTTCACATTTAGTGTATTATTTTGTCACTACGCTAATTGCGTAGTTGACAATTAGTGTATGGGTTCGTATTTAGTGTCCACTACACTAAATGAAACTTTTAGTGTACTTCATCTCATTTGTTATGAATCAATATTTACTCCTTTGAGTTGACTTTGCAAGATGATCTTGTCTCATGCGATATTGATTCACTTGCTATTATTAATTTATGTGTTTTATAATTCAAATCATCTTTGACCCTAAAGGCCCAAGAGTTCCCTTGAAGGATTCTAAGAATTTAAGGAAGTTCCTATAGAGTCAATTTATAAGTTTTTTGGTGTCGGCTCTAATAGCACATCCGTATCCTTTGATCGCAACATTATGCAATTGTCGCCATTATGGACATAAGTTTGAGTGCCTTCAAAAATTTATGATCGCAATGTTTTTTAACGTCATTCAAACATATTGCAAGTTGATGTGTAACTTTGCGCACTTGCAAAAGTTTGGTTCCATCACTCTTCCCTTTATTGCAAACGGTACTACCTTATATATGCATTCTTTCACACAAAATTCATGCGTTACATATTATACATAAGTATTTTCTACTATCCTTTCTCCCACATGAATAAGGGTCAAAGATCACATGCAAATGTAAAAACATTTGTTTAAAAAACTAAAGTTCATTATCTTGTACAACTATACTCGTATCAATATTTTCCATTGAAAACCACTAGTACTTTGGTTGAAAAACAATGGTAGTCTAGTATCCTCTAAGGCCTCCCCTGTTTCAACCGTAGAGTGTTACACATGTTTACAAAATTAATTTGAGTATTAGATTTGAGTATTGAATTTTCCTTGAATTTTATGGTATGATTTTTGGACTCCAGGGTCTGGTTTTGGGTGATTCCACGGAATGTGAGCAAGCTCCAAGGTTTGTTTTTTGTTCTGGACTCCAGTGCCTCATTTTCGTTTCTGACTCCAAGGAGGAAGCCCTCATCCTAGCACAATTTGAAGCAGTCGGGAGGACGGATATGGGATCACCCTGGGCGGGATCGGGTGTGCGCCGAGTATACGGGTGTGTGCCTTGGCGGGTATATTGCCGAAGAGGAAGGCGCAACACACATTTGGCACGGTCGATGCCTTCGATGGCGGTTTCAACAGCAGGGACCTGTAGCAGTAGTCGGGTTGGCCAAGTCAGCCTTTCAAGGGATAAAGGTTGTCATGCCATCATCTTTGCAAATGATGAGTTGTAAACTTGGAGTAAAAAAGTTGTGAAGATGGAGTTGTGATCTTGGAGGTTGGCATACAAAGTTGGAGTTGCAAAATTGCATATTCGAGTTGTGGAGATTGAAATTACAAGTTTTGAGATTGTAATTGCAAATTGAGTTTGTGGATGTGTGAAATTGAGATTGTAATTAAAAGTTGAGTTTGTGGGTGTGTGAAATTTGCATTTGTGTGTTGCAATTTGTGCTTATCCAAAATAAATTTGAAACTCTTGATTACAAATTTGATGTTCATAACATTTTTGAAATTCCATGTTAAAATGCAAAAAATCTAAAACCTAATTAATTTTTTTCTATTCTATTCTATTACATTATTAAAACTCGTGCATAGGTTTCAAAGATATATTTATATTTTATGTAGATTGTTGTTACTTTTTTTTTTAATATATTTTGTGATATAAAAACTACATTAAAATGGTTGAACTAATGCGTTGCAAAGCAAGCGCCAACTGCTAGTATGTATTTGAAAATACAATCTCATTATTGAAGTTTTGTTTCACAACAGATTAGGATTCTCAATCCATGAAAGATGTTTGATAGTTTTCAAAATTAGATTTTTAATTTGAAGCCCCCTCATCCAATCACTAGATTCCAATCTACTTAGATATTTATTTAAACTCACTATTTTATCCATGATATTGCCATTAGGCCAAAATCTATGCATGTCTTTTAAATAGAATTAATTGTTTTGAACATATAAAAACTTTGGAATTGTATTTTTGGTTTTTATATATGTGCTATCACAAAAAGAAGAAGATTAAATATTGCAACTCAATTGTTTAATCATAAATCATCCAAAAACAAGAAATAAAAAAATATATATTGTATAATCCCAGTGTCTTTGATTTGCATTCACTACAGGAAGTTTTTGAGTATGATATATACAAGCCTATAGAGTAGGTGCAAAATGTATATAACACTAAAGGACCAGAGTCTCCTTCAGGGGGATTTATGATTTTGGGCAGGTTCCTAAAACTCGAAAAAAAATCTTTTTTCTCTAAATTTTTTATTCCGGATTGCCTCTGATAGGAGCTTCGTAGGCATATTTTTATTTTATTTTTTGGATTTGTGTTTTGAAAGTTGGTACCACTTAAAGCCAAAAGTGGGAACACCGGGCACCTCCAATTTTTTTGACAAAAGTTTCTATTGACATTGAGATTTTTCACACACATAAAGAATATTTCCTTTTCTGGAAATTTTCAATAAAAAATCTTGTCTTTAGTGTAAAAAGGCATTTTATTCCAAGTCAAACATTTTCACACATTGTCGGGCAACGGGGGAAAAAAACTTCATCTTTTCTACATAAGACCTAGAGATCTTCAAATTTTTCACTTTTTATTTTTTCAACAACAATATGTGGTGAAAACCTTCTTATTGACCGTTTTGATTATCATTTGAATACATACGTAGTACACAAAATAAAACGTGAAATGGCAATCATTGAACCTCCACTCCTTGCACACTTCTTTTGAATATGCTACACCCCTTTTCTACCTCTAAAAATTGGTGTGTTGGGAAATAACATCATGCTTAAGACAATGGTAAAAGATTTAGACCTTGTACAATGCAAAAATTTGATAAAAAGTGAAGTCAAAGTCTGTTGATCTACTCAACGCAGGGAAGAAAATCAACCATTGTTTTGACTTTAAACACTAAAATCTATCAATCTGTACGGTGGATTGCAACCAAAAGTTTAAGGCATGTTTATATGGAAGTTTTTTTAAGATCTTACGGTTGAAAATCCAAAATTCACTTTAAAATGTGATTTTCATGTCTCTTTTTGGCAGTGGCAGTTTTGGACTGGTTTTAGAGCGAAAGTGGTCGTGGTCCTTTAGGGGTTAATACATATATTCATTTAAAACGTAGAGGTTGGAGACCCTCTCTATTGATACAGTTGAAAATCAATTAACTGATTGTTGTTTAGCTTTTCATGAGGTTCTACAAAGACTTGACTTGTAGTGGAAATGGGCATGAAAGAAAATTCTAAATGAATGAAATAAGTGGGCCCCACTTTTTCATTTGTAGACTATCCAGACTTGAAAAGCTATGGTTTTGGGTGCATGACGGGTTTAGGTGTCGACCACAGAAAGTCTACCAACTGGCTCATCTCCACAACATGGATGAAAATCATCCAGAACCCATGCAACGATCAAACAGGAACCCGCGGATTAAATAAATAAAGCATCTTATACCTAAAACCGTTACTGGACTCGATGCCGTCACTAACCCCTATCTTGTAGATTTGATTCCACCCGTTTCTACATTTTTACGGTTTTAGACGCTGAGGTGTTTGGTGTATAAGCTCCCCCAAACTCTCCCTTCTCCGTGTGAGCGCCCGCATCTCGCGGAATGAAGCAATAGCAAGATAATTTCATTCATCCAAGTAACGAGAACCTGTCGATGAATTAAAAAATGAACTAACACCCAAAACCCAAAACCATTTTTCGTAGACTCCCGGCCTCTCGATCTCTGTTCTAGGTACATGAAACATCCGTTTTTGAGGTCCCTGATGGGTTTGAGGCTTCGTCTTCACCGTGTAAGAGCAGACTTTTGGCTCGGAGTTTCCCAGCCTTCGCTCTGTTTTCGTGTCCCACACCGTTGCACTTGCTTATCATCGCACCGATCCTTCTTGTCTTCATCTTTTATCTAAAAAAGACATGTTACACTAGAAATTGAATTTAGATAAGTATGCCCCATATTTGCCACCATCACAAAAAGAAGGATCATCCAACTAATCATATGGTATGAAATGCCATGGACACACTTGCAAGGAGTGTAAATTTTCTACTCTTGAACAAGATACATTTGGTAGATTGAGGTGGATTTGTTGCAGTTCACGGGAAGATCAAAGAACCAAATCAAATGGACAAATTATGAATTGAAATGAGAAATTTTAGGCTAAAATCCAAATTTTAGCTGCTTTGGTCTTCCCAAGATGAGATTTGTGTAAAACCCATATATTACAGTTTTAACTTAGTTGCATTTTGGAAGATAATGGATAAGGTAACCCCTTGTATCCAATGAGAACTCATAATCAACACCAATAAAATTAGGGTATATCCAACTGACTTCCATCCCATTACCACCTATTTAGCTCCAAGTGAAGGTTAGGGACTCAAAAGAATCCCGTACTTTTTGCCGGCACTATTGGGGGTACCTATTAGCGGTCACCGGCTAAAAAAGGCAACACACTTTGAAAATTCACAAAGAATTTACATTTCATCGAAAAAGTATGAAATCACTTGGATTCAAATTGTAATTATATTGGCTATCACCGAAAATTAAATTAGGTAGAATTATTTCCTCCCTCCATATATGCACATTGCTTAACCCTATAAGACCGATGAGCTTTTTTAGCCTCCAAGAATCTAGGAGTGTTCTAAATCATGCAGAATAACATCAATACCACAAGGTACATAACATCAGAACCCCCACTTATGGAAATCATTGTCGCTGGTCTACGCTTACACCGATATTTGCGGAGATTGTCTCAATAGAGCCCATCGTCCTCCACCTCTTTTTCATAGTTCAAGTCTTTAGCAGTTGCTATTGAGATTATGGAAAGAGGACCCGAAATGGGCCATAACTTGTTGGTTATGAACGGGTGAGGGAACGATGGGAATCATTAGAACAGAGAAGGGAGCGATGCGAACAGCGAAGCAGGAAAAGTCGGCTATGAACAGGTGAGGGAACGGTGGGAATCATGAGAACAAAGAAGGGAGCGATGCGAACAAAGAAGGGAGCGATGCGAACAAAGAAGGGAGCGATGCGATCAGCGAAGCAGGAAAAGGAAAGGAACAAATTTGGGAACAGGCGAGGGAACAGTGCGAACGGCGGAGGGCAAGAGGCCGGAGGGAGACGAAGGGCGTCTCTTTTCATCTTCTTGCGTGCCCCGAATCAGGCCCGGACCTGGACGCCGAGCTTGAAGGAGCGTGGCGCGCAGTGCGGTGCTCAGGCGGTAGCGCTGCGGAGATCAGGCAGTGAAAGTGGGTTCCGAGGGCGACGACTTCTTTCGAGAGCGCGGTCGTCGTCTGTGCGGTGAGTGAGGGAGCTGGGCCGCGAGTGTTTCCAGGAGAGAGGGCAGTGCGGGGCGAGAGACGGAAGAGCGTCTTGTGTTGTGTTGTTGCTGTGGGCGACGCCGAAGCGCAGGCGCACCACCGCGTAGCCTCAGATCCAACGCCGAAGCGCAGGCGCACCACCGCATAGCCACAGATCCATCGCCGCACGCCATCATGAGGTAAGCCTACGCCGACAGGCCTGTGAGTTTGAAGTTTGAGGTATCGTGGGATCGCTGGTTTCGTGGTTTTGGTTGATCGCTGGCTTAGGGTTGATCGCTGGTTTAGGTTGATCGCTGGTTTAGGTTGATTGCGTTGTGGAGGTTGAGGTTTAGGGTTTCGGCTTCAGAGAAGTTTTTAGGGTTTGGGTGTCGTTGGTTGCAATTGGTGATGTTGGATTTGCCTGTAAGTTTTGAGAGTGTAGGTCATGAGCAATTCTGTGTTGAAGCCTTGGAACTTGTGGCGTTTTAAGCGTCGTTAATCAGTGTTGACGTGAATCAGTACACTGGAGTGGAGATAGGTTTTCTTCGGAGTGGTGATGGAGTGGAGGTTTTGTTGAAGTGAGCCGGTGCAGGATGTTTGTGAAGTGGTCGGGTTGGAGAGGTTGTTAAAGTTATTTGCGGCAGTGTTCGTTTCTGTATGGTTCCGCTGTGGGCATGGGCACGAGTTAAAAGCTGCTGAATTGGTTCCGTGTGGGATGAGCTGGGGTTGGTATGTGGTCTGAGGGTTCTGCAGAGGATATCTCTGTGGTGTGGTGAGGTGAGTGTGAAATTCGAGAGGTGAGGTTTGGAGGATGATCGGAATGCTTGGGTGCATGGCGCCGCAAGTCCCAGAATTGGAAGAGTAGACTCCGGACCCCGCCATCGCCAAGACTAATTTTTGTCGGATTGTGCTACAGTTCATCGTCTGGTGCTAATCGGAGAAGTGATCAGATCTCGGAATCCTAGTCCGATAAGCCCACAAGCAACAGCAGTTGGGAGGTTACTTACCTCTTACCTGAGTTGCTACAGTGCCGGAGAAGGACCGGACGTTAGTTCAGTCCTGCAGCGAGGTTGTTTTGTTTTGGTGTGGCCTGGGAGGGTGGGTGAGTGTGAATTTCGAGGAGGTCTAGATGGGTGGTTAGGCCGATCGAGTGTTGTATGTGTACTGAGTGTTGGGCGGTTGGATTTTGTTGCAGGAGCTCGAGTGTGGGAGGATATGATGAGATGTTTGGTGGGAGCGTTGTCGGGAATCAGTGGAAGCGACGTGAATTATTTTGATTCTTTTGGAGGACTTCAAGCCCACCGAAATTGAGGTGTCCAGACTTCAAACCCGGCTGGACATTATTTTGGCTACAAGGTACGTGGACATTAGTTGCATGCCATGTCCAGATCCTCAGCTCTTAGAGTAGCCAATTGGAGGTCAACTGTACATTGCGATCAGGTGGTCGATGTTAGTTCCGGACTCGTATGAAACATTACAGCACTATTTAATGAAGATAGATTGTAAATCTTGAGAGAGCTGGCTAGTCATGGTTGTAGTTACTTGTTTGCATGACTCGAATGCTCTTAATGCAGGCAACCAGCTCTAGTTCCAAGGACCAAGAGGCAGTGAATTTCGTCGAAAAGAAGATCAAGAATAATCTGCAACTCTCATACGAGCAAACCGTTCAAGTGAGTCTCCGTGCTAGCTGCTTTGAATGTTCGAAATTGTTAATTTGCTGAGAACTTACTCGTGCTAGCTGCTTTGAATGTTCGAAATTGTTAATTTGCTGAGAACTTACTCGTGCTAGCTGCTTTGAATGTTCGAAATTGTTTGAAGGTTCAAAATTGTTTGGCCTCAATTTCAAAATTGTTTGAAATTGTTTGAAGGAGTCATCAGATAACCTGGATATGAACTGTTTGACCTCAATTTCGGTGGGCTTGAAGTCTGGACTCGTGCTAGCTGCTTTGAATGTTCGAAATTGTTTGAATGTTCGTAATTGTTTGAAGGTTCGAAATTGTTTGAAGGTTCGAAATTGTTTGACCTCAATTTCAAAATTGTTTGAAATTGTTTGAAGGAGTCATCAGATAACCTGGATATGAACTGTTTGACCTCAATTTCGGTGGACTTGAAGTCTGGACAGGTGCAATAGTGGTGATTACGAGTAGCAGCCACCTGTTGGACGATTGTGTGTTGAAGGAGGCGCTCATCAGTGGCACTGTCGTTGGCGTTGCCTTGGATGGCATTGAAGGGCCCTAGTGGCTCGAAGCTTGGGTACATGATCTTGTGCATGACTTCTCTCGTCTTTCTGTACTCAACTTGATTTTATGTTGCCGTTCTCCTTCCACGGGTGAGAGAGATGCCGAACGTGCTGATCCTTCTGTGCAGTGCAGACTACAGTGAAGAGGTCTCAGCCGAGATACGGTCAAATGCTTGACTCCAGGAAGAAGTTGCATTCAGAGTTATACGGGTTCACCTTGGGATGAAATCCTTGTGATGTTGTAATTTTTTGTAAGTTGGGAGTTGGTAGGTTTTTAAGTTGAAGAATTTCGGCCACTTATCTTAGTTTTGAGTTTCTAATAGTGATTGGATTACGATTCAAAGAGGGGACATTTTGTCACTGAAGCAGCTCCTTTGTGTGACATACCTCAAGCCATTTGTTTGAAGATTCAAGAGGTTGCAAAAAAAATGGAAATGAGGTAGGTAGACTCCTATGGAACTTGCAATTTGAATGAATTTTGTAATTTTTCATTCATATAATTAGTGCATATTCAGCTCAAGTCGAGCTGAATATGCACAATTGGTTGATCACGAGGTGCATATTTAGCTTGGGTAGAGTTGAATGTGCACGTGCAATTTTGAATGATGTGCATATTCAGCTCGACTCGAGCTGAATATGCACAATTGGTTGATCACGAGGTGCATATTTAGCTTGGGTAGAGCTGAATGTGCACGTGCAATTTTGAATGATGTGCATATTCAGCTCGACTCGAGCTGAATGTGCAGAGTATGATGAGCTTTGTGTGCACATTCAGCTCGACTCGAGCTGAATATGCACTTCCGGCTCATTAGTATGAGCACAAATGATTGATCGTAATGCGTACATTCAGCTAGAGAGAAGCTGAATGTGCATCTTGATTTCAGCTATGAATGCATATTCAGCTCGACTCGAGCTGAATATGCACAGTCTAATGAGCTTTCTGTGTACATTCAACTTGACTCATAATGAATATACACGTTCAGTTCACTAGTTCATGGGCGTTACATTAATATTTATCAGCACATTCAGCTTGACAAGAGCTTAATGTGCACGGTAAAACATTTGTGTGCACATTTAGCTCAAGTAAAGCTAAATGTGCAATAGAAATGATAAAAAACTTCAAACAATTGCAAGTGGTAATACAAGATTTGAAACTTCTTGATGGAACTACACCTGTGCAATTAAGTGTCGTATTGCATATTCAGCTCGACTCGAGCTAAATATGCAAAGTTAAGAAAAAATTGTAATACATTCAGTACGTATAATAAAATCTGAATTCACTTACGGACTCCATTGCAGAAATCCAATGAACGACCAAGAAGTCCTGGATCAATACTATAAACCAATAAGTATTGCGATCGAGTCCGACGACGGAGAGGAGCACGAGTTACTCAACTGCTACGAGCTTCGAGATCCAGAGAGGCATGAGGCGTGGGGGTTCGAACATATCGGTCACTCTAACAGCTTGGTGTTGACTCACAAATTTCGAGGCATGGATATGTTCTTGCACGTTTCACCGAATGAGAAGATAATCGAGTTTGACCACCACAAGAAGTTCCTCGTGGTTAAAAGTGAGACGACAACTGAAAGTAGTCTTCAGTACACGGTTCTCATCGACTGCATGACTCAAGTCTTCAGCCTTGATCCCTTTCTCGACAGTATTGAGAACTCATTATTTGAGTCAATAAAGAAGGACATCCTCAAACAGCAGGACGAAGATTACTGGAAGAGCAGCATTGGCGGGCCTCTTCGCGCTAAAACTTTGTCGTCAAAGTTGACAAGTCTCCTTCATGCAATGGCAATGAAGGTTCTTCAAAACTCGCAGACCTCATCCGAGATGACTCCGGTGAAGGTCTCTCGTAGGACCGAGAGTGGCAATGTCAGCCAAGGCGATAACACTGGACAAAAAACTGCAGCGGCTCGAACTGGCAAGGTTAATCCGAGGAAGTCGTTGTCTACAAATCCAACGCCACCAAAGAGGCAGCGTCGATCACTTGCTCCGGAGGCTTCAACTCGAAGAGCACTAAAATCTAGTGCAAAAAACCAAGAAGTTGGTAAGCCAGACGTTGAGGCCAGCATCGTCTCTGCGATCACCGATTTGCCCCACGAGTTGCGTCCTGGAGAAGCCATTGACTACGGAAATGCATCCGAAGTGTACGAAAAGTTCTGGACAGATTGCCAGGACTGCTTCCTCTACGACCCTGACATGAAGAAGGAGTTGGATGTGCGGCAGTTATCACCAGCACCAGAGGACTGGATAATTCGGGCCTTTGAGAAGAAGGGCATGGACGTGGTAATGAATTACCTCATAAACATGCCCGATAAATCCATCAAGCAGACGCTTTGCGTGATGCCGATAACAAACGAGAAGCCTGATGGAAACTGGGAAGACATTCGAAAGGGGAAGTTCTACATCATAAATGGCCAACATAGCGTGGCGGCAAGCTTAGCGATGATGGCGGATGAATCTATTGACGAGACCACAGTGAGACACTTTCGCGTATGGAAGTGCTTTGTCGTATGGTCCGATGACAAAGAGAAGCTGCGTAAGATCTCGGCATTCTACAACCGAGTCAATCACTTGTCCGTCTTCAAGCCAACGTGGTCGACCAACATCCTATCTGCACGGTCGACATGGACTAATCTAGGTCGCCCAACACCACCACAGAAGAAGAATACCCCGGGTGGCCGTGGAGCTCCAAGAGTCAACGACAAGGCGTATAAGGTTAGCAATCCTGATTACGATTGCATATTCAGCTCGACTCGAGCTGAATATGCAAACCTTGGCGAATGCATATTCAGCTCGACTCGAGCTGAATATGCACACCCATGTCAACAATTGTTCTGTATTACTAAGATTATTGTTATGCCTCCTGCAGGAGTTCATTGAGGCCATTCAACGTCGGTTTGCCTGCATTGACGTTGCAAAGAACCAGCAGTATGCTAGTAAATCTAGTCAGGTTCCTCAGCTGACTCTCTCAAATGAGGTCAAGATTATCACGTCGCCTGATTCTACTTTCAATCTCTGGCGAGATGTGATGGCCGCAAGTGCTCAAGGCGACTTGATTGACGTTGACACCAACCCCTTGCGCAAATTCAAAGACAACCTGAAGTCGACGCCAGCGAAGGATGGTGGTCTGAATCGAGAGTTCTTCAAGTGGCTCAATGGCCTCACTGATGCAGATCATGTGAAGTTGTTGAACCACATTTTGAACCGCAGCGGACCAAAACGGCGACTGCAGTATCCGAAGGTGGTCATCAAGACACCAACCAGTGTATTGGATAGTAATTACACGGCTTTGGAATGGATCGAGCGGCGCAAGAGGAAGAACGTCGTCCGTAGGGAGTTGCAGAAACTAAAGCCTAGTCTTGCATTTTTTGATGCAAACAAGAATTTTGTTCCTGGAAACTGGAAGCGTTTTAAGCGTGAATATCACGTCTCATCCGCAACCATGAGGGTGCTTGTCGATCAACCCGGTGAGGCATTTTTCACTGAGGCGCGACAGCTTCGGAGCAAGAACAAGTCTGCGGAGGAGCTTTCGCCGTACGCAAAAGCTTGGTTTAAGTTGTTCTTAGACAAGCGCCAACATTTTGAAGAAGCGTCTGGGTCTGCATACATCCGAAAGTACAACATCATCAATGATACGTTGGGTGTGTGGCCCGAAAACACATGGGATCCCCGCGGCGAAAAGCCTCGGCTTGGATTGATCGATTTCAGATCAGCTCCCGGGCAAGATTTAAAGCCAACATCAACGGTGGCTAACCCATTCTTCAAGGACTTCATGGAGGCATTGCGGACTGGAGGCAGCCCTGGACTGACAGACCCAGATGTCTGGCTATGGATTTGTGGGACCAAGACAGAGGAGAGGCAAATCTTCTCCATAACCGAGAAATCCCCATTTGTGGACGAATACGTGACATATAGTTCCGCATACATTCCTGGTAAGTATGAGCGGCTCGATGATCTGTCGAAAGGCAACAAGTTGTCAAAAGATTCTGTGGAACTTCTTTGGCTAGTCCGTAAGCAGTTAGCTCGCTCTAACTTAGTTACAAAGGAGTATGTCTATCCGCTTCATGTTGCAAACACCAAGGTCCGCAAGTACAACGAGTTGGAGTATCGTGTAAACACTACTGAGTTCACGATGGAGTTCTACTTTCAAGTACTCAAAGAATGGTGCAAACCCGGGGACTTAGTCTTCTCTGCCTTTGGAGGCTCAAAGTTTCTTATTGCATCTATGGTAAGAATTTCTGCCGAGCTCTCCTGTTTGCATATTCAGCTTGACTCGAGCTGAATATGCAAGTGCTTCTCGATCATTAGTTCTGAGTTGCATATTCAGCTCGAGTCGAGCTGAATATGCAAGTAGTGTAGTTTCATAGAATGCAATTATATGTCGCTTGAGTTAGTTTGATTGATTGCTAGTGTCTCTGGTGTGCCTTGCAGATCGAATCTCTAGAGTGTGCCTGCATCTGCGAGACTTCTGAGAGTGATCGGTACGAAAGCAAGGCCAAGTTGGCTTTGTCTCTATGCAAAGCGGATTTCGTTGCCGACGGTTATCCAGTTGACGAGACAAAGTACCCTATTAAGCCCCCTCGTGGTAAGGGTAAGGGAAAGAGACGAGTTGATGACGACGATGATAATGAGGAAGATGATGATGAGCAACCTACTGTGGATGTTACGAGCTCAGATGTTGCGGTAGCTGAACCATCAGACCCCGCTTCTGCTCGCGTTAATGAAGGCGCAGATATTGAAGCATATTGTGCGAATGATTATGAGGATCTTGCTCTTCGTCGGTCCAGTGTAATTGCAGGTGGTGCTGGTCCATCCAACAATCGGTCGCAGAGTAAGGCTGATTCCTCAGATGGAAATACTGACGATGACATTGAAGTGATGGCTTCTGCGCCAACGCCCCCCCACAAGCGCCAACGAACTCCTGTGACGGTTAACTCGCCCGCGCTATCGACGTCCCCTCCCACTGCACAAGCTGATATGTCATTGAAGGTCGAGATGCTCTTAAAGAAGGTCGAGGAGCAAGAGAGGCTCAACCAAGAGTTGTCAAGACGGCAGGAAGAGCGCCAAGATGAGCTTCTTGCAGCGCAGAGAGCCGAGATGGAGCGGAACACGCAAACGATGATCGCTTCTATGTTTGCAAGGTTCGAACAGATGTTGCCACCGCAGTCCAAGCCGATAGAGCATATTTTAGGTGCAACTCCTGAGGCGGCTGCAAGACCATCGTCTCAAGGCCCTACTGTTATAGAGACGGTCTCCTCGTTTAAAGAGGCGTATGTCCAACAGTCTTTGTTGACATCGGATCCGAAGACGTCTTCTCCTCTTTCACCGCCACAAGCAATAGCCTATGTTGGAGCCGAGCGCATGGTTTCCGCCGATCCCAGTGTTCAGCCAATCAATGTGATCCCGGTGAAAGAGACTGAAGTTGCTAATGAAGTCAACACACCGAGCAACACTCAAGCATCTCCAGGACACTCTTCAGGTGGAATTCTCGATGAGAACTAGTATATCGAGTATTCTTGTTGTTGTTAATCATGTTTTCCTAATTATTTTCGTACATTAAGTTATGTTTGTAAATAATCTTGGATGTTTATTGTCCTTTTAAACCTTGGTTGAGTAAATTCGATGTTGTTTCCATTTCGAATCTCCTTAATCACTTCTCTTCGTTGTATGATGTTTTCGTCTTAATCCATTTATTTTTTCTTTATAGACTACACTTAAGTTGAATTAAATGTACTGCAGATAAATAGTAGTATATCTCTCTCTGTTTTTTTCCGTTCAGTCCTTCTCCTTAAGTCATTGTTACTTCTATTGCATATTCAGCTCGACTCGAGCTGAATATGCATTACTTTCTGTATATCATGTTGTTCTCCCTCTGTGTACATCATATTGAAATTCAAGTTGTCCTCTCCCTTGTGCATCCAATTGTTGAGTACTCATACACTGGCACAATCAGTTAGAGTCGAGCTGAATGTTAATCTTCTTTAGTATCAAGTGGCGTTGCATTTTTGAGGCATGCTTGTTCATAACCTGTAATCAAATTTGCTGAATTTCAGATGCCCTAAGCCTCGAAGTCGATTTCATAAAAGATGATGCTGGCTCTTCTCAGCATCCTCCTATGGTTGGTGCAAAGCCCATTGATGCTACTTTGGCCATCAACTCACAGGTATAACCTTAATCTCACCACTTCATGGCCAAAAAGATTGTGCTGTCTTTTGCAGTGCTTCCTTCTTCGTATAATATTATGTGCTCTATTGTTATATGATGTTTAATGTTTAGTAACATGTACCTCCACTCTTTCCCATCTGAATTCCAGGTGGTCGAGCCTCTGGAGAGCGTTCATAGCGCTGTAGTCCGTGTTCCTTGTTCAACCCCTAGAGTGGTCAAACCGTGGTTAAACATTGTGTTTGACTTGAACGGTATATTGTGTGTGTGCGAGGAATTCCGCTTGAGGTCTGCTACGCAAGCCTTCAATGCATGTTCTCTACCACACTCGGTAAAAGTTCCAGCCAAGGTCGGCCCAAAGCTAGTGTATGTTCGTCCAGGCTGCAAGGCATTTTTGGACGCTGTTTCCAAGTTTGCATCGATATCGGTCTGGAGTTCGATGAAATTGAACACCACTAGTAGCATCGTCAATTACCTCTTCCCAAAAGCGGCCTCACCAAAAGTCATATTTGGGCAAGAGCATTGTAGGAGAGTCGTAACTACTGTGATCCATAATGTACCTCAATATCTGAAAGTTAAGAACTCAGATAAGGAGGTATTTCTGAAGACGTTGTCGAAAGTCCTATTTACTGAAAAGGGTGTCTCCTTTACGAAGGAGAATACCATCATCATAGATGACAGTCCGTACAAGCACGTCCTTAATGATCCGGAGAATGTTCTTCTTGCGGATACCTGGTCCTACAAAGAGGATGGATGGAACGATAAGTTCCTTCTAAATGTCTTGCTTCCATGGCTCCAAAAGCTCCACAGTAGTGCAGAGTTAGGGCTGCAATCTTTTCGGCGTGGGAATCCCTTTGGTCGTCCAACAATTTGCTCGGATCCATATAGCTTAGAGTACATGGAATTAACGCACGCGATTATGATATCTGATGGGCTCTCAAATTAGAAGTTCTCTGGTATCAATCATAAATGTGTTGATGTATTATACTATACATATCTTATAAGTCAAGTGGCAGTTGCCAGTTCTTTGATATTTGTTTGTAATTTTCCGTTTGTAAATTGTTGGATTTGTAAGTTTTTGTTTTCTCTTTGCTTCCATGTTTGAAAAAGAGCCATTAATCATTTTCTCATGTAAACTGTTGTATTGCCACCGTGGATTCTGTTTTGAAGTCAGAAGATTGTGGATATCGAATTCAACGTAAACATAATGATTTGTACTCCCGCGGAGCAGCTGATTATTCGATGGACTCTTCGATGGCTCCAGTTGAAGAAGATGAAGTCAACAGCCCCCCACCTAAAATTTGCATTCGAAAGGTTGCCTCCCGTTCTATTCTTCAACCTCGTCAAATTTTGGGGTCCCCCGGTGTTGATGGGATTTGTGGGAAAGGTGACCAAGTGCTTGTTCCCGGACGTGAGGAATCATTGTCTCTTCCCCCGCATAGCATGGTATTCCCCCCCTCCCCTTCTCTGTATTTGTCCTAGGTCTTTTTTGGCAATGTGCACATTCAGCTCGAATAGAGCTAAATGTGCACAAGTTTCATTTTAACTCTCTTTGTCCCTACGTCGTAGGATCACGCACTTCAAACTCTTGCTGGTGTAATTCAACCACCTACGACGGTGCCATCAGAGAAAATGCCCTCAATTCCTACTACGTGTTGGCCTGTTGCAACGGTCGGAAATGATGAGAACAAGCTCCAATCTCTAAGTGGGAAAACGCATTCTAATATTGAGGTTGGTCTTATTTTTTGTTATTGTTTAGTATGTGTTGTATCTTCAGTTGAATACTCATCACTGTTTTGATTTTGCATGTTTCACGAACACCTAAATTGGACATAATTATTTGAATGGATTCCACATCATGGTGTTTGTGTTTTTTTGACATGTGTGGCTACATATTCAGCTTGGTTTAAGCTGATTTTTGTGGTCTCTTTTGCTAGGTGCTTCAACCGACTATTGAGCGTCAAAGTGCTTCCCCAAAGCATGGTTTAAACCAAAACTCAAAGCGTCACTCTCGCCGTCGCCACTCACTTCCTGTGCCTATTGTTACTTGGAACCAACGAATGCAACGCCAACGACTGCAAGAACATATACGGGCTAGTCAAATGCCATATACCGGTTACAGCCGCAAAGATGAACTTCAGAGGGGTAGAGATGAGCTGAGGAAATCTAATTCTGGTGACGTGGAGAAGAACAAGTAGATTTATGATCTGAGTGGTACAAGTGCACATTCAGCTTGGCTATACCAGAATGTGCATTGACTAGGAATTAATGTGTATGTTTTTGGTTGTAGTAGAAGCCTTTTTTTGCATGGAAAGGATGATGCATGTTTTGTATATGGATTACTTCTATCATATAATAAATATAGTCTGCAATTAAAGATATTATTTCATTTGATTCTCCAATTTGGGTACTGTTTGCCCATACATCTTCATATTATCTTACAAAAATGGTGTTGTACTTCTATTCTAATCATATTTTGCTTCATCACTACGGTAAAATATTTGGATTACTCAAGAGCGTGTACCTCCTAAATCCCTGGAAATCTCCCAATATAATGAATATGGTGTTTTATGTATGTGCTGTTGTTGGTAGAGTTAATGTGTTGGTTTTGTGGAGGGAGGTGTGGGGGTGGGTGGGTATATTCTGGGATGGGGTCAAAGCATTTTAGTGATTCGTTTATTAGGTCGTTAGGGAGGTAAGGAAATTTTTGTTTTATTGTGTGGTCTGAAGGTGGTATGTTTTTCCTATGTAAAAAGTCATGTAATTCTTTGTGGATTGAGTTCCCATATTTTATGATATTTAGATTGTCTTCAAGAAATTTTGTATGAGGGTGTGGGGTATGGATGTGTCTTTCGGGTGGATTTTGTAAGTTTGAAAGGGTGTTTAATAAATTGTTGGTCCATGAGATTATGTTTGGATTTAGTAGACTTAGAATACGGTTACATTCGGCTATGTTTGGATGTATGGTGATTATTAGGGAGTATAATATGTGCATTGGTGGGAGCGTATTTTTTTGTTGTATGTATTGGGCAATATTGGGGTATGTTATGTTATATGATTGATGTAGTGTATGTGTGGGTTTTAACAGTGGTGCGAATGTTTTAGCAATGTGTGTGTATTCCGGTTGAAGTTTTATGGTGTTTGGTATGAAGTACATTTTGGCAATTTCTTGTGTGTTGGGGGGTGTCTTTTTAGTATATTGGGCATGGGTCCCGGGTTGGTTTCTATATCTCCACTTAGTAATAGTATGGTTTTGTAGTGTAAAGGTTTAAAACGTTGTTTTATTGATTTACAAGTGTTTTTTGTGTATTTACTCGTTTGTTTGTTTTTGGTTTTAGTATTTTTGTTTGTATATATGTGTATGATTTTGTTTGGAGTGGTGTTTGGAGGGTATTTGTTTGGTTGTGTTTGTTGGATGCGTGTATAATGGTATTTGGTGTGTTTGTAGTAAAGTAGTGGTGTTTGATGGGAGTTTTTGTGTGATTTACGTACTATCAAGTACCATTGGTGTTGATGAGTGGGTGTTGGAGTTTGTTGTTTTTTGATAGATGGTGTGTGTTTGGTTTGAGAGTTCTTGATTGTGGTCCATTGCCAAAGAATTTGACACATAAGGTATGTTATTATATGGTGGTAGTGAATACAAGACAAGGTCTCAAGATTGGTAGGAGACCGTGGGTAGTGTAATGATCTATCCTTTGGTCTACATGTGAATCTTGAGCATATGAATGTATAGACATATCTCCTAGAGATTGCTACAGATATTAGTGAAGTGGGAAGTATGGAGAGACTAAAGAAAACTATAGGTATGATAAGTGAGTAGTAAAGTGTATCTATAAAGGAATGAGACATTGTCAAGAGTATGTAGCAGTAGAGAGAAAGGAGGGAGAAAAGAGGGGTGGGTAGAGTGATGGAGGTGTGTGCAACTAACAATGGGAATGGAGGGAGATAGAGAATGGTCCAAAGGTTACCGTATTGTTGTGAAGGTCGTAGGAGGTTCGTGGTCAATCCACATTTGACGAGTCCATCGGGGGCGGAAGAGCTAGTGGCTCATGCTTGGAGGTGATATCTTGCATTGCGGTCAAGGTGGCTGCCATCAATTTCTCAACGTTGCCAAGTTTGGTGTAGACTTCGGCATTACGAGCGTCAGTGTATTCGTGGGTTTTGCGGATGATATCACCTTTGAGAGTAGATAGTTCCAACCGAAGTTGTTTTTGTCCTTCGGCAACAATGGCAGCTATCTCCTCTCGGATGGTGGTGGAGGAGGTGGCAGCAGTGCTAATGGTGGCTACGGTGTTGACAAAGGCGGTGTTGATGTCATTGAAGCCCCACTTTTCCACTAGAGTTGCGGAAGGAGGTTCAGTACCCTCGAGGCTCCTTCGGTGAGGTCGGATTTCAACTTGGTGACAACCAATGTTGAAGGTTTTGTTGAGGAATTGTCTATAGACAATGGGGTTTATGACTTGCACATTGGCGGAGCCATTGTGCTTGCCATCCACCTGTCGGTGGAAGTAAATGCAGGCAACATTCTTCTTCTCCAAGGCCTTAAAGATGGCTTCCGTGGTTGTAACCACGTTTGAGAGGATAGGGAGTTGAGAAAGTGTAAGAGTAATCGCATCCCTCTTTGCTCTATTGGTGGAGGAGGGGGTGTCCTTGGTGCTAGGCTTCGCTGGGATTACCTCATGGAAGGTGGTGATTTGGTGTGTCTCCAGCTTCTTCGCTTGTGTGGGGTTGGGCGCCACAATCCATGCAAATGCTTCATTTTCCTGTTTTTGCACATCAGTCACCTCGAACTCAAGTTTACGTGAGAAACCGTTCAAGACAATGTCATGGAATAGGGTGTGTGCAGGGACTCCCCTGAGGTTGTCACTTCGGATGTTGACAGAGAGTCCTTGGCGTGCTACTGCATGCCAAGTCTTGCAAACTTTCCCTAAGGATGCCGGTCCCATGGGATCAAATTGTAGTACAAAATATTGTGTGCCACGGAGTAAGGAGATGGCATAGGTTTCCGGGTTGAGCAAGTGCAACTTGATTAAACCTGAAAAAATGTGTCTTTGACCTTCTTTCTTCACCCCTTTGCAATGAATTGCAAGAGGATCTAAAAGGTTAGTACCAAGAGGGATATTCATCTTAACTAGCCTATCTCTAGCATGTTTCTTGATACTACCATGAAGCAATGGAGTTTGGGGGAGTTCAAAGAAGATGGCAACATGAAAGTCATGTGATAGGCCAATATCTAGGTCAGTAGAGATATCAAAGGGGAGTTGAGTGAGGTTATAGTGCTGTCCCTCAACACCATCTTTTCTCACCTTGGGATATAGTAGCTGTGGGATGCGGGGGTAGGCTATGTTGGCACTAAGTGCCTCTTCCGCTTGTGATTTGGGTACTCCCCGTAGCATCATGTCCGGGACACTCTCCCCACTATAGAGCGGGTTTAGCCCGGCGTCCTTGGCAAGTTTTTCCATTGTGGGAAAACCCAACCAAAAGTGAAATGTGGTCATGTCTGGTCCAGACTCGGGTGTGAGGTTTGGGTTACTGCCACATAGGGTAGAGTCTTGGGTACTACCTCTATGTTTTTTCGCAGGGTGGTGAACTTCTAGTCTAGTAGAGGAAGAGGTTTTGTTTGGGTTTACCTGGTTGAGGTTGGGTGCGCCATTCTCCACGTCCATGTCGTCTACAGTAGGGCGGGGTTCCTGCATGGTTACGATCGGTGTACTGGAGGTTAAAGTACTCGTTCGGGTCGAGGCAGGTGAAGAGGGGGACCGGCGTTTTGAGTTCGCTCGCAACTTGTCACTTGGTTCGGTGGAGTTTTGGAGCAGTGGGAGCAGTTCGGTGGGAGGGATCTTCTTACTACTTCGCCTGCGGAACGTGAGGATGGGTTTGTCGTCTTCTGAGCTCGACATGTGGCAGGTGGGCATGGATAGGTTTCGTGACTTCGGGGAGTCCCTCGTATCGGGCTTCACCTTCGACGTCGACGGCGGCGTCTCTTTCTTCTTCAAGGTTCTTCTGTTCGTTTTCGGGGTGGCTGTCCACGTATTGGACTGCAGCTTCGGGGTGACTGTTGACTTGCGATGGGGAGGATCTATGAGTTCTTCGCTTCTTGGAGGTTGCCGAGACTGATCTTTTTTGGTGCTTGGTCTTCGGGAGGTTGGTTTGTTTGGTTTTGGTTCACCAGGTATGTTTTTTGTGGAGAGAGAGCTCTTGCTTCGTGTGGATCTTGTTGAGCTCATGCGTTGGGAGTGGGCATGTGTGGTTCGGGTGTTGTGGATACTGTAGTGCTGTGAGGGACTAGTATTCTGTATACGTTTCTGAGAGTTGGTTGAGGTAGCAGTGGAAGTTCTGACTAGTTTCTGGGGTGGTGGATATCTACCGTTGGTATGAGTCCAGGTTTGAAGTTGGGAAGCTAGGGTTTCAGTGACTCCTTCGTTGGAGCAGGTGAGAATCGGGCAGCGCTTCCGCCACTTAATTGTTTTCCCTGTTCTGATACTACTATGTCTGTTCCCTAGCTCTGAGTAGGACCGAGCTAATTGTAAAGTACTCGTTCTGGTCGGGGCGGGTGAAGATGGAGCTGGGCGTTTTGAGGTCTCTCGCAACTTGTCACTTGATTCGGTGGAGTTCTAGGGCAGTGGGAGCAGTTCGGTGGGAGGGATCTTCTTACTATCTCGCCTACGGAACGTGAGGATGGGTTTGTCGTCTTCTGAGCTCGACCGGTGCCAGGTGGGCGTGGGCAGGTTTCATGACTTTGGGGGGTTCCTCGTATTGGACTTCACCTTCGACGTCGACAGCGGCGTCTCCTTCTCCTTCTGGGTTCTTCTGTTCGTTTTCGGGGTGGTTGTCCACGTACTGGACTGCAGCTCCGGGGTGACTGTCGATTTGCGATGGGGAGGATCTATGAGTTTCTCGCTTCGTGCAGGTTGCCGGGACTGATCTTTTTTGGTGCCTGGTCTCCGGGAGGTTGATTTGTTTAGTTTTGGTTCACCAGGTATGTTTTTTGTGGAGAGAGAGCTCTTGCTACGTGTGGATCTTGTTAAGCTCATGTGTTGGGAGTGGGCATGTGTGGTTTGGGTGTTGTGGATATTGCGGTGCAGTGAGGGACTGGTTTTCTATATACGTTTATGATAGTTGGTTGAGGTAGCAATGGAGGTTTTGACTACTTTCTGGGGTGGTGGATATCTACGGTTGGTATGAGTCCAGGTTTGAAGTTGGAAAGCTAGGGTTTCAGTGACTCCTTCGTTGGAGCAGGTGAGAATCGGGCAGCGCTTCCGCCACTAAATTGTTTTCCCAGTTCTGATAACACTGTGTCTGCTCTCTAGCTCTGAGTGGGACCGAGCTGATTGAACATAAAACGACAATGCAGAAAATGAGAGGGGGGTGAGATACAGTCTGAGTTTGTTTGTTCTTGATTGATGCTCTCGGTTGGTGCTCACATTCGATGGACGACGTTTCTGTACTTGCGCGATCTGGTGTGTTGGTGCCTCCGCTTCTGGTCCTCTGTCTTCTGTAGTGCCGAACTTGAGTAGGGCGAGGTTTTTGGTGTTTCTCTGATTCAAGTGTGTTTGCTGTGTTTCGATGCTCCAGGTGAAAATCGAGCAGTGCTTCCGCTCCTTAGTTGGTTTTCCAATTCTGATATCATTGTGTCTACTGCCTAGCTTTGAGTATGACCAAACATATTGAAGGTAAAACGACGAAGCAAAAAATGAGGAGGGGGTGAGATGTAGCCTGCGTTTCTTCGCTCTCAGTTGTCGTTCTCGGTTGGTGCTCTTGTTCGAGGGGCGGTGTTTTTGTAGTCGCCCGATCTAGTTCGTTGATGTTTCCGCTTCTGGTCCTCTCTCTCCAGTTGTATCGAGCTTGGGTGGGGCGAGGTTTTCGGCGTTTCTGTGATCCGCAAGTGTGTTGTCCTCCGATGCTCCTATCTTTGTTGTCTCTGCTTCTCGTGATCCTGAGGCCTAGCGGTGCGGCTGAGTGTGGGGGAGGTGTACTTCGTTGTTGCGGAGACCAGTAGCGCTTGCGCGCGGGTGTGTGCAGTTCTATCACTTCGATCTATCTAGTGTTTCCAGGGTTGGTGAAACCGAGGAGTAAGGTACTCTGCGATACTTGATCTGATCCCTAGAGGTGGATTTGCTCTGGACTCGCTAGATTTGTAAATGTAACGTGGGGAAAACAGTTTCCAACGTGTGGGTTTCCCGCTTCAGACTAGACCTTCTGTCCTCACGTTTGTTTACAGATCTTCTTCGCCTGATCAGATCCTTTCCTCAATTGCCCATTCCAACTCTCTGTATCCGCTAGCAGTACTTGCTCTCGCCAAAAAACGCTCAAAGGAGGGCGATTCCGAGTCCCAGCAGCTCTCGGAAACCTAACCAGCGTTTCTGGCGACTAACTCCTCGGTCCCCATCACCTAGAAACGCGGAGCCTACTCTCCCTGTGAATGCATCTTTTTGAAGCCTGCAGCACCTCTACTCTAGAGCTGCGCCGTTGACGTTGCACTACATTCGCAACCTAGATCTCACATACAAAAAAGGTTGGTAAAATTGATTTTCAGCTAGCTTCAATCTGTTGTACTCTATGAAGATCTATGCATTACTTGAAAAAACACAGATAGTGAATGTGACACTTACTTCTTTCCCTGTATCATGCTTTGCAGGTCTCCGCGGCATCTTGAAAATGATAGTCTTCAGAAATAAAAGCTATGCAGTGATGAAGTAGATCTACAGCTCATGGGTATATGATTTTGGTCTTGCTTTGCAAGTCTAAGCTTACACTTGTAGTTTCTTGTGAATATGATGTGTAGAGTTGAAGTGTTCAGTGGTGAGTGAAGTTGTGTGGAGTGCATTCAATTTTGTTTCTAATTTTGATTTGTTTGAAATGTTCTTGCAATAATGCTCGGGATTCTAAAATTTGCAAAACGGTATGCTTCAATAATTATGTTTGACATTGTAATTCTTTATTGCAAAATTTGAGTTGTGGTATGAGAATTGCTCGTTGAAGAGGGAGGTTGGTTTTTTGTTAAATTTTTTTAATTTTGCACGCTTAGCACCCACGCAACAACAATATTCAAAATCTGCGGGGAGGGGGCGGAGCGGGAAGCCTCCGGGCGCCGACCAGGCAGCCTGGGCGGCATACCCCCAACCACGGCGACCGTTGGTCGGCAGCCCGAGCCCGACAGCCCGAGGTCGGGGCTGACACGACCTCGGCCTCTGGGTTTTTTTAAATTCCATGGCCTGGCGAATTTTTTTAAGAATTTTTCATGCTCATACGAAATTTTTTAAGAATTTAAAAAAAATAAAAAATCGTAGATGAAGACGGGGTCTTGCAAAGCACAATGTCCTCCATGATTTAGTGTTGCCCATCCTTTTCTTCACTCTTTGACTTTGTCTGCCTCCTTGGCTGGCCCTCTTTCCTCCCTTTCACGTCATTGGTGAAGACTCATGCCCGACCTGCCCGACGAGCAGAATATTGTATATAGTGGGTCATAACTTTTTCATTATATGTCCAATTCATGAAAAAATTACACTCCCACAAAGCCCTTACATTTCCCCTTCTTCAATGAAAATCTCAAAAAAAATTGTTTAAAATTCACATCATGGGAACCTGCCCAAATTCTCAACAAAACCCATTTCGGGACAATGGTCCTTTAGGGGTTAATGTGGATAATGAGGAATCCACACTATATTTAGTATTTGGTGTAGTTAGCTACCTTGTGAGATGATATCCATGGATATCACATGGATATATCATGAGTATCATCTAAGGATAACATGGATGTTGTAGGATTCATCCTATTTATCTCCACATATTATGTCCTTAAATAACTAGCTTAACCCCTACAGGACCAAGGTATTTTGCCTCAAATAACACTCCAACATCTTCATTGTCAAAAGGGGCAAGAAAACCTAGTTTTGAAGTAACATTTTGAACATTGACCTATAAGAACTTAAATAGACTTCTATATGAACTCATCATATTTTTGGGGGACGTAATCTACTGCACAAATGGAAAGATTGTAGTGTTTGAAGTCAAGACAATGATTTATTTTAAACCTGTGTTGAGTGGATAAACAAACTTTGACTTCACTTGGTATCAAATTTTTGCACTACACAAGGCCAAAATCTTTTATCATTGTGTTGAGAATGATGTTAGTTCCTAGCACACCAAGATTTAGGGTTTAGGCTTTAGGATTACATGTGTGTCCCCAAAGAAGTGACATGCTTTTTTTAGAATTTTGATTTAACCTAACCCTCCATTTTCAATTATTGTGGTTCCAAATATGCAATAACATTTCTCTAATTCTTCGTCATTTGGGAGATATAGCTACTTTGACTTTCTACTTTATCATTGACTTTTTGAAATTTGACGTTTTTGAAACTTTGAAGTTTTGAAGGAGGTCTATCCCTCTATTTTAAGGCATTGTGATTCTTATGGTATGCTTATTTTTTCCTAAAAATGAATGGTTTAGAAACCATGGACGGTTTAATATTGGTGTATCTGGTTGTCAAAATCTTCAATTTTTGGATTTTGGATATTTTATGGATACCTATCCCCCCATTATTGATGGTTGTGATTCCAAATATGTAAAAACATTTTTTGAACCCTTTTCCATTTGGGAGATATGTAAGGTTTGATTTTTTAAAATTACTATTGATTTTTTTGGAAAAATATTTTTAAAATCAATATTTTGAGAATCTAAATACACCTACCCCTACTAATTAAGGCATTGGAAGTTTGTTGATGGTGTTCGATTTTGCTAAAACTACGTACTTTTTGGGATGTTCATTTATTTTAGCCAAAACTTAGAAGGGGCATATCTTTATCAATTTCATCGTGCTCAATTGTGAAAGTTCACGTTATCATCACATTGTCTCGTTGTTGCACCAACCCCGGACCGACGCTTCGTGTGCAAGCAATCCTAGTAAGGTTGATCACGTTATTGTAGCCAACCACATCTAGATCTTCCAGCTCCATTATCCCAGTAGAATCATCAAGAAGCTCTCCAAGGTTGGAACACCAAAATGCATCCAACTGTAGAAAGACAATGCATGAGTGAGGCCAATAAGGGTTGTCAGGCTCTCGCAACAACTGACATCAAGGAATTGTAGCTTCTTCAACGTACTAAAGTTGAACTCCCTCAAGCTTGAACACCAAGTTGCATTCACCCATTGCATTGTCTACGCACTAGCCATATCTAAACGGCTTAATAGGTTCTAGGAAAAACTCACACCAGTGTATTGCAGCTGCTTCAACTCGCACAAATCATTAAGCGACTCATTCATCTAGGGGACCTTAATGTCTGAGAGCAAAATAAGTTTATTACATTAAATCATTTCATGATATAACAACAATGCCTTCATTTCATACTTCCAAACCAAGTAATATCGGCACTAGTTATCTAAGAAACCTTTTACTCTCCTAGCTTCTTTTATGAATTATCACAACTCTCTTGATTTCGCATACATATACGAAGCTACTTTTCTTGTTCCTTAATTACTCAAACGACCCAATCTGCGCACTCCTTTGGTGGACGGGCCATCCATAACCGCATCTCGAAGGACAATATCATCATCATCTGGTGCCTCATCGCAATCTGGACGGTTGTCATCATTAGCACCTTCATCGCTCTCATCTTTGTATTCTCCATTGCTACCATCCGTAGTCCAAAAGCCCTCTACTTCAGAGTTGTCATTGCGAAGCTCTACGATTGTTTCACCATCGCAACGCGAGCATCTGAATCTCTTTTGTCGATGTACGTGAGGATCATCGCCGTCGAAATTTATGGTTGGGCCGCTGGTAGGATGAACTGCTCGACTTGGAACAACAAACGCCGGAGTTGATGAAGAGCATCCTAGAACATACGTGTCCAAAAATGGTTGTACAACCACGTTTGGATCTCGTGCCCATATTCCAATGAGGGGACGTCTATGAGGCCTTGAAGATGATGCTTCGCCGTTGTTTTTTCCTCCATGGCCTCTAGCTAATAGCCGCTCCACGGCCTCTAGACGCTCCACGGGCATTAGTCCTTCCACTGCCTTATTGATATTGACCCATTGGATGAATTGGCCCCGCTCTAGCAGCCAAAGGGGGTCTGCTATTTCTAGCAGTAGTAGCGGAAGTGTTTAGACCCATCCCCTCAACGCCTATACTTTGTTGGAAAGGTCCATACATGGCATTCGCCGTTCTAGGAGAAGAGGAATTCCGGGAAGGCGGCGTTGGTGTATTCTGGTCATTAATAACAGTAGGCAACACCACAACCGGAGATGGTTGTGGCTCAAGGTCCTCTGTGAATGCAAAAGCATCAGAGGGGTCTACATATTCAGAGTCAAAACGCCTTTGCTGATTAACAACCTTTTCATTTCTTGGAGCCGTCTCTACAATTGTTGTATTTACAACATTTGCGTCAGAGTCTCCTTGAACGACTCTAATGCTACGAAATGGTGCACCCATTCCAATAGGGCTCCCTTAGCCATACCGGTTTTCAATCGATCCTTGGTTGTTTCGAGTTGTAGTATTTACTGCGTTCTCTCCGGCTCCATTGTTGTCGGGGTATCCATTTCCACCTCCATAATCTGATGGGGAATTGTCATCGTCGCGAACGTTCCCGACATTGCCCCCCCGGTTTCAGGCTCTTCAAGGTTAGTCACATTTGGCATGTCACTCTCTGAGGAAGTAGACAAAGGATGCACTTCATGAATACCCTCATTTTGAGAAAGATGAGGCGAAGGACTGCGATGAGGACTTCAGTTCCAAGGTCCCCAACGACCTTGAGCCAATTCTTCTTCCACGTCGTCATTATCTCCGTAATCGTTTCTCGTTTCCTCAAGGTGATCAGCGCCTTCCGCCCAAAGATTAGGGTTCCCCCGGTACTCTAGCGGAGAGCAGGGAGCTTCCATATTGTGCTCCTCCACTTCCTCGGCTATCAACACATCAAATTCACGATTATGTTCATTGTCGTAGTACGTGATGGCAAGTATTCACATCTTAACACAAAGATATCGTTAAGGTAATCGTTCCCACAGAGAGTCACCGAGAACTACGACGACTAACATCAAGCCAAAAATCTATACAATATCGACTATACAATAGGTATATTAAAAGAAAGGAGGGAAGAAGGGTTTAGATCACAAAGCCTGGGTGTTAATTACACCAATTTCCCATTCTTCGTACGTGTGTTGTCTCCTTGTACGTCCTATATTCGTATGTCGTACATTCGTACGTCCTACATTTGTACGTCCTACATTTGTACGTCCTACCTTTGTACGTCCTACCTTTGTACGTCCTACCTTTGTACGTCCTACCTTTGTACGTACTACCTTGTACGGGTAGTAAAGACTTCTATTACTGAAATCTTAGATTAGATCTGGGACTTATAGTTACACCTATGCACAATATGTACAGCCTGAGTACATGCGTACCCGACAAAAAGGGGGGGGGTGGTATTACCACGGATGCTGATCCGAGGACTCACAGAGATTTTAGTGTTTGACATAAGTAACAGAGACTCTTCCTCCCATTCTCTCCTTCTACCTCTACTCACTCACTTGGATGGTTATGGCGTCACCGAGATCCTCCCAAAGGGGGTGTTAGACCCGTGTTTCCAAAACTGTGAGTGGCGTAATGTAAGTGAGCAAGGGGCCTACCCGCCCACTATCCGTCCTCCTCTCAGTCTCCCTCCACATCCAATGCGGCTGGAGGTAAGATGTTCAGGGGATGATACGAGTCTTCACAACCGACACCAATCGGTACGCCGGAAGGTCACTCAAGACTCACTATGACCCTTATCCATCCGTCACTCCCCCCTCGTCCTTCCCTAGACAGGTACAATCTCACCTGTTATTCCCATCCACCCCAACTATTCTACTTGATGGAACAAGGAAACAACTATAACGGTTTAGAGTTAGAGTCACGCCCCTACTAACTATCCTCTCACCTCACCTGTTATTCCCAACCACCCAGACTAATCTACTTGATGGAACAAAAAAACGATGATTAGATAATTAGTATAGACTTGAGGAGTGGACTACTTGAAATGGCACTCACAGTCATGTATGCAATCCGAGCTCTCCAACCTTCGAAGGTCTTCTCAGAGCGTAGGTTTAGAATTAAAACTGAAAGCAAATACACACATCAAGTAGTGAAAAGAGGTGCCTCGAGACTCCTCTCTTATACTGCCAAGGACTCACACAAGAGTCCAAACTCAAAAGATACCTAAAACGGCGCATTAACTACTCTTGGTGGCGGTGGCCGCCACTACTCAAGACGTGCACCTTCAAAAGGTGACTTATTACACAAATCCCAAGGCAAAATCAAGTCAAAACCAAAGTCAACCGGGGGCCAAATCCCGGAATGAACAGTGACCTACGAAATAAGATCTTTACCCTATAGACGTAAGTTTCTACCTACCCTGCGCCAACTCCTCGAGCCTCTTCTTCTCCTCCTTCCTTCTACGTTTCTTGGAGCTTCGGCTCGAAGACGGGGTAGGTGCGGCCGTAGCAAGTGTCATCAAAGGTGCCAAAGTGGCATCCGTGGGCTGAGTCGGAGTGGCAAATGAATGGGACACGGTTTCTCTTGTAGAGAAAGTGGTGTCCATCCCGGTGGAGGTAGCGGGTAAGGATACTGGAACTGGAGGAAACTCGGACCGAGATGGAAGAATCGATACCTGGTTCGGAGTCGTCATGATATCCGGGCCGGATGTAAGAACCGGGAGGTGCCAATGAGAAGAACTCTCACTGGTAGTCTTTCCAAGGGGAAAGACACTCGATAAAGGGGCCATAGCTGGCGCAGAGCGAACGGTGTCACCTCGGGGTGGCTGGCGATGACGGATCAAGGGTGGAGGTTCCACCCCTGTATATGAGCTCTCCTTCCATCCACTCTGCGTCTGGGTGGTGATTTCTGAAGGAGAGGGTCTCGCCGGAGCCCTCGTAGGTCGCACGAGAGGAGATGAACTGTCAAGGTCCACCACAGCCTTCCCCTTGTTGTTGCCCGTGCCACGATCTTCCGTATCGGAGTCTGAATCTCCGTCCTTGCTTGAGCTGTCAGAGTCATCCACGAACTTGGGTAAGATGTGTGTGAGGTTGCTTACCAATAACCTCATGCTGGCATAAGCCTCCTCAACCTTCACGGTTTGCTCCATCATGAATGCGATCACCCTCTTGCTCGAAACGTGGTCATCTCTCTCCAACCTAGCATCGAACATCCGGGCCTTGAGTACGACATATGCAGGTAGGTGCAAGGCATCCTCCACTCGTTGTAATGCCTCCGTAGAAGCATTGGCTTGGAGAAGAGCTTCCTTCTGCCTCTTCTCTGCCTCCAAGGCCCGACTCTTCATCTTGGTCATCTCCAAGGTGAGCCGGTGGACCTTCTGTTCCATACTACGGAGGCCGCTCGCTCCTCCTATACTTTCCTTGACCGCCGCGACTAGTCCTTGGATGGGTGGATTACCCACCAAGCTACTCACATGTGCCAAGGTCTTGTCGGTGTCCTCTACGTATACCCGTAGGGCCTCAATGAGTTCAGATGCCCGGTAAGTCTTGTCTCCGAGGTGTGCGGGCCCTGTAACTGCTGCGCGGAGTGCGGCTCGGGTTCGAGTGGCAAGGGCTCCTCCTTCTCTCCTTCTCTGACGCTTGGGGGGTGGAGGCGCCTCTTCTATTGATGGGGAGGAGGTGCTTCCTCCCTCAGAACCCGACTCGTACTCCGACTCTGTCCCCTGGAACTTCTTCATCATCAAATGGGTCCCGTATGCCGTTGTCTCCTCTGGCGTGGTTTCCTTGAAGTGATGATAGAGGTGGATCAAAAAGGGACAAAGAGGAGAGCGCTTGGCATTGCTAACACTCTTGGTCAACCGGAGTACTACGTCCTTCACAATGATGGCCCAATTTACCATCCTCTCTCCTAAATACGATCCGTACACGGTGTTAGCAAGAGTCATGGTAACTCTCGTGGGTTTTTCAGGGTGTAGAATGGGTATGAAGAAAGCAAAGACCCGTCGGGCTCGAGAGTCTATGCAATCCTTCAAACCATAACCGTTCTTGGAGTCCTTGGTGTCGAATCGTCCCTTGCCATATTCCTCCTTCTTCAAACTCGTCCATCCTGCACCCTGTCGAGGAAACTCGTACACCTCCTGCCACTTACCCATAGTCCACCGGTCTGGGCAAGCCCGGATACTATCACCCTCAGGTTCCGGTAATGGGTCTTGCCTTAGTTCTTGCACGGTAGACTCGATGCAGAAACTCCAACAAAAGTTAAAGAGGGAGAGACATCCCATGCGAAGGAGGTCCTCCTTGAGGTTGGTAAGCTCCAGGGGGTCCTTGGGAATGGCGGGGGAAATGGCCTTTATCAAAGACAGGGTCGGGTTGGAGGAAGCCATGACCCCTTCCTGGTTGCTAGACAGCCTCCGTCTTTCCTTCCTCCGCCTCGTGCACAGCCTCCGAGCTCTCGTCCTGTGGACAGCTTATACGTACCAACCTTGTGCACAACCTCCGGGCTCTCGTCATGCGGACACCCTGTACGTACCTTTCTTACCTGGCCGGCATGGGTTTCCTCCGAGGGTCGGTACTTCTTTAGGCAGCTTCCTCGTTCACAGTCTGCTCGTGTACAAGCTGCTCGTGTACAAGCTGCTCGTGGTCAAGTCGCCTCCGTCTCTTGTGTACAGGCGGCTCGTGGTCAGGTCGCCTCCGGGCTCTCGTGTACAGGCTGCTCGTGGTCAGGTCGCCTCCGGGCTCGTGTATACATGCTGCTCGTGGTCGGTCGCCTCCGGGCTCGTGTACACACCTGCTCGTGGTCGGGTCGCCTCCAGCTCTCGTGTACAGGCTGCTCGTCATCAGGTCGCCTCCGGCGCTCGTCTGTACAAGTTGCTCGTGGTCAGGTCGCCTCCGGGCTTGTGTGTACAATCTGCTCGTGATCAGGTCGCCTCCGGGCTCGTGTACACCATGTGCTCGTGGTCGGGTCGCCTCCAGCTCTCGTGTACAGGCTGCTCGTGATCAGGTCGCCTCCGGGCTCTTGTCTTGCTTCTAGTCTCCTCCCTGTTGACTCTCTCTCTTTCTCTATGTGACGATGTAGAGCTAAAGGGGAGAATTTGTTTAAGTAGTCGGTGTTGGTGCGACTAGGAAGATTCCTTCTGCCTGCGGTTGAAGCATCCAAGTCTCTTCCCTTCGCTCTTGCTTTCCAGGTTGTATTCCTGATCTCCTTATCCCGAGTATGATTGTAGCCTCCAGGTTCCTCCATGCCTTTTCACACTCGGTGGACAGCCTGTATATAATGATGGCCAGTTCAGTTTCCGGGCTCGGGTATGAAACAGCCTCCGGGCTCGGGTAGGGAGTAGCCTCTGGGCTCGGGTATCGGGCAGCCTCCGGGCTTGGGTATGGAGCAACCTCCGGGCTCGGGTATGGGGCAGCCTCCGGGCTCGGGTAGGGAGCAACCTCCAGGCTCGGGTAGGGAGCAACTTCTGAGCTCGGGTATGACAGCCTCCGGACTCGGGTAGGGAGCAACATCCGGGCTCGGGTAGGGAGCAACTTCCGAGCTCGGGTATGGGCAGCCTCCGGGCTCGGGTATGTAGTAGCCTCCGGGCTCGGATATGGGGCAGCCTCCGGGCTTGGGTATGTAGCAGCCTCCGGGCTCGGGTATGTAGCAGCCTCCGGGCTCGGGTAGGGAGCAACCTCCGGGCTCGGATATGGGGCAGCCTCCGGCTCGGGTATGGAGTAGCTTCCGTGCTCGTCCTTTGTGTTTTTAAGATACTTAAGCAATCCTCACTAATGGTTTTCCTTAACCTCTCTAATAAACTATACTAACGTAGTATTAACCCAATCCCTGAACTAATTAGCCTAAGATTATCATAATTAACTTCCTAACCTAAAAATTTTGAAAATTCGTGGCACGACATTCATCCACCGGGACCGGCGTCAAGGCATCTGGGTCGGAATCCTCCAAGTGAATATTCGCATCGTACCATCGAACGAGATCGGCCCCTGGTCTTTATTGAAGGCATCGGCTATTGGAATATAAATATACACCAATTACGTAGCCTTTTCTGGCGCTAATCGATTTCGGCTCTTGTTGTGGACAAAAGAATACATACTCCAGTTTCGTTTGCAAGAGCTAGCTAAACACGTAAGGGCTAGAATACGAACAGCTATTTTAGACAATGCCTTGTCTACGATCCTAGCCCACCATTGATGGAGTTGAAGCTTTGTCTGGCGGATGTTAGATGCCTCGATAGGGCCACATGGTCTTGTGCCCTCCTCGTACTATGTTAACTCATATTGGACATCGTCATAAGAGATGTCCAATACCTCCATCATTTTGCGAACAACCCGATTCAATGCTCTTTGTGCGATTCTCTCAGCCCTAAGCGCCATATTATCCTTGAGGTACGGATTCAAAAGAGCCGCGGCGTAGTGAACATCGCTAAAAACCATTTGCCACCGGGCATCAAAAGATTGCTCAAGAGTGGATGCTATGTCAGTTCGTAGAATAAAGGGTGACTCTCTCAAAGAGTACATGTGTTCTCGCAAATTATGCATCACGAGCCACGCACGACCCATGGTTGGTTCTCGGCCATCAAACACACACAATGCCTTCAATACATCCCCAGTCATGTGCACGTAATTCTGACATCGTTGCCAAAAGGCCACATCTTCGATGGTTTGCACCACATTCCGCGCAGCGGTTGCTGCTTGCTCTCCATTCTGTCTATTTCGTAGGATTGCAAAGTAGTTTACAACACGGGGGTGGTCTTTCAACTGCTCCAACACTCCTTTGAGTCTCACCAATCGATCCAACATAAGGAAATTACAAGCAAAGCGGGTTTCACTCGGCACTACAATATGCAGGTTTGGACTCAACTCACAAAGTGTCTCCATTGTCACATGATGGTTTCTAATATACTGGCACAATTTCTTTGCCCTCTCTATTAAATCTTTAAATTCTTGGACCTTTGCCCAATCTTCCAGCATGAGATCCAATGCATGTGCCATGCACCCCTGCTTGTAAATGTGCGAGTATGTGAGAATAATATCATCCATCGCTCCAAGCATGTTGGCAGCATTGTCTCTACAAATATGTGTCACATTCTTGGAACCCACCTTCTCAATGTAAACTTTTACTTGGTCCGCTATGTACCGCATGGACTTCTTCCCACCACTGGTGTCTATGCTCCCCAAGAATACGTCACCAGTGGGGCACGACATCATTAAATTCATGTGGGGCCTCCGGTTAACATCATCCCAACCATCCATGCATATCGACACCCCATAATTCTTGATTGCAAAACCAACTTTGGCTTCAATCTCTTTCTCAATTTGCAACCTCTTAGGTTCAATCAATTTAGTCCTCAACTGGTGATATGAAGGAGGAGTGTACTCAAACTTTGCCACGGATGTTGCCCTCACCGCATCGATGAACGCCTGATTTCGCGCCACATTAAAAGGCACATTCGCCTGATATTGAAAGGTCGCCCACTTCTCATCAAGTTCCTTCCTCTTTGCAATGTTGAAAGCATCAAGCATCCGTTGTTGATGTAGTTGCCCAGATCTAGTGGAATTCGAGGCGGTAAGACCACCCGACACATGTGAAGGGTTGTTTCCTTCAGAGAGATTAGGCACTCCTTCCCAAGGCCCACTTGTTACCCCACCCGCTACATTATTTTGAGCGTCGGATTGGCTTGAAGTGTCAATAGTTGGTGCCCTCGATGGACCACTCGGACTTGAATCTCCGTCATACATGTCCCCGCCCGTCATTCTTTGCGGAACAATATTTCCACAGTTGGCAAATCGATGTCGCACATGGAGAGGTAGGCTACGACAAATCGACCTCTCTGACTTGGCGCCATATCCAAAGTGAGCGAACGCACGCTCACGTTTGTAGCTAAAAGTAAAGTTGCAGAAAACACAACTCACTTTGCCCCCGTTGTCACCAAAATTGTACCAAGGTTCCCATTCTTTTGTTTGCTTCCTTTGACTTCCCATTGCATTAACTGCTTATGCCAAATATCCCCGGCTTCTCCCGTCTAAGCCAAAATACGGGGCTAGATATAGTATAGAATCGGGTGAAAATATGAGTTCTGATAGTGTTGGTGCACTACTTGAACCAATTTTTACATCACCTGAGCCGCACACCAGTGTTGCCTGCCACCCAAGTAGACTCGCAAGGAGCTCAAATTGAATTGAAGTCCAAGGGATAGAGGCCAAGGTGACGAGCGTGAGGACAAACAGCCCTCTCTGATCCTTTTATACACGAATCAAGAACGGATGGGACCTGACGCGCCAAGGACGGCAACGTCCCCGTGAAGGGGCGGAGACGTCCCCGCCCCTACTCGGGCAAGGGCGGGGACGTCCCCGCCGCTACCCGGGTAAGGGCGGGGACGTCTCCGCCCCTGCCCGGGTAGGGATGGGGACATCCCTCTAACCCAGAAGAAGGAGGCCTTTGGGGCATTTTAGGTGCTTAGGCACTCCTCCTCTCCATGGGACGGGTAGAGGTTTTAATATAGGGTGCCTTATTTTTGGTTCCGACAAGATTGCAACGCACTTAAAATAACAAGCAAATTATGTCTAGGAAGGAAGGCTAAATGATAAGTATGACTTTTGTCCTTTGACGGCATGCTCTCCAATAAAGAACACCTTTATTAGCTCCCTATTAGTTTTGGGGCGGACATAAGAGACTTGAAATGAATGCACCACTTGACATAGGAAATTGGAAAAATATTGAAAAGATTAAGGAGATTAAAATAAGATACTTTTCAAGTTTCGTAAGAATTTAATAAATCAAGTGTTGAATAGCATGGGAGCTATGCAAGTCCCCATCCATAAGGGGTAGTATAAGCTTCTAGTAGAATGTAATGTCCAAGTTCTCTAAATAAAACGTACCATTACAAACAAAAAGGATATTTTAAAATCATATCATGTTTAGAGAAAAAATATTGTTCAAAAAAAAATTTGCTACATCCTAAACCTTTAAATACTCCTAGTTAGTAGTAACGTTGGTAAAGGGCTCGTTCGGTCCTCCTGAGCCTACCACGTGCTTGTGCCTTTTCGCTTGCGACTTGGACGTGGGTTCCGTTGGAGTCTGCATCTGAACCTTGACGTGTCGGTATTGTAGCTGGGTGTGTCGTCCATCACAGTCATGAATTTGCCCAATCCACCCTTCCGCATACTTGCGCCATCCCATTGGAATTATTCCATATTTGGGCGAGGACTTTTTATCTTCCCCGGCATCGACTTCAAAGTGGACCAATCCACTCTCTTGTTCAACTTCACCTCCGCATGAACACCCCGCACAATGAAGAGATTTATTTTGTTGCGTTTGATGAATGGGACTTCGTACAACACCTGGTAAACTTCAATGCACCGATTTTTAAACGCCTCGTCGACGCACTATTTCAGGTTTGCCTTGTGGAAGCGTGGGTGATAGTTGTGTCGCTCCTCTGGGAAAGCCTTGTGGATGTGGCACCACTCGATGAAGTGTGCGCAATCGTCAAAACTCCATGGCTCTTGTACGTCTTCCCAACCTCAAAAGGCCAACTTTGCGGGATTACAAAGGACGTGCAATCGCTTCCGATGGGCGTTCCCCGCTCGTGCACGGGTCTTGTCTCGCTCCTCCTTGGCCAATTGTCCGAGTGAAGCCATGGTTCGCACATGTTCGATCAAATATTTGGTGTGAATGGATGAATGACGACCCCGCACAACGCCAACATCCAGTTCAATGAAAAGATGGATGGAGAGGAGTATGCGAGGCGGGGACAAATGAGATCCCAAACCATTAAAATAGTCACTCGGTATGGGCGGAGACGTCCCGGCCCCTGCCTCGGTAGGGGCGGGGACGTCTCCGCCCCTACTGGACAGGGGCGGGGACGTCTCCGCCCCTACTGGACAGGGGCGGGGACGTCTCCGCCCCTACTGGACAGGGGCGGGGACGTTTGCTTGAAAAAATGGGGGGAGGGACGTCCCCACCTAACTCCAGAAGGAGGCGTTTGAGGCACCATTGTTGCTTGGCTGAGGCACTCCTCATCTCCATGAGGCGGGTGCACAATTAAATATGGGGTGCCTTATTTTTGGTACCGACAAGATCGCGTTGCACTTAAAATAATAGGTAGATTATGTCTTTCCCTAGTTCTAGGGAGGAAGGCGAAATGGAAAGTACAACTTTTGTCCTTTGACGGCATGCTCTCCAATAAGGAACACCTTTATTAGCTCCCTATTAGTTTTGGAGCGGACATAAGGGATTAGAAAATTATTTCCTTTCATATTTAAAAAATACAATCTTGTCTATAGTGGACGATAGCGCTTCAACCCAAGTCAAAGATTTTCACATATTGCCACACATTGTCTGGCGAGGTACCAAAAACAAAAACGTCTTACCACATAAAACTTAGAGATTTTAACTTTTTATACTTTTGATTTTTTCCACAACAATGTGGTGTAGACCTTCATATTGACCGTTAGGATCATCAATCTAAAACATATCAAGTATCTAAAAACTTAAACGTTAATTGCCCATTTTTAAGCTTCCACTACTAGCATAGTTGACTTGAATAAGCTACATCCTTTTTCTACCTCTGACAATTGGTGTATAACGAACTAACATCATCCTAAATACAATAGTAATGGATTTAGACCTTATGTAGTGCAAAAATTTGATACCAAGTGAAGTCAAAGTCTCCTGATCCACCAAACGCAGGGAAGAAAATGAACCATTTTCTTGACTTCAAACACTATAATCTTTAAATCCGTGCAGTCAAACTTTATGAAATTTTGTGGGGACATTAACAAAGAAGTATTTATTGAGATCTTGCGGTTAGATGTAGAAATAAAAAGGTTTTGTCTCCGTTCTTAGGCATTATACTAGAGCCGAGCAGTTTTGAAGTGTTTTTGGTGCAAAAATGCCTTGGTCCTTTAGGGGTTAAAAATGTTTGGAGGTTTTAAAACTAGTCCATACCATTTTTTTTATACAAATGCACAATTCCATATGAGGTTTAAGTACATCCATAATCACACCACTATTATCAAGTAGAATATAGACACTACTATTCATATTTTTTTAATATGCATAATGTAGTACGAAAATGGGAAATTTTGTGGGGACATTAACAAAGAAGTATAAAAGATAGAGCATTGTAAGAAAAATGTCTTTTGGTACAGCAAAAACAAAAATACACCTAGTCAATATTCATCGGGCTATTAGTAGTGCCACTCGCCCTTGCCTCGTTGTCGTGTGCCCCTACATGCATCGGGAGGTCTTCATCCGAGCCCAATACAAGTCTACAAGACGACGATCGTGTTCTCCTCGCTGGTCCATCTTCATTCAACACAACCCTTAGGATCTGGGATTGCATGAGGTGGTCGAGCACTTACCATGTCCTTTGATTGTGCACATCAAGCAAGAAGTCGATTCCGTCATTTCGGAAAATTTCTTTCCACTCTAATTCCGATAAAAGCCTTAGTTCTTGCGGGTCCGGTTGGTCAACGTTGTGAGAAATGCGATCCCCGTTGTTGTCTGTGATGCGAACTCCGTCAACGGCCTACAACCATTGCCGTGGATGAGGTCCAAATCGAAATTGCTCCCCGTTCTTGTCTTGTCACAATGGCCATTAAAGCATTGGTAGAAGAAATTTTGTTTTCCTTGACCGTATTTGTCCTTTTATGGGATCAAATTCTTGTACACCCGGACAATCTGCTCCGGGTCCCTTTCCCAACCCCATTTGTTTGAGAGGTGCATCTTATCCAACGAGTGCATCTTCAATTTCCAGCTCCACAGCAAATCTTTTCCCCACATCTGTGATTCATCAGGGGCATACATCACATTGAACTCCCAATGCGGAGGCATGTATGGAACTAATCCAAAAAGTTCGTACAATTGCTCATGAAAAGGGGCCTTTGTAGAATGAGCACCGCCGGCGTACAACCATCAAGCTAATCAAGCAAAATGGATGGTACAAGTGCTCACAAGTGCCTAGATGCATTCCACCTTCTGGACCAAATGGGTTTAGACAAATTGAGCAAGTCGTACTGTCGGATACAAAGCTCGAAGGTTGTGGCCACAATAACATGGAATTGCCCCGATGGTCAAGGGTGGATGAAACCTCTTTTTTGAAATCCCAATTGTAATAGGACCAATCAATGGTTGTTTGCCCACCGGTGGTTTTCACCATTGCCATTTCATCCATCTTGAAAAGATCATCTACGAGGGCCCATGACATCAAACCAAACACTCTCTCTTGGTTGTTTTCGGTATAGTTGTTGTCGATTTTCTGGAATTCCGCCACCAATTGTCGAGACCGATAGACCGTGAAGACGTAGGCCAACTTCCATTGATAGTAATGTTCTACCAACACATCCAAACGACTTTGTAGTCTTGAATTCTCTTCAAGCACTTTAGCGAGCTCTTTGCCACCGTCACCCGCCGCACCCTCTTCTTTGTTGACCGTAGCTTTGTCTACATTGGTAGGGGCCTTGTCAAACGACAATGAATCGTCTTGGGTTGACACGTGTACAAGCCCTTCTTCCTTCCGTGGATTCCAATCTTCTGTGGTCATTGTACTAGCTTGTAGGACAAGTCGGAGCTCCTCCATATCACGTCGTTGCTCGTCAATAACAATGTTTTTGTCATTGAGTTCAACTCTCAACTTGCGAACCTCATCGTGCAATGACAATAGTTTTGTCCTCTTCTTTTCCAATTGGTTCAGCAAGGTTTGGATAGTGTTGGCAAAAATAGCACCAGTAGAGGCTTCGAAGGTTCGATCAACAACCGCGGGGGATTACACCTGAGCTACAACTTCATTAATTGTAATGTTAACGACTGCGTTAACCGTCTGTTCCGCCCTCTTTCATTTCGTGCGCGCTTGTGTCCTTCGGCTCATTGTAATTGGAACATGGGATCCATCAGAGTCTATATCCGTGTTTGAGGGATCGGTCTTGTACGTGTCAACCGGTTTAGTCTTCGCCATCAATTTGCCCAATCCGCCTTCTGGATACCTCCGTGTTCCCATTGGAATCAATCCATTCGCCGGAGAAGGAACTTTTATGCTATCTCCCATGGCTTTCAAGGTGGACCAATCCACCCTCTTGCCTAACTTTACCTTCTTTTTTTTGGCCTTGACAAAGCCATGTTCCAATGAGGCTTGCTGTAGGAATCGGTTCCCAACACTTGAGGATCTGCTATACGGGGGTCCGATTCAGAAAGTGCCGGGGTCGCTTTCTCATATCGATTAAGAGAAGCTCCACACAAATCCATTCTTGCAGAGGACGGCGTACCAAAGCAAGTGGGATTCAATTGGGGGGTGCTGCTTTCCGGCGCTTCAAGTTCCAAACTTGTGACAAAAGGGCAGGTCGATGCGGCACCTTCCCTTGGCAATTGATGAATGCACTTTGGATGAGCACGTTGGCAACCAACATTTTGTAGGAGGCAACACCAACAACCATGCTATTGGAGATATATCTCATATCCGAGGTGCCCAAACATCCTTGCCGGCTTGTCGGCAAAGACATGGTCATAGGACTTGCAACAAATTCTAGACCGGTCCGGTTCATTGTACCATGCCTTCCACTCCGCCCTCATTTCTTCAAATCCTTCAAGAGTCCTGTGCGCGGTGCAAAAATGGTGGACACGAGCTCGCAACTCAATCAGAGTACACTTTCCACACTCTCACAATACCAGCAAGAAAAATGCAGCAGCATTTAAGGACGCCACCACACCACCTCCTCAATGCACCTTCAAACACAGCTTCTCAAGAGGCAAATTGAACCTTCTAAAGCTAAAGGCAACCAAGGAAGTGGTCCAAAAGGACTTCATAAGCCCATTAAGTAGCACTACACCCTACCGGACGCAAGGAACATGTAGTATGGGAAACCTAGCACGAGTGCTACGTGCCCATATAGAGAAGTGGGAGAAATCAATGACACTCATACACGGACGGCCAGAGCAACCGGGCAGTGACCGCGCCGCGACCGGGTTGGGACCGCGGCGATCGGCGGTAAAAAAGGTAAAAAAATGCTTTGAAAGAAATTTCCTCTAAATTGCAGATGTCCTACAAAGCTCCCGAACATACGTGTTGTCCATCTTATCTGTCTGAACAACCTAGACTGTAACAATAGAAATGTCACATGAAATTTATTTGTTGAGAATTATCATAAAATTATGTCAATATATACAAATTGGAAGATTTAGATTCAGAATAAGATGTGAAGCCCCAAAGTCCATGTCCTAGGAGTTGAGTATTTGATAATTCTTAGAAAAACTTAAGAATATATTAGAAATAGGTGTATCAACTTAGAACATTCTTAGCAATGAATCCATTTGTATCAGTCAGTTAATAGGAAAATTTCTTGTATAAGCTTGAAATGACTCAATTTTGAGTTTTTCAAAAAGCTAATCAATCATCTTTACTTAGAATCAATCTATGCTAACAAGTAGTTTTTAGAGGTCAAAATCCTTATTAAAAGGAGAACCGGTTTAAAAAGTTTTATTGTTGTAGCAATTCATGCATAATGAGCTCTACTCATTCATAATTTTGTTTTGTTTTCCCTTGCCTTTGTTTTGGTTTTTGGTTTTTTTTGTTTTTTTTTTGTTTTTTTGAATTCCAAGATTAAATTCTTCAAACTAACACCTAAATTTTCTTGGTAATTTTACACTAGAAGCATTTAAAAAGCACTCATTCAAGTGTAAAGAGTTGAAAAGGAAATATGAAATTTTATTAAACTTTTCAATCTTAGGATCTTGCTCCAAACCCATTTAATCACTTATTCACAAACTTTCATAAAATTTGACCACTAGGATTGGAAGATTATAGTATTTAAAATTTAAAAGTAGAAAAAGAAATCTTCTTTCTTTCCTATGTTGGAAAGAACATTTTACTTTCACTCAATTCACTTGGTGTCAAATTTTTGCCTTACATATTGTCTAAATTATTTATCAAATTAATATGGTGTCAATTATTGCTTGTATGCCAATTTTTAGAGGTAGAAGTTAGGTTATTCAAATCAATTTGCTAGAAGTACTAGTTTAAAAAATGCCTATACACATTTTAATGAACTTTGTCAACTTGGTTTGATATACAAGAAGAATATGAACGTTAAAAAATGAGGTTTGTGATAAATTTTGCAATAGTAGAAGTAAGTCCAAAAAAATATTTAAATATTTAATTTGATTGTAGAAAAAAAAATGCTTTTCGTACCTTGCTTGACAATGTATGAAAATGTTGGACTTCAATCAAAAGACGAGATTTCTTTTTGAAAATCTCAAAGAAATAAACGTTATTTTCTTCTATGTAAGTAAATACAATATTTAATATTTTGCATCATTTTTCTTATAAAGTGTTCATTTATTTATTTTGAATATCGTTGATCTTTAAAGGACGTGAATTTGGTTAAAGATTTAGGATGTCATTTGTTTGTTCTACCAAGTCTTTTCAAGGTGAACACAAACTCATCCATTGATGAATTTGATAAAAAAAATAAAAATTAATTGCACCTTTAATCCATGCACACGTATACATTACAAGTAAGGGCCATATTCTACAAGGATGGCCTATGAAATTTGAACTTCTACAACGATTCATTTTATTCTTTTGTACTTGAAACACAATAGTATATCCGCCATCAATACATATATGTGGAACTAGTCTAAAACATCTATAAATAACAACACTATTTTCATTGCCTTGTGCATTAATGAAGCTTTACAAGATGAGATTCAATGACCTAATGCAAAGGAAAGAGTACATTTGGGGCAACAGTTGCCTGGCAAAGTTTTTTAGATGCATATGTATTATTGACAACACCATAGTCAAGATTAAATGGTCTTGGGACAACAAAATTTACAATTGGCACCATAATGGCAGGAAAAAATGAATTGTCTGGACATAATAGTGGTTTTGAAGCATCATGGGTTGCTCAATTATATAGATGGTGGATATTAAGGCTATACCAAGATGTTAAATGTTTGCGATGCTCAGAATTGAGTGAAAAATAGCATTAGTTTTTTACCCATACTAATGAGTATTTCCAGTACCTAACATTTGGTCATTTTGGATATTAAGCTGGCCAATGTGAGATGTTCATCATGCGGCATATAGCCTAAAGAGAAATTCCAGCCAATAATAATGAAGGTATTGTGACCGCGTACAACACAATGCATGTTGGTTTCAAGGTGTATACGGAATGGAGGATAAGTGGTTTGAAGCAAAAGTGAATGACTCTGGATGAAGTGTTACAATTCTACGAAGCCTTGTTTTTAGCATGTATTTAGGTAGCTACAATCTTCACATATTTCTTACACCATCTTAGATGCAACTTGCCATTTGCACTAATGAATGATGTCCGTGTTAATGTTGAGGACCATGAATGGTAGTATAGTTTCCAAAGTGTAGGTTTGTTAAAAGTTTTTAATTTTAATGCTTGTAGTTTGAGGTATAAAGTTCATATCTTAAATGATTTTGAATAGGCTAAAGTGTTGTAAACTACTATCATCCATGTGGTTTGAAGTACCATAAGTGAACCTCTAGTCCAGCCTAAAATAATTCAAACATTTCTAGCCAAATCTTTTGGGAAAATATTTTCCAAAACTGTTTAAATACATTGAAAATAAAGGGAAGTTCAGTCAAAAATTACAAAAATACCTTGTGTAGAAATTGTATGCTCCAAAAATCAAGAAAACCAACATAATGTGCAACACCTCATTTGCCATACAATTTGGTCCACCTCACAAACCTCCAAAAATAATAGTAAAAACATGATCCACCGAGCATGCACAACTAGAGGAATTCTAGAAATACTATGAATCGGACAAGCCAACCTTGCACCAATAATGCACCCAGTGACCCTACTAAATACAACATCCAAGTTCTTGATTCTCCAACTTGGTCATGCGTGATTTGAGCCTTTTCAAGCATGATTTGAGTAGATTCAAAACCTATTTCAATTCGACCGGAGCCCTTGAATTTCATCTTCCCTTCTTTCTAGAGCCTCATTTGTCGCATCGGCTTGGTCATCCCTTCACAGCTTGGTTGTTTGGTCATCACTTTACAACCTATCTCTTTGCAACTTAGTTGTTTGGTCATTGCTTCACAGTTTTTGCGTTTATTCTAGTCTACCACTTCCATACGTCAAGCAATTGCTTATTCTAGTGCAGTGCTCCATTTCTTGATTTTGTACTAAGTATCTCTTTTGATTTGTCATGGACCATCTGTTGTTGGATCATCTGAGAGACTGAGATGTGCCTAGAGTATTATCGTTGTTGTGCTAATAATATACTCGATTGTGCACCAATAGTAACTCTATTGACCATTTGTTATGGGGTCATTTGTTCCTAGACCATCTGCACGTCGACTGGCTGTCCCTAGATCTTCTTCAAGACTTTTATTTTTTTTCAAGAGTCCTTAAATATTTAGCCATTCAACATTTGTAGCACAAATGTTGCTATTCAAAAAATGTTTGAGAGAGCATAGGAGAGTTGTTGAAGCAACTAGTAAAAACTAATTAATGGCTTACTAATCATATTTAGACACAGTTGAGGAGATTTTTGGAGGTTCCAAAACCTAAATATAGAACTTCTAGATAAAAAAAGTTTGAGATGAGAGATTGACGCCACTTTGAAAATGTATGATTTTCATATGATTCATAGAATCTATTTGAACACGCAATTAAGCAATTTTTCCCTCACCATTTAAAAATGCACTTGAGTACAAAGGTGGCTATTGTGCGCAAAATTGTTAAAATTGCAAAAAAATTGTTTAAAAATAAAATAAAATTTGAAGCTTGTGCAAACATATTGTGTATAATCAAAGTTGTTGATGTAAGAAGCTATATAATGGCATTTTCAACAAATTTTCAATAATACTTTGTCAATTATTGATAAATATAATATTTAATATTGTTGTATAAAATTCAAATAAATATTATAAGGATTGTACTCTACAAAAATATGCAATCGCCAATAATGATACAATAAGCAACAATTGCCAAATCATAAGAGGATATTTCAAATAGTACATGATATACAAATTAAAGAAAATAAAAATAAATGCATCTATACATGGACATAGTGATATAATTTAGCAATAGTAAATTTTTTTTAATCTATAGAATTGCTCCACAACAGATTCCTACATAATCCTTACAATATACTAGTACCCTTGCTCATACACCAGAAAAAAAATACCATACACAATATACTCATAATGTTTTGACTATTGACTATATAGCATTTAAGGTTGCTTGCAAGAGGTCGCTGTCGATAGCTTCGGTTTGCATTACAATATGTTTCAGTATGTGAGCCTTAGCCGATTGAAGACTGCGAGTCGTGCTTTCAACCTGCATTCCGAATACATTGCGCTTTCTCCACCAACAAGCCCAAGTCATGGTTCTTTTGGTCATTGACCCATGAAAAAATGCATGCCTCTTTTTTAATCCAACTATGGCTTTCACCAGATGGCTCCCACAATGAATCCATGCAATTTGCATACGTTGTGCAGATGGCCCGGCTCCATCAACAACCCCCTCTTGGATGATGGGCCAATACCAACAAACCTTTATCTTCAATCTCCATCAGCCTTTTCCATCTTCAATCACCTTCTCTACATAGAATGGTATACCACCTTCTACTTCTGCTTGATCAACACTCAAGACTACAAATTGTGCACAACCGATAGCACATTGTGGATTAAATGGTGGAAACGGGTTGTAGTTACCTTCATGCAAACCGGTCGTAGTTACCTTCATCCACCTTCAGTTGTCCGCTTGGATGCGCAATGTTGGTGGCAAAAAATCCTTCATCCGCAACACATCTCCTATCACGTACAACAATGTACTCATGACCTGGTTGTTATCTTGTTTGTGGTGAGCTCCAAACCACACATCGCAATATAAACCAATTCCATGTACAAGGGCCCTACATAGGTGGGTCTTCACAAACCGATGCTCAATTTCCTTCACAGTTTGACGCATCCTTGGTACCATGGTTGTGTTTTGGTCCACGCCATCCACAATGATGCACATGTGCAACTAAAGGCTAGTATAACACGACCTCTTGAATATCTAATAATTCCTACATTCTTCCATCTGGTTGCACAGATGCAACATTAACAACTCTTTTTTCTTTATCCTTGCATTCGCATTGGTGGTTCCCTCCATGACACATTTATACTCCCAACAATGATAAGACTTTGAGAATCCATCTTCACCATGGACTTTTGTGATATTAGGTTCTACAGCCAAGACACGTACCAAAGATCGGTGCCAACAAATGATCAAGCCATTACACATGCCAAGACGTTATCCTACAACCTCTCCAGTCCAATGCAATGCATTGTCTACCCTAATGATATGCACCGCCACCTTGAATGAAAACAATTTTGATCCATTCAATTCCATGCCACTTTCAAATGCATGCTCTCTTATTCCCAAACCCACAACTCTCATTTTTCCAAGAGCAATTCTACAATCCTTCCCAATTCAGATGTAATGACCTCAACATATCTTCCTTGAGTTTGCCTTGCACGTGCTGCTCGTGCTAATCCGGCCCCCACTGAGCTATTGGAAAGGATATTTTCTCTACGGGTGTTTGGGGGTACCAAAAAGGTCGAAAATGTGTTGCTCTCCATTGTTGATATCGGTACAAAAAAACATAGCGGTTGCAAATTGGTCAACGTATATGTAGAAGTTCACCTCTAAAAAATCAATTCCCTTTAAGATACTTTGTTCTCTGACATGTATCTAGTACGTTCTTTAATACCTTGATCTTATCAAAGCCTTCATTAAACAGTGAGGTGAAATGATAATATCAAAAATTGAATCAAACTTCAATAAAAATGGCGCATCAAAATCCAAGTAAAACAATTTCACACATTAACAAACAAGGTTACATATTTTTTTACATGAACAATTTCAAATACAAAGAAAAGAAAACTACCGTAGGTGAACCTCTGGTCCGGCATAAATTAATCAGAAAAGCCCATGCCGAATTAAGTGGAAAATAGTTTTTTGAAAATGCCAAAATTGTAAAAAATGTATATTTACAGATTTTGGCACATGGAGAGACATCAAAGGAAATTAAGGCTTGGAAAAGTCTTCACCCATGGCATTTCATGCATAAACACTTGGATTTGGAATCCCAAGGTCTTGGGTTCATTCCCCATGGATGCCAAAGCATGCCAAATATACTAGTCTTTGATTTCTTGCCAAAAATAACATTATTGTTATTTTGAATGCCAAATGTCATTTTTCACTTTAATTAATTATTCGGCATTAAGGTGCCGAACCAGAGGTTCACCTACGATATATATCATGTTTTCTATTTTAAAATTAGTCCTATTTTATTGTTTTTTGCATATCATTTTTATAATGTGGTATACACCTTCTCATTGACCTTGGAATATTCATATCAAAATCTACTGATTTAACAACAAATTAAGATAAACTACAAATAATATTTCAATATTTACCTCAAAAGTTGGTCCTTTCTACTTCACATGTTCTCTTGCCAAGGGCAAATGTTCCTTCATTGTGCCCAAAACAATCTATGATAGATTGTTATAAGTTTGCTCCACGTTCACCTTGGCCAAATCCACAATAATTAATTGGTGGACCTTTGTCTCTTCTATGGTATGTCTTGGTAGTCCTGGTGAACTTTGTAGTTCTACGCCTACCCTTCATACATTGTATGGTAATAATCATTAGTTTCCTCCAAATAATTTAGCTCCAACAATACAATAATGCCAAATTCCCACTAGTTTGTTAACCCCTGAAAGCCCGTGACAATTTCACACCAAAAACACTTCAAAATTGTTGATTCTAGTGCAATGAGTAAGGAAGGAAACAAAACCTTATATTTATCCTTTTGACCGTAGGATCTTCTTTAAGACTTACTAAGTAACAAACTCACAATATTTCATACACTTTGACCACACGGATTGAAAGATTATAGTGTTTGAAGTCAAGAAAATGGCTCATTTTCTTCCCTGCGTTGAGTGGATCAACAGATTTTGACTTCACTTGGTGTTAAATTTTGCACTACAAAAGGTCTAAATATTTTACCATTGTGTTGAGCATGATGTTAGTTCCGTATACAACAATTTTTAGAGGTAGAGAAGGGATGTAGCATATTGAAAACAAGTGTGCAAGGAGTGGAGTTTCAAAAATTGTCAATTCACGGTTTATATTTTTGAGAACTCAATATGTTTTAGAATGATAATCCAAACACCAAATATGAAGGTTTACATCACATATTGTTGTAGAAAAAATAAAAAGTGAAAAATATGAAGATCTCTAGGTTTTATGTAGAAAAGATGAAGTTTTTTTCCCCGCTTGCCCAAAATGTGTAAAAATGTTTGGCTTGAGTTAAAATGTTCTTTTACACTAAAGACAAGATTTTTTTGACATAATCAAAGAAGTTAATATCCTCTACATGTATGGAAAATCTCAATGTCAATAGAGACTTCTAGCAAAATTTTGGAGCCGCCATGAGTCCCCATTTCTAGCTTTAAGTGGTACTAACTTTTGAACCATGAATCCAAAATAATAATAAAAATATCTACATGGAGCTCTTTATAGGGACAATCTATTATTATATATTTTTTTAAAAAGGTTTTTTTTCAAATTTTAGGAACCTGCCCAAAATCCTAAACATACGCCCCACATACGCTTGGGCTCTTAGGGGTTAAACCAATGTTTCAAAAAATGTCTCTCTCATATGAGACGTTCCATGATTGATTCAACAACTTTATACCATAGTTTTCAATCATAGGAAATTTAAGTTAACTACTACACAAAGACACTCATATATTTTAGTAAACTTTAACCGCACAAATCATAAGTTATATGCTTTGAATAGTGCATTCTGGTTTTATTATTCTCTGAATTGATATTGTTAGGGTATTTTGAATAAAATTAATGACATAGTTATTTTTTGATAATTAATGCCAAAATTTTATGCATGCATATTCTAACTTGTATTAAGTCATTTCAAGCAAAAAAGTCACAAGTAATAGAGGTGTTTAGGATAATAAAAGTAGAATTGCAATGACTAGGTCTATAGAAATTACTCATTTCCTTAGAGAAGCAATTACATTTTATAAGAAAAACAAACCATAGTAGTTTGCCTTGTCCAAACCGTGGATAGATTCATGATTATTGCTTCTAGTAGGATGAAAATATATTTTGAAGTAAAATAAAATCTTCCGTTTCTCCCCACCTCAAAAAAACCATTATTGAACTCTTAAATACTACTTTTGAAAACAATTATAAAATCTTTATCACCTAACCTATGTTGCAGCTTTTTATCAGGGTTGTTCGGCCATCCGTCCGTCCGGTAGTGTCCGTCCGTCTAGCTGTCCGTCCAATAGAGGTTGTTGTCCGTCCGGTAAGGGTCAATCCTCGTTTGACCATGACTGGAGGTAAATCAATTTACCCACTGCCACGAAGGCAACTACGTGGCTGACACGTCGACAACAGGGTCGCGCGCGTGCAAACAGGGGGTGGGCGCGTGAAGGGGGCGGGCGCGTACGGAGATGGGCCGGGCGCATACCGGGAGGGACCGGACGCACTTAAGGGGCCGGGCGCATATAGGGGAGGACGGGGCGCGTACCGTAAGGGGCCGGGCGCATATAGGAGAGGACACGCTTGGGTACCGTGAGGGGCCGGGCTCATACAGAGGAGGACCGCATGCGTACCGTGAGGGGCCGGTTGCATACAAAAGAGATCGGGCGCGTACCGCAAGGGGCCGGGGGCGCGCGCAGTGAAAAGCAGGCGCATACTTAGAGGGGCTCGCGCGTCCGACAAAGGTCGCGCGCCCGAGCTGAAGGTTGGGCAAGTTCGTGGAGGGGATGGGCCGGACGCGCGCATACGGATATGGAATTCAGGGGTTGCGCGCGCTCTCTCACTGCTTAACATAGATGAGCTTCATGTCGCAATGTGTATGAAAAATGTTAATCTTTTATTTATCACGAGATGGGCAAAAAGCACCGTTACATCACAATGCTAGTACATATTGCAAAATGATCAACAATTTGCCATCACTATCAAAATGCTAAGTCAAAATTGCTATATCTCATAGCAGAAGCAAGCGACCGGAACTTCAAAGTTGAATGGTTTAGCCATTAGCTCGTCAACCACTTTGGAGAGTGTTGGACGTTTGAGGAGATCTCGCTCCAGTAACTTCTCGATCTTCACTTGAAAAGCTGCGTAGTTGACGGTTGATTTGAAGAATGTCGAGTCAGATTCTTTCTCCCAAATCGCTCTAGCCATCCACCCAAGAGAGAACAAATCGGCGACCTGGGTGTACTGGTGTCGCCGCTGCATCACATCCAATGTCGTTTCCGAATCTTGTGGGCCAAATTTGTTAAACAACTCTAGAGCTACCCAATGTCGTCTACGACGTTGATTGTCAAGCTCCGTGTCGGTCCGGAATCCATATTTTGATGGCTCTTCGTGTGATACTCGGCTCGCAATTCCCCAATCACAAACGCCAATGAAGACGGACCCTGGTTTCTCTGGAGGAAAGTGGAGAAGCACGTTCGTGGGAGCGATGTCAATGTGAATGACATTTGCCTTGTGGACTTGGGCCATGGTGCACATCAAAGCCCAAGCAAGTCTTGCTCTATTCTTCCGAAAGGCTAAGATTTGTACAATATCCTCCGCCAAAATGTATAGAGCTGGAAGGATTGAGTTGCTCGAAGCCGCCGGATTTGCCTTTGAATCGACGGTTTTAAAATGGACCCAGCTACCACCATTCCACCACAATGTGTATGCCTCCATATTTTTCGTATTCACCGCCCAAAACTTTATAACTCCTAGGTGTGCAACATGACATATCATGGCCTCATGAGACCGTTGTCTAAATTTCTCCTTCAGATGAGACGCCGTTGGAATTTTCCCGGAAAACTCCATATATGCCGAAATTGCTCTCACACCCACGATGCGGACCTTCAGAACCTTTCCGTATCCACCAACGGCGTCATATCCGGAAAGTCCATAAACTCCGATATCTTTTGGAAGGAATTGCACGCTGTGCAACATATGCGCCTCTATGGCCGACTTCATTGCTTGTTCATTCCAAGGCATGCTTCTCGTACGAGAGCTTGAAAACTTGCCGATGGTGGTCTTCACACCTTCGAAGAACTTGCAAAGTTCCAAGTCTCGAGGCTGATGCTGGCCCCCGCGAGGTTTTTTCACCTCACAATCAAATACATGCGATGCATTACTTGTGCATTGAGTGATTACTCTCTCCATGAATGAGGCAAAGTTATACATGCCGTATGCATCATTGTACGATTTAGAACTCTTCAGAGCGCGCTCGAATTTTGATTTGAGGTCGGCCTGTAGGCACATGATTCATGGCTCTCCCTTCTCCAAATAAACTTGACGGAATCGCACCACGTCAAAACTTTCACATCATCGACGGTAATATTGTATTGCCACACCTCGAAGAAATGCGGTATACTCCTTTGGTGGATAACCCGCATCCTTCTCATGCACAAACATTTTTTGCTTCCCCCTCTTCGACGATGCCTTCGATTCATCGAAAGGATTGCGGCTCGACTCTGCAACCCTAGTAGTGGAAGCTCAGATGCATCTGGAGCATCTAAATCAACATATGCAGGGCGCTTTCCAGTATTACGATCAATGGCCATTGCAATAATCACAACTCTACACAAACTAGAATTAAAAAAAAATTAAAACCTCCCCCCCCCAATGTGTGGTGGCCCCCCTCTTAGTTCCTAGCAAAGTACGAATAGTACTAGGACAAGGAGCCACTTGAGAGGAGCCTATGCAATTGAGATTAGAATCTGTTCCATTTATAGTGAAATGAAAAATCGTAGCCTCGCATGCGCGTCCGCATGCGCCTGATCCAGACGCCACGGGCCCGACCCGTTCTCGCTCGCGCCCGGCCCCAGATTCCACGTGCCCGACCTCATATCGTACGTGCGAGACCCTTGATCCTACGCGCGAGGCCCCAATCCTACGCCCAAGACCCCAACTCGTACGCGCGAGACCCCAGCGTACGCACCCGGTCTCCATACGGCATACGCCCAATCCCCATGCCGCGTGCGCGCCCAGCCGTAGGTATAAATAGCCGCTCGCACCCAACCCATCTCACAAACTCTAATTGGAAATCGTGGCCTTCAGCTATCTTTTTAAGGTGGTTGATTGCGTGATCTTCAATTGGGGCTCCAGAATTGCACACATTACTACGACGAATTGCATCACCTTTGTTCACGGTTTGAATTATTTAACATCACTACCTTGGATTATTTTGAAATACAAGGTGGTAATTTTTGTTTGCTTTTTTTGAGATAGAGCTTAGTGTAGTTAACGGATATTTTGGTAGATTTCTTTAGAGTGTTCCGCTATGGAAAGTGAGAGTAAGCCGAAACCCCAACAGCAGCCACCAATGTCCACCGCGTAGAGGAAGAGGGAGAAAGACAAAGATAGGCCAAGGCACGGGAAGCTCTAGAAGAAGCGAATGCACGTGTTCAACAATCCAGCGAAAATTGCATTCGTGGGTTGGCAAGTGTGAGCCAAATAAACCGCCCCCTGGTGGGTGGCTTATCTTGAACATAAGACTCTAAACCAGGGATACAATCCCTTGTACAACCACCATTGAGACCAGCCATACATGCCACGCAAGAGACATAGTGACTTAGGTTGTGGTTACTTGAGATGTTAGTGAGCAATTAGTGTTGTTATAACTGAATTCAGCCTTAACTTATATCCAAACTTCAAACATGCATAAGTTTTGCCTTAGGGCTCCGTTTTCAACGTTTTTTTGGTTTAAATGGGTTCAGCTTGTCCTTCTGAACTTGACTAGACCCTTTAGGACCAAGTTTAGACCAAGGTACAACCCTGACAGCATTGGACAGCAGACATACCCATTTTCTTGATCCCAGAATTTATGTCCCCATTATCCTCTTGGTTACAACTTCGTTTTTTATGTTTTCTTCCTCTTCCCTCACTAGTTTTTTGTGCTTAACACAATGGCAACGTTCAATTACCCATCTAAATTAAACCTGGACACACAACCATGCGACCAGCAGTGCAATACTCAATACAACCATTTACTTAAGTCATGCACCATATGATTCATGCATACATCACGCACATTTGCATCCAAGACCTCACTCATGCATATGGGCACACATACTGGTCAGTTGAATTTAACCCCTTGTATCTCTTAAACCGAATTAGATTTGAAACCCTAATCTTCATTCAATTTCGGCAGCGCTTCCGCGCTATCGTTGCGAGTAAAAAATTAAGGGTTCTTCCTACGATAGATGCAAGTATCACATGATCATACAACAAGGCAATAACAAGCAAGTTTGGAAGGTAGGAAAGGCTCCCTGTTTCAACGCCAATTCACCCTCTACCCTTCTTGCTCTTGATGTTGATGTTCGCCCTATCTTCCTGCTCCTCGTGCTCGTGATTGCGGTGTTCTTCCTGATCCTGCCCCTTGTGCTTGTGTTCGTGATCCCGGTGTTCTTCCTGCTCCCCGTGCTCGTCTTCGTGATCGCGGTGTTCTTCTTGCTCCTCGTGCTCGTGTTCGTGATTGCGGTGTTCTTCCTGCTCCTCGTGCTCGTGTTCGTGATCACGGTGTTCTTCTTGCTCCTGCTCCTTGTGCTCGTGTTCGTGATTGCGGTGTTTTTCCTACTCCTTGTGCTCGTGTTCGTGATTGCGATGTTCTTCCTACTTCTCGTGCTCGTGATCATGATCGCAGTGTTCTTCCTGATCCTGCTCCTCGTGCTCGTGTTTGTGATCGCGGTGTTCTCCCTGTTCCTGCTCCTCGTGCTCGTGATCGCGGTGTTCTTCCTGCTCTCATGCTCGTGTTCGTAATCGCGGTGTTCTTCTTGATCCTCGTGCTCGTGTGACCTAATCTCTCTTCTAGTATGGGGCTTCCTGCTCTCCTTCCCTCTGTCTCGCTCGACTTCCCCTTCTCCTTCCAAATTCTCTCCTTAGCTACTAAAAAATGCATTCCGCACTCCATCCGGGGCTTCCGACTTGCGAGGTCAGTCCTCCTGCTCTCTCACATTCCCTACGTTCACCAGTCCCCTCAAAAATGAGCTCCCTCTCGGGAGGTAACCCCCAGGGCCTCTTGCTTTTTTTTCTCGTTCCCCAAGGTCGTTCCCATGAATCTTTGCATGATCCAGCCGCCATTTTGGCTGCCACTACTAATGGAACCTTTTAAAAAACCATTAACCTACCCACTAAATCCTTGTAAGGCATCCTTGCAATAACTACGGAGGTGTCATTACTAACCTAGGAATACTCTACTAATTTTTGTAACCTCATGCCACATGATGTGCGCATGATCAACAATAAGTGAGTCATCTAACTAATTCAAGGATGCTAAATCTACCTACTCCACCTAACTTGAATTCCCCTTGCATGGGGTTATGCCTAATTTAATTAGTGATTGGTGGGGATTTTACCCAAGTCATTTTGATCCTATTGGACTATTTTTTAATGGGCTTTTAAAGCCTCATTCTTTTTTCTTCCTCCTCACCATCATTCCTCCATCTTCTCTAATTTTTATCGTGGTTAAATTACCGTGGCTTCTTCACGGTTTCCAAAGTGATAGGAGATAAATTCGTCTCCATCCCTTCTCTTTCTAATTCTTCTATTGTTTTTTATTTTTCAATCTTTTATTTATTATTTTTTTCTTTCTGTTTATTTTTTGATTAACCACATAAAAATCTTAGTTGCCATAATGTGGCTCCCAATCTAAGAATTAGTGGATGGGAAAGGCCAATTGGCCATTTTTGTCAAAAATTATGAGCTAATCCAATTGGATAACCCATTTCTACTACTTTCTAACCACAATGCGTATGTTGTGTGACCCATTCGTCACCGTGAGCCGTTTTTGCGGCTCACAGCAAGATGAGCCATCACCATGGTCTCTCCTCACTTGCAAGGATTACATCGAGTGGTGCCACATGTCGAAGTTGTTTCCTCCACACCGCCATTTGATAAATCGTCGCACAAACAAGGCGAATTTGAAGTATTGCATCAACGAGCAGTTTCGAACTTGTGCCCTCCAAGCGCACCAATACATATACAAGCTCGAATTCATGCCTCGCAATGATTGTCCCCTCTATCTCGCTTGCATGGTATATGCGGAGGTCATTCTCAATAAGCAAGTGGATTGGAGGACTGTGCGGAAAACTCCAAAAATGCCGAGGGTGTGGATGCATGCCGATGTGCCTAGTGAGCAGCATCCAGTGTTTTATTTTACGGCACTAGGGCCACAGAAAGCAGATGGCCCAGAAGAAGTACCTCCAGTAGAGTCAGATTCATCACCTGATTTGGACTCAGATGGACGTGTAGGTCGGCGTTCATCGAGTTCTCTAGTGGCGCGTGCTTCACGAAAAAAGCCGCAACGAGTGAAGCTCCATCAAGCATCACTTGCGATGGTTCGAGAAGTTGGCCAAGAAGATTTACCAATCGTAAATCCTGTTGGCAATGATGAACCCATAGCGAGCCTTGGGGGTGTTGGAGATGAAGAACTCATCCATGTTATGGATGAAATGCCAATGATGGATGTCGTAGTCACCACTTCCAACACCAGACATGTAGCATCAAGGTCCAGAAGTACGACCGTCAATGCTCACCAGGAATTATTGGACACTATAAGCTTGAAGGATGAGATGATTCAACTTCTCCAAGAAGAGATTCAAAACCTCAAGCTGCAATCCAGTGAAAAGGGTGATATTATCACCAAGCAAGCAGTCAATATAAAAGAGTTGCGTCATCAAGCTGTTGCGAGCCAAGCTAATATTGGCGATGTTGCTCGAGGTGTGGACGACACAATTCTTGACAATATGGTTGGCAACATTACGGACTGCTTGCTAGAGACCCCGACGAGACCACCGCGTCAACGCTTTGCTAGTCGTCCGTCGGTTTTTCTACCGCCGCTGACTGTAGCAGCGCAGCGATTCATAGATTCCATCGGCACTGAGGATTCTCTGTCGTTTTCCCCACCCAATCCAAGCACAGAACTAGTTTAGGTTTGCAATGCAAACGAAATCCTTCAAAAAAGGATTAGATAAGTGGGCGAGCAGTACTATCAAAGGAAGGTGGCATGCATCTTGAATGTTGACTGTGCGAGGCAAATGGCAATAGAGGTCAAGAAGATTGACAACAAATATCTGACAAATAATACGCGCCGTGACTTTGGACTGACATCTTGGGCACACATCGATGAGATGTTTCCAAGTAAAATGCCAATGCGTGATGGTCGATCTATTGACTAGGCAAAGTTGGGGTGGGACCACGCAATGGATATATCTTCTCATGCCCTTCAACCAAGCAAAAACGTGGAAGCACGCAAGTTATGGCCAACACCAACAAACTTCACGTAAAATGAAGATGCTTGTCCGGTTTGTTTCAATCCTTTCGGGCCAAAAGGTGCATATGCTCTTGGCACGTGCTGGTGTTTATACCATCCAATGTGTCTCCTAGGTGGTCTCTTGATACGTAGATTTTGCGCAAAGTGTAGAGTACCATTTCATGAGCGCTTGTATAATTTGTTTGGCCTCACCACCTACATGCCACCTAGTTGGGAGTTGAACCCGGAGATTGCACCTAGGGACGCCTATGCTCAAAAGTGGGGAGAAGATTTGGTGTGGAATTGGCGTGCTGGATGCCACCAGCTACAAAAGTCTAGTGTATGCTCGCAATTTGGTTGGAAAAATGACCACAAAGAAATTGTACAATTTGTTCAATTATCGGGAACGGGCACGGTGCACGTTGGTAAACGAAACTTCTTCTACCAAGTCATGGGCGGACATTGGGATGCTAGACGCAAGCTATTCCAATTCGGGCGACATCCAGATGGAAAAATGTGGAATCACCAGGGACGTGTGGTGTCAGAATTGGGAGAGGCCACTGATCTTGATCTTCGCAATGCGTTGCAATGGGAAGAATCGTAGTGGAAGGAAACTTGGAAGGAGGAAGCTATTGACTTCCTTCTTGAAGAACATAGTTCGGCGACTATAAAGACTCTCAAATCACTTCAAAACTCCAAAATGTTCCGTGCTCTGATAAACTTGGATGGGCCTCACCGGAGGACGCGAGCGGCTTGTAAATTGCTTGATGGGGCTGGAAGAAGTGGTGAACCAAGTGGAGCTGATGTGTGATGAAGTGGAACATAGGCAAATAGAATGCAAGATGAAAGCGTAGCATTTATAACCATTTTGTATGATGCGGCATTTGCATAGGCAATATAAGGACATTGACCCATTAAAGCATTGATCCATTTCCGGCAGCTCCTTTGAAACATCGAAATGATTTTGTAACATTTAACTCCCTCAATTTGCAAGAAATGAACTTTACATGGCCCTTGTTCACGCGTGCCCGGCCTCAAAGCGCACGCGCCCAGCCCCAAAGCGCATGCGTCCAGCCCTTGTTTGCAAGCGCCCAACAACTGTTCGCACGCGCCCGGCCTCAAAGCACACGCGCCCGGCCCCTGTTCGCACGCGCCAGGCCTCAATGTGCACGCGCCCGGCTCCAAAGCGCACGCGCCTGACCCTTATTCGCACGCACCAGGCCTCAAAGCGCATGCGCCTGGCCTCAAAGCGCGCACGCCCAGCCCCTGTTCGCACGGGCCCAACCACAATGTTCGTACGCGCCCGATCATGATTGGTACGCGCCCGTCCCATCTCGTACGCACGCGGCCTACGGGGAGCATGCGCACCTCACTATAAGATTGGAAATCGTGGCACGATGGGTCCACTTCCTAGGCGCTTTGGCCTGCAACTGCCACGTAGCGGTTGCTTGCTAAGCACTATTGGGAAGTATTTTACAGTGTCTATTGACACCCTTTTACTCCCGACACCCCTTCACGCTAGTTTCAAGTATGGATTCAAGTGGCCTTTCTGATATTCGGGATTTCAAAAAGAGGATATAGAAACGACAGCGTGATGCGGGACGAGTACGCAACCACAAGTAGAAGAAATGCATTCACATATTCATTGATGGTGAGCTAAAGGCATTTCGAGGCTGGGGATATGTACCAAATCTGTGGATATTTGCAGAATCTGCAAAGTACATTGCCTGGTGTCATTTGGGACTAATGTGGCTGCATTCACGGTATTTGCAACTTCGGCGGTACGACCAGGGTAATTTAAATTACTGCACCAATGAAGTATTCAAAGAGCGGTGCATCCAAGCGTACCAACACATCTACAACAGGGCGAAGGTTCACCGGAACGAAGTGAATCTATCCATTTTATGTATGGTGTACGTAAAAACTATACTCGGAGTAGTAGTCGATTGGAGGACGATGGAAATATAGCCAAACTCCAAGATGACACCAATATCCACGGCGACATTATCAATAGAGCGCAAGTTTCCGGGCAAAGCTCTAGGAAAAAAGGCGAAGGAGGTTGAAGTTCCAAACGAGGAAGTCGTGTGGTCTGACACTTCCAGTGACGACTCGGACACTAGATGCGACTCATCTTGTCGCAAGGAGATGGAAGGCTTTATTGAATGCCACTAGCTTGATTCTGCCCTCCAAGAAACACCGACAATTGGAGAAGATTCCGGCAAGGAAGAAGATACAATTGAGATGGACGCGGTTGTATACGAGAACATCAATGAAAATCTAGAGTCTTCGGATGATGTTCCAATTGGCCGCGAGGTTCATCTTGAACTTCTTGCTAAATATGAGCAAAGTTTACAGATAAACAAGAATATAGTAGAAGAAGCCAACCACAACAAAGAAGAACTTCAAAAACTACGCGCACTACTCCAAGAAAAGGACGATCAAATCCAGGAATATGCGAAGTTGGTGTTTACGTTAAAGTTGTAGAATTTGATAGCAATGGAAGTAGTGCCATGAATGATAAATGGGCAATTTTGTAACATTTTGAAATCATAAACCTTGAAAATTTTGTAATTCGCACTTCATTTGTAAATGGCTTTAGTTCAAAACAATGTTGTTTATCTCTGATGTTAATCAAGTTTGTATGGTTCAACATGTTTTTGAATTTGTACAATGTAATAAAGTGAATGTTCTGTAAACTCTTGTATACGTTAAAATTAAATATTTGATGACTGTATGATGATCTTCCATGATTGTACAACTTCATGCACTCCAATCAATAAATTAAATTCACTTTTGTCTAATATTTGAAAAACCACTACAATAGTCTATAGAATCATCAAGAATTTTTTTGTAGTGGAATTTATATCATGTGTTGAAGAATAAAACTTCAACTTTTGTCTCAAACATGTAAATCATAAGACTAAACAATAAAATCATGTTACTTACTTGCATAATAAATGATTTGTGATGTAACAAATTCCCCAATATTAATGCAACATTATTATTCTTGGTTGAATATTATATTATATGTAACTATTATATTGGTAAATATTATTGCGACGGCCTTCCAAATGATAAGTGATGGCATTCTACCATACAAATTATCCATCTTATATCTTAATATGAGTATAAGTTTGCCACACATATCATTTTCCATGCTAATTGAAGGTACTAACTTTTTTTTTAAAAACATTAAGTAAGTATAAGTATTGTGTTAATGCCATTTTTAGAAGATGTTTTAAAAACATTATAGTGTTTGACTACTTTCCTTGAAAATTTCAAAAATATTGGATTGTTTATGAATTTTTTGTACGTAAATAAAATTTTCAGTACATGCTCATAGATTTCTGGAAGATAGAAGTCAAATCATTTGAGCCAACCAAATAAATTCACTAAATTGTAATAGTGCCAAATTGTAGTAATATATCGTAACAGAGAAAAAAATTGCCATATACAAACCCAAGAATAATAATGTTGCATTAATATTGCAATTTTTACTTTTATAGAATTCATGGATATTGCAAATTAGTAATTATATTTAGATGACCCGTCATGTAAACTTGATTGAAGTTGACATTGGCATTTCTACATGTCAAAAATGGAATTTTTGAAATTAGTTTATGTCAAGTTCTCTCCACTAGGTAGGTGCTTGATCTAGAAATGTCCGCGCCCGACCCTGCTCGAATGCGCCCGACCAGCCCCGTCTCGTACGCGCGCAGCCCCATCGTGATCGCGCGCAGCCTCCTTGCGCATGCGCACACCCCTCTCGCGTACGCGCGCAGCCCCTTCGTGTACGCGTGCTCCTAGGTCATAGGCGCCCGCCATAGGTCATTGGTTTCCTATAAATATTGGATTTCCAAGTCATGGGCCCCACTTTTTAGGCGCTTTGGCCTGCAACTGCCACATGGCGGCTACTTGCTTGGCACTTATGGGAAGTTTTTTACGGTGTCTATTGACACCTTTGTATTTCTCCACCTCATCACGCCAATTCAAACCATGGATTCTGGACAGCCATCTACCACTCGAAGTTCACTCGGAAAACGACAATGTGATAAACATCACGCAGGAAAAAAACAAAAGAAGCGCCTTCACATGTTGATTGATGAAGAGTTGAAGGCATTTCCTGGTTGGGAGGCAGTTCTAACTCTGTGGACATTTGCACAATGTGCAAAATATATTGGATGGTGTCATTTGGGGCACATGTGGCCATACTTGCGATATTCACTAATGCGGCGTACAAATAGGGCCAACTTGGGGTATTGCACCAATGAGATCTTCAAGGAGCGTTGCATCCAAGCGTACCAGCATATTTATGACGAGGCGAAAGTGCGCCGCAACTCGGTAAATTTTTTTATTTTACGGATGGTTTACGTGGAGGTGGTACTTGGCGTACCCGTTGATTGGAGGACAATGGAAATCCAAACGAACTCTAAGATGGCGCTAGTCATTGGATTAACAATACCATTTGTGCGGAAGTTTCCGGGAGAAGGTCTCGGGAGAACCATGGAAGTGGAACCATCGCATCAGAAAATCGAGTGGTCTGAAACTTCATCTGACGACTCGGATACTGGATGTCATCCGACCGTGCGTAGGCAACAAGAATTTTCCTTCAAATCAGGCTTGAACAAAGAGCCGTTGATTTCACAACAAGAAGGGAATGCCTCGAAGACGGATGCGGTACTTGAGGAGGGCGTGGATAATTCCAAAAAATCTACGGAGGGTGACTGGGTGAGTCGTGACGATTATCTTTGAGTTTTGGATTGACTTGAGGAAAGCTTGAAGATAATCGAGGATCTAGGAGAAGAAGTTGATGAGAAGGAAAATGAAGTTTTGGAATGCCTCGAAGAAATTCAAGAATTGAAAGAACAAGTTCAGGACAAAGACCATCTTTTTGCAATTTTGACTAGCTATTGTGCAGTTTAGAACTACACGAGTGCTAGAAATGTACATGGAGCAATGTTGAAACGTTTGGAACAAGTCTAGCTTTTGGCAATTTTGTAACTGCCATTAAATATTGAGTGAAATTTTGTATATTTAATAAAACCTTGTATATTGAGTGGCATCATGTATATTTAGTGGAATTTGTTCATGATTTTTTATATATCAAAATGTTAAGTATTGCAATGTTTCAATATATCGATGAACTAGTGCAAACTTTGAAGTATTTTGGAAGAATCTAAACCGCGCGCGCCCGACCCTTAGAGTACGCGCCCGACTGCACAATGTGCGTGCCCAGCCTCGAATCGTGCGCGCCCGGCCACACATTGAACGCGCCCAGCCTCAAAGCGTGCGCGCCCGGCCACACAGAGGATGCGCCTAACCGCAGAGCGTGCGCGCACGCCCCAACATTGTGCGCGCCCGGCCCTAGAGCGTACGCGCACGCCCCCACATTGTGCGCGCCCGGCCACATCGAGTACGCGCACCGCCCCAAATGTTCCTGCTCTAGCACTATATAAGAACCATATGCGATGTGCTTGACTCATCTCACATCCTTGGCTTTGTGTCCTGGAACTCCTTATTGGGCTCCTTGCATGAATCTACAAGTTTGTGAGTGACTATTGGGTCCACATTTTCTATTAGCACACAATTTCCTATTACTTTTGGTGAATTCTCCTTGGCACAATATTGTGCGCCGATTTTATTGTGATGTCGTCTCAACGAAGGGCTCAAACAAAGGAATAGGCCCCATGGTTCACATTTAACAAGAAGGATCAAGTGACATGTGTTTGGTGCAATTACATGTTTGTATACAAACGTGGGAGGTGCATGTCACACTATGGGTATCCACAATGGACGAAGACTTCGTGCACTAAGGCCCCAGCAGCTGTTAAGGCCCGTTTTAAAAGATGCGGGAATATTATTCCTACTAGGATGACCAAGGCGGAGATCGTTGGCCTTCCTAGCGCACCAGCAACATGTTCCACTGAACCTTGTTCAAGCCAATCGATCCAACAAGGTAGTTTCTTGAAAACTCAAAATGAGGAGAACACGCAATTCACAAATCCTCTAAGCCAAGCAGCATCATTGACACCAAGATCTGTACGACAACGGAGCTTACCAGAGGCTTACCAACTAGAAAAACGAAAAGAGTTGGACAAATTATGGGCACAATTTTTTTATGAAGCAAACGTTGCATTCAACGTGGTTAGACATCCGGCCTTCATCAAGGCTACATTCGCAACGTCAAAGGCGGGTTTTGATTATACACTGCCATTGTACAATGCCATGAGGACGACATACATTGAGCCTCTAAAAAAAATGAAAGACCTTGTGGACAAGAAGACCGGCGTAGATATTGCCAAGTATGGGGCAACAATATGCTCGGACGGGTGGGACAATGTTATGCATCACCCTCTCATGAATATCATGCTCGTATGTCCAATGGGTGATATCTTTGTGGGGTCTATAGACACCACGGGTATGTAGAAATCTACTGCATATATAGGGGACCAATTGAAAAGTTTTATCGGTGAGGTTGGACCATTGAATGTGGTCCAAGTGTGCATTGATAATGCTTCAAACATGTTGGGGGCAATGAAGAAGGTCAACAAGGAGTACCCGCACATATATACTCAAGGGTGTTGTGTACATATTTTGGACCTCTTCCTCGAGGACTCGGGGAAGGAAGACATATTTGCAGACCTCGTCCAGAAGACGAAAGAGATTGCATTGTATATCCGGAACCACCATGTGCCCATGGATCTTTTTCGACGATTTTCGCCAAAATTGTCTCTGTTGTGGCCAGCAACAACAAGGTTTGCATGCAATTACATAATGATCCATCGACTCTTCGAAGTGAAGAATGCCCTGGAGATGGTTGTGATAGACCCAACATGGATAACCTATGTATCATCTCTTTTCAATAGGCAGAACGGGCACCGAGCCCATGCGAAAGCAACACAGGTACGGGTCATTGTTCTAGACGAGACTTTCTGGCATCGGTGTACTATCTTTGATTTTGTAGTGGCACCAATACTAAAGGCATTGCGGACTTTTGATGGTGACACTCCGGCAATGGAAATTGCTTGGGTAACCATGAACAAGCTAAAGGAGCACGTGTTCAAGCTGCGCAATGAGCCGTTCAACATGCCAACCGAAATTGCAACTCGCCTGGAAGGATCATTCCTTGCCCGTTGGGAGATGATGACAACAGATCTTCATTATGTAGGGGCTTTATTGAATCCTTCTCTAGCCAATAACTTGCAGATTCAAAACGATGGTGAGGCCAAAAGGGCCCTAAACAGGGTTGTTATGAAGCTCTGTGCTCCACTCGGAGTGTCTTTTTCGGAAGTAATGATCAAAATCACGGAATATGAAGAACTGCGAGGCCCATATTCACCATTGGAAGTTGAGGGAGATTGAAAACAACAATTTGTTGCCTCACCAATGGTGGAACCGCACGGGCGGGCAATCATTGCCTATCATTGCAAAGCGTATACCAATACAAACCTGCTCGGCCTCGTCATGTGAGCGTAATTGGAGCATGTATTCGTTCGTGCATAGTAAGAGCCGAAATCGTTTGGAAGTAAAAAAAGCGGAAGATTTGGTTTACATCTACACGAATAGTTGATTGCTCCGAGAACGTAGTCGACCGGACGCAGTTCAATGGTATGAGGAGAATGTGCATTTGGAGGAGTCTGATCCAGATGGGGGGCTTCCTTTAAATACAGAAGACGAAGGCTTGGAATCGGATGATGGGGGTTATAACAGGATGGGTGGCGATTGGGAAGACCTTGCCGGTGACAACCCCTTGTCTGATCATAACCCACCTAGGGACAACTCTGAAAACAACGAGCACGATGGAGATGCACTACACGACCATTTTCACAACGTCCACGGCGACCCAGTGGATCCTTTTGTGTTTGATAATGTCAACGCAGAAGCAGTCCATAGTGTAGTAGAATTATCGGGTGAAGATCGTGCCTAAGAAGCTAGGGCAGAGGAAGATGGATCGGCATTGGGGGGCAATCTTGATGGAGATGACAACATTTTGGAGAATCAGTCTTCCAACTCAAACAGCTCTAACGCCTCAGGCCCTTCTACTGACGATGGCCATGATCTCGACGGTCATGGCATTGACATTGTAGCACACAATGCATTTCCTCACGATGGAAACAAAATGAGCAGTAGTGGAAACAATAATGAATCCCATAAGCCAATGCCACGAGGTCCATTGAAGTTGTGAGAAGCACTCAGGTTTTGCCTTAAGCAGTAGAACCGGACTCAGAGGAAGACAAACCACTCCAAGATTTGTTTCGGCGGCCACGTGCTCAAAGTACCGCATCGATGGTAAGAACTCTTTTACGTGTAAAGAAAACGACCTCTTCAACCATAGTTCGGCCACCCGTCCGCTGTAGCGCACTTGGCCCAAATGGTGGTGTGGAGCGCGCGATATTAACCCCACAACTTCCCTCCGTGAGGGTTGGGTCCTCTACTATGAGCAGTCATTTAGGGACACGGAGGGGTGAGAACAATGGTGCTTTCCCTTTCTTCACGAGACCTTGGCGAAGCGGAACCTCGGAGAGAGTCATTGGGGCCAAAGGCAATCGCTCTAAAAACATGGATGGAGTAACAGACAAAAGGAAGAATATCCGAGTAAAACGACTTGTGAACACCGCAAGAAGAAGAAGAACGCCGGTTCCCGAAGGGAACCGGCGTGAATAAAGTGTCTGTTCGTTCCATTGCTAAGACCATGCCCACCGGACAAGGAATTAGCGAAATGGAACTACTTCCCTCTTTCGAGGGTAGACACTATGTAACGAGTAGCCAGAAGCCACCCAACAACAACCAACCACGACCAAACTAACTAAACAACAAAAAGCAAAACCAAACAGGCAGCCAATCAGGAAGAGACAGAGTGGCGAGGTTCCTAAGGGGGGTCTTGCCTATCGGGGAGGACTTGGTTGTTTTCGATTTTGCGTTTATGCAGTAAAATAGACATGGCATGTTGAATAGCGATGGTGTTGATATTTTTAAAGGTAGTTTTAATTGTATCGATGGGTATCTTGAAGGTATCTTCAAGAGTTTTCATAGATGGGATAAAGGTGGTGGCACGAGCGCCGGATGTGATAACAATAAGGGGGTCCACATTCCAGCCGAGGGCAATGATGTCGTCTATGAGGGGTTGGTATTTATCTATTTTGTTTTGTATTGTTTCCGAGGAGAATCTATCGTTGCAATATGTAAATTCGATGAATTGAATGGTGTAGTCTTGGTTGATGTTCTCGGGTGGTGGGTCGTTATATGGTAAACCTTTGACACAAAGAATGTCCGGTTTGAGCCTAGCGTTGCAATGACATCTTTGGGTCATACATGAGCATGGAAGTAGCCATGGGGGGACCGTGTTTTCTTGTGGATTGCTATTAAAAGTGCCGGCGTTCATAAGTATGAAACATCTCGATTTATTATAGGAGGTGATTAGTTTTCGGACTTCCCATACCGCTTTGTTATGTCTTTTAACAATTAGGGAGTGTATGTGGTGGTTTTGGCATTTGAGTAGCACATGAAGCCATGTGTCGGGGTCTGTTGAGGGGCATATGGGGCATGTTATGGATGGGAATCTTTCTATTCCAAAGAAGAGTTGTTTGCGAGCGTTTCCCATGTACTGACCCGTACGGAATTTGATGAGGCACGTTATTTGTGAGTCTGAGATGATGGGGTTTTTCCAAAAGTTTGTAGAGAGTTCATTGTCTATGTCGTTATTGTTAGTCCATTTTTCTATGTTAGGAATATTTTCTGAGATTGTATCCAGGTTGTTGTAGAGGTCTTGTTTTTTGAGATATTTGCCCAAAAATCTAATTGGGCCTTTGTCGGGGGTATCTTCTTTGGAAGGCCAATCTTCTTTTTGAAAGTAGTATGGGGTGGCATGAGCATGTTCGTGAGGGTCTTTGGCGTTTTTGTGTGTTTTTTCTCGGCCTTCTTTTGCAAGTTTGTCTGCTTGTTCGTTGCCATCAATGTTGGCATGGGCTCTGACTTTGTGAAGGGTTGTGATTTGTGTACGGTTTTGTAACATTTGTACCATTGATGTTAGTATGGTTTGGTCGGGGTGACTGTTGTGAAGGGTTGGGTGTGTTATTTGAGTGTTTAGTAGGTAGAGTGCATTTATACAATCGGTGAATATATGTGCAGGTTCATTTTTGTATTTTGTTGTGATGATTTGTAGTGTTTTGTGAATGGCCATGAGTTCTGCTCTGAGGATATTTTGTAGTCCATGGAGTCTTTTGGCTAGTTTAATTTCTTTGGTAGAATTATATATGCCATAGCCAGCTTTTTCTCTTCGCCAAGAGCCCGGGCTAATTTGTTCCGGTGGTTTAAAGGAGCCGTCGGTGTAATAACTGTATGCAGGGTTAAATTTTGGTGTGGTATAAGTTGGGTAGTCTGGGAGAGGGGGAGGTATGACGGAGTAGTTTAATGTGTTGTTGTCATAGTTTAATTTTGACCAATTTTTACTTTTGTTTACGGGGGTTTGTATGGGTGTTGGTGGGGCCGGTTTTGTGTATGGTCGTTGTATGTCTAGATTGTCTGTTATGGAGGTAAGTTCCGCAAGTTGTTCTAGGGAGCCCAGGTTTTGATTTTGATGATGGACGCATAGTATTTGTAATGTAGATGGCTCTATTCGGGGTTTTTTTAGCTCGGGTGGGATATTAGGTTCTTCGTATGGTATTGTGTCTGCTTCGAATACTGCAATGATGTGGGAATCTGGGAATGGGTTTGAATGTTGGTTGTTGTTTTGGTACCAATTGTTGTTCGGTGTGACGATGATTGTTTTTGTGTTATTTGGATCGTGTTTGGCGGCAAGTCTAGCCCAATGTATGGTTTGTTCTATGTCTTTCTCGTTGTGGGGGTGAGCTATTCCATTTCTGATCCATTTGTGTTCAAAGGCCTTGCCTAGGGATCCAAATATTTTGTCTCTTTCGTATGGTGAGTAGAATTTATTTAGTTTGGTAGGACATGTGATCGGGGAGGAAAAGTATGAGTGTTCGATGTTAAAGGATGATATTAGTGAGTCTAAAATGGGGGTGGGTATTGTGTATTGCGCATTTTTGAGGGGGTCAGTTTTTGGTATTCGATATTTATATCTTTGGTAAAGCCATATTAGTTCGGTTTCAAAGGGTTGGGTTGTTGGTTCAATGTTTGTAGGGGATTGTAATTTTGTATGATATTGGTTCCATAACCATTGGAGCCGGGTAATGGGTATGGTGTGTAAATGTCGGCCATTTTCTTCGTATAGATGTGCTTGATTGTTATCTATTTGAATTGTGTTTGAGGATGTACAGATATCATTTTCGGGGTTGCATTCTGTTGTGTAGATGTTTAAGAGTGGGATAATTATGGGTGGCATTACGGACCTTGAGTCTGAGGATTGTTCTTGTGGGTGGTGGGCAAGGATGATATCTGAGTATATTTTGTTTTGGATCTTTTGGTAGTATTGTTTTAATTTTTCAGTGTTATGTGTGGAGGTGTTGGCGTCATGCCGTGGAAAAAGGTCTCTTTGGGGGAGCCATTTATTGTATGTATTATCATTGTGTTGCCATTGGCATAGGTATTTTGTGTAGGTATTTTGTATGTTATTTGTGTCTGTGTGTTGGATATGTTTATGGTTTATGATATTATTAATGGGGTATGTGGTAGGGTTTTTGGGGATGTATGTTGGGGGGCGGGGGTGGTATGTATGTGGAGGGTTAGGGGGATTGGTTGGTGTGGAAATATTTCTTGGGATGATGTTATTGTTGAGGGTGATGAATGGATCTTTAAGTGTATGAGAATATGGGTGTATGTTGCAAGGGGTATGACATATAGTGGGGCATGTTATGTGGCAAAATAGTTGTTTAGCAACACTTAGGGCACTCTTTATTAGTTTAGATGGGGTGAAGTGGTAGGTTTTGAAGTCTTCATTGTTCATGATGTGTGTACCGTTAGGTAAGGTAATTTGGTTTAGTTCAAAAATATTTTTTGAGAGGAGTTTTTGTAGAAGCTTTTGGGAGAGTTGGGCATTGAGTGTGTTATGATTTAATGTTTCTTGGCGCCATAGTATTTCTAGTGTTGTAGGATTAGTGAGGAAGTTCGGGAGCGTACTTTTAAGATGGGCTTTAGCTATATGTTTTAATAAGAAAAATGTTCGTGTTATTGGTGATCTTATGCAGTCACTTTTTTTAATTCTCGGTATGTTTTCAGCGCCACCATATTGGGCAAGGACATAGTGAGTTAATCCATTATATATTTTCCCAAGTCTTCCTTTATCGTTTAACGCATTTTGCAGTTGTTCACCTATACATCGGAGGTATGCGTTTTTGAGGGAGAAAGCTTCAAGTCCAAATAGGTTATGTGGTAGTTGGGTTATTGCGTTTGACATACATTTTGGTAATCCACATATGGTTTTTTGTATGGCTATTATTTTTTTATCAAGTTTTTTTATAGCTAGCATAGAGTATGGTACACCGTAGAAACTGTATGCCACACCTGGGCGTAGTACGGTATCAACCATTTTTATTTTTTGTTTCATGGTGGCTGGGCATGTTGTTAGTTCTTTGCATTGTTTGATGAGCTTTGTGGTTGTAGTGTGGATTTGGATTTTCCATTTTAGTGAGGGAACAAGATTTGTACCTAGGTATATGTATGGTTCGTTTTGGTGTAGTATAGGGATTGGTTGGTTGCGGTAGTTGATGTTGGAGGTTTGCATTAGGGCTTTGAAAGTGGTAGGGTTCAATTTAGATTTGTTTGGGCATCCGGTAGCGGCACATTTTGGAACTCCCACATCCATGCCAGCCCATTTACAATATCTATCAATTTTGTTTAGTTGTATTTGGATTGATTTGATTTTGTTAGTTATGGTGGCTAGGTCATCTGCGTATGCGGCGGAGTTTATTGTGACTTGTGATGTGCCGAAAGTATATCCATTATTGCCTCTTTCTAGCCATCTAAGTAGTGGTTCTAAAAATATAATGAATAGGTATGGGCTGAGGGTGTCCCCTTGTATAGTTCCTCTTTGAATGGGTATAGGTTTTGTTTTCCCAAAGTGTTCGCCAATATAACAAGTAGATGATTGGGAATAGATGTTTCCAACAAGTGTAGTTGCCTCTTTTGGGTAGCCAAGGTCTGACATTATTGCTAGAAGTCTGGCATGATCAATTGAGCCAAAGGCATTTTTGAAGTCCACGTATAGTATGTATATATCTTGGTTAGTGAATTTTGCGTCTTCTAATGCGGCTATTATAGTTTGTATTTGCCGTGCGGTACTTCTCTCCGCTCTAAATCCTTCTTGACTATCATGTAGTATTTTGAATTTTTCGCCGTATGAGGATAGTATGTGGGTGAGTGTACTGGTAAAAAGCTTATATATTGTGTTAGCTAGTGCAATTGGTCTATGATTGGGTAGCATGGATGGATCACCTTTTTTGTATAGTAGAATTGTTGCACTTGTTTTCCATGAATTTGGTATTTGTTTTTGTTTACAGCAGTGAGAAAATAATAGGAATAGTAGTTTATGAAATCTTGGAGGCATGTTTTTGAGTATTGAGTTTGGTATGCGGTCTGGGCCTGGGGCTTTATTATTTCCAAGATTTTGGAGGCATGTGTCGTATGTGGCTCTGTTGAGGTATTTATGTAGTGGAATTTCTGGTTCGCCCCGTTTGTCAAGGGTATATCCGTCCAGGTCGTGCCAAGGATATTGGCGTATTGCACATGTGCATTCTATTGTATGTTGTGGCTGGTAATTACATGTTGGTACTGTTGGTCTATTGGTTTTTGTTTGTTGGTTAAATATTTCATTCGCAATGTCTTCGGGGCTAGTTAGAATATTATTATATTGATCTTTGATACAATCCATTGGTGGAGATTCAAGGTTTTTAAAGACTTTTTTGTTAATTTTTTTGGGGCTGATTTCGTATAGTTTTCTGTATTTTGAGATGGCTTTTTTAATGTTTTCTTTTGTGTATTTTGTGATTATTTTCCGGGCTTGTATGTTGGCATTTTTTGCAATTATCGCGATATCTTTTATCCATGTATCGTGGGGAAGGTCCGGAGGCGGCGGGGTAGGGATTTGGATGTGTTGTATAGTTAGTAGTTCGTTGTGTATGGGGTGGTTGCGCCATTGAGGGTTGTTTTTTACAATTCTAATGGTTTTACGTATGGTATGGTATGTGGTTAAGTATTGTTTCCAAGTTTTAGAAAGTTTGCGGGGTAGATACCCGCCTTGTTGAGAGGTTCTGTTTGTCATTTGGGGTATTGGGTGTGCTCTACAAGTTTGTTCTAGTGTATCAGAGATTTTATTGATGAGTTTGTCTAGAGAGTGGCATGCTTCTTGCCATTGTGCTTGTGTTAATTGACTATTGATTTCAAGAGTGTTTATGAGGGAGTCTATTTGTACGGTGTTTTCTTCGAAGAATTTTGTGTTGAATTTTTCTATGTTGGTTATTGGGATGGGGTTGAGTATGCGTATAGTGTCTTTGTTTGGGATTGTGGGAGTTCTACTAATTAGTGTGTTATTTGGGATGTGCAGTTGTACGGGTGAGTGGTCCGAATTGAGAATAATATCTTTGTTTGTTGTGGAGGTGTATTGTGTGTTGTTGTTTGTATTTATATAGAAACCATCTATTAGACTCCAATCACTATAATTGTAGCCACCTTGTCTAGAGAATTGTGTATCGGTATTGATGTAAGTGAAGTTTAAGTTTTCCGTGAAGCGGCGCCATTGGTAATCAATGTTTTGAGGGGGGGTGTGATGGTTTCCATTTTGGCGGCCAATTAGCGCTATGTCTCTATTGAAGTCTCCACATAATAGGTATGTATGATTGGGATGATTATTAATATGGGTTGTAATAGTATTTTGTATATCTAAGAGAAATCTAGTATCTTCGGGATGGGATGGCATATACATGTGAAAGATTAACCACGATTGCAGTGGGTGATTAGTGATTTTAATTATTTGAATGTATGGTGATATGTGCATTGGGGTAGGGATTTTGTTGATGTTGCCAGGGAATGTATATTTTTTGTGTATTAATGTAAGGAGGCCACCGCGGCCCGGTGTGTATGGTCTCCTTTGTTGCATGCATCTTGTAAGTGCATGTGTATTGTTAAAGATGAGTTTATAGTCTTGAAATATATTTTGTATATATTTTGTAGATTTTGTGGCGGTTAGTTTTGTTTCTTGTATAACTATAAGAGCCGGTGGTGTGTCTATGTTTGCGACTAGAGTTTGTAAGCTAGGAAGGGCAGTGTTTAGTGAGGAGGCATTCCATGTGATTATGTATGTATTTTCTTGGTTTGGTCTAATGTTTTGATTTTGGTTTTGAGGAGGGATGTAGGGAAGAGGTGGGGGTGGGTGGGTGTATTCTGGTATAGGGTCTAGACATTTTAGTGATTCATTTATGAGGTTGTTAGGGAGGTAAGGGAATTTTAGTTTTATTATATCATTTGAGGGTGGTATGTTTTGACTATGTAAGAAGTCGTATAGTCTTTTATGTATTGAGTTCTCATGGTTTATAATATTTTGGTTGTCTACTAGGAATTCAGTATAGGGGTGTGGAGTGTAAATGTGTCGTTCTGGTGGGTTTTGTAAGGTTAGTAAGGTTTGTAGGAGTGAATTAGTCCATGTAATTGTGTTCCAATTTTGTAGATTTAGAAGTTGGTTACATTCATCTATGTTTGGATGAGTAGTGATTATTAGTGCATATAAGATGTGGGGTGGTGGATGCGTATTTTTTTGTTGTATGTATTGGGCAATGTTTGGGTGGGAAGTGTTGTGTATGTGGTGTAATGTATGTGTGTTTTTTAGAAATGGTGCGAAGGGTTTTGCAATGTGTTCATATTCTGGTTGGAGTTTTATGGTATTAGGTATAAAGTAGATTTTGGCATTTTTCTTATGTGATGTAGGATGTCTTTTTAGTATATTGGGCATGGGTCCCGGGTTGGTTTCAATGTCTCCTCCTAGAAGTAGTAGAAGTTTGTGGTATATATGTTTGGTGGTGTATTTTAAAGGCTTTGTTGTGTTATTAATGACTTGTTGGTTTGGGGGTAGGTGGATGTTTGTATTTTGTGTGTAAGTTGTGGGTTTATTTATTTTTATAGTAGGTGTAGTTGTTTTCGTTTTTAGTTTATTGTTTTTTTTCCATGTGTTTTTTGTGGTTGTTTTTGTTTTAGTAGTGTATGGGTGTATATATGATTGGTTGTATTTTATCTTGGTTGTTTTTGTCCGTGTGCATATGTAACTATTATGTTTAAGACTATTTGTATGTGGGTTTATGTTGGTTTTTAAAGTGGCTTTTAAGTTCTTTTTTTCATATGCGGTGTTATTATATACTTTGTGGTTTGTACAATTGTTTGTTTTGGTGTTTGTATTAGTATTTGGTATGAAATATGTTTTGTCATTCTTTTTGTGCGAAGCGGGGTGTCTTTTTAATATGTTCGGCATAGGTCTTGGGTTAGTCACCATGTCTCCTCCAATTAATATTAGAAGTTTGTAGTAGATGGGTTTTTTGTTTTGTTTTAGAATTTTTTGTTTTTGAATGTGACTTTGGTGTTTTTTTGATTGTATGTATTTGTTTTTGTGTGTGTATATGTATGTGTTATGATTCCCGCCGGCCTTCTTTGGAGTCCGGCGTTCTTCTCTGTATGTATTACGTTGATGGTGTGTTGTTGTCTTTGTGTGTGTATATGTTTTTTTATTTGTTTTTATATTAGTATTTATTCGTATGTTCGTATTAGTAGATGCCTCGGTTTTGGCTTGGAGGTTTAGCTTCTGACCTTTTGTCATTTTGATGTTCAATGTTATTTAAGCATACATATCATAGGGTCACATGTGTCACAAGAGTCGTCCATTGAGCCAATTACAATGTAAGGTGTAGCTTCTTTTAACTTTGTAACGTCAGTTGCAAACCGTATATACAGGCCCATATTATACTCTCTAGAATATAAAAATGTATTATGGTTTACCAAGACTTACACCTTTGTATTGAAGATTCTTTGACTAAGAGATTTTATTTGGAGGACATTTTAATATGTGACATTCATCACCATACAATACAAAACAACTCATGTCCAACGGAGACAAGACATCTCCAAAACTCGGATGTACCTCACAGGCGAAATATGTTATAGTCTAACCATAACCCATGCCTTAAGACAATTTTTGACTTTGAGTGTTTTTTTTCCCCTCAAAGCCATTGAAGGAATGTCATGTATTGGCATGGGAAATTGGACCCAAGACCTTGTTATTAATGCACCAAGCCATTGCCACCAACCTTCCTTTTGCTGAATGTGAATCTCTTTGTAGAAAATTGCATTTGCATGCATCACGATACAAGGCTCCTTTGTTGGAGACAAGGCTCCGTTGGCTCCCAAAAAAATTCATCCGTGACACATATATGTACGTCAGGTATTGCAAAACTGGCAACTTTTGGATGCGGATGAACTCTAGTATTCATACTCATACATGATGAGGTATAAAGGTTTCAACGTGGGGTGTATCCTATCAAATCCCTCCCCTCCAAGCTTTACAATTCCAATGCCTACTTCGAACTAGGAGGCTGATTGGAGCTTGTGGTGAAGGTAGGATAGTGGCTTGTATATGATGATTCACATCACAAAAAGGTGGCAAGTATCAATCCTACGTGGCATCCTACTTGGCAAGTGAGTTATCTACAATGGTAAAGAGGTGGTGGAGTGTTGATAAAGGTACACAAATTGAATTTGTTGCATGCCATGAATAGTAGAGAAAAGTAGGTAGTGGTGGACATATGGACAAGCTATACAACTGCACAAGTAAGTGACTGTTGGATATCTATGCTTGATGTGAACACTAATCTATACTATGTTTGATGTGAACATTCTCATCTATACTACTGTAGATACTTCACTCCATGGTTTAAAATTATTTAAATTGCAACATGGCCGTGTGAGCTCCAACTAGATTTTTTGACCACATGGTAGTACGTGCGTTGATAGTGCTGGTAACCTACCTATTGGTGCAAAGGGGGTATAAGATCTCTTTTGAACTAAAAAAAAGATTATTAAATGGCACCCTAGATATTGATTTCAAATTCAACATAAACAAACACTTTATTTGCACCAAATCAATTTCTAATTGGTGAATTATAAAATCCATGAGGTCATAGTTTATGAAAATCTGTGAGCATGTATTCTTAGTAGTGTATATTAAGATCTTATGGTATTCTTAGTAGTATATATTAAGAACTACAACTTTATTATTCCTTTCCACTCTCTGCCCTAGAATAAGTAGTTTTGAGGTCTTGAAGTGTTTATGATGAGAATTGTAAGGATTTTTATGGGTTCACAAGCTCCTATAGGAAAGAGTTCATTGATTATGATTGTTTTGCTGTATGTTTCTCAGTCAATCACGATTGGCAAGTCTTAGGTCTAGCAGGTTCCACCTATATACCTGGAATTCAGTCAATCAATATATCAATGATCTTCAGAGGTATCAGTGGTAACCTCAAACTATAACTCATTGATTATCGTAACTGAAAACTCACAGAAGCAAATACCTAGATATTTGTTTAGTTCCGGTCACTAGCTTCATCAACTTCTTAACCCTTTACCGCCCAGGGATGTTCCTAAAAAAACCGTAAGATTTTTGTTGATTTTTTTCTTTAAACCGGATTTGATGGAAATTCAATGACTAATATTGATATCTAACCTTACAAAATTGAACTTAACCCATGACTTGAACTTTGGGAAAATTTTGCACAACATCCAACGGTTGATGGAATAGATTGTAGTGTTTAAAGTTACCGTATATTGGTAGTGAAAACTGTGGATTTTGGAGGGTGCACTACTTTAACCATCAATTGATTCTTGCAAGAATTTTTTTACTTTGAATTAGAGCAGTTCACATGTGCACTAGCTTGATAGCTTTGCATTGACATATCATATGTGAAGAAAATATTTATACACAATTATTGATGATTTTTTTGCTTTTTCCTACTTGATTGTATACAAAAATGTTCCAACCTTATACGAATCAAAATGGAAGTTTCATATGTAAGGAGAGAGAACAATCACAAAACAATAAAGAATGTCTTAAAGACGAAGTTCAATCAAAATTTAAGACCAAAATCAATGTGTGAAATACAACATAGTATGTGGCATAGTATTCACTATATTTTAGTGTATTTTGTATTGTATTCCTAGCTTTTCCAAGAGTTCTATAAATCCAAATCATGATCTGATTGTTTGAGAGTGTTCGTGTAACGAGTGCACAAATCTAAACCTCGCGTCTCGAAGCCTAGTTCCTCATGGATTTCATGCAATTTGAGTTTTAGCACCTCCGGAGTCCCATTTCGGGCTTCCTGGGGGCGAAAGGTTTAACGAAGGACGACTATACAAGAAGAAAGCGATGAGGGAGCCCAAAACAAAACGACGTCCACAAAACTCCAGCAAAAATGCAAACCCAAGGGTCTGCTGGTCGTAGACCCCTGCCACCTTAAACGGTAGCTAGTACAAAATTTAACGGACACTATGTCACATCAACTGTTACAGCAGCTGGGAGGAGCCTGAAACTCGACAAATAAAAATGACTTCATGAGCTTCACCCTATCAACACCCCCTTGAAAACCTTTAAGAATCCGCAACAAGCGATTCTTAAGAACCCCTCTCCACAATGCTGGAGAGCATACAACAAACTACCTCTAGCTCTTCGGGCCAATTTATGACACCTTTCTACACAGGCCTGCAATAAGCAAGCGACTATTCTATAGTAAAACATACTCTCTAAATGCAAAGACTGCTCATGGCTCGATCCATACCTCACCAAAGTACATGAGAAAAACTAAGTAGACATCAGAAAGAGTTGACTTGACCTCAATATTTGCAGGTGCTTTCGTGCCCTGGTCATCATCCTCGGCAGTCAAAATTTATTCGTCACTTACCTGGGTCTCTTCAATGGCTTGAAGTAACAGTCCCCTGCGCTGAGGTGGATTGTGAAGAGGTGTTTGTTTGAAGAACTGCAGTCACTTCTTCGGCGGCAAGTTTGAGAGCAGGGGCAGGCATGTCTTTGCTTGAAACTCGTGAAGCGCAGAGTGAGACACACCAGATGACAAAAAGAGAAACCATGGTTCCCAAACTAGTTCCCTGTCACAAACAAAAGATCATACCGTCAATATGAAGGGAGGGCATATTTTGAAATCGAATAAACTGTAAAGAAAGATTCACGTAAGATGCACAAAACTGACCTTAGATTGAGTAACTTCGTTTGCAGATGAGGCTGTAGTTTGACCGTCAAATACTCGAGCCACAGTGTCGGGCAGCACATTCGGGTCTGACTGGCCAGCATCTTGCGCAAATTGTGCGACATGTTGGACAACTTCTGAAATATACTCCGACGAATCCTTGGTGTTGCTGCTCTCCTCCAACACAATTTGAGCCACAGTCTTGGCAACAGAACTCTGATTCTTTCCACCCTCACTTGCCTCTGCATCTTGCAAAGTCTTCGCAGCAGCATCATGAAGGTGAGTAGCCACCTCATCAAGACTGGAAGACTTCGGCGCCGCCTCTACAGCCTCAGAACCCGCTGCTGCAAGCGCTGGCGCAAGATATGGAGCCACCACATGCGAGTCCCCTGAGTCCCCTTCTACTTCACTAGTGACAGGAACTTCACTGACATCATTCAAGTTGAACTCTCTTGTAACAGTTTCGACTTCCTTGGCTTGAGACGCTGCAGAAACTTCAGGCTCTTCATGAACAGTTTCTACTTCCAAAACCTGTGTTCCAGCTTCCTCTTCGGGGGAATAAACGGCTGCTGTCTCCTTCACTTCCTCGTCTGTCATCACAGTCTGCAGCAAATGGGATACATCCACTGACTCGACGGTCCCATTCGCCACATCGTCGTCTGTGCTGGGCAGCTTTTTCGTCACACTCCCAATGATACTAGCAGCAGTTTCTGTTGGATGCTCTAACTCGTTCGTTAAGGGATCCTTGTCACAAGGTTCAGCAAGAGCATTCGAGGGCTCTTGCGAGGTATGCTCAATAGGAATGCTTAAAACCTTCTCTGTAATCGCTGGCTCTGGCACACCCTCCTTTTCAGTTACAGATTGTGCACCAGGTATCTCCGCAACCTCCGCTACCTTCAACTCGGCATCTGTTGGAATGCTTTGGGTCTGAGACTGAGGCTCACTCTCCTGTGGAAGCTCCACCACCTGGGAGCTTCTATCCTGCGATGACGATGTTTCTGCTTCTCGTGTAACCCCCGTCGGAAGGTCGAATAACTCGTCATCAGCAGGTAAGGGACTCGAAGTAGCAACGGTTGCACTTTGCTCCTCTGTCTCTGGAGCTTCCACTTCCGGAGAGGTACTCTCAACATCTGGCTCAACACTAGCTCCTGCGTCCTCCACTTTGTCCTCAGACTCTGTACCAGGAGCATCAATTGCTTCACTAATCACTTTCTCGGGTGCTTCTTCAGCAAGGCTCGCTTCCTCCCTGGGCTCTCCACTCGTTGGTTCCTCCACAACCTCCTCAACATGAGCACCACGAGCTTCACTAACAGCCTCCTCCGGCGTCGCTACCGGGCTGGCCTCCTCAGAATTCACCTCAACAGCTTTCTCTCCCATATCATCAGAAGAGACAGGCACCGATTCCACAGCAGGCTCTGCATCAGCTGGAGCCACAGCCTCCTCAACAGAAGCATCAAATGCTTCACCAGGAGTTTCAAGACTTGCCTCACCCTCATTCAAATCCCTAGCTTCTACCTCCACAGCATTCTCTTTAACATCACCGGAAGTAGCAACCTCCTCAACAGGAGCATCAGCTGTTTCACTAGGCACCGATTCTACAGCAGGCTCTGTGGACTCCGCTCCAACACTGTGTACAGAAGCGTCCATACCTTCAGCAGGCTTATCCTCAGAAATTCTAGGGCTCGCTTCCACTTCGCTTGCTGGCTCCTCCTCTGGCTCAGCATCCGCAACATCGGCAATCGCTCCAACAGGTGCATCACGTGGTGCATTGTCAACGCTGTCCAGTGACTCTTCAGCAGGAGCTTCAGCGCTTGCCTTCTCGGCCACCTCAACGCCCTCTCCAGAATCCACCTCAACGACCTCTCCAGAATCCACCTCAGCGGCAGGCTCCTCCGAATTCACCTCCACACCTTCCTCTTTCGCATCCTCGGCAGCCACAACAGGGGCACTATCAACCTCCTCCACCAACGATTCCTTCGCAACCACCTCATTAGCAGGCTCCTCAGAATTCACCTCCACGTTCTTCTCTCCCACGTCCTCAGCAGCTCCTCCCACTTCCACTTCCCCATCCGCCCCAGCCACTCCCTCCCCGTCGCCATTCTCACCTTCCTCTTCACCCGCACCCACATCCCCAGAAGGCACACCAATATCCAGAGCTCTCTCTTCCACATCACCTGACGGCCCAGCCTCTTGATCGTCCATAGATCGTCCAGCAGAAGGCGCAGCAGCCTCCTGAACATTCACAGCTTCCTCCTTCACCTCACCAGAAGACGCACTAGCCTCCTGAACATCCACGAATTCCTCAATCACATCGCCAGACGGCGTAGCGGCCTCCTGAACATCCATAGCTTCTTCCTTCACATCACCGGAGGGGGCAGCATCATCCACTGCTTCCTCCTTCACATCATCAGAAGGCGCAGCAGCCTCCTGGACATCCACAGCTTCCTCCTTCACCTCATCAGAGGGCGCAGCAGTATCCACAACTCCCTCTTCCACATCACCTGACGGCGCAGCTTCTTGATCGTCCATAGATCGTTCAGCAGAGGGGGCAGCAGCCTCCTTAACATCCACAGATTCCTCCTTAAACTCATCAGAGGGCGCAGCAGTATCCACAACTCCCTCTTCCACATCACCTGACGGCGCAGCTTCTTGATCGTCCATAGATCGTCCAGCGGAAGGCGCAGCGGCCTCCTCAACACCCACAGCTTCCTCCTTCACCTCATCAGAGGGCGCAGCAGTATCCACAGCTCCCTCTTCCACATCACCTGACGGCGCAGCTTCTTGATCGTCCATAGATCGTCCAGCGGAAGGCGCAGCGGCCTCCTCAACACCCACAGCTTCCTCCTTCACCTCATCAGAGGGCGCAGCAGTATCCACAGCTCCCTCTTCCACATCACCTGACAGCGCAGCTTCTTGATCGTCCATAGATCGTTCAGCAGAAGGCGCAGCGGCCTCCTCAACACCCACAGCTTCCTCCTTCACCTCATCAGAGGGCGCAGCAGTATCCACAGCTCCCTCTTCCACATCACCTGACGGCGCAGCTTCTTGATCGTCCATAGATCGTCCAGCGGAAGGCGCAGCGGCCTCCTCAACACCCACAGCTTCCTCCTTCACCTCATCAGAGGGCGCAGCAGTATCCACAGCTCCCTCTTCCACATCACCTGACAGCGCAGCTTCTTGATCGTCCATAGATCGTTCAGCAGAAGGCGCAGCGGCCTCCTCAACACCCACAGCTTCCTCCACCTCACCAGACGGGACAGCACCATCCACAGCTTCCTCTATCATATCCCCAGAAGCCGCACCAGTATCCAGAGCTCCCTCTTCCACATCACCTGACGGCGCAGCTTCTTGATCGTCCATAGATCGTCCAGCAGAAGGCGCAGCGGCCTCCTCAACACCCACAGCTTCCTCCTTCACCTCATCAGAGGGCGCAGCAGTATCCACAACTCCCTCTTCCACATCACCTGACGGCGCAGCTTCTTGATCGTCCATAGATCGTTCAGCAGAAGGCGCAGCGGCCTCCTCAACACCCACAGCTTCCTCCTTCACCTCATCAGAGGGCGCAGCAGTATCCACAGCTCCCTCTTCCACATCACCTGACGGCGCAGCTTCTTGATCGTCCATAGATCGTCCAGCGGAAGGCGCAGCGGCCTCCTCAACACCCACAGCTTCCTCCTTCACCTCATCAGAGGGCGCAGCAGTATCCACAACTCCCTCTTCCACATCACCTGACGGCGCAGCTTCTTGATCGTCCATAGATCGTCCAGCGGAAGGCGCAGCGGCCTCCTCAACACCCACAGCTTCCTCCTTCACCTCAGCAGAGGGCGCAGCAGTATCCAGAGCTCCCTCTTCCACATCACCTAATGGCGCAGCTTCTTGATCGTCCATAGATCGTCCAGCAGAAGGCGCAGCGGCCTCCTCAACACCCACAGCTTCCTCGTTCACCTCATCAGAGGGCGCAGCAGTATCCACAGCTCTCTCTTCCACATCACCTGCCGGTGCAGCTTCTTGATCGTCCATAGATCGTTCAGCAGAGGGCGCAGCAGCCTCCTGGACATCCACAGCTTCCTCCAGCTCACCAGACGGGGCAGCACCATCCACAGCTTCCTCTATCATATCTCCAGAAGGCGCACCAGTATCCAGAGCTCTCCCTTCCACATCACCTAACGGCGCAGCCTCTTGATTGTCCATAGATCGTTCAGCAGAAGGCGCAGCCGCCTCCTGAACATCCATAGCTTCTTCCTTCATATCACCTGAGGGGGCAGCATCATCCACAGCTTCCTCCTTCACATCCCCGGAAGGCACAGCAGTATCCAGAGCTCTGTCTTCCACATCACCTAATGGCGCAGCCTCTTGATCGTCCATAGATCGTCCAGAAGAAGGCGCAGCAGCCTCCTCAAAATCCACAGCTTCGTCCACCTCACCAGACGGGGCAGCAGCCTCCTGGACATCCGCAGCTTCCACCACCTCACCAGAGGGGAAAGCAGCCTCCTGGACATCCACAGCTTCCTCCACCTCACCAGACGGGGCAGCACCATCCACAGCTTCCCCTTTCATATCCCCGGAAGGCGCACCAGTATCCAGAGCTCTCTCTTCCACATCACCTGACGGCGCAGCCTCTTGATCGTCGATAGATCGTTCAGCAGAAGGCGCAGCAGCCTCCTGAACATCCACAGATTCCTCATACACATCTCCAGACGGTGCACTAGCCTCCTCAACATCCACAGATTCCTCAACCATTTCACCAGACATCCATAGCTTCCACATCTCCTGTACATCCATAGCTTCTTTCGTCATATCACCCGAGGGGGCAGCATCATCCAAAGCTTCCTCCTTCACACCCCCAGAAGGCGCACCAGTATCCAGAGCTCTCTCTTCCACATCCCCTGACGGCGCAGCCTCCTGATCGTCCACAAATTCCTCCTTCGCCTCACCAGAAGGCGCACCAGCCTCCTGAACATCCACTGCTTCATCCTTTTCATCACCAGAAGGGGCAGCATCATCCACAGCTTCCTCCTTCACATCACCAGAAGGCGCAGTAGCCTCCTCAGCACCCACAACTTCCTCTTTGACAGGCGCAGTGCCAGCCTCCTCCTTCCGATCACCAGAAGGCGCAGCAGCCTCCGCAGCTTCGTCTGTCACCTCCCCAGACGGCGCAGCAGCTCTCTCCTCCGCATCACCAGAAGGCGCAGAATCCACAGCTGTCTCTTGCACATGAGCAATGTGCGACACTATCGGCTCAGCCTCCTCCATCGCGTCTCCTGCTGCACTCAAACCTTCGCCTGCACGACTAGGGTTACGAAGCTCCCCGTTCCTCTCGGCGATGAGCCTCTGCAGGGCTTCGCTCCAATCCTCTCGAATGAATCCGTTCTTACCTACTGTTACTCCTCCTCCCCCTCCTCTTCCTGTGCGATTCAGGGCGTCCTCTGCTGCCTCTGCCTCCTGGTTGTGCTCCTGGCCCACCGGCGGCGCCATATCACTCGAGCTCATGTCTAAACACAGTCCCAAAAATGCTCAATCCACAAACACGGCGCGACTATCACGCCATCGTCAGATACAAGGCCAGCTAACTACACTCTGATCGGGACCCGACCACTAACTCCCCTCCCATTCACCTTCCATATGTAACCCTCGCCTAGATCTCTCGGGGTCCGGCCTCCTTCACATGCAGGAATCAAAGCGTACACGAGGCAAAGTTATATCCAAGAGATCATAGATCTGACGCCCAATATTCACGCTTCTATGTAGATATTCACGACTTCATGTAGTTCCATATTACTAATCCTTTGTCTGGTGGGATCAATTTAGTACACACACTCTATTTAAGGTAATCCCCCCATAACCAACAAAAATCCATAGCCAACGCTTATAAAATTGGGGTATATCCAACCGTCTTCCATCCCATTACCACCACTAAATTCGTAACTAATTCAGTTTTCATCGAAAAAATATGAAATTACTTGGGTTGGAATTGTAATTCTACTGGCTATCACTGAAAAATAATAGTATAACTATCTCCTCTCTCCATATATGCACATTCCTTATCTTGTCGGATTTAGGAGGGCTTACCTTATGCCGACCTCCACTAGAGACATGAGTTCTTCATCATTAGATATTGAGGTTCTTTGACGGATTTAGGTGCAGCGGAATACACATTTCTCTACGGTAGATACGGGTGGTTTTTGGGACTGGTGACGGCTTTGGGGACCCTTCGGTTTGAAGGTGTGTAATGGGCCAGTTGGGTGGAGTTTTTAAAGTGCGAAGGGAGGAGCTCTTGTTTGTATTTTGGGGAGGGTTTGAATTGTAACAGGGTGGGTGGTTTATATGGGGGCCCCACCCCCGCGTCCTCAATGACGGTCGCTGGCACGTGACCGTCCTGGTTCAAGGAGGACCGACATCTTGACGTAGTCTAGATTTTGGAGAACCCCCTCCTCCACTTTAGCAAATGGGGGCTCGACGTCTGATCGCCCATCGATTTGATTCCACAACCCCCACAACCAATAGTGCAACTATTGTTGTCCAACTTCACGGGTCTAGTACTATGTGATGTGTGGAAAAAAGTGAAATCTTTGAGATTGTTGGTTTCATATTTTAGATTGAATTTTTTTAGTGAGAAAATCAATTTGTTTTGGTCAAATGAGAAATTTAACCCTTAAGATTTCATGATCCGCAAATGGACCTTAGGGAATTTGGGTAGTTTCTTATGATGATGATTTTGGGTGTAATTTTTTTTTTTAAAAATTTATAATGTAGATACTTGTCAGAATTTCCATAATATATGTAATCAAAACAGAGAATTCGGGTGGGCTCCAATCATTTTTATAATTCTTGAGCTATGAATAAAATATGAAAGTCAAAGTTGGTAAGACTGTTGTGGAAACGTTCTTTTCATGGACCAAACATGTACAGGAAAAACATGTTGTCCAAAGTATTTTCCAACTTTAGACACTTGTACTATGCCCTTTTACTACCTCAGAGGGTGGGTATACAAGAAATGATACATTGCTCTTTGAAATTGTCAAAAAAGCAAACCAGTTTACAGTGTAAAAAAATGTTGGCTGCAAGAAGGATTCAAAGTTCTTGCACACATTCCAACAAGGTACAAAGAAGTGTCTCTTCTCCACGTTTCAAGTCACAAAAGCCAGAGATGTTGATTTCTTTCTATTCTTTTCTCCCACATATATTTGTGACAATTGAGTTATCCGCAGTGTACCCCAAATACCCCAAATCCTCAGTTTCTGACTTGTAAAATGGAAAAGCCAGGGTCGCCAAGTCCACTAGAAGGGTTTTACTGTAGACCTTGAATAGAACACTAGACAAATTAGTTTTTGAGCCCCAGAATTCCCAAACTCCAATTTGAGCCTCGCTTTTATCGAGCACCGAGTGTTGTCACAAGTTCCACATGGGGTACTATGGGGTGGGGGATGTGTCCTTCGGTGGGGAAATGTGCATGACTTGCATAATTTAGAAATAAGCAAACTCTGACCCTTCAAGTCATGCACATTTCTAGGATTGTAGGATATATGAATGGTGTTCAACACGGTTTTCTTGTCTGTTTTTGGGAGATTTGTGCCATTTGTGATAACTGACACCTCCATAAAACCCTCAAATCTTGAATTTATTTCACAGGATTACTTTGGGGCTACACTCAAATACATGTTAGATTTTCATTTCCATGAAAAAAGGAGGACCAAAAACCGGTTCCCTTTACAAATAACTCTAATGGAAGCTGCTCTTCCCATCCTGCTATGGTCAGGAGACGTACGGCAAGTGTTTGTGTCACCTGGTAATCGAGATTCCATGGTTCTCTATTGACTCGTTCGACTGCTAAAAGCCTTGATCCCCTGCTCAAATTCATCATGAGCAGGATGATATCTTGTAATACTGAATGTTGAAGCTGCCAATCCATACTACACTCATCAGCTGGATAAACCCTAACCCACATTTAAGAGGAATCTCTACTCTATTCATTAAAAATTTCCAAGATGAACCTTTTGAGAATATAATTATAGGATCTTCTTCTGAACTCATACGAGATGATGTGACAAAACTTTCATAAATTTTGACCGCACCGATTGAAAGTTTATTATAGCTAAAGTGACTAAATTTGTTGCCCCAAAGGGACACTTGATTCTCTAGGTGTTAAACTTTTGTCATATCAAGTTGTTCCCTAAATTCAATCGTCTCATTTTGTTGAATTTGGAAGCTAATTCATATGTATACAACAGGAAACCATTAAACATTTTTTCTTGCCAATGATAACAATCGCTTTGACAATTAAATTATCACACAAACTTACAGAAAGAAACGTTCAACGTTTCCATTTTTAAAAAATCCAATCAATACTAAGGATCGGGTGTCATTCTAAACATGAAGAGAGGAATGACAGAAGCTCACAAAGTTGTCACATGACCAGCTGGCAAGGCATATGACAGCTCCTCATATGCACCGTCCACATGGTGGGGCCATTTTACATGTTTAGAACAGTGACAGGAACAAGTCTGACCAGATCAAACCCCCCAACAGTTGTGGTGCACAAGGGTGACAGAAGAGAAAAAGCAGTACTGAAAAAAAAACCGTACCGGGTCTACAACAATTTGACCCTTCACCAGCAAACGATGAAACGTAACTGAAAGGGAAGTAACAATTATGAACAGCATAGTGACGTATTTACAATAGCGTCTTGTCACAGATTTAGGACCCAGTGTCAAGTTTGAAACCCCAATTACACTCTGCGGCCAGAATCAATGAATGAATATAAATACATACGCTGTGAAAGATCTCCCTACTAAGAATGATCAGGTATAGAACACAAACGAGGTTGGTGCATCCTACAATTGGGTCAGTCAATTGTTGCTGTCAGTATTAGCCACCTTGTACGCTGTCTCCATATATAGAGACTAAGGAATCCACTGCCCCGGCAGCCAACAAGACCTTGTAAGGATGGAAGCCCAGAGCACTTACAGGCCCAATCTTTTGGCCTAAGAAGCTGTTGTGGTAGCGTACCATGCTGAGCTGCTCGCCGGTGGTGTTAAACGTTTTGATCAGCTGCTTTCCGGAGCCGACTGCAATCACAGGAGCGTGGCGATGTACAGCTAATGCGGTCAAATGGCCCCTGAGCGCTTGGATCTCCAGATACGGTGCTGAAGTGTTTCTCATGTCCAGGAACTTGAGGTCTCCGCCAGGCGAAGCAGAAATTATCTGCAAGAAAAAAGCATGCCCGGGATTTTCACTTTAGAATCATCCTATTTCTTAAGCATTGAGTACATAACCATTGATTCTAATATGCACTGCCACATCGCTGAGAATTCTAGACAAATATTACATGGCTAACGACTCATTCAAAAGAAAATGTGACGCATCACACTCAATTACAAATCAGAATTACAAATCGACCAATGGGAACAACCAGGTATGCCTTGTGCATACAATCCTAAATAAATTTGACAGTAGGAGTAAACTGCTTCTCCTCATGCTTGTGGCAGGAAATAAAGACTGGAGCAGACCAAGATAACAGTTGCGAAAGCATTCTACGGCACATGATATTTCGGGAACACAATTCCAGATTATGACAGTGTGGTTGGAAGTATGGAAACCTTTGAAAAATCAGTTCCGGGCTGGAAGTCGAGGTCCACCACATTCTGTGCATGTGGCTTCATTGCACAAACAAGCCTGTGTATTTGATCACGTTAGAAACGGAAACTCTAATATGAAGGTGAAAGGAAGCTAGATTTCACCATCACAGTAAAATTTTGCCCAAGAAAAAAGAAAATGTATATTGAAACCAGACAGAAGTTCTATGCCTCTATGTCGAAGTGGAAAAAGAACACACATGTCTCGGGACCGAATATCGTAAAGTCGTACAGACCCGTCTCCGCATCCAGCAACCACATGCGCACTCTGTGTTTGACAAGCCGCCTGCAAGAAAATATAAAACCATGTAAGTATTCCAACTACCAAAACAGTCATAGGTACACACAGAAAAATAAGTCTACTCTTCACCTTAAACATCATAAATAGTACAACCAGACAATGTAGCTAATAGTCATATAAATCTACACGAATCTTTGTAGAAATTTTTAAGTTGTACTATTGGATGATATTACGATAGCCTAAGAGGTTAAGAGTCTAACAACACATCGATATTTTGATCCAAAGATAGCTCTTATATAAACAAGTCCGAAGAGTCATCTCAAATAGACATACCATTGCAGATATAGAACTATCTGAATGCGAAGACATGGTGGAAATGAGCTGCTCACGATCAAGGTCCCACACCATGATCCAAGAAATTTGCCCTGATGCATACTGCACAATACAGCAACCATGTATTATTTTTGTGACCAATGCGAAATCATCAATTAGAAATGAACCACGAGAGACTCACAAACGAAAATAATAATGTAATCAGTTTGACGAAGTATGAAGGCTGGAAGACTGTCTTACCAAATACCCTGACTTTTGATGCCAGTCTACTACAGCACTGATACTTCGAGAGCCAGGCTTGTGGCCTTGAACAGTCTGCCATGCAGTTGCCAATCGGTGATTGTCTTTCTGTGTGTAGTCCTTCCAAACCCGTACACTGCCATCACCTGTCCCAAAAGAGTCAATTTAATATATGAAATTTCGTAGTTGGCCTAATGCCAATGATCATTCAGAGAAACAATTCTGAAACTGGCATCTGGCATCCATGAATCTTATATAGCAACAGATAGAAACAGGACATCAATGCAAAATTCAATCTGAACTTCTGCCTTTCAAAATCTTGTATGCAGAGAAACGTTATAATGTATTAACGGTTCCTAGAGAACTTTTAGTGATTCATCCAGTAAGCTGACATATGAACGAACAGGACCGGGGACCTCCAATGCAAGACAAAGCATTCAAAATTTAAGAATTAACTCACTTGAAGCAACAAGGAGAAGACTGTCATCCAATTCGTTGATCAAACAGAGCTTCGAGACCCCCTTATCAGGAGTGTTATGGTTATCAAAGGTATTCACAACTGCAACTTCCTCGTAGTCCCATATCCTGCCAATCCGCATCCACTTTAGCAGATTCTCTTAGATGTACGGTTCGATATGACTATTCACTTTTTTACGAATGCATGCAACCAGAAAGTAAGAAAAGGCCTCTCTGATGAAACCCGGATACAATTATCTGTAAATCCAGCCATATAGCATATCATTGAACACACCATCAAGGAAGAAACATAGAATGACCTAGAAGCAATAAACCACTGGAATTGGTGTCCATCAGCATCCAGCTCAACTGGCAGTATGGGGATCGCTTGAAAGAACTACTCATAAAGAGGTCGAAGCAATACCTGATGGTCTCTTTCTCATCGGCAATACAAATAAGGGGCTTAAATGGATGCAAAAGCACAGCTTTTGTTCCCGTCTCAGATTCAGTATCCCAGCTTGCGATTTGGTCGCTGACCTTGCTCACACCTGCACCCATGTCAAAAAAAAAATCTAACTCAACAACATACCTAAGAGTCAACCACACACCCCAAGCAGAGTACTGTTTCCCTACATAAGCTCAAAAGCCCCAAATACACAACCTCACCTTCCATTAGGTACGGTGTAAGATGTTTCAGATGTTCAACAGCTAATGCACTTACATCAATGTCGAGTAAATGAATCACTGTAACATTTCAGAACTAATACAAAAGAAAGAACGACTCTTGATAGTGTTCTCCCAACATAAGCACTCTCTAACAGTCAAAAGGGATTTAAGTTATTTGAACTATCTAATGTCGGATTAAAAAGAGTAAGTGCAGATTGACATGAATTCGTCCCCGAATTGCAGATATTCTTTAAAGTTGGAACTTTCGAATAATCATGACACTTGACGCAAGAATTGAGCATTCTATGCGTCTGTAAGCAGTCACTCACTTGAATGCAGGCACATTTCAATGCCCTTAAGCGACTCCTTTTCTCTTCTTTCCCGGCGAGCTAGATTCTCTTCTTCATCGTCGTGAACAGGATCCAGAAGAGATCGAGAAAAGTGTCCACAGCTCCACCTGTAAAACATTGACTCTGGCAAAAGAGAGACAGGATCAGCTGACTCGTGGTTTACACCCGGCGTCCCCTGCGGAGTTGTCATCCCCTGAGTGTCAGCATTTGCATTTCGAGAGCCAGTAGCTGGAGAAGGCACCGGTGGCTTAGGTGTGTCCCATGGTGGAATTACTGCTGTAGACATATCCATGGATGCCGCCCGTCTTAGACCACTCGGAGGGCCACCAAGGAAAGGCTGGCGAGTGGGAGGGCTCGGAGGTGGAGTTAAACTACGCCAAGTGCTTGCAAGGTTCCCTGTACAATAGAAAAAAGAGGATGTTAGTATAAAGTTGTAGAAACACTTAATTTATTTGAAAAGTCACTCAAAGTTCCAATAAGATACCCCCTCTTTTGATTTTGATGCTAGTATTTCTTCACTCTTGGCTATTTCTTCACTTAACCCTATTTTCTCACCGAAACCAATGAGATGCTCTGTGCCCAATCCACATATTCACAGCTGAACCCCAGCATTAACATCCTGACACACAGAATCCTGAATATGACCTACACTTAGTCCTATTACCAATAAGCAAGTGAGGACCTTGTTATTAAACTCAACCCCAGCAGAGATACCAACCTGAAGTGGACGCTACCCAAGAGGTCGACCTGTGCACGATACCAACAATAGAGGGAGTAGGAGGCAAAGCAGGCACAGAAGAATTCCGTTGATGACCACCGGACCTACTTGCGCCAGGTTTTGAAGCCATCATGATTTGAGCCGACTCAACTCCCATTATGCGCAACACTTGTCTGCCTAAGCATGCCACCCGAGGGAACGGGTCCCTCGCCAAGGCATACACAGCTGTGAAGCATTGTACATAAACATTCCCGTCTTCTGAGCGTTTCCAAGACCGACTTCCAACGTTGTTGGGTGTTCCAAACCCAGCTGACTCTCCAAGCACTTGGCTTCCAGACAAGGGAGAAGTACCTGCAAAACACGAAGTAATGAATAAGGCAAGCCGACCATCTTTCATAGCCTAACTTACGTGCATACCGTCTAGGAAAAAGCAAAGTTCAGAAAAGTAAATGGTAATTTTAGAATCTGCACAAATCTAGGCAAATAGAGGTAGGAACTAACGCTTGAAGTTTTGTAGACACAAAGAGAGAGAAACAGGATGGCACAAACCTGTCGAGCCATCCAAGGAACCACTGCTAGAAACACGTCGGAATCTTGGCTGATTGGGTGTCCTAGGGTCTGTTGTCTGTAAACCCTGGTCGACATCTAAATGCGAGTCACTAGGAATCAATGTGGGGGAAAGAAATCTTCCTGGGCTCTTGAGTCCTGCGCCAGAAGCTTGCAAAACCGCTGAATGCGATGGTGGTTTTAAATAGGCCGCGGCAGCTAAACGAAACATTCCGTTGTGGCTGGACGCTAGCCGTGCAAGCGCTGAAGATGAAGAAAATAAACAAAAGATAACCACTTTAACTGGATTAAGAGCTGAACCGTACATATACCATGCAGTCACTATAAAAAGACAAAAATCATTCCAATTCGAAAGGCAGATTCGTACCTATAGCAAGCTCTGCTCTCACAAGCGGACTTCCGTCACAAAGCACTTTCAGCAAACAGCGAGCTATCATTTCCTCTCCAACTTCAGATGATTCATCCAGATCTTCATCGTATCCTGCTTTACTGGAAGGCTGATCTGACCTCACTTTGACGAGAGTTCCTAATGCAAAGGTTGCAGCAGCACGAACCTGTAATGAAAAGCACGCATCAACACCTATCTCAGAGCATAAACATACAGAATTGCATCAAATTCAACAAGCATATATCTGTAAATATCATTCAACAAAGTAGCAAAATCTACTAAGCTCCCACGACTCGATCCAGGGAGAACTTATTACTAAAAGAACAACATGAGTTTACATCAGGACACTCGGACCGACATTGACAAGTCCAGGTAAAACATTTGACTTAGCATTGATGTAACGAATCTAGTATTGTTGTAAACAAAACGACAATTTCAACTCTGCACACCTCAGGTTGTGGCTCAGACAAAACTTTTCCAAGAATTTCTGGCGCATTATCTTGGAAAGCCAAAATAAGTCCATCTGAAGATTCCTCCCAGAGTTTTCCGAGGCATAGGCATAGCCACTGCAAGAGCAGGGGTTCAGGCTGCCCCTCGGAAACATTAGTTGATTCTTGGATGAGAGAGAGACATATGCCGATGAGTCCAGGTTTCGCATAAATGCATGCTTCCTGACCACGGGGGTGTCCATCTACAATGACTGCAAGGACAAATGCGGCCATTGCACGCTGCTCAGCATGAATGTCTGCGCTCTTAAGAAACTGGATAAAGTACACATGGCCACCGTCTTTGACAAGATCAACTTGGCATGACTGCACAAAGCAAAAAGAACATATCAGTTGGGCTTTCACAGAGACCCAAAAGATAGTGATGTCTCCTCCCAAAGAAAAATCACACGGAAAGACGCACACCTTAACAGAAAGAAGTAATACCTTATCCAAGGCGAGGATTTTCGTCCAGATGAACACAAGAATTTGCCGCAAATCAGTAGCAGTGGTTTGCAGTAGCTTAAGAACATAGGGGAAAATTCCCACCGATAATGCCTGGCCACAAAAACATCTTCAATGAATGCCCCATGGCTTCCCGCTATAGACTCTGTAGCTTCAAATGCTACCAATTACGTCGCTGCGATGAAAAAGACTTCCCTATTCTGTAAAACTGTTATCACACGACCTGCAAATGTAGATTGAAAGACTTGTTTGAACACAGTTATTTTTACGTAGTGAAGAATGCATCCGTAACTAAGCAAACCGGTTTAGACTGTGTAACTTGTTCACGACGTGGAATGATTCATAAATGGACTTGACGAGGTGCAATAGCAAGAGATTACCAGATCCACGGCCCACGCTCCCATATCCAGAAAGCGGCCTAGAAGTACGAGTGCCCGGAACCTGTGCGACTGACTCAGAAGAACCTGCTCAACGACATGATTAGCAAAGTAAATCTCAATATATTCTTCCATGGAACTCAGAAAATGTGGATGTCATAGACAACATATTTCTAGACTTGAAACGAACTCCCCAGTAATTTCATAAGAGCAAACCATAACATGATGTGAAGATAAATAACTGGGGTATACGGTCAAAAAAATATTTTTAAATGTACCTGCAGAACTATAGGAAGCTGCTCCGGTGGTTTTTTATTTTCTGAGCCATGCTCCAACCACACCTCGAAAGCAGTCAGTTGTTCTGTGAAGAACAGACTTGGCTGCACACATTAAATAAAACAGGAAACACTATGTTCAAGTTTCTAGTCTCAATGCAAAACTTGAACGTTAAAAGTGAGTAGGGTGAAACTTCTTGATAAAGATTATTCACCGAGCCCAATCACCGTGCAGGAAGGTGCCTCAAGCATCAACCTCTTGGATGACATATCAGAATACCTGAAATTCTGCCGTTGAGTCGTTTAACAAAGTCGGTAGTTGCGAGAGACAAATTTCAGCCGCCATATCCCAGGCATGCCTACAAAGAAAAGAAAAAACTCTGTCACAAGAGCAATAGCTAACAATACGTTCTTAATTTTAACATGCACATGTTTGTATGATATTAGGGAACGACAAACTTCCATCACTGGGAAATACGCCGCCCTGTAACACCTCACTCCCTGTACAAAACAAACATGTAGAATCCACAGGCGAAAAACTATCCATGGTGAGTTTTACATTCTAAAGTTTGCATCACTGAATCAGTAAATGAACCTGATACATACCACATAGAGTGCTGATGCGTTGGTGGCAAGCGAGGGAATGATTGGGGACAACAGTTGGCATCCCTCATTATACGCTCCGCCAGCAAAAAGTTTCGAAACAAACTTGCCACAAGAAGATCCTGCCGGAACAGCCGCTGGAAGAGGTCTAATCATCCCAATACACAAGATAAGGCACTTGACGATATGGCTTGCGCCAGCTGATTGATGACTTGCTGCATGTATATGCTGAACAACAATCTACATCACATATCATATAATAGTGTCATCTAAGTCTAATAAAACCTCCAAAGCCGTCATATAAATTTCACTGTAAGATATCCTAATCCCACTTAAACTCTCAACTTAATAGCTGTGACTGTCTTAGCTTATAAGAACAACACTAACTCCCAAAAACAGGATTATAGACTTCTCACCTCGAGGGAGCACATTCCAAGCTATAGTGTCTGTAATAGCCGTGAAAATCCAATTGAGTTCGCCCAATGGAGTTTTCCTATCATTCTGACGCCCAGGAATCTGGTCAATGAGATCAGGATGCAGAGAAAGTAACGATCGTGGGCAAAACCTGAAAGAGATAAAGTCCGCAAGTTTGTTTACTGTGAATATCATTATGCTACACATACTACCAAACAAAGAGCTAGCCAGCAACGTAACTTCGAGTTTTATGTCATGTCCATTCCGCAGCAAAATCATGTAAGACTACAAAACATCCGTCATCGACCTTTAAGCACGATGACAGTATCTAAGCTCAAGAGGAAGCAATTCTCAACTTCGACAAAGGGTAAGATTACCATCTCAGGGCAATTTTGATGGGAGTCGTGAGACATGCAGTAAAGACGTCAGCTGGCAGGTCCGAATTCTGCGGAAGTGTTTCATAAGCACCACATGCAGCTAACAATATACAGTCTTTCATTACAGGAGTAGAAGGCGTCGAAGGGCCACCGCCTTGTCGCTGCATATTACAAGCAGGTTGGTAAAACACACCGCCAAAACGACAAATGGAGTCAAACATTTCACGCAGGTGTTTAAGATTCCGCTGTGAGTTTCCCATTAGATTCTGAAATGTGCGCATTTACCTCACAGAATGCATTTACAATCATGCCTGCTGCCGAGCAATCAAACACGTAGATGGATGGATGCCCAAGACATGACTCCAGCTCGTAAACACTTAGAGGGATGTACTGGGTAAAGTGCTGCACAGCAAAGGATTATCAGCGAGAAAGGCAAGTAATAACCAGCAACAAACAGCCCTAACCATATGATCCTCAGTAACCCTGTAAAACGCATTTCAAAAACTCATGAACTAAACATAATGACTTGTTCTGTTCAAAATCACTATGTCATTGACCAGCAAAGATTCAGTTGACATATTTGAAGTCAGAACAAAGCATTAAAACCTTGTTGAAGAGCCAAATCTCTCCGTTAACGGTTGGCCTTGGCACACCATGCCCGTTGTAGTGGAACAGAACTCTTTCGTTCCGAGCATTTTTCCGACAGTTCAGACATAACTTTTTCACCTCTTCAACGGTTGGATCAAGACAAACTTTGTACTTCGCCTGCAAGAAAATTCAACCTTCACATGAGCGGACCAGGAATGGCCTCTTCGATCGGTTTCGACGTTTCATCAAACACGACGCAAAAGGAAATTCCTTTAAAAAGGTCAAAATTGTGACCATCGTTATAATACCAGGTAACCATAGCTGAAGATACCTGAAACATAAGATAATGTGGAACTTAAACCATAAGCACAGGCGCTTCTCTTACCCTGGGCTGCCACCGCTCGTACTGTGCTTGGAGAGATTTTCCAATCGCGTCAAGCGCTTTTGAAGACGTTGTCGAGAGTGGATCTGCACTTCCACTGGAATTACTAAGTACCCTCATCACCCAACCAAACTCATCACCCCGAAAACAATGCTACCCTGCGTTGAATTTTGGACTACCATTGAAGGTGAAAAGCCTGTACCTATCCAGCATTCCAAGCGAGCACATGGAGATATTTTAATCACATCCGGGGGGTCCACCCCAATATTCAAGCACATAACTAGCGCCACATACCCCGTTTTCATCTGCAATTACCACCAGACAAAAGAAAGTTAGTGTTTAACTAAATTCTCGGAAGCAACCTCAAAATACACTGATCAGATTGACTGCAAGTCCATATAAAATTCAAAAAAAAGGACATCCAGATGGCTAGGGACAAGGCAAAGAATCACACAATCCAAGTCATGTTCATCAAAACGATATGCAGAATGACAGTCGTTCACATATTCATCTTCTCCATGTTGGATAGAGCATTTGAACTTGCAGTGATGGTCTCCATCACAAGAGAAACCACGAGTACAGTGATCGCGACGACGAAAATCCAAGGTAACCCCACCACGAGCCCCGGATTCCTCACACGAGGACAAGTTGCGTGCCCAATTGACCTTATGAGGGCGACTCGGTGACACTTACTCGGTCCTTCATGCGCCATCGCGACACGGCCCCAGGCTCCAGCAGCGGCACGTTGGCGACAGACGTGTGATCGACGTCGTGGCGCAGGTCGCAGAGGTACGAGGCGTGCCCCAGGCGATGCGCGACCACCATCTCGGACGACGACGACGACGACAACGACGACGCTGCCTCCGCTGCGTCCGCCATCCCGTCCATGCCCCTGGTCCTCACCCCAACAACACCATGTCCTCGCCTAACTCCAAATCGGTCCCACGCTACTAGCATCCGGAGGGCGCCATTGCATCCTCTGAAGCTCCTCCCGCAGCGGAAACATCTCCAATTCCCCGCATCACCCCACCAGATCACTAAACCCTAACCTAACCCAACAAGAACAAGAACCCAAATCCCTACAAACTCACCCCACCATCACATCATCTTCTCGACATCATAAACACGCCACAGCGGGTCGGAATCCCTGCTGCTGCTCTTGCAACTCCGGTGATTCTGCATCGTTTTGGGTCGTTTTTTGGGGTGTGCAGCTGCATGTTACCGCGCCATCAACTGAAAGGCAGGCGCTGGGAGCGAATTACGCGCCCAAGTTGTGTGACAACGCCTGCTGGAAGCAGCATCCTGACGCGGCGCCCATCATCGCGAGCGGCGTGCTGCTGGTTTTCCTTCAGTCTGCGCCTCCCGTCCCTATAATCTACCCAAGGTGTAGATACTAGAGGCGAATTCATAGAGTTCAAATCTCTCCTTCGCCGCTCCAGGTTCCGAATCTAGGGCTCGTCAAGATATACGAGGCTCGTCGTTCACTGTGATAGCGTACCCAAACCCGTTACTCTACCGGTTTCTAGATCTGCAGTTGTGTTTGGTGGATTTAGGGCTGCGTTTTAAATGGTGCTTCTTGTTGGGAATCATTGGGCAAGTGAATTCTAGGAGGAATTGGAGGGGGATTTTTTAATTTTTTTTGAGGCCTAGTGATCATATATTGGTTGTTTGGGCACGTCACCTCCGGGGAAAATTTGAATTACAACTTAGTGGCTGGGTAAAATGAGGTTCTACCACGACCGGCCCTACCAAAATCGATGTAGGCATTGAGGAACTACAGGGATTTCTGCAATGTGGGGTGGTAGTGAAATGTATCCGTCGTGTAGATGATGTCCTCCATAATCAAGATTCTTTTGTGCTTTGTATGCTTGTTAGGCCTTAACGTTTAAACGTTGGAACGTGCCACTGGGGGGCCACAATATTCTACGTGTAGGTATTATATTTGAACATGTTAAGGAAGAGATATTGTGATGACTTCCAGATGAAAGATGTTAGTTGGAGAATCTTCAATCCAAAGGTGTAAGTCTTGCTCAACTTTTTGACAATTTTTTTTTTATTGTGTAGAGGAAAATATGTATAGTTCCCGACTGGCATTTAAGGGTTGTAGGGTGACCCGAAATCGAAAGCAGGCTTGGGACATGTTTTGGGAGCAGCATTTGGTTGGGTTGGCAGGGGTGCTTGGTTTTTGGTATTCCGTGAATGGTGGGGGTGGTAAAATGTGTTGTGACCACTAACTTATGAGAATGTCCAAGTCCGCGTTTTGTGTGTGTGTGCGGATTTGGAAATTTGGAAAGCCAGTTTTGCAGAACTGAAGTGCGCTCTGCTCCACTGGTTTTGCAGTGACATAAAGAGTGATGGATGTGGGGAAATGGTTACTGGACTATTGGACATCCATCCATCACTGTGTGCTACAGTGCTTCCCTGGACCACTAAACTACCGGACAAGATTCCAGGGTAGCACTGTAGCCCACAGTGATTGCCAAAATTTGGTACACTGTTTATTGATATGGTAGTGTGGATTCATTGGATTGATGTGGATTACCTACACTACTTTACATCAAGCACCTGCATGTTGAGTTCTGATTGCATGGAAAATCCGATTAGTGTAGAAACTTGAACTCCTCTAACGTCAAAATACCTTAAACGGACACTCAACCCTGAAGCGACACTGCAGACCTCGTTAGAACCGGATTTCTTCCTCTCGATTTTCTGTCATATGTTCTGTCAGAAATATTCCAAGTCTATTCCAAGCCCACCAATGAATGCAAGGATGGAGCTGGATGGAGCTGGCGGTTTGGTGGGATAGAGGTGACGGTTTAATGTGCTTTTAAGGTTTGGTTTTGTCACTAAACCTGGTCGCTTTAGGGTTGATTGGAGGAAACCCACTTTCTTTCTTTTTTCTCACAATCTACAACGTTGTTTTCAAATTTTTTTTCTCTCACAAATCAGAACCTTATTTCTCTACCCAAGCATATTTTTTTTGCAATTAAATCTCAACTTTTGAAGCACAGAATCACTAAAGTGTCGGTTTAAGGTATTTTGACGTTAGTCCACATTATATTCAGATAGTGGTGTAGTTGTTTGAAGCAATGAATTATACATACTTTAGTTAGTTTTGTAGATTTTGGATGACAGGGTCCACCAAAAATCTCGTATAGTGTATTCACACTATATGATTTGCAAGTGCTTTCGTTTTTACTTTTGATGAAGGTTTTTATCAAAAGCACTACTATCTATATTACTCAAAGAGGCAAATCATGTAGACATATTTGGTAAAAATATTCATCAAAAGTAAAAACTTCTAGCATTTATAAATCAATTAGTGTAGATACGCTAAATGAGATTTTTATTGTAGTGTTCTTTCTTGGAGGGAATGAAAGATATTCACCCTTGACATGAGGAAACTTGCACTGACATTGGAAGGTTATTTTATGGATGAAGGAAATTGGCATCAAGAAGATTATAGTGAATTGATTAGATCTCCCTATTTTCCCTGGTCGAGTGTTGCACCAAGCCTCAGCCTTAGGTGGTCCATTTTTCTGGCCTTTTTAACTTTTGGTGCTCTAGAGGCTTTTTTGGAAGAAAATAATTGCCAAATTCGGAGGCTTTGGCCCCGATCTACCCCCAAAAGGCCCCCCCTTTGATCAAATAAGGGGCCCTCCAACAGATAAATAGGGGCCAGTTTTGTCCCTACCCTCCCCACCTGCAACGCTCTACCGGGGTATTTAGGCAAATCCGAATTAATCAGGTGTGTAAATTAATTTGTGTTGTGTGCATAGAATTGAGCGGACCAAAAAGCTTGTGCCCTATGTTGAGCTGTACTGTATGTAGGTGGGTGGTGGGAACTGCATCACTCATCATGTAGGTGATATTAAATTTGGCCTGGCACACCATGTACAATAAACTTACCAATTCCTTCATTCTTGGAGATGTGAAGGACATGGTAGGCTCTCTTACCAATGTAAAAAAGTCTTCAAAAGTGGTTGGAGGTATTCTTGGTTGCTGAGTTCTTTTCAGGTGCTTTACATTCAACTCCCCCACAACAGCCCCATTTGTCGTAACATAATTTACCATGATCTACCGAGTCCACCCCTCGAATCTACCTCAAGAGTACACAGCTCTCTTTACAGCAATATTTGGGCTATTCTAATACATGTTGTAAAGGACAATGACTGTACTTGTATCTGCAAAGAAGAGGAAGTTGTGTTTCAATATGGCATATTTTTTATGTCACATGGTCTCCAAGTCACCAACAATTGGATGGAGATTGCTTATGGCAAAGGACTGCTCCAAACAATTAGAGTCTTCATGAAAAAGGTAGGGTGAGATTGACCCCAAAGGAATTGTGACAGTTTAAAACTAATAAACACTTCAAAATTGTTGGTTCTAGTGTAATGAGTAAATACGAAAACAAAACCTTTTGTTTCAAGTTTTGACGGTAGGATCTCAATCAAGACATATCATGAAATATGTTCACAAAATTTCATAAACTTCGACTGATTGCAAGATTACAATGTTTGAAGTCAAGCAAACAATTCATTTTCTTCCATGCGTTGAGTGGATCAGGAGACTTGACTTCACTTTGTATCAAATGGTTGCACTATTGAAGGTCTAAATCCATTACCATTGTGTTAAGCATGGTATTGATACCTTGTACACCAATTTCTAGAGGTAAGAAAGGGATGTAGCATATTCAAAACAATTGTGCGAGGAGTGGAGATTCAAAATTTGCCAATTCATGTTTTATTTTTTTGTGGAAATAATATGTTTTAGTTTGGAAATCCAAATGGTCAATAGAAAATTTAACACCACATATAGTTGTGGAAGAATGAAAAGGTCACAAATATGGAGATCTTTTAGTATTATGTGGAAAAGAAGACGTTTTTTTGGTACCTTGCCCAACAATGTCCGACAATGTGTGAAAATGTTTGACTTGGGTTGATATGCTATTTTTCACTAAGGACGATAACTTTTTTTTTGACAATATGAAAGGAAGTAATATTACTTGTTGGTATTGAAAATCTCACATTAAATAGAGTGTTCTAGCAAAAAAAATTGGAGTTGCCCAACGAGCCCGCTCTCCCAGTTTAAAATTCAAAACCCTCCAGCTTTTTCATTTAATGTTGGATTTTAGAAAATGTTCTATTCCCATGGAGGTTTTAGTAATGCCCATCTACTGTAAAAATTTCAAAGAGAAATGCTATAGTTTGACACGGTTGGATCCTAACCGAACTATCAAAAAGCCCATTTTTGACGCTTAGTCCTCTAGAGGTTACATACGGAAAGAAAGAAAGCATGGGGAATTTCATGTGCCCTATTTCTGCACAAATGAAATGCATGACAATCTATGCTCTTGGGCCCTATCCAATGCAAGCTAAATGGGTACCCCATGGCACCTTGTGTTCTTAGACAGTTAGACAGTTAGACAGTAGCTTCCCCACGCCTTTCCGATGCCAAGTCACCCTCTCCATGTGGTCCCAGTTACTAACACAAAACCATAAAGTAGAAGCTGACATGCACAATGAACTCATTTCACTTTCAAGAAAACTCTATTAGAGCCTCTTTACTTGCAACACCCAACCCCAAGTTAGAGATGACCGGGTCGAGCCACTTTCCATGCTCAAGTGAGAAAAATAAACCCGAATTAACCCCTAAAGTCGAAAGCCCTTAAAACTGCCAAAAACCCTCGAAACTGCCCTCTTTCAATGCAAGGTGAAAAATTTTAACTTTTGACAAATTTTCGAGTATGTAACCGTAAGATCTAGTACCTAACTTGTACATGTACATGCATACCGAATCTTAGATTAAAATTCCTCTCCATTTGTGAGATCGTAATGTTCAAAGTTGAAAAAAAAGATTTTTTCCTTGTTGTAGAATGGAAAACTAATGTTTTGGGGGCAAAAAAACCAATTTTGAAAGGAAATTTGACATGAGGCTCTTCAAATTCTTGTTCTTGTGTGAGTAAGGAATATGTCCATATAATTTTTACCCTCATAGGACCTATAAAACCTAAAGAAATGCTTAATTTTTCACATGGAGGTATGCTGAAATACAAATACAAATGCCCATTTTCAACAATTAGAAAGGCATGTAAAAAATTATCGGATAGAAAATCCAAACGGTGAGATCATGCTTTACTACCTCTTTAACATGTACGAAAAACAAAATTCGAAAAAAGTAAAATCTCAATTTTTGGTGAATTTTTTAAGTTACTGCGATCTAATTGTTTTTGGGCAGACTTTGAGAATAAATGAGCATATACCGCAGTTTTGGGCAGATTTCAGCATGCCCTAACAGTGTTTTCAAACTTTGACCGTGAATATCTCCTAAAGTATGAGGAATTTTGAAGCATGAATGGTGTCATTTTAAGGGTATGGGAAAACTCTACATCCTTCCAAAATTGTAACTTCATAAGATCTAAATTTAGTAACTGAGAGCCTGACCAGAGTCAGATCGACCACATTCTGGTCGATTTCGACTTTAGGGGTTAAGTATGACGGGTGTTCACTGAGATGTTGGAAATGTCGAACCGCCTTCGCAACCCAATATCTATTTTTGCTTCACAACATGCTAATTTCTTCCCGGTAGAATCTCCAACAAGCATCAACTTGATGAAATTAGCAAACGGGCCAACACATGGAAGTGACCCAACTTTCTCTTTCCCCACATTCCCTAGTCGGGTGTAGGATGGTAACTTGCCCTTAAACGTGTTCGGTATTTGTGCAGAGAGTTTGGATGCTAAAGGTGAGAGCAGTCCACTGGAATTCTTCCCTAACAATGAGGAATTTATAGGGAGAGTTTCAAGCAAAATTGTAGTTCGTACGGGGAACAACAAGGTAGCTGCAGCATTACACTTTCTAGATTCTGATTGTTGAATTTCAGCATGCACTCCATGAAAGCTTCCTGTGGAATTGTGAGGCAGGCATTCTGTAAAGTCAACTGTTTCAATTTTTGATATATTGCTTGATAGTGCCGTCACATTCTTCAGGCCATTGAACAGCTTCACCCAAACATAATATATGATTTACAAGCATGTGTAGAATGAAGTTCAAGGATAGCATGAAAAGAATGAAAATATGTACTTTGAAATTCAATGCTCTCAAAACTGCAATATTCACATTAAATGAATGGTTCCATGTTGATATAATCATTCATTTATGAAGTAATTAATCATTACAATCTATTAACGGAATTTTTATGTCGATAGATCATGAAATTTTGGAAAAGATTAACATCCTCATGTATGAAAAATCTTACATTCAATATGAGTATCAGATTTTAATTTTTTTAATTGAGGAAAAATGTTACAATGGAAGATATGTGATGAAATTGACAATCACAACTTCAATCTGCGTAAAGATTTCAAAAATTGTGATACTTGGGAGAAAGGTGTTCAAGTTGTCAAAAGAAGATACATTTATATGAGAATGAAAATTTTATTCACAAGTATCTTGAAAGTATATAGTCGACTACTTTTAGATGATATCAATATCATGCGGAAACCTCACTTCAAATTGTTAACAAAGCTTTGTGAAAGACGGCCTCATATTTTGAATTACTTGTTTATAAACCATACAAAACATTCATCTACTTTAAAAAGGATTCTCAAGTGAAATGGGTGGCTATTTATTCCTTAGAAAGAATTGCAAGTGCAATATCATCAAAGAAACAAACTCATATGACAATCTTTTCATGGTTTTCACACTTGCACGAAGCAAACTATATAAAAACATATCTTCTTTATGTATATCACCAACAATTAAGATAGAAAACCATATTAGTTTCTAAAGGAGCCAAGACTGACATTGTAGCTACAACATTGATTTACATTGAGCTATGGCTTGTTGTTTATAAGTAAATGTCCAAAGTGTCTATTTTGTTTTATTATTCCTTGTTGAAAAATGAATAACTACGATAGTGAGATCAATCAAAAATGACAATGACATATCTTTTTGTTTAGTTGTAATGTAATATTTTATTATTCAAGAAAAGGCCAAAATTTCACACCTTTGTCAATTGATTTAAATAGGTCATTATGATAGGTGTATGTTTTGTTTGTATGTGAATCATGGCCAAACCTCTTTGAACTATGAGTGAGCCTTGAGCATATGTAATATCTTTAGAAAGGTCTTGAATAAATAAACACGTAAATTTAGTTAAAATAGACTTCATGACACAAAAGATAAGTTATTGAATCTTAGAAGAGTAAAACTCATGTCCCTAAGGGGGGCCGGAGTGAATAAAGTGTCTATTTGCTCCACCACTAAACCAATGTCCACCAAACTATTGAATCTTAGACTATTATCAAGTCACCAAAAGTTAAAAAAGATGAATTGTTGCTAAAGATTATTGATATTGTAGTTTCTACATGTGACCTTCAATAAATAATTCTTTTGACCCAATTCCACTACATGAATTTGAATTTGAATTATTAAAATATTAATCCATAAGGCCATTAGTTTAAATTCTTTAAATTAAAATGTAACGTTTAAAAACTCGATTAAAATCCTTCTTTGAATTGAAAAATAAATAAAATTTTGAATGTTGAATTGTAAATTTTAAATTTTAAAATTAATAAAATTGGTTCTAATTAACACAATAAAATTAACATGATAAAATTTAATGTAATTCTACAATGTTTATCAAATTAATTATCACATGGATTGATAGATTTTTAAAATGCAATGAATATTTTGAATGCTCTACATGATATTTGCTATCATAAATCAATGTAAATGTATTTAACACTGCAAGTTATACTCAAAATTTATTTGAAGTGCCAAGTTTTTTAAATAAAAATGACTAATTAGTGGATTTGCAAATGAACGTTTAAAAGTCTTACCAACAAGCATTGAAATTTTGACACACCAATCTCAATCAAAATTAATGAGTGAATCTTTCTATTTTATTTATATAATTATGACATGAAATTTGGGATTTGTAAATGTCATATACCCTTGTCCACTAAAAACATGGTTCCTTTTTTTTTTTTTGGGAACCATGTACAACAAGAATAAGTGAGAAAAACATCTAAGATCAATATAGGTTATGGTCATGTAATAAACATGTACTATAGATTTGATTTTTCCGTTTTTGAATGACTTGTCTCAGATAGAGTGCATGAGCTCAATTTGTCAAACTTGTAGACAATTTAGTGAAAGTTGGATCCTTGTACTGTTGACAGAGAGAATGTTTACTTGAACATGTTATCCCTAGAACGACGAAGCCTATGACAGTGGCATCAATCCCAATCTCTATTCAACTAAGTGCTTAAATTTTTCATTAAATCTAAGTGGGAATTTTTTTAATTCATTTATCAAAGAAGAGATGAGATGAAATTTATCACATATTTTGTTTATGTCACAAAAAACACAAATCTTTTGAGAAATTAAAAAATATTGTTTTTTTGGAAGAAAAAGTGAAGAATATTCATTTCAAATACAATGTGTGTAAAAAAATTGCAAATTTCACCAAAGGTATGCCTCATAGTGCCAAACCTTGTGTTGTAAATGAAAATTTGATGTTGAGCTTAAATTAGAAAACCGGCCAACAATGGTCACAAGCCCAAAGTTTAAATAGCAATAGCATATTCAGTTTTATGTATTTCCCAAATTTTTACATTGAAATTGAAATTAGACTTCATAAACTTTATTTCATTACTAAAATCCAAATTCAAAAATATCATGTTAATGACTTGGATTCCGATTTGAAGCAAGAAGCTTGAAATTTCACAAATTCACTTATGTGACATTGAGATACATTGAGATATACTGAGATGTCACAAACATTTTCTTCTTAAGATAAAGCATGATTATCTCAATGAGCACTCCACAAAAAGGATTGGATGAATAACGATTGTTTACACCAATTATCATTCAAAAATGTCACCTAAAAAGCCAATTTTTGGCTTTTTGGATATTGCAGGGTGATAGAGTCCAACTAAAATTTGGGATTTGTGAATTTATACGATAATGTATTGTTGCATAAAACACGTAAGGAATACACATATTTTGAGGTGATTTTAAGAGATGGATTCAAACATTTGAAAAATACATTAATAAATATGAAATTAATTATTCCAATTTTTGATTAGTAATTTATATATTGAATGATTTTGGATTAAATTTTATGAATTTATAAATTTATTTATTAATTCTATTACCAAATAAATGATTAATTGTGAGTCATAATGTATGAGTTTAATGAAAAAAGAAGTATTATATCTAAATTTAATTACTTCAATTTTCCAAATTCTTGTTAATTTAATATATGTACAAAAGATTTATACTTTGTAGTTTGAGTATATTTGGTTAGACAAACTCTACAATGATTGGGTACAAGACATTAGTGAGAAAATTGAACCAAAAAATATAGCATATAGGAAATATAGGATAAAATAAGTAAGTACACTATCTAAATCTTTCACTCTCTTGGACACACTTGCTCTAGGTAAATTATTGGGTGGGCAATGAATGACTAGTGTTAAAGGATGGATGAAGGTGTGGGCTAAAGTGGTGGAGAATGGATATTAGGCATAGATTTGCTTAACAATTTGTTTATTGGGGGATTTGTGAGAATTTGGCAAGGTCACCTTCCTTTCTTTGTTACTGGAAAGTTGATATAATGCAAAGTGAGGCAAAGATATTATAAGTTTAACCCGGATCTAATTTTTTAAATGGACATGTTTAACATATCTCTAGAAAAATAGAATTAGCTTGAAAAGAAAAAATAATTAAAATTCATTATTGAATAACAAAATGATATTTCAGCTAAATTTACAATTGGCAATTATAAATCCATTCCTAAAGAGAACTACAAATATTTTTGATATGAGTATTCCAACAAAATATTGCACTACAATGATTTATTTTTTAAAATGAATTTAGACTAAAATCATACTTTCATAACATGATTAATGTTTGAAATAATATAAATATCATATTTCAAAGGTAAATTAATATTTTTTAAACAACATTTCAATATTTTAATATTTATACAAAAACATTGATATGATATATGAATACATTTTAGTTTAAAAATAAAATAGTTTAGCTTTGTGTAAATAATCAACTATATCATTTTATTCTTAAAAACTACTTTATAAAGACATTTGTGAGTTAAGTTTAGTTCATTAGTAAACGTCTATACTTTATGTCAAAAATATTACATTTAATAGCAAAGTCATTTATATTTAAAGGCTTTTCATTAAGAGAATATAAGGAATAAATTTGGTTTTCTTAGTAGCCAATGTATATAAAATATTGTTTATTTGTTTTGTCACTAAGCCTATGTATAAGGTCATTTGAAGGTTCTCCATTTAGCCTATGTCTACAATCATAGTTTGGTTCTACATTTAACCTATGTCTATTGTCATTGTTTGTTTGTTTCATTAATCTCACTATGTTCTCACAATTGCTTTTATTGTCAAACAATTATTTAGTATTTTATCTTACAATAAAAAGAAGCATTTCAAAAAAAAATTGCCAACATGAAGTTCACATCACTTTCAATCAAACCTTTAAAATTGAAATCCTATATTTTTCACCATTCTAAATTTTTCATATTTAGGAGTTTACAAAGAAAAAAAAGTCCCAAAATTTCCACGACATATGTCCTAAGATAACATTAAATGCCAAGAAATACCTTTAAAAAGCCAACAATTTGTTAAACACCCATCCAATATATATTATATTCCAATTTTATTTGTACAGTGTCCTTTACTTTTAACACCACTTTTGATATGAATTCGTCTTTCACCTCAAATCCAATAATTATATATAATGAGAAAGAATAAGAACCTTTTATTTTATTTTATTTTACAAATAACTTAAATTACTTGTATAACATACATTCTACATGTTTGCAATCTGTGAGAAAGCAAGAGAGTTAAAGTACTTACTCTTTTTGTACTATATTATCTTAAATATCTTCTCTACTACATTTTTTTGTTTAATTTTTTCACTAATGTTAGACTAATGATAGTGTTGGCAAATGAAATGCCACAAATCTCTACATTGGTGTGTATGCAAAGTTGTTCTTACAATAGCTGAAAATGAATACAATGACATTTCAAAGAGTATGGAAACAAGTATGATACAAATGTGTAGTAGTGGATTAAATATTAGTGGATAATAATGTAGTAGTAGTGGATTAAATATTTACTATATTTCATTTGTCAAATGAAATACTTGCAAAATGGTTAAAAGTACTTATTTTGATTGGCATCTACTCATACCCAAAACAATTATATTATTTAAAAGAATAAGATTCAAAAATATTTATATTTTTTAGCACTTACAAAATATACACAATGCTTAGTTTTTTTTGGGTAACTTTTGTACAAAGTAGATAATCTTCAATTGAAGCAATAGTTTTACACTACTAAAAAAAATGAAATTAATAAGCTCAATCAATGACTAGATATTATCTTCCTTAGATCACAAGAATGTGTATGTAAAACTAAATTTCATTTGGATATAGCTAGTATGGAAAATATATATTAGAAAAAGAATCATAGGCCAAAATTTTATTGTCTCTAATTCACAACTTAGATAGAAAAAACAATTAAATTAAAATGTGGATCATTTTTTTATAAAAAAAATAAAAAATTGAAAGTATATGAAATGTCTTCTAAAATTTGAATATTAAGTCAAGAAGGAAGAAGTACCCTAGTCCCCAAAGGGGGCGGCTGGAGAGAATAAAGTGTTTGTTTGTTCCACCACTAAATCCATGTCCACCGGACATATGTTTAGTAGAGTGGAACTACTCCTCCCTCTCAAGGGTAGACACTAAGTAACCAAAGAACCAATATTCAGTAACCGGGAACCAAGGACCAACCAAAGCCACATGACTCGGTTGCAAGGAGTAATATGTAAATATTAGATGAGTGTTTTGAGAGGTTTTAAGGGGTACTATCATGTAATTCTGGGAGAGGTTGGCTGTTTTTGAGTTTCTGTTTGTGTAAGAGTATGGACATCGCATGTTGGATAGCAATGGTGTTGATTTTTGTGAATGTCTTTTTAACTGGATTCATGGGGATATTGAGTATTCTTTGAGACTTTTCATAGAGGGATAAAGGTGGTAGCTCTAGTTCTAGCGGTAATGATAGTAAGGGGGTCAACTTTCCATCCAAGAGCTGCAATGTTATTAATAAGTGGTTGGTATTTATTAATTTTGATTTCAATTGCTTCTAGGGAAAATATGTCATTGCAATATTTAAATTCAATAAATTGGGTAATAAGGTTTGTATTAATGTGGTCCAATGGGGGGTCATTATATGGTAGTCCTTTGACACATAGTATGTATGGTTTAAATCTCGCATTATATTGACATCTTTGGGTTCCACATGTGCATGGAAGTAGCCATGAAGGGACTGTATTTTCTCGTGGTTTGTTGAATGTTCCAACATTCATAAGTATAAATCACCGTGATTCATTTGAGGATATTATTAGTTTATGGATTTCCCATACCGCTTTATTGTGCCTTTTGACAATTAGGGAGTGTATGTGATGGTTTTGGCATTTGAGAAGTACGTGTAGCCATGTGTCCAGGTCCGTCGAGGTGAATATTGGGTATGTTATGGATAGAAATTGTTCTATTCCAAAGAAGAGTTGTTTGTAGGCGTTTGCCATATATTGTCCAATTCGAAATTTGATACGACATGTTTTTTGTGAATCTGTAATTGTGGGATTTTTCCAAAAGTTTGTGGAGAGTTCAGTATCAATGTCGTTATTACCGGTCCATTTGTCTATAGTAGGGAAACTTTCTGAGATTAGATTGAGGTTGTTAATTAAATCTTGTTTTTGGAGGTATTTATTGAAAAATCTATTGGGGCCTTTGTCCGGGGTGTCTTGCGTAGAAGACCAACTTTTTCTTTGGAGATAGTGTGAGGTGTCGTGGACATGTTCATGCAGGTGTTTGGCATTTCAATAGGATTTATCTAGTCCTTCTTTGGCTAGTTTATACATTTGTTTGTTTCCTTCTATATTGACATGTACTCTAATTTTATGGAGGGATGTAGTTTGTCTGCGATTTTGTAGCATTTGGACCATAGATGTATGGCTTGGTTGGGGTGGCTATTGTGGAAGGTAGGGTGTGTTATTTGTGTATTTAATAGATACAAGATGTTTATACAATTTGTGAAGATGTGTGCAAGTTCATTAGCGTATTGTGTAGTGATAATATGGAGGGTTTTATGGAGGGCCATCATTCATGCTCTGAGGATATTTTGAAGTCCTTGTAGTCTTTTGGATATCTTTATATCTTTGGTGGAGTTGTATATGTCATATCCTGCTTTTTTTCTATGCAAGTGTCTGGGGCTTGCTTCTGTTGGTTCGTTGAAAGAACCATCTGTGTAGTAACTATATGCACGTTTGAACTTTAGGGGCTGATATCATGATATGTGGGGAGGAGGGCTGGTGTATTGAGGCAGGTTTGTGTTCTGTTTGCATATTTAAGATGGGACCATTATTGTTCCAATTCACTGGGGTTTGGGGAGGTGTAGGTGGAGCTATTTTGTATATATTGGCTTATGTTGAGGTTATTTGTTATGAAGGTGAGTGTGGTAAGTTGTTCCATGGTATCATTAATATTATTTTGATGGTGTATGCATAGTATTTGTATGGTAGATGGTTTGAGCCTAGGTTTATTTAATTTTAGGTGATAAGGTTGGTTCTTTATTGTACGAGTTTGCCTTGAATAGAACTATGATGTGAGAGTCTCGGAATGGGCCTAAGTCGGGGTTAAAGTTTTGGAACTAGTTATTTTCTCGTGTAATAATTAGAGTAGAAGTAGAGTTTGGATCATTTTTGGCTGCATGTCTTATCTAGTGTATTGTTTGTTGTATTTCTTCTATATTGTGGGGCTGTGCAATACCATTTCCAATCCATTTGTGGTCAAAGATGTTGCCTATTGAGTCAATTATTTTGTCTCTTTTGAAAGGTGAATAGAACTTAGTAAGTTGGATGGAGTATGTGATGGGGGATGAATAGGACAAGTGTTGGATGTTGAAGGATGAGATTAGTAAGTCTAGAATGGGCACGGGTGATGTGTATCAAGCAAGTTTAAAGGGGTCATTTTTTGGAATGCAATATTTACAACTTTAGTATAGCCAAACAATTTCAATTTTAAATGGTTGGAAAATTGGCTTTATGTTTGTGGGAGTTTGTAATTTGTTATGGTTCCATAGTCATTGGAGTCTAGTGACGGGAATAGTGATTAGATGGCTTCTGTTGTCTTTGTGTATATGTGGATGGTCTTCATTAATTTAACCCCTAAGGGACCAAGTGTCAAAAATGGGCTTTTTGAAAATTCAATCAGGTTCCTATGGTGTCAATTTCCAACATTTTTCTTTGAATTTTTTACTATAGAAAGGCATTACCAAGACGTTAGAGGGAAAACAATTCTTCCTAATTTGGACATTTGATGAAAAAATTATAGGGTTTTGAATTTCAAATGGAGAGAGCGGGCACCTCGGGCACCTCCAAAAACTTTTGTAAGGACACTTTATCGAATGTGAGATTTTCAATACTCACAAGTAATTTTGTTTTGCTTCGTAATGTCAAAAAAAAATTCTTTCCTTTTGTGAAAAATAGCATACCAACCCAAGTCAAACATTGCACACATTGTCACTTATTGTCGAGCAAGGTACCAAATTTTTTCTTCTATTCCACATAAAGCATAGATATCTTTATAATTTCCAATTTAATTTTTTCCACAATAATATGTGGTGTAAACCTTCTTCTTGACCATTCGGATTATCAATCTAAAGCATATTAAGCTCAAAAAAACTTAAAGTGTGGATTGGCAAATTGCGAACCTCCACTCTTTGCACATTTATTTTGAATATGATACACCCGTCCTCTACCTCTAAAAATTGGTGTATAAGGAACTTACATCATCCTTAACAAGATGGTAATGGACCAAAACCTTTTGTAGTGCAAAAATTTGGCACCAAGTGAAGTCAAAGTCTATAGATCCACTGGACGCTAGGAAGAGAATGAACCATTTGCTTGACTTGAAACACTATAATCTTTCAATTTGTGCTGTCAAAGTTTATGAAATTTTGTGAGTATATCACGTAATAAGTCTTAAATGAGATCCTACGGCCAGAACTAGAGATTATGGTTTTTTTTCCTTCTTTTTTCATTGCACTTGAATCCAACAATTTTGAAGTGTTTTTGGTGTAAAATTGTCACGGTACCTTAGGGGTTAAATTGAATTGCTTGATGCGAGAATGTCTTTTTTGGAGTTGCATTTGGTTGTGTGTATACTGAGAAGGGGAATGATTATGGGTGGGGTAGCAAATCTTGAGTCACAAAATTGCTCTTGAGGATGGTGTGCTTAAATGATTTCTAAGTAGAATTTGTTTTGGGTGTTTAGATAATATTGAGTAAATTGGATGGAGTTATAAGTAGAGGTGTTTTGGTCATGCCATGGGAAGAGGTTCCGTTGGGGTAACCTTGTGTTGTAGGTATTGTTATTGTGTTGCCATTGGCATAAATATTTGGTAATCTTCTTTATAATTTTGTTGAAGTCAATGTGTTTTCTATATTTATGGTCAATTACAAAATTTATGAGATATGTGGATGGGTTTTGAGGATGTGTATTGGGAAGAATAAGGAGTGGATGCGGTGGATTGGAGAGGGTGTATTTGCGAGGAATTGTTTCTAGGTTGGATGTTGTTGGTGGTGGCATATATGTCTTCAAGTGTGTAGGGGTTTGGATGTGTAGAGCATGGTGAGGCGCATGTGTTGGGGCATGATGAGGCACATTTGTTGGAGCATGTTGAGGTGCATGTGTTGGGGCATGGTGAGGTGCATGTGTTGGAGCATGGTGAGGCGCATGTGTTCGGGCATAAGGGTTAGCAAAATAGTTGTTGAACAACATTAAGGGTGCTCTATACTAATTTGAATGGTGTAGCATGAAATATTTTGAAGTCATTGTGGTTCATAATGTGTGTACCGCTTGGTAGTGTAATTTGATTTAAGTTGGTAATATTTATTGATAAAAGTTCTTGTAAGAGTTTTTGGGAAAGGTGTTGGTCAACCCTTGTGTCTTTATGGGTTTCTTGTAGCCACATTTGTTCCAAAGGTGAGGGTTCTAAGGAAGAATTTGTGAGTGTGCTTTTAAAGTAAACTTTTGCTTCATTTTTTTAGGTGAAAAAATGTTCAGGTGATTGGTGATTTAATGCAATCGGCTTTGTTTATTCTAGGAATGTTTTTAGCATCAGTGTATTTGGCAACGATAGCGTGGGTGAGTCCTTTGTGAATCCTGCCAAGTCCACCTTTGTTGTTGAGTGCATTTTGAAGTTGTTCCATATACATTGTAGGTAAGGATTTTTAAGGAAAAAAGCTTCTAATCTATGTAAATTTTGAGGTAGTTGGATTATAACATTTGACATACATTAAGGGAGGCCACAAATGGATTTTTTTACAGCTATGATTTTTTTCTATTTTTTTGATAGTAGGCACGGAGTATAGGACTGTGTAGAAACTATATGCTACTCCGGGTCTAAGTACGATGTCTACCATTTATATTTTTTGTTTCATAGTGTTTAGGCATGTTATTAGTTATACTATAAGTTGTCTTTTCCCTTCCGCGTTGTTGTACAATACTAGATTGACATATCCATTTTACTGCTTATGGCCCGTTGCTCGCATTTCAATGCTTGTGTATCTACTACCATGATGGTTGCAATAAGTTGCAATCGCAAAGTTGTCATCCCTCCTCGGATAGTTTTCTTTGTGCTTTCTTGCACCATGTTTGCATAGTTCTTCGCTTCATCTACAATCTCTCCTTGCATGATCTTCATTTCCCTACAAAGTTGTTAAAGTGTGATGCCATTGCCATTACCCTTATTTGGACCATTCTCCATGCCAATCACTACATTAGCTACTACCAAACTGACATCCGTAAATCCTAATCGTGTGAGCGCATCCGTGCTTGGTTTGTGCCACCATCTTTGATTTTAGAGCGGGGGTAAATATGGTGTATTTGCCATGAAGTGCTTTGCTTTGTTTTATTAACTTCTAATACACCATGGCATTCAAGCATTCTATGTTGCAAGTACCAACATGTCGTCTATGCTCAAGTTTGAAGAATATATCAACCACATTCCCATCCCCAAGTATGGACTTGATACCATCAACAGGTTCTTTTTTCACTTTCTCTTTTGTTAAGGTCTTTTGCAATCAAAATCAAAGAATTCTTTTTGGGAATCTCATCCTCATCCATCTTCCAGGTAGCAAATACCGGCACAAAAATCTCAAAATAAAATGAGATTTTGAAGTCCTTTACTTTGGCCACTTGCACCGGAGAAGGGGTTTTTACCTAAGCAAATTGAGAGAAGACTTTCTTCTCAACCAAAGTGACCTTAATATCAAAACCTCTTGCAAAGCTATCTCTAACAACCTCTGTATACAAGTCATATGACTCGCTATTGATGAGATTTGGGCCAGAGACTTTGATTGACAAGAGACAGAAGAAAGCCAAGGCATTGTATGTTTTGCATAATTTCCCCTTGAGGAAAATTCCTTCATTCAAAGTTAGAATGAAGGGCTTCAATCCTTGCAATAGCCCCTTGCCATCCACCTCCGGATTCATTAAGTGAAATTTGATGTTACCACTCCAATTGTTGGATTGATGATAGCAAAAAACAACTATTCGTTCTCCAACTCAAGTAGTAATTGCAAGCCCCATGTTCTTAAGCCTTGTTTATACCATCGCCAAAACATCATCTTTTGTCCGAATTTGATCTCCAAGCTCAAAGTGAATTGAGACTTGGTAGTCTAAGGCAAAACCATCCAAATCCACCTCCACTTTACTTAGAAGTTGGGTGAAATTGAAGTGATTACATCTTTCACCATTTGGCCTTATGGAGGGCCATTCCTCTTGGGCTACAAATGAAAAAGAGGGTACAACACCGAAATCTCTAGTTGTCTTTTTTAGGGTTCAGACCACATTTGACCAAGTCTAAGGCAAAACCATCAAAGCACTTCAACTTCACTTGGAAGTTGGATGAGATTGAAGTGGGTACCTCGTTTTCCATCTTGTATTATAGAGGGCCATTTCTCTTGAGCTAAAAAAATAAAAGAAGGTTAGGCTTCAAAATCCTTGGCTGCCTCTTTTGGACTCAAATGAAATTTTACTAGCTCTTCAATAGTAATGATGGGGATTTTTGGATTCTTATGTTTTTTCAAAAGTATGTTCATTGTGTGAAACCCTAGTTACTACTTTGTTGAATAATCTTTTGTAAGACAAGGCTGGAAGTTGGGATTGCAACATGTTGTCCAATAAAACAAAGGTGTTACTTGAGGGTGGTGAAGACGTTATTGTAGGTTTACTCCTTATCACCTTGTGCTTCCACTCTCTACAACTATCTTTGTAGGCTTGGTGAGGAGAAAACAAAGAAAAATTAGTATTGTGGTGTTTTACTAATTTTCATGCACATATTGTTGTCTCCTCGGTTTTCGTGGAGTCTCTCTTCTCCCTACTTGATATTTGTGTTCCTCTGGGTCTTGTGTAAGCACCATCTTATTCCAACTTGCTTCTATGGGCCTCTTTGCCCGTGACTTCAGCATGCGTGACTGCTCCCAGCACTTGCGAGTTGTGGTTTTCGTGTTGCACCACTGTAAGCTAGGGTAGGAATCTCGATCTGATTTGTTGCGGACTTGTGGGTTCTTCTGGGTCTGGAGAGGCGGCATGTAGTGTATGCTCTCATAGCACCGTCTTCGCTTGCGAGGTCTTGGTGCGTCTGTGACATTTTGTCCACTTTGAGGGCAGACGGTTCCCCTGTAATCGCTCATATGGGTGCGAGTTGCAGCGGCATGCTGGCCCTGAGTCTGATATGATCTGGTTGGAAGAGGGGTCGCGACGTGTTGTCTGCCTTTCAAGAGGAGATCAAGTCGCAACTTCAGCTTTGTGTGCAAGTTCAAGGAGAGGCCGTGACATGATTACCTTCTTGGGAGTAGATCTGGCTTGGGAGGGCCCTCTGTAGTATGTTGTGGTTGTGATTTAGTGTTGTCTCTGTGCTTACTGCAGGTATGCAATGAGTAAAGGTTAGAGACTATATTGTGTTGGTGTAGAACCATATAGAAATGAGATGCACACAGTAAAAATACATACTGACGAGGAGAGGATTGAGAGGATTTTCCACTGCATATAATTGGTGCGGCGATCGTTTTGCTTGCCCAATCTTCACTTTCTTCACTATTACTGCTGCAATCTGGAGTAGCTCTGTGTGTGTGTGACAAAATTGTGGATTGATTTAGAAGTGTGAGATAAGAATGTGATGTGAGCGGGGCAGTGATTGGATTCGCCCGTGAGAGAGGGATTGTAGAATAGGCTGACTTGTCTTAAGTAGGATGGTGTTGTAGTTAGGGTTATGGATGGTGGCACGGGTTGAGGGTGGTTGTTGTAGGAGGGCCGTTAATGTGACTTCGTCGATCTTCTAGGGTTTGGAGTTACGTAGCATGTGGCTGGCCCGAGGATGTGGATAGTATGGTTGAGATTACACCAAGATATTTGCGTCGTACTAGCTTTCTTTTGAAGTTATACTAGTCATCTAAGGATGTTGTATCTAATCTTTGTGGTGTATATTTGAGACTCAATGGGCAGCTCCATAACCTACAGGCTGCAAGAAAACATGGTGTACAACAACATTTTGAAAAATTCCTAAGCAACGCCTAGGGGCTTTCTTTGTAGATAAAACCATACTCCAACTGTTGCTTCTTTGAAAAACAAGCCCTTGGGCGTTGCTTAGGAATTTTTCAAAACCTTGCTAAAAACCCTGTTTTCTTGTAACAACTCTCTACTTTTTGTGTCCTACTGACTTTGTTTATGACATGGTCTTTTGTTGTTTAGCAATCTACTGGCTCTACCAAGGAACTGTGCTATGGTTTTTTTCTATGGCTTCTTGAATTGTGTCTAGGATGATTGTGGTGAGAAATGACAAGTTTTGGGATCAAATGCTTACGTGCTAATGTCCACGTTTGGTGCGTTAATGTCTTGACGGCTCTGCTATGTAGGATTGGCTGTGGTCTTGGATCTTGTATATTGTTTGTATTTTTTGGTCCTTTTCCAATATTTGTGCTTGACATAATGTTTTGTTGGTGTGTGGATGGCAGGTGACATGTCTTCTTGTGTTTTTGCTTCTCTATTGCTATTGACCAATGTATAATGTTGTGTCCTCTTCTCGCCGCTAGTGAGTTCCAGATGTTGTTAGGCAGTTGACCATCTCTACTCCTTGCTGCTTGTGTGTGCAAGTATTGCGTGTGGTTAGGAAGTTGATTGTCTTCGTGTTGGCTATTGAGGTTGCCAATGTCGATGTTGGTTGTTGCTTCTGCCCAAGTGTTCCAGTGCCAATTATTGTCTCTATACACCCATGTGGCCTTTCGGTGTGGTTGTTTGTATGGTGTTGTCTCATGCTACCTCCATTAGATTTTCTTGTCTTGTGCATCTTGTCCGTTGGATGCTTCAATTGTAGACTTTGTTGTTGTTGGTCTTGTATCTTGGACATATAGATGGTTTTGTATGTACCAAATCTATTTGCAATGCATGTAAAGTAATTTAACATTAATAAAGAAGAGAGTGAAAAATATGAGATACTTGAAGAGTAAGGAAAGTCTAATTGTCCGTGTCACTTGAATATTGTCATTGGTGTCCATTGCTTGATGATGCAATCTTAGCTTGGTGGATTCCGGCATGGGATGCGTCCAATGTGAGCTCTCCACGCACTAGTCCATTAGAGAAGTGCAGATCTGACTTAGATCTAGGCCAACAGAGAGTCCCGCTTCAAAGCTACTCTCATTCTAACTTCATATCTAACTGGCCTCCTTGCAAGATTATGTGCAATAAGATCTAGATCCATCCTCTCCAACACTTTTTCCATTGAGACTCTACAACTAGCAGCAAATCAAGAATACAACAAGGATCTATATTAAGGCCAAGCACCTCCTACTACATTGTACCTTGTATTTGTACTAACACCCAAACCCTCTTCACCTGGATTTGCGAAGCTCCTTACACTCTCCTCATTTCACTTGAGCTAATTGAATAAATATTAAATCTCATATATTGTAGCCTACTTTAACTTTGACATGTACTAATTCAAAAGACTCATTGGTGTATCAAATGGGAAAGTATTTGATGGAGATGTTGAAATTGTCAAAAATCTTTAAACCCAAAATCATTAGTTTTTGAGATATGAAAAGGCAAGTGGGCTTTGGAAAATTGTAGCCTTTGATAATTAATGTAGAATGCTTAAGCATTGGTTTTAATTTTAGATTAAAAAAAAAATCTTTCATGCTTAGTTTCTTATTGAGATTCATTATTTTCATTTAAAACATACAATTTATGGTTGAGGATTTCTTGTAAAAAATTTTGATTGAGTTACATGATAATTTTTGGTCTTTTCAATTTGACATCAATTTGGGAGCTTTGATATTAAACTTGAAAAATGACTTATTGAGCTTCATTCCTAATTCTTCATGATTTAGAAGGTCCGAAGTTGATTTTAACTCCCAGAGTCGTACCCTGACGTGGATTTTGATCCTAGACTTGGACCTGGACATGATTAGGGTTTCATTTATGTGTATAGTTTATGTTACATGTAAGGAATTCGATGTTGTCAATCCGGTTCCTAATAATTTAATGTAGAGGCATCCAATTCCGATCACTTAAATCCAGTTTGGGACTCAAATGACATTGTACGTCAAAAACATTTCTGTGGAAAGATGCGGAATTAGGAATGAAACTCAACAAATATTTTTTCAAATTTAATCACAAAGATCTGGAATTGATATAGAATTTAAAAGCCCAAAAACCACCGGAGCCTACAATCAAACTCTAGAGTAGGTGAGATTTGGTGCCCTCCTTCACCCAATGCCAATTAGTGAGAGTGAGTAAAAGAGAGAAGACATGCCATGGATAACCAACTCATGGAGGGTATCCAATACCGATCAACCTTGTTCGACTTTTGAGGCAATGCCATCAATGAAAGCTCAATTGAGGTGGAAGAACCCAAAGTTGCATAGAAAGAATAAGAAGAAGAAGAAGAAGAAGAAGAAGAAGAAGAAGAAGAAGAAGAAGAACGCCGGACTCCGAGGGAGCCGGCGTGAATAAAATGTAAGTTTGTTCCACTACTAAGACCATGCCCACCGGACATCAATTAGTAAGCTGGAACTACTTCCTCCTCTCGAGGGTAGACACTATGTAACAAGTAACCACAAACCATAAACCATAGAAATAGAGAAAAGGTAATTTTATGGGGGGTCTTGAATATCAGGAAGGGCTTGGTTGTTTTCAATTTTGCGTTTATGCAAAAGGATGGACATAGCGTGTTGTATGGCAATGATGTTAATATTCTTGAAAGTGTTTGTAATTGTATTAATAGGAATTTTGAAGATATCTTCTAGGGCTTTTATAGATGGGATAAAGGTGGTGGCGCGAGCGCCGGCTGTGATTACCATAAGGAGGTCCACTTTCCAGCCAAGGGTAGTGATGTCATCAATAAGGGGTTGGTATTTATTGATTTTGTTTTCGATTGTTACAGGGGAAAATCTGTCATTACAATGTGTAAATTGGATGAATTGAATGGTATAGTTTTGGTTTATGTGGTCGGGTGGGGGGTCATTGTATGGAAGGCCTCTAACGCATAGTATGTCTGGTTTGAGTCGAGCATTGCAATGACATCGCTGGGTTTCACATGTACATTGGAGTAGCCATGGTGGGACCGTGTATTCTTGTGGATTGTTGTTAAAGGTGCCGGCATTCACGAGGATAAAACATCTTGATTTGTTATGAGAGGTGATTAATTTACGGAGTTCCCATACGGCTTTGTTATGTCTTTTGACAATTAGGGAGTGTATGTGGTGGTTATGACATTTAAGTAAAACATGTAGCCATGTGTCGGGGTCCGTGGATGTGCATATTGGACATGTTATGGATGGGAATCTTTCTATTCCAAAGAAGAGTTGTTTTCGGGCGTTTTCCATGTATTGTCCGGTACGGAATTTAATAAGGCATGTTGTTAAGCGGAGAACCAACGTAGAGGCTCGGGTAGTAATTTTCATTTTTGGACACCGGTTGAGTTTTTTAGCTCTCCAGTGGATGAACCTGGCCAGGTGGATAATTTCCATCCTGGACAATTTCATCCGCCAATTGGATGAACCCGGGTAGCTGGATGACTTCCATCCAATCCAATGTTCATCCGCCGGATGACTTCCATTAGGGTTTGGTGCACATGGAGGGGGAGCTTGGAGCTCTCTCTCTCTCTCTCTCACACTTGCAACGTAGAGCTAGAGCTTAGACACAATTAGGGTTTGAGGAGTTTAGAGGTTTGGAGGTCACATTGAGTTGGAAAGACTTTGCCATGTAAAAACTATGACCTAGCCAATAAAATCCGATGTGATTTGAGGTTTTATGAAGAGTTTTGAGCAAATCAGGGTTTCTTAGGGTTTCTTAGGGTTTCTAGGGTTTATATGAAAGTGAGTTTGTAGGTCAATCTCCCTTAAACACATGTTATTTGTGAGTCGGTGATGATGGGATTTTTCCAGAAATTTGTAGAGAGTTCATTGTCTCTGTTGTTGTACTAAGTCCACTTTTCTATGTTAGGGAAGTTATCTGAGATTGTGTCAAGGTCATTATAAAGGTCTTGTTTTTGAAGGTATTTGTTCAAAAATCTAATTGGGCCTTTATCGGGGGTGTTTTCTTTGGAGGGCCAATCTTCTTTTTGGAAGTAGTATGGGGTGGCATGGGCATGTTCGTGTGGATCTTTGGCATTTCTGTGTGATTTTACCCGGCCCTCTTTTGCTAGTTTATCCGCTTGTTCGTTACCATCAATATCGGCGTGAGCTCGAACTTTGTGGATGGTTGTGATTTGTCTTCATTTTAGTATCATTTGGACCATAAATTTTAGTATGATTTGGTTGGGGTGGCTATTGTGGAGGGTGGGGTGTGTTATTTGGGTGTTTAGTAAGTATAGTGCGTTAATGCAGTCTATAAATATGTGTGTTGGTTCATTGTTGTATTTTGTTGTAACAATCTCCATTGTTTTGTGGATGGCCATGAGTTCTGCTCTAAGGATATTTTGTAGTCCATGCAGTCTTTTGGCTACTTTGATTTCTTTCGTAGGATTGTATATTCCATAACCGGCTTTTTCTCTACGCCAATTACCCGGACTGATATGTTCTGGTGGTTTGAAGGAGCCATCGGTATAGTAGCTATATGCGGGGTGAAATTTTAGTGCGGTGGTAGTTTGATAGTCCGCGAGGGGTGGAAGTGGTAAAATGTGATCTAATGTGTTGTTATTGTAGTTTGATTTTGACCATTTTTTGCTTCTATTGACTGATGTTTGTATAGGTGTTGGTGGGGCTATCTTTGTATGTAGCCGGTTTATGTTAAGAGTTTTTGCTATGAAGGTGAGTTCGGCAAGTTGATCTAGGGTGCCAAGGGTTTGGTTTTGGTGGTGGACGCATATTATTTGTAATGTAGATGGTTCAATTCTGGGCTTTTTTAGCTTCGGTGAGATAGTAGGTTCTTCGTAAGGAATTGAGTCTGCTTCAAATATTGCAAGGATGTGGGAGTATGCAAATGGGCTTGGCTGGGGATTAGAGTTTTGGTACCAATTTTTGTCTGGCAATATTATGAGTGTAGATGTGTGTTGTGGGTCGTTTTCAGCAGCGAGGCGGGCCGAGTGTAGTGTTGTTGAGTTTCTTCCTCATTGTGGGGGTGAGCTATACCATTACCGACCCATTTATGGTCAAAGGCTTTTCCAAAGGAGCCAAGTATTTTATCTCTTTCAAAAGGTCAGTAGAATTTTTTTAAATTGGTGGAGCATGTGACAGGGGAAGAGAAGTATGATTGTTCCATGTTAAAGGATGAGATTAATGAGTCTAGAATGGATGTGGGTATTGTGTATTGTGCATTATTGAGGGGGTTATTTTTTGGAATGCGGTATTTATATCTTTGGTATAGCCAAATTAATTCGGTTTCAAATGGTTGGGTAGTTGATTCAATATTTGTAGGGGTTTTTAGTTTCATATTGTATTGATTCCATAGCCATTGGAGTCTAGTAGTGGGGATAGTGTGTAAATGTCGGCCATTTTCTTCATATTGATGGGCTAGATTGTTCTCTATTTTGATTGTGTTTGAGGTTGTGGCAATATCGTTTTTGGGGTTACATTCCGTAGTATAGATGTTAAGGAGTGGGATGATTATGAGTGGAACTACCGATCTTGAGTCTTGTAATTGTTCTTAGAGGTGGTGTGCTAGAATGATTTCCGAGTGGAATTTATCTTTGATTTTTTGATAGTATTGTTTTAGCTTTTCGGTGTTGAATGTGGAGGTATTACAGTCGTGTCTTGGAAAAAGGTTTCTTTGAGGAAGCCATTTGTTGAATTTATTGTTGTTGTGTTGCCATTGGCAAAGGTATTTTGTATAGGTATTTTGTATTCTATTGGCATATTCTTGTTGTACGTGTTCGGGGCATATGATGTTATTAATAGTGTATGTGGTGGGATTTTTCGTGATGTATGTTGGGGGGCGGGGATGGTATGGGTATGCGGGGTTGGGAGGATGGATTGGTGGTAGGGTAATTCTTGGGAGGATGTTGTTGTTGATGGTGATGAATGGGTCTTGGAGTATGTAGGAGTGGGTGTATGTCACAAGGGATATCGCATGTAGTTGGGCATGTTGGATGGCAAAAAAGTTGTTTGGCAACATTTTGGGCACTCTTGATTAGTTTGGATGGGGTGAAGTGGAAGGTTTTGAAGTCCTCGTTATTCATGATGTGTGTACCGTTTGGTAGGGTGATGTGTTTTAGTTCAAAAATATTTTTTGAAAGGAATTTTTGTAAAAGTTTTTGGGAGAGTTGGGCGTTGAGTGTGTTATGGTTGAGTGTTGTTTGACGCCATACTACTTCTAATGATGTTTGATCTAAGAGGAAATTTGGAAGAGTACTTTTAAGGTGAACTTTAGCTACGTGTTTTAATAAGAGAAATGTACGAGTTATAGGTGATCTTATACAATCCGTTTTTTTTATTCTAGGTATATTTTTGGCACCATTATATTGAGCAAGAATGTATTGTGTTAGTCCATAATATATTTTTCCGAGCCTTCCTTTGTCATTTAGAGCATTTTGTAATGTTCCCCAATACATCTTAGATAGGCATTTTTTAGGGAGAAAGCTTCAAGTCCAAATAGGTTATGTGGGAGTTGGGTTATTTCATTTGACATGCATTTTGGCATACCACATTTTTTTTCTGTATGGTTATGATTTTTTGGTCAAGTTTTTTAATGGCTCGCATAGAGTATGGTGCAGCGTAGAAGCTGTATGCTACACCTGGGCGTATTACGGTGTCAACCATTTTAATTTTTTGTTTCATAGTGGCCGGACATGATGTTAATTCTTTGCATTGTTTAATGTGTATTGTAGTTGTAGTGTGAATTTGGATTTTCCATTTTAAAGAGGGGACAAGATTTGTGCCTAGGTAAACATATGCTTCGTTTTGGTGTAGTATGGGGATTGGTTGACCACAGTAGTTGATGTTAGAAGCTTGCATTAGGGCTTAAAATGTGGTTGGATTCAATTTGGATTTGTTTGGGCATCCTATAGCCACGCATTTTGGGACGCCTACGTCTATACTAGTCCATTTACAGTATCCGTCGATTTTATCAATTTGTGTTTGTAATGATTTTATTTTGTTAGTTATAGTGGCAAGGTCATCGGCGTAGGCGGCGGAGTTTATGGTGACTTGTGATGTACCAAAGGTGTATCCATTATTGCCTCGCTCTAGCCATCTTAGTAGTGGTTCTAAAAATATAATGAATAGGTATGGACTAAGGGTGTCTCCTTGTATAGTGCCTCTATGAATGGGGATGGGTTTAGTTTGACCAAAGTGCTCACCGATGTAGTAAGTAGATGATTGGGAATAGATATTTGCAACTAGTGCAGTTGCATCTTTTGGGTATCCAATATCAGTCTTTAATGCTAATAGTCGGGCGTGGTCTATAGAACCAAAGGCGTTTTTGAAGTTAACATATAGAACATATATGTCTTGATTTGTGAATCGTGCGTCTTCTAGTGCCGCTATTATAGTTTGTATTTGTCTAGAGGTATTTCTCTCTGCTCTAAATCCTTCTTGACTATCGTGCATGATTTTAAACTTTTCACCATATGAGGATAATATTGAGGTAAGTGTACTGGTGTAGAGTTTATATATTGTATTGGCTAATGCTATTGGTCTATGATATGGTAATATTGAGGGATCTCCTTTTTTGTATAGTAAAATTGTTGCACTTGTTTTCCATGAGGCTGGTATTTGTTTTGGTTTATAGCAATGAGAGAAGACTATAAATAGTAATTTATTAAATCTTGGGGGCATGTGTTTGAGTATTGAATTCGATATACGGTCTCGCCCTGGGGCTTTGTTATTTCCTAGGTTGCGGAGACATGTGTCATATATGGCTCTATTGAAGTATGTGTGTAATGGAACTTCAGGTTCGCCTCTTTTGTCTAAGATAAATCCATCAAGGTCATGCCATGGATATTGGCGTATTGCACACGTGCATTTGGCTGGGTGTTGTGGTTGGTAGTTACATGTTGGTACTGTGGGTCTATTATTTTTTGTCTGTTGGTTGAATATTTTGTTTGCAATGTCTTCCGGACTAGTTAGAATGTTATTATATTGGTCAGTGATACAATCTACTGCTGGAAATTCTAGTTTTTTCAAAACTTTTTTGTTTATTTTTTTTGGGCTAGTTTTGTATAGTTGACTATATTTTGAGATGGTTTTTTTAATGTTATCTGTGGAGTATTTTGTAGTTACTTTCCGGGCTTGTATGTTGGCATTTTTTGCGATTAGTACAATGTCTTTAATTCATGTATCATGGGGTAGGTCTGGGGAGGTGGGGCACGGATTTGGGTGTGGTGCAGGGTAAGTAATTTGGTACATATGGGATGATTATGCCATTGTGGGTTATTTTTTACAATTATAATAGTTTTTCGTATTATATGATATGTGGTTATGTGTTGTTTCCATGTTTTGGACAGTTTGCGGGATAGATAACCGCCTTGTAGTGATGATCTCTTTGTCATTTGTCGTATTGGTTCGGCATTACAAGTTTGTTCCAGTGTATTGGAGATATTATTTATAAGTGTATCTAGGGTGTGGCACGTTTCGTGCCATTGTGTTGGAGAGAGTTGGTTGTTATATTCAAGGGTGTTTATGAGAGAGTCAATTTGTATGGAGTTTTTTTCAAAGAACTTTGTGTTGAATTTTTCTAAGTTATCTTTTGGGATGGGGTTTAGTATTCGGATAGTATCTTTGTTTGTGGTTATTGGGGTGCGATCAATTAGTATGTTGTTTGGGATGTGAAGTTGTATAGGCGAGTGATCGGAGTTGAGAGTAGTATCTTTGTTTGTTGTAGAGGTGTATTGTGTAGTGTTATTTGTATTTATGTAAAAGCTGTCTATTAGGCTCCAATCACTGTAGTTGTATCCGCCTTGTCTAGAGTATTGTGTATCCGTATTTATGTAGGTAAAGTTTAAGTTTTATGTGAAGTGGCGCAATTGGTAGTCTGTGGTTTGAGGAGGGGTGGTGTGGTTTCCGTTTTGTCAACCAGTTAGAGCTATGTCTCTGTTGAAGTCTCCACACAACAGATAGGTATGATTAGGGTTTTGATTTAATTGATATGTAATGGTGTTTTGTATGTCTATAATAAATCTAGTATCTTCGGGATGGGAGGGCATATACATGTGAAAGGTTAACCATGCTTGTAGTGGTTGATTAATAATTTTAATTATTTGGAAGTAGGGAGATATGTGCATTGGGGTAGGGATTTTTTTTATGTTGCCCGGAAAAGCATATTTCTTGTGTACTAGTGTAAAGAGGCCACCGCGGCCCGGTGTGTATGGTCTACGTTGTTGGATGCACCTTGTTAGTGCATGTGTGTTGTTAAAAATAAGTTTGTAGTCTTGAAATATGTTTTGTATGTATTTTGTAGACTTTGTGGCCGATATTTTTGTTTCTTGTATAGCTATGATGGCCGGTGGCGTGTTTGTGTGTGTGACCAAGGCTTGTAGACTAGGGAGAGCGGTGTTTAGAGATGAAGCATTCCATGTGATTATGTTTGTGTTTCCATTGTTTGAGCTAATATTTTGGTTATGCGGAGCAAGGTTATTTTGGTTTTGTGGAGGAAGGTAAGAGGGTGGGGGGGGGTGGATGGGTATATTCTAGTATGGGGTGGAAACATTTTAGTGACTCATTAATAAGATTGTTAGGAAGGTAAGGGAATTTTTGTTTTATTGTGTTGTTTAAGGGGGGTACGGTTTGACTGTGTAAAAAGTCGTATAATTCTTTATGTATTGAATTTTTGTGGTTTATGATACTTAGGTTATCTTCAAGAAATTTTGTATAAGGGTGTGTGGTGTGTATATGTCTTTCGGGTGGGTTTTGTAAGTTTGATAGGGTTTGTAATAATGTGTTAGTCCATATAATTATATTCGGGTTTTGTAAATTTAGAAGACGGTTACATTCGTCTATGTTTGGGTGGGTGGTAATTACTAGGGCGTAGAAAATATGTGTTGATGGATATGTATTTTTTTGTTGTATATATTGGGCAATATTTGGATGTGTTGTGTTGTGTAATTGATGTAATATATGTGTGGTTTTTAAAAGGGGTGAAAATGTCTGAGCAATATGTTTGTATTCCGGTTGTAGTTTTATGGTATTTGGTATGAAGTACATTTTGGCGTTTTTCTTATGTGTTGTGGGATGTCTTTTTAGTACATTGGGCATTATACCTCCGACAAAGGCCCGATTAGATTTTGAGGCAAATATCTCAAAAAACAAGACCTCTACAACAACCTTGACACAATCTCAGAAAATATCCCTAACATAGTAAAATGGACTAACAATAACAACATAGACAATGAACTCTCTACAAATTTTTGGAAAAATCCCATCATCTCAGACTCACAAATAACATGCCTCATCAAATTTTGTACTGGTCAATATATGGAAAACGCTCGTAAACAACTCTTCTTTGGAATTGAAAGATTCCCATCCATAACATGCCCCATATGCCCTACAATGGACCCATACATATGGCTTCATGTTCTACTCAAATGACAAAACCACCACATACACTCCCTAATAGTTAAAAGACATAATAAAGCAGTATGGGAAGTCAGAAAACTAATCACCTCCTACAACAAATCAAGATGTTTTATATTAATGAACGTCGGCACCTTTAATAACAAACCACAAGAAAATACGGTCCCTCCTTGGCTACTCCCATGTTCATGTGTGACTCAAAGATGCCATTGCAATGCAAGGCTCAAACCGGACATACTTTGTGTTAGAGGCTTACCATATAATGATCCACCACCCGACCACATAAACCAAGACTACACCATTCAATTCATTGAATTCACATATTGCAACGATAGATTTTCCCCGGAAACAATTCAAAACAAAATAGACAAATACCAACCCGTCATTGATGACATCATTGCCCTTGGATGGAATGTGGACCCCCTCATTGTGATCACATCTGGCGCTCGAGCCACCACCTTTATCCCATCTATGAAAACTCTAGAAGATACCTTCAAAATACCCATCGAAACAATTAAAACCACCTATAAAAACATTAACACCACCGCTATTCAATACGCCATGTCCATTTTACTCCATAAACGAAAAATTGAAAACAACCAACCTCTCCCCAACACGCACGACCCCCCTTAGAACTACTCATTCACACCTCCAAACATCAAAACCCCTTATAATTAAAATACACCCCTTTCCTCCCCTCTTGTCTCCCGACTTCTCTTTGAACTACCAATAGGTTATTTTTGAGTTTTTGCTTTTTGTTACATAGTGTCTACCCTCGAGAGGGGGAAGTAGTTCCATACTGCTAATTCCTTGTCCGGTGGGCATGGTCTTAGAGGTGGAACAAACAGACACTTCATTCACGCTGGCTCCTTCAGAGGCCGGCGTTCTTCTTCTTCTTACATTGGGCATGGGTCCCGGATTGGTTTCTATATCTCCACTTAGTAGTAATAGGATTTTATAGTATGACGGTTTAGTGAGTTGTTTTTGGTTTATTGGTTTGTGTATATATTTTAGGTGTTTTCTTATTTTTTTTTGTTTTTGATTTTAGTGTTTTTATTTATGTATGTGTGTATGTTTTTGATCGTGGTGTTTTTCTTTACTCTATTTTTCCCGTGATTCTAAGTGTTATCCTTGGATGCGTATTTTTTATGGTGTTTGTGTGGGCTTGTTTATAATTTTTTAGGTGTGTTTTTGTATGTGTCTTTGCGGTTTTTTGTAAGTGGGTTTTTGTTTGCAAGTGTGTGTGTGTGAGTGTGTGTCTGTGTATATGTGTGTATATATTATGTGTGTTTTCGAGCTTATATGTGTGTATTTGGTTGTGTGGGTGTGTTTTTGTATATGTGTGTTCATGTGTATTTGTGGTTTCGTTTTGTGTGTTTATATGTGTGTGCGAGTGTGCGGGCGTTTGTGTATTTGTCTTGATGTGTTTGTGTGTGTATGTATGTGAGTGTGTATGCAATTATTTTGATTTTTTGAAGTGAGTTTGTATTGGTGATAGTTTTTTTGTTTGTGTTTTTGGGAGGTGTGTGTAAGAGGTAACATGCAAGGTGGTAGGTGTTTCTATTAGTTGGAGGTGTGTGTGGAAGTAGGGCTAGTTTGTTGTGTGTGGGTGTATTGGGTGTGTTTGTGATGTAGAAACGTGGTAAGGATGTGTGAGTGTTGAGTGTGTGTATTTCATATGTGTTTTTCCAAGAGATATTCATACCGTAATGGTATATGCAATGACAATGTTTATATATATGTGGGGTGAAACCCCAAAACCAGTACATGTATCTACCATGTGGTCTCCAAGTCATGCATTTAATTGTAGGTATGTTGTAGCAAAAGTAGAGAGTATGTCTAGAGTAGGAGGTGACTAGTGAGGGTGGGGTAAAGACTATGGTAAGGCTAGAGTATACTGTAACTATAGTAGTGAAATGATATAACATTAGTAAGGGCAAAGAGAAAGATTGGAGACTTTGGAAGTTTACATCTAGCTGTAATGGTGTGGGGGGTACTAATGTAGTGAGTATGAGAGTACTAACTAGTATTTTGTAGTAAGGGAGAGAGAGCATACTAGAGGAGATAATAGTTTTAATGAATAGAGGGGTGTTCAAAGAGAATTGGAGAATATGGAGGGGAGGGGTGCTAACCTTGTCCATCCATGTGGTGCCATATTGGTGATATCTTTGGTTGTAGTCCTTGTTCAATCCACGTCTGATTGATCTTCTAAGGCTGGGATAATTGGTGGCCGTGATCCTGTAATTTGTTGCATAGCCATAAGTGCGGAGGTCATCAGCTGCTCAACGTTTGAGAGCTTCGCCTGTAACTTGCTGGTGCGGTTATCGGTGTAGGCCTTTGTATCCTTGATGATGTCCTCTCTGAGGGTGGAGAGCTCCTGCCGCAGTCTCTTGTTACCTGCATCTACAATGGAGGTCGTTTCTGACCTTGTAATGCTTGCAAGAGCTGGGGTAGCTTGGAGGGACGCCACGGTATTTACGAGGGCTTTGTTGATGTCATTAAAACCCCACTTCTCCAACAATTCGGTGGTGGGTGGGTCATCACCTTCAAGGCTACGGCGGTGGGGAGAAATCTCCACTTGATGTCTCCCTATAGTGAATGTCTTGTGTAGAAATTGGCGGTAGATGATGGGGTTAGGGAATTGCACATTGGCACTGCCATTATGCATTCTTCTCTGCTGCCTGTGGAACCATAGGGAGATGATATTCTTGGCCTCAAAGGTTTGATGAATAGCTGCCGTGGTGACAAATAGATGCTATTTGTCACTAGGGATTCACTCTTCATTCTCACTAATAAATTCTTCCGTGCTATTGCATGGAAAGTTTTGCATACTTTGCCTAAAGAGGCGTGTCCTATGGGGTCCAGAGGTAGGATGAAGTATCTGGTGCCGCGAAGGAGGGCAATAGCATCTACCTCTGGCCTGATGAGATGTAATTTGATAGTGTTTGACCATACACCCTTTTGTCCCTCTCTTTTGACCCCTTTGCATAGAACGACCATGGGATCCATTAGGTTAGTGCCTAATGGTATTTTCATGTGTTCGAGCCTAGCTAGGGCTAACCTCTTCACATCATCATGGTACATAGAGTGTGGTGGCAATTCGAAGTGAATTGCCACATGGAAATCATAGGAGAGTCCATTGATAGGGTGTGTAGGGATATCAAAGGGTACCTGTGTGAGGTTGTAGTGTTGGCCCTCGATGTTGTCATTGCGCACTGAAGAATATAGAAGTTGTGGGATCCTAGGGTAGGCCACCACTGCGCCGAGGGCCTCCTCTACTTCTTTCGGTACTCCGCGGGTGATCATGTCTCTAACGCTCTCTCCACTGAATAGGGGCTTCTGTCCCGCATCTATGGCAAGCTTTTCCATAGTGGAGAAGCCCAACCAAAAACGAAATGAAGAGATGTTAGGGATAGAGACCTGGATGGGGGTGGGATAATTACCTCTAGCTTTTTTGGATAAGGTTGGATCTCCATTTGTCATTGAGACTGATGCTTCAGTCTCCGAGTTCTTCATAACTCCTGGGTGGGGGTGTTCGGTGTCCATGGCGTCCATTATAGGTGGGGTCGTTGGTTTGGAGACTACTTGGTGGAGGGCTCTTGGCCTGGAGTCGTTGGGCTTAGGGGAGTCAAGGGTTGGGGTAGGTCGATAATGGTGGAGAAGGTCACTAGTTGGGCTTGGGGAGGGTCGATGAGGGTGTGGGAGGTCGCTGCCTTCCTCTAGGGTGTCGTTGTCCTCTGGTGGGAGGTCGCAACTCGTCTAAGGGGGGTCGTTGTTCACCTTACGGAGGTCGCAAACCGCCTATGAGGGTCGCCAGTCCGCCGGAGGGAGGTCGTTGTGCTCCTGTCGGGAGGTCGCTGCGCACTGCAACAGGTCGCTATCTGTTGTTTTATGGGCGTTGCAGCAGGTCGCTAGTCAGCCGGACGGAGGTCGCTACTCGTTGTTGTATGGGCGTTGTTCGCCTGCTGTTGTATTTGCCGATGTCCTCCTGTTCTTCCTGTTCTTCTTGCTTGATGTGACGTTGTCCTCCTGTTCTTCCTATTGCTTGATGGGACGTTGTTTTACTTGTTCTTCCTGCTTGATGGTACGTTGTCCTCCTGCTCTTCCTGTTTGTAACGGCCTCTGTCCTTCTGTATCGGCCTCTTGTGTCGGTCGTTGTGCTCTTGTTGGCGTCGAGGGCTGTCTGTATGGTCCTGCGTCGTGTGTGTTGTTGGCTGTCTGTATGGTCCTGCGTTGGGTGTGATGTCCTCATGTTGGCGTCGGGTGTGTTGTCCTCCTGTTGGCGTCGGGGGCTGTCTGTATGGTCCTACGTCGTGTGTGTTGTCGGCTGTCTGTATGGTCATGGGTCGGATGTATTGTCCTCCTGTTGGCATCAGGGGCTGTTTGTGTGGTCCTGCGTCGTGTGTGTTGTCCTCCTCTTGGCGTCCGAGTATGGTCTTGCGTCGCTGGGTCTGGGTGATCCAGAGTCGGTGTGTGATGTGAGCTTGAGCTGTTGTGTATGTTTAATCCTGAATCGCTGATGATGAGTGTAGACGTCGGGATCTCCGCGTGCTGTGAGTCTAGGTTTCTAAGTCTAAGATCATGTTGGTCTCTGATTAGGTCCTTCTGTTGCGTCACTGAGAGCTATGTTTCTACAGGTTGGAGAGTCCAGATGAAGGTGCAGTGCTGCTCCACACTCGGTCGTTGGTTGGGAGGTGATGTTTCAAGTTTGAAGGATTGACTTGTGCACTTGCAGCGTCTTCTGTGCTTGCAAGATTCTAGGAAAAATACGCAGCAGTTCCGCGTTCTACTGTAGAGGTGGAGATTTCTATGTGAGTGCACAGGGTTATTATGATCTAGGGTTAGGTTTTGGTTAGGTTGTGACTATCACTACTGGTGCTCTATGTGACGTGTATCAAGAGAAAGATTGTAAGACAAAGTGTGTAGGCTAGTGGTGAGTGAGCTGCAGATCTAATGCATAAATAAAAAACTTACAGATGTTGGTGCTTTTCTTGTTGCTGATATATATGGTGTGTACGCTTTCTGCTGCTGATGGTATTGTTCTCCAAGGTTGTGGGTGCAGCTGCCTAAGCTCCAGGTTGCCAATGTTGTAGATCTTAGGCTATGGCAAGTTGTTGTTGTAATGTAGTCGCGTTGGTCTTGTCTTTCTTGCTATATTGTAAAGATGGATAACTAGGTAGGGGAGGTGTGTCGACTAAGAAAGAGGCCTACAGATCTGGTATCCAGCATTCAGATCTAGGGTAGATCTTGTGGTACAAGGTAAAGGTAGATCGATGTGCCAACACTTGCTTCCAGGCTTCTCAGAAAATGCACTCCATAGATCCCACACTCATACGTTCACTCCTCAAACTCTAGATTTGATGCTTGTGAGCTCTCTCCAACGTGGTCTACTTTCTAGGCCTCTCTTACTTCTCAGATCTAAAATGTGTGGGGAGCTCTCACCAAGATCAGCCACCGCTTGGTGCCCACAGCCTTGGGTCTGGAGCTAAATCTGACCTCCCCTAACCAGAAATTTTGGAGCTCACTCTGTCTTCATCGCACTCCCTATCTTCTATCAACGACTATTGTGTATGTTCTCTAAAAAAGCCCAAAGTTGCATACTTCATGACCCAATGCCGATAATGACTGGTGTTTTCAGATTTTGAGTTATTGGTTTAGGGTCACTTCATGCACCATTTCATGCATTTGTCATTTTCATGCACCATGCCAGACATACTCTATTGATTGGAATTGGGTGGCGAATCGTAATTGGGTGCCTCTAACCGTGCAATTACACATTCTATTAACCCAAATAGAGGTTGGGTTCAGATTTGCCTAGATTTGACACAAATCTAATAGATTGGGTCTTAATCCCACGTACAACCCAAGTCTCATCTTCTCAAAGACACACTTTCAACCCTCAAATCTAACCTTCAAGCATTTGGTCATAGGGCAAAACATACTTTAGGGTTTAACTCCTAAAGGACCATTTGTACTTGCGGGGTACAAATTGATTTTGGGCACGTTTCTAAAAATGCATTTTCAATGATTACTTCTTGAAATTTGAAGTGAGGATAGGAGTATGGGTTATCTTTGCTGAGAGTTTTTTTATGAAAAAAAATTGTGGTGCTTCAAACATAAAAAGCATGTTCCTTTTGGCAGTTGGAAAGGATACTATAGAGATGAATAGTGCCACTGTAGAGTTGACAATTGCTCTTTTATTGAGGTGGATAGCAGTGAAGGAAAGCTCTTGGCAACGTTCATTGTTTTCACATAAAAATGCATAGAAATTTAGGATTTTACTTTTTCTGAAAACATTCTTTTCAGTTTACAGAATAAGTCATAATAATCGTATTCACCATTTGGATATTAGATCCAACAACTATTTCTCTATTAAAAAATTATGTTGCTTTCCTAAGTAAGGACCACTTTCTATACCCCTAGTATATTTTTCTTATCACAAAGACCTCCATTACTTGTAATTTTTGGTGTGCAATGAACCAACACAAAGTAGATCATAGATCCATTGAGTTTATGCAATGTATATTGGAAAAATATCTTGAGTCAAAGTACGTTGGCCATGTTCGGGCTTAGTGGAAAAAAACAATTTTGCACTCTTCAAATGCATATATCTTTCAATCCGTGCGGTCAAAGTTTACGAAATATGTGGTGTGTCTTCTTGTAGTAGTTAACTTGAATGTCCAAGGGTTGAAAACAATAATGAAGCTTTTGAATAAGTCAAATAATATCTCATCTCAAAGCCAGAGTTTTGGAGTGGTTTGGTGAAGCATAAGGCTCGGTCCTTTACGGGTTAAACAAGAGTTTCATTGCTTCAAACATGCTCTACACAATCCATAGTCTTTGAACCTCAAGTATTATGCTACAACTCCAACCCTCATTCCTCTCCTCCTATTCTCTCTCTACCATCCTCCATCCTTTTCCCATTCCCAAGAGAAACAAGAAGAGAGAGTCACAGAGTGAGGGTGTCCGCCCTCATCTCCCTCCAAACCCTAGCCGTCATAGCCCTAAATATAGTTTTCATCCACAACAATCTTCATCCACTATATTTTCCATCCATTGTTCAATTTCATCTACTATCCACTTTCATCCACTTCTATTGGATTTAAAAATACTACCATACCCCCTAGAATTACCGTGGCACCAATTCTCCAATTAGCAAAGGCCAATGAGCTTTTGTGAGAATCTACAAGTGTTATAGATCATGCAATATGCCATCTACGCACTCAATATATTTCAACACGGATATCTACAAACTCATTTCACAGAAACCATTGTAGCTCGTTGATGCCTGCACCAATTGTCATGGTAATGGTTCAATAGATGCCCATCTTCCTCCACCTCTAAGTCATGGTCTATTTTTTTCTTTTGAGGTGGCTTGTAGCGCTTGTTACAAAGGTTCTTGTGCCAAAACAACCCATACGTGGTCCTTCAGTCTTAAAGCCTTAGTAAACTACACTAAAGATGACATTTAGTGCAGTGGACACTAAATGTGAACCCATACACCAATTGTAAATTTGCAATTGGTGTACATTAGTGTTCGCAACACTATTTACGAACTTAAATTCTAAATGTCAATTACCCTACTAATGTAACAACATTAAATGTCAATTTAAACACTAATTGTCAATTTTTGTAATTTTTGCCCTTATTACATTTTATCATATTGACATTTAGTGTTGGTTATGTAACAATGTCATATGCCACATTTCATTGCAAGTCACCCAAATCTCGCCACATGCCAAAAGCAATCCTTCCATGTTGGGCTGATTTTTTGAAGGTTGGACTTTCAAATGATGATTTCGGGGGCAATTTTTGTCCAATTTGAGAGTTTCTGGTGCCTATCTAAACTGATTTGAAAAGACGCTTCCAATGGCCACTTATCCATATTCAAATTTGTCTTAAATAAAAATTAATAGCGAATAATTTTAGGCAGATTTCTTGAGTTTTGGTTGAAAGTTTGAGGAGGCATATCTTTATCAATTTCGCACCAATTCTATCGTGTGAGGTAACCAGCTTATGTGTTTTTTCAAGGAGATTCCATCGGTATACCGTACATCTTCTAATTCGTCGTAATGCCAAATTTATGAGCAATTTTGTTAGGTTGATTTTTTGACATTAACCCCTAAGGTACCAAGGCAGTTTTACACCAAAAACACTTCAAAATTAATGGATTCTAGTTCAATGAATAAAGAAGGTAACAATAACTTTTATTTTTAGTTCTGACCGTAGGATCTCAATAAAGGCTTATTGAGTAATACACGTACAAAATTTCATAAACTTTGACCGCACCGATTGAAAGATTATAGTGTTTGAAGTCAAGCAAATGGTTCATTTTCTTCCCTGCGTTCAGTGGATCAACAGACTTTGACTTCAGTTGGTGTCAAAAAATTTCACTACACAAGGTCAAAATCTATTACCATCTTGTTAAGCATGATGTTAGCTCCTTACACACCAATTTTTAGAGGTAGAGACAGGGTGTAGCATATTCAAAACAAGTGTGCAAGGAGTGGAGGCTCAAAATTTGTTAATTCACACTTTAATTTTTTTTTAACTTAATATGTTTTTTTGATTGATAATCCGAATGGTTAATAAGAAGGTTTACATTACATATTGTTGTGGGAAAAATAAAAAGTGAAAAATATGAAGATCTCTAGGTTTTATGTGGAAAAGAAGAAGTTTTTTTGGTACCTTGCCCGACAATGAGTGACAATGTGTGAAAATGTTTGACTTGGGTTGGTATGCTATTTTTCACTAAAGACAAGAACTTTTTTTGACAACATGAAGGAAAATAATATTACTTGTAAGTACTGAAAATCTCACTTTCAATAGAGTGTCCTATCAAAAGTTTTTGGAGGTGCCCGAGGTGCCCGCCCTCCCCATTTGAAATTCAAAATCCTATAACTTTTTCATCAAATGTCCAATTTAGGAAAAAAAATTGTTTTCCCACTAAGGTCTTGGTAATGCCCTTCTATGGTAAGAATTTCAAAGATGAATGTTGGAAATTGACAGCATAGGAACTTGACGGAATTTTCAAAAAGCCCGTTTTGGACACTTGGTCCTTTAGGGGTTAAACACTAAATGTAAACAAATTGACATTTAGTGAAAGTCAGGTCATAGGGGTAGTTACACTATTGGTGCCATAACACTTATGAACATCATTAGTGTAGTGACAAACCTATACACTACATGTCAATTCCAGTAAATAGTAGAACATAAGTTCTCTACTTGTGGACATTTAGTGTATGAAACCTAGAAAATGGTTGTGTGTACATTTCAAGCATCAAAGTATAGAAGATTTTGAGTGCATTTAGAATAACAACAATTTGCAAGATAAAGATTGGAAAAAATAGAACGTAGATATGAAAACAAGTACATGATACTTGTAAATACTTAGTACATATTTATTGTACATTTATTGTACATTTATTGCAGATATGGTTTTTTTTTTTGGAGAAGTTGAATATAAATGTGGAAGGAAAATGAAACTGCAAGTACAAGGTTGAAAAAATAAGAACTTGGATTTAGAAGGAAAGTGAGAAAAGAGAGGAATATTGGAAAAGATAAAAAAACATAAATATAGAAGAATTACAAAATGAAAAAAATATAGAAATACATTAAATATTCATAAGATATTCATAAGATATTCATAAGATATTCATTAGATATTCATTAAATATGCATTAAATATGCATTAAAATTTCATTAAAAACTCATTGAATATCCAAATACACATTAAATATAGAAATATATTGAAAAATCATTAAATATTATATAAAATATACATGTATAATATATATATGTAAAAAATATATATAATATAAATATGTATGCATTAAAATTTCATTAAATTTCATTAAATTTACATTAAATTTCATTAAATTTACATTAAATTTCATTAAATTTACATTAAATTTCATTAAATTTACATTAAATTTCATTAAATTTACATTAAATTTCATTAAATTTACATTAAATAGTTAAACAAACTCGCATAAACTCAATAAGAATTCATTGGATGTACAAATATACATTAAATTTTCATAAAATATACATTAAAAATTCATTAAAGATTCATTAAAGATTCTTTAAATATACAAAAATACATTAAACATTCATTTAAAGTTGGTTAAATTTTCATTAATTATACAAATATACATTAAATATTCATTAGAAGTCATTAAGAATATCAAGGAATGCAAGAGATGGGAATGGGAATAAGGGAAGCCCCCCTGAAACCGACAAGTCAAGGAATGTGCATATATGGAGATATGAGTTAATTACACTATTTTTTTTTTGTGATAGCCAATAGAATTACAATTCCAACCCAAGTGATTTCATATTTAATCGATGAAAACGGAATTAGTTATGAATTTTCAAATTGTGCAGCCATGTTTAGTGGGTGGCCAACAGTAGGTACCCTCCATAACCAACGACCAAAAGTAAGGGTCTTGACTAATAGCAAACCTCCATTTGGAATTGAGTTGGTGTTAATGGGATGGTAGAGGGTTGGATATACTCCAAGTTTATAGGCGTTGGCTATGGTTTTTTGTTGGTTATGGGGGGGGGGCTTACCTTAGTTGGGAATGGGAAGATAAGGGGATGAGGTTGAGGATGAGACGGGCATGATAAATGCTTGGCGGCCAGTACGCAGTTGATTGAGGGCTAATATTAGTTGTCTACCTTTTTACAAATAGTGTACTAGGGTAGGTGGATGATTAGGGGTTATTATAGATGTTAATGTTGGCTAACACTAATTACCAACTTATTAACAAATAGTGTAATAAGGTAAGCACACTATTCGTACCATTACACTAAATGTCATCTTTAGTGTACCCAAATTGCTCACCCACCCACAAAACAACTTTGGGTAGCATAACTTTTCCATAAATTGCCGGATATACTCCCACAAGGCTTTTACAAGTGCAGTCCTACGGTAAAAATTTCAAAGAAATCCTGGAAAGTTGACACCATGGGAACTTGCTAGGGTCCCAGAAAAGCCCATTCAAGGACAATTGGTCCTATCAGGGTTAACCAAAGGCCTAACCTTTTGATTTAATGTATGCTCATTCCATTCCATGAAATGCACGTCCAATTGAATATCAATATAAAAGTAAATTAAAATAATTTTTTTAAATTATCACAAGTGTATTATTAAAGCTCACGTTGAGAAAACTGCTAGGAGTAACAAATTCTGGAGCTGAACAGTCCAGAGCTTGCACTTTCAACACGGAAGTGCAAAAATAATTATTTTTGCTTGACGCCAGAATTCGACACAATGGGTACCACCTAGGCATTACATGGATATCACTGAGGTATCACATGTGTATCAACTAGGCATCACATGAGTATGTTGAGATTTCCATAGTTTTTGGACATTCTTCATTGTGGATTAATTGTGTATGGTACTGACCCGCAAGTAGGGTATTGCACAAGGGCCACAACTTGTCCTGTACTGCCGTGCTATTTGGATGGGCATGCTCCCTACCGTCACCAATGAATGCATTGTGCCATGTTGTCACACTAACTTACTTCACAGTTAGAATGTGGAGCCTGTCTGTGCAGCCAATCCTGTGCATATTCTATCAGGGGGAATTACAGTGTTTACCCTTCTCAATCATGAGGGTGGAGGGATTTGGAGGAGGAAGTCGTGTGATTCTATGCGGATGGCATAGGAGTTATGGCGCTTTTAGGTAAGCCCCTCCATAACCAACAAAAACCCATATCCAACGCCTATAAAATTGGGGTAAATCTAGCCCTCTTCCATCCCATTACCACCAACTCAACTTCAAATGGAGGTTTGCTATTGGTCAAGACCCTTACTTTTGGTCGTTGGTTATGAGGGGTACCTACTACTGGCCACCCACTAAACATGGCTGCACGGTTTGAAAATTTGTAACTAATTCAGTATAATTATCTCCTCTCTCCTTATATGCACATTCCTTAACTTGTCGGTTTTTGGGGGGTTACTTTACATCAAATGAACCCAAAAACCCTTGAAGGATTAAGTGTACCTTTGGTGGACAATTCTTTTCACTTTGAGTGAAATTATCTTTCAATTTGTATAGGAAAAAATCACAATTTCTTACCCATCATCTCATGTAAGTTTAGAGGAAGATCCTACAGTTATATTCTCAACAAAAGTTCATTTTGGTACCTTAATACCTTTAAGGACGATGTGGCTATGGACTATGGGAGTATCTACGAGCGTAATAGATTATGTAGAATATCATCTATTACACTTGAAGATTTCTTATTATCCATAGCCACCTCATCCTTAAAAGGGTTTATCATTGGAGTAGAGGTTCCTCTAAAATCCCTTGGTCTAGTAAGGGTTTAAAGCCGGACCTGTGGCAATGGATTGTGGCGATGGATTCATACTGGTCACATGAACTGCTTTGTTTGTTCAATTTCACACTCTAGTTAACAAGTTTATTTTAACATATTTCTTGTAAACAAAGCTTTCAAGTTACTGTGTGTGTCGACTTTTTCATTTTTATGCAAAAATACAAAAGTTATTGTGATTCTTCTAAGAGGAAGAACCTAAGAAAATCATGTATATTAGAAAACTACACTAGAAAGACCAAGTTTTCCAAATATCCCCAACTTACTGGTACGAAGATTCTTGTGGGGATAAAAATCATTTGTGTCTTTAAAATTAGTAGAAAATACTTATCCATGGTAATAGGTATCGAACGAGCGATGCTATCTTGTAAGCGGTGAACAATGAGCGACGAGTGGTGAGTAAAAATAAAACAGGAGAAAAATAATTATTTTGTACTTTTCTTATAAAGTATGAAAGTGTTACCTATTACTAAACCATAAAACTTAAAATATAAACCTTAAATCCTTAAATCCTTAACATTAAACCCTAAATTTGATTGCTCAATGCTCACAGCTCACCATTTAGCGATCCTCCGTACTGAACTTCCATTATGTATAAATTTATCAATTTAAGTAGTTTAAAAATAGCCAAAATTAACTTTTGAAACTTCATTTCACTAATAAATTTGAAATCCATCAAAGATAATCTTTTTGATTGAAACAAAATTTTGGTAAAAAATCCAAAGTGTCAAAGTACACTATGTGGATATCTAGTTCTACTACATGATTTTCTACTATGCCTCAAACCTAAGTTCAAAATTATGCTACATGGCTTGGAATAAAGTGCACGTATAATGATGCTTATGAATTCAGTCTATCCCTAATGTTGGATGGAGACATGGTCCTTTCATCCATGTGCAAAGTTTCTATTTGTTAAAATGCCAAATTTTGGTGTTGCCGTTACTATAGGTTTAGATTGCCTATCAAGTGTGGCGCAATGGAGCTATTCTAAAAGGTTTTGGTTTGCCCAATGTAACTGGTAGGTTTGAGTTGAGTTAAACCACGGTTGAAATCCTAAACTATTCTTCTCTAAAAACACTTTATAATTATCCACACTCCTACATAAAAGAAAACTTGAAACAACTAACCCTTCCGGAATTACTTGATACCCCTTAAAGATTAATAGGCACCACAATATGTAGGCCTCTATAGAAACAACCTTCCCTAACCAAACTTCATGAGATTCCTCATAATATACGATGTAGAGTATGTGGTACTTGTCATGAGTTGGGTTGGTTTTTGAGCCCCCGTTCGCTCAATGCTAGAAATGATTAGTGAGGTAAAGAAAGAAGGCATGCCATGCATGACCAACACGTGCATGACCTAATGTGCACCGGTTGGGTCAAAGTTTTGAGCAAGGCCATGAATGACAAGCTCAAATGAGGTGGAGGATCCTAAAACTGCACACCATCATCACCCCATATCACTATAGAATGTTTCTAGTTTCAACTATTTGGAATTCATGTTGATGGATTCGAGTCAAACTTCAACATTTTATGCTTAGTCTTCGAAAAAACATTTTTGGGTGGGGTCATGGTTTTTCCCATCATACTAATAATAACATAACTTAATCTATAATGGCAAAAAATCTAAGTTTATGCAATGCAAATTGATTTCAGAAGGGGGAAAAATGGTGGTGATAATGTAATTTGTACAATTTCTGAAGAAACCATCATCATTGCTTTGAAAATAGACCTCTTAATCTATGCGGTGAAATATTCTAAGATAGCCTTACAATTCTTATTAACTAGAATTAACTCCAAAAGGCTTAACTCCAAAAGGCTTTATACTCAGAAAACATCATCCTTTATTAAAAGTTATGGATCCAAATAGATATGAGATATGAAATCTTTAACCATTTAAAATGATAATAGACTTATTTTATAATGAACGTATATAGAATTTGGACGTGTAATTTGAAAGCCTTATAGGTTGTAGATCTGCAATGTTATGTTGTCAAAGATCTTGTTTAAACTTGATTGTTGGCCTGTTATAATGTAAATACTAAAATATGTAAAAAATAAAATAAAATGATTTATAAAAACTAGTTTAAGGTCATTTTTATAAATAAAAAATGGTATAGAAAATTACAATTGAAAGAAATATGAATCAAAATATAGTTTTGTATTGTGAAAAGGGGCTAGATTTTATAGAAGAAGAAGAAGAAGAATGCCGGTCTCCAAGGGATAGCCGGCATGAATAACGTGTCTGTTTGTTCCACTACTAAGACCATGCCCACTAGACAAGGAATTAGCAAGTTGGAACTACTTCCCCCTCTTGAGGGTAGACACTATGTAACAAGTAACCACAAACCATAAAACCAACCAATCAAAGGAGTATCGAGGAGCGGAGTAAAGGTAATTTTATGGGGGGTCTTGTGTATCAGGGAGGGCTTGGTTGTTTTCAATTTTGCGTTTATGTAGAAGGATGGACATAGCGTGTTGTATGGCAATGACGTAAAAATTCTTAAAAGTGTTTGTAATTGTGTCAATAGGAATTTTGAAGATATCTTCTAGGATTTTTATAGATGGAATAAAGGTGGTGGCGTGAGCGCCGACTGAGATTACCATAAGGGGGCCCACTTTCGAGCCGAGGGTAGTGATGTCATCAATAAGGGGTTGGTATTTATTGATTTTGTTTTCGATTGTTTCAGGGGAAAATCTGTCATTGCAGTATGTAAATTCGATGAATTGAATGGTATAGTTTTGGTTTATGTGGTCGGGTGGGGGGTCATTATATGATAGGCCTCTAACGCAAAGTATGTCGGGTTTGAGTGGAGCATTGCAGTGCATCGTCGGGTTTCACATGTACATGGGAGTAGCCATGGTGGTACTGTATTTTCTTGTGGGTTGTTATTAAAGGTGCCGGCATTCATGAGGATAAAACATCTTGATTTGTATTGGGAGGTGATTAATTTACGGAGTTCCGATATGGCTTTGTTATGTCTTTTGACAATTAGGGAGTGTATGTGGTGGTTATGACATTTAAGTTAAACATGTAACCATGTGTCGGGATCCATGGATGTGCATATTGGGCATGTTATGGATGGGAATCTTTCTATTCCAAAGAAGAGTTGTTTTCGGGCGTTTCCCATGTATTGTCCGCTACAGAATTTAATAAGGCATGTTATTTGTGAGTCGGAGATGATGGGATTTTTCCAGAAATTTGTAGAGACATCATTGTCTATGTTGTTGCTAGTCCACTTTTCTATGTTAGGGAAGTTATCTGAGATTGTGTCAAGGATATTATATAGGTCTTGTTTTTGGAGGGTATGGTTACGATATGTGGGGAAGGTAGGTGGTGTTATGAGGCGGGTTTGTGTTGTGTTGGTATATCTAAGTTGAGCTCAAAAATCTAATTGGGCCTTCATCGGGGGTGTTTTCTTTGGAGGGCCAATCTTCTTTTTGGAAGTAGTATGGGGTGGCGTGTGCATGTTCGTGTGGGTCTTCGTGTGATTTTTCCCGGCCCTCTTTTGCTAGTTTATCCGCTTGTTCGTTACCATCAATATCGGCGTGGGCTCGAACTTTGTGGATGGTTGTGATTTGTCTTCATTTTAGTATCATTTGGACCATAGACTTTAGTATGATTTGGTTGGGTGACTATTGTGGAGGGTAGGGTGTGTTATTTGGGTGTTTAATAAGTATAGTGCGTTAATGCAATCTGTGAAAATGTGTGCTGGTTCATTGTTGTATTTTGTTGTAATAATTTCCAGTGTTTTGTGGATGGCCATAAGTTCTGCTCTAAGAATATTTTGTAGTCCATGCAGTCTTTTGGCTAATTTGATTTCTTTCGTAGGATTGTATATTCCATAACCGGCTTTTTCTCTACGCCAATTACCTGGACTGATCTGTTCTGGTGGTTTTAAGGAGCCATCGGTATAGTAGCTATATTAGGATCAAGTTTTGGTGAGGTGGTAGTTTGGTAGTCCAGGAGGGGTGGAAGTGGTAAAATGTGATCTAATGTGTTGTTATTGTAGTTTGATTTTGACCATTTTTTGCTTCTATTGACTGATGTTTGTATAGGTGTTGGTGGGGCTATCTTTGTATGTAGCCGGTTTATGTTAAGAGTTTTTGCTATGAAGGTGAGTTCGGCAAGTTGATCTAGGGTGCCAAGGGTTTGGTTTTGGTGGTGGACGCATATTATTTGTAATGTAGATGGTTCAATTCTGGGCTTTTTTAGCTTCGGTGAGATAGTAGGTTCTTCGTAAGGAATTGAGTCTGCTTCAAATATTGCAAGGATGTGGGAGTATGCAAATGGGCTTGGCTGGGGATTAGAGTTTTGGTACCAATTTTTGTCTGGCAATATTATGAGTGTAGATGTGTGTTGTGGGTCGTTTTCAGCAGCGAGGCGGGCCGAGTGTAGTGTTGTTGAGTTTCTTCCTCATTGTGGGGGTGAGCTATACCATTACCGACCCATTTATGGTCAAAGGCTTTTCCAAAGGAGCCAAGTATTTTATCTCTTTCAAAAGGTCAGTAGAATTTTTTTAAATTGGTGGAGCATGTGACAGGGGAAGAGAAGTATGATTGTTCCATGTTAAAGGATGAGATTAATGAGTCTAGAATGGATGTGGGTATTGTGTATTGTGCATTATTGAGGGGGTTATTTTTTGGAATGCGGTATTTATATCTTTGGTATAGCCAAATTAATTCGGTTTCAAATGGTTGGGTAGTTGATTCAATATTTGTAGGGGTTTTTAGTTTCATATTGTATTGATTCCATAGCCATTGGAGTCTAGTAGTGGGGATAGTGTGTAAATGTCGGCCATTTTCTTCATATTGATGGGCTAGATTGTTCTCTATTTTGATTGTGTTTGAGGTTGTGGCAATATCGTTTTTGGGGTTACATTCCGTAGTATAGATGTTAAGGAGTGGGATGATTATGAGTGGAACTACCGATCTTGAGTCTTGTAATTGTTCTTAGAGGTGGTGTGCTAGAATGATTTCCGAGTGGAATTTATCTTTGATTTTTTGATAGTATTGTTTTAGCTTTTCGGTGTTGAATGTGGAGGTATTACAGTCGTGTCTTGGAAAAAGGTTTCTTTGAGGAAGCCATTTGTTGAATTTATTGTTGTTGTGTTGCCATTGGCAAAGGTATTTTGTATAGGTATTTTGTATTCTATTGGCATATTCTTGTTGTACGTGTTCGGGGCATATGATGTTATTAATAGTGTATGTGGTGGGATTTTTCGTGATGTATGTTGGGGGGCGGGGGTGGTATGGGTATGGGGGGTTGGGGGGATGGATTGGTGGTAGGGTGGTTCTTGGGAGGATGTTATTGACGGTGATGAATGGGTCTTGGAGTGTGTGGGAGTATGGGTGTATGTTACAAGGGGTATCGCATGTAGTTGGACATGTTGGATGGCAAAAAAGTGGTTTGGCAACATTTAGGGCACTCTTGATTAGTTTGGATGGGGTGAAGTGGAAGGTTTTGAAGTCCTCGTTATTCATGATGTGTGTACCGTTTGGTAGGGTGATGTGTTTTAGTTCAAAAATATTTTTTGAAAGGAGTTTTTGTAAAAGATTTTGGGAGAGTTGGGCATTAAGTGTATTATGGTTTCGTGTTTCTTGACACCATACTATTTCTAATGGTGTTTGATCATAGAGGAAATTTGGAAGTGTACTTTAAAGGTGAACTTTAGCTACGTGTTTTAACAGGTAGAATGTACGAGTTATTGGTGATCATATACAATCTGTTTTTTTAATTCTGGGTATATTTTCAGCGCCACTATATTGAGCAAATACATATTGAGTTAACTCATTATATATTTTTCCGAGCCTTCCTTTGTCATTTAGAGCATTTTGTAATTGTTCCCCTATACATCGTAGGTAGGAATTTGTGAGGGAGGAGGCTTCAAGTCCAAATAGGTTATGTGGGAGTTGGGTTATTGCATTTGCCATGCATTTTGGCATACCACATATGGTTTTTTGTATGGCTATAATCTTTTGGTCAAGTTTTTTAATGGCTGGCATAGGGTATGGTACAGAGTAGAAGCTGTATGCTACACCAGGGTGTATTATAGAGTCAACCATTTTAATTTTTTGTTTCATAGTGGCCGGACATGATGTTAAATCTTTACATTGTTTAATGAGTTTTGTGGTCGTGGTGTGAATTTGGATTTTCCATTTTAGTGAGGGAACAAGATTTGTGCCTAGGTAAGCATATGCTTCGTTTTGGTGTTGTATGGGGATTGGTGGACCACCGTAGTTGATGTTAGAGGCTTGCATTAGGGCTTTAATTTCTAAGGTACCAAGGCAGTTTTACACCAAAAACACTTCAAACTAAATGGATTCTAGTTCAATGAATAAAGAAGGTAACAATAATTTTTATTTTTAGTTCTGACCGTAGGATCTCAATAAAGGCTTATTGAGTAATACACGTACAAAATTTCATAAACTTTGACCGCACCGATTGAAAGATTATAGTGTTCGAAGTCAAGCAAATGGTTCATTTTCTTCCCTGCGTTCAGTGGATCAGCAGACTTTGACTTTAGTTGGTGTCAAAAAATTTCACTACACAAGGTCAAAATCTATTACCATCTTGTTAAGCATGATGTTAGCTCCTTACACACCAATTTTTAGAGGTAGAGACAGGGTGTAGCATATTCAAAACAAGTGTGCAAGGAGTGGAGGCTCGAAATTTATTAATTCACACTTTAATTTTTTTTGAACTTAATATGTTTTTTGATTGATAATCCGAATGGTTAATAAGAAGGTTTACATTACATATTGTTGTGGGAAAAATAAAAAGTGAAAAATATGAAGATCTCTAGGTTTTATGTGGAAAAGAAGAAGTTTTTTTGGTACCTTGCCCGACAATGAGTGACAATGTGTGAAAATGTTTGACTTGGGTTGGTATGCTATTTTTCACTAAAGACAAGAACTTTTTTTGACAACATGAAGGAAAATAATATTACTTGTAAGTACTGAAAATCTCACTTTCAATAGAGTGTCCTATCAAAAGTTTTTGGAGGTGCCCGAGGTGCCCGCCCTCCCCATTTGAAATTCAAAATCCTATAACTTTTTCATCAAATGTCCAATTTAGGAAAAAAAATTGTTTTCCCACTAAGGTCTTGGTAATGCCCTTCTATGGTAAGAATTTCAAAGATGAATGTTGGAAATTGACAGCATAGGAACTTGACGGAATTTTCAAAAAGCCCGTTTTGGACACTTGGTCCTTTAGGGGTTAAATGTAGTTGGAGTCATTTTGGATTTGTTTGGACATCCTGTAGCCGCGCATTTTGGGACGCCTACGTCCATACCAGTCCATTTACAGTATTTGTCGATTTTACCAATTTGTGTTCATAATGCGTTTATTTTGTTAGTTATAGTGGCAAGGTCATCGGCGTATGCGGCGGAGTTTATGGTGATTTGTGATGTACCAAAAGTATATCCATTATTGCCTCACTCTAGCCATTAAGTAGTGGTTCTTAAAATATGATGAATAGATATGGACTAAGGGTGTCTCCTTGTATAGTTTCTCTATGGATGGGGATGGACTTAGTTTTACCAAAGTGCTCATCGGTAAAGTAAGTAGATGACTGGGAGTAGATATTTCCGACTAGTGTAGTAGCGTCTTTTGGGTACCCAATATCAGTCATTATTGCTAATAGTCGGGTGTGGTCTAAAGAGCTAAAGGCGTTTTTGAAATCGACATATAAAACATATATGTCTTGATTTGTGAATCTTGCATCTTCTAGTGCTGCTATTATGGTTTGTATTTGTCTAGATGTACTTCTCTCTGCTCTAAATCCTTCTTGACTATCGTGTAGGATTTTAAACTTTTTGCCAAATGAGGATAATATTGAGGTAAGTGTACTGGTGTAGAGTTTATATATTGTGTTGGCTAATGCAATTGGTCTATGATTTGTTAATATTGAAGGATCTCCTTTTTATATAATAAGATTGTTGCACTTGTTTTCCATGAGGCTGGTATTTGTTTTTGTTTATAGCAATGAGAGAAGACTATAAATAGTAATTTATTAAATCTTCGGGACATGTGTTTGAGTATTGAATTCGATATACGGTCTCGCCCTGGGGCTTTGTTATTTCCTAGGTTGCGGAGACATGTGTCATATATGGCTCTATTGAAGTATGTGTGTAATGGAACTTCAGGTTCGCCTCTTTTGTCTAAGATAAATCCATCAAGGTCATGCCATGGATATTGGCGTATTGCACACGTGCATTTGGCTGGGTGTTGTGGTTGGTAGTTACATGTTGGTACTGTGGGTCTATTATTTTTTGTCTGTTGGTTGAATATTTTGTTTGCAATGTCTTCCGGACTAGTTAGAATGTTATTATATTGGTCAGTGATACAATCTAGTGGTGGAGATTCTAGTTTTTTAAAGACTTTTTTGTTTATTTTTTTAGGGCTAGTTTCGTATACTTGTCTGTATTTTGATATGGCTTTTTTAATATTGTCTTTTGTGTATTTTGTAGTTACTTTCCGTGCTTGTATATTGGCATTTTTTGTGATCAGCGCGATGTTTTTTATCCATGTGTCATGGGAAAGTTCTGGGGGGTGGGGCAGGAATTTGGGTGTGTTGTAGAGCTAGTAGTTCGTTACATATGGGATGGTTACGCCATTGTGGGTTATTTTTTACGGTTCTAATAGTTTTTCGTATTATATGGTATGTGGTTAGGTGTTGTTTCCATATTTTAGAGAGTTTATGGGGTAAATAGCCTCCTTGTTGTGATGTTAGGTTTGTCAATTGTGGTAATGGTTGAGCTTTGCAAGTTTGTTCTACTATATCAGAGATATTGTTGATGAGTGTATGTAGGGTGTGGCATGTTTCGTGCCATTGATTTTGAGAGAGCTGGTTATTATTTTTAAGTATGTTTATGAGAGAGTCAATTTGTATGGAATTTTCTTCAAAGAACTTTGTGTTGAATTTTTCTAGATTATCTTTTGGAATGGGGTTAAGTATGCGTGTAGTGGTATTATTTGTGCTTATAGAGGTACGGTTTATTAATATGTTATTTGGGATGTGGAGTTGTATGGGCGAGTGGTCCGAATTGAGAATAATGTGTTTGTTTGTTGTGGAAGTGTATTGTGTATCATTATTTGTGTTTATGTAGAAGCCGTCTATTTGGCTCCAATCATTATAGTTATAGCCGCCTTGTCTGGAGTATTATGTATCGGTGTTTATGTAGGTGAAGTTTAGGTTTTTTGTGAAGTGGCGCCATTGGTAATCTATGGTTTGAAGGGGGGGTGTGGTGATTTCCATTTTGTCTACCAATTAATGCTATATCTCGGTTGAAGTCTCCACACAACAAGTAGATATGGTTAGGATTTTGATTCATTTGAGATGTTATAGTGTTTTGTATGTTTGTTATAAATCTAGTATTTTTGGGATGGGATGGCATATACATGTGGAAGATTAACCACGGTTGTAGTCGTTGATTGTTAATTCTGATTATTTGGAGGTAAGGGGATATGTGCATTGGAGTAGGGATTTTTTTGATATTGACCGCGAAGGCATATTTTTTGATTATTAGTGTAAGGAGGCCACCGCGGCCTCGTGTGTATGGTCTCCTTTTTTGGATGCATATTGTTAGTGTATGTGTGTTATTAAAAATGATTTTATAGTCTTGAAATATCTTTTGTATATATTTTGTGGATTTTGTGGCTGATATTTTTGTTTCTTGGATGGTTATTATGGCTGGTTGTATTTCTGTGTATGTGGTCAAGGCTTTTAGGTTGGGAAGAGCGGTGTTTAGAGATGACACATTCCATGTAATGATGTTTGTTTTGTCATTGTTTGTGTTAGTGTGTTGGTTTTGTGGGGGAAGGAAGAGGGGGGGAGGGGGTGGGTGTGTATATTCTATTTAGGGGTCTAAACATTTTAACGTTTCGTTAATTAGATTATTAGGGAGGTACAGAAATTTTTGTTTTATGTCGTCATTTGAGGGTGGTATGGTTTGACTATGTATGAAGTTGTATAATTCTTTGTGTATTGAATTCCCATGGTTTATGATGTCTTGATTTTCTTCAAGAAATTTTGTACATGGGTGTTGGGTATGAATATGTCTTTCAGGTGGATTTTGTAAGTTTGATAAGGTTTGTAATAGTGTGTTTGTCCATGTAGTTGTATTTGGATTTTGTGGGTTTAGAAGATGGTTACATTCGTCAATGTTTGGATGTGTGGTGATTACTAGCGCGTATAGAATGTGTGTTGGTGGATGTATATTTTGTTGTTGTATGTATTGGGCAATATTTGGGTGTGTGGTGTTGTGTAATTGGTGTAGTGTATGTGTTGTTTTTAGGAAGGGTGCAAATGTTTGCGCAATGTGTTTGTATTCCGGATGTAGTTTTATGGTATTTGGTATAGAGTATATTTTGGCATTTTTCTTATGTGATGTGGGGTGTGTTTTTAGTATGTTAGGCATTGGTCCTGGGTTGATTTCGATATCTCCACCTAGCAGTAGTAAGAGTTTTGTGTGTTTAGGTTTGGTGTTGTGTTCTAGGATTTTTGATTTTTGTGTAGATGTTAGATGTTTTTTAAATTTTTTGGGTTTATGTTTGTTTGAATGTATATGTGTGTCTTTGGTTGGGTGTGTTTTTGTATTTGTATTTATGTTTTTGGTAGGTGTAGAGATAATTAATGTATATCTAGTGTTAGATGTTTTTGTCTTTATATTGATGTATAGCATTATGTTTTTTTCTTGTAACTATGGTATCTATTTTGTTATTGTTGTTTATTTTTTGTGTGTTGGTTTTCTTATGGAGTTTATTGTTGTTGATGAGATTGTGGATTTGGAAGTATATTGTGGCCTGGGTCTTGTTGTGTTTAACGGGGGTGAGGTGTGTTTGTGGATGTGTGTATAGTTGGTGTGGTGTGGTGGGTTGGTGTGGCGTTTTTGTGTTATATATCGTATTGATTTTTAGGAGTATATGTGTGAGAATGTGTCCGTGGGGGGAAGTGTCTAGCTTTTTGAGTGATGAGTATATGTGGTAGTGTAGTTTGTAGTTGGTCTTTGTCTTCGTGCGGGATTTGGATGAGTGTGTTAGGTATTGATATTGTTTTGTGATCTATTGAAAATGTGGTATGAGGGTGTTTACATGTATTACTTGTGGTCAATTGCTTTTGTTGTTGGTATAGTTGTTTTTTGGTGTGTGGTATGTGTATAGTAGGAGAAGTTTTGGCAATATGCCAATGCCATTTAAAATGACAAAAAGTGTGTGTATTGTGGTGGTATTGATCATATACTTTTGTCATAATAGTTAGAGGAGCCCATGGGAGAGGTTGTGACCTTCTCATGGGTTTATACTCATACCAATTACATGTGTTTACAAGAAAATACCTATTGTGAACTATAACTCGTACTAGGGAGATGAGAGTCATGAGGATTATGGAGGTGTGGAGAGAACAATAGTAAGGGATTATGATGAGATAAATTTCTAACAATGCTATATGATGGAGGAGGGAAAGGAGAGTGATAGGGTGGATATATGAGGTGATGGAGAGAGATACTACTACCAAGGAAAATATAGCTAGATAAGGAGGAGTTTGGTGGTCACCATTTTGTTGAAGAGTTTGTGGGCGGTCTTTGATCAATCCACGTTTGACGGGTCATCCAAGGAGAGAAGGGATGGCTTTTCTTGATTGGATTTGATACCCTTCATCACTGACAAAGCGGCGCTCATTAGTTTCTCAACACCATCAAGTTTTGAGTATACCTCGGCGTTGCGGGTGTCGGTGTATTCTCTAGTCTCTCGAATGATGTCTTTCTTGAGAGTGGATAACTCCAAGCGGAGTTTTTTGTGGCCATCCGCCACTATAGCGGCCATCTCTTCACGGATGGTTGGGTGGGAACGGTGGTGGGATTGATGGCGGCAACCGTGTTCACCAAGGCGGTGTTTATGTCATTGAATCCCCATTTCTCCACCAAGGTGGTGGAGGGGGGGTCAATGCCATCTAGACTACAGCGGTGGGGTCGAATTTCAACTTGGTGGCAACCAATGTTGAAGGTTTGGTTAAGGTATTGTCTATAGACAATAGGATTAGCGACTTGCACATTGGCAGAGCCATTGTGCTTGCCACTAATCTGCCAGTGGAACCAAATGTTGACAATGCTCTTGGCCTCCAAAGCTTTCGTAATGGCCTCCGTGGTTTCAACCACACTCAGTAGGAATGGCAGCTGAGATAGCGTGAATGTGAGAGCATCCTTCTTGGCCCTACCATTGGTTGTAAAGGTTCCAGAGTTGTTGGGCTTCACGGGGAAGATATCATGGAAGGTCGTAATCTGGTGCATTGCTAGTTTCTTCGCTTGGGTAGTAGTAGGTGCCACAATCCATGCAAATGGCTCCTTCTCCTGTTTCTGGACATCAGTGATTTCAAACTCAAGGTTACGGATAAAGCCATTAAGAATCACATTATGAAACAAGGTATGCGCTGGGATACCACATAAGTTGTCGCTCTTGATGTTGACGGATAGGCCTTGACGTGCCACTGCATGCCATGTCTTGTAAACTTTCCCCAAGGACAACGGTCCCGTGGGGTCGAGTTGTAACATGAAATATCGTGTGCCCTTGAGTAGCGAGATGGCATCAATTGCTGGGTTGAGAAGGTGGATCTTGATTAATCCTAAGAAGACATGTTTTTGCCCTTCCTTCTTCATCCGTTTGCAGTGGATGGCAAGGGGATCCAAAAGGTTAGTACCAAGGGGAATGTCCATCTTAGTGAGTCTATTTCTAGCAAGCCTTTTGACATCATCGTGGAACAATGGGATCTTAGGTAGTTCGAACAGGATGGCTATATGAAAATCATATGATAGGCCAATATTAGGGTTAGTGGCAATATCAAATGGAAGGTGTGTGACGTTATAGTGTTGCCTCACAACACCATCTTCTCTAACCTTAGGATATAGTATTTGTGGGATTCTTGGGTATGATATTGTGGCACTCATTGCTTCCTCTGCCTCTGACTTGGGTACTCCTCTGATCATCATGTCAGAAAAGTTCTCACCACTAAATAGTGGGTCGAGGTTTGCGTCCTTCGCAAGCTTCTCTATATTGGGGAAGCCCAATTGGAAGTAGAATGTGGATTTGTCTGGGGTGCTACTGCTAGGGTTTGGGTATGGGGTGCTACCGCTTTATTTCTTTGCAGGGTGTTGTACTTCTAGGGGGTTGAGGATAGAGGTTTTGCCCTTGTAGATCATCTTGGAGATGGTTTCTCCATTTTCTATGTCCATGGCTTCGGTGGTACTGTTGGGCTCCTTCTGAAGCTATTCCATAGTGTTCCAAGGTTCGATGGGGGAGGGTTGATTTGTGTGGTCAGGAGATAGGGGGAGAGAAGTAGTAATCCTACGCCTTTGGCTTGTTCTAGAGAATGTAAGAGGGGCGTCTTCTTGGTCGTCTGAGAGATGAATTGGGGACTTTGGTTGTTGTTGTTGAGGTGGGGTGGGGTTAGTTTCCAATGCCTTCTTCTTCCTACCTCGTGGTTTGGGGGTATGGTCACGCTCTAGAGATGAGGTTGCCAATTGTTTTGAGGTCACCGGTCTTGTTTTGGCGGGTGTGGCTTTTGTTCTGTAGGTGTTAGTAGATTTGGCTTGTCTTGGGCATGGGTTGTTTTTAGGGTTTTCTTGGAACTCTAGACTATTGGTCCTTCTATGTGCTTCTACTCTGCTACTTTTTTTTGCAGTAGATTTGCGAGGGGTAGATTGGCACTAGTTTCCAGTACTCATGCGGTTTTCTCGGGTTCTATTGGTATTGGTGGTGGGAAGGATTAGTCAAAAGTGAGAGATGTTAGGGAGAAGGTGATGGGGGTTGAAGTAAGGTGGGTTGAATATTAAAGGAGGGAAGTTAGAGAGAGGGTAATAGGAGGTGGTTCGGGAAATAATGGGGGGAGAAAGAGGTCATAAATGGAGAAGAGGGTCGCAACTTTAGATAGAGGAGGGTTTAGGAATGGGTCAGGGTCTCTATGGTAGGTCGCAGGGGGAAGAAGGAGTCGCTAGGGGGTAGGGGAGAAGGTCGCAAGAGGGGAGGGGTTGGAGAGAAGGGGGGTTGTAGAGGGGAACGAGGACTTAGGTCAGGGGAAGGCCGTAGTTGCGACCGTTTGAGGTCCCGGGGAGTGGGCCTGTGTGCATGCTGCGCGGATCTTGTTTACCTCGTGTAATCCTGCTGATTACGGGAGGTCCGTCGTTGAGGTCTCTCGCATTGTGGAGTCTGTGGATTCTATAGGCACCACGGAATTTTCCAAATATGAACGTGCCTTGGAGGCCGCCGGGCTTATGCACCGTGGAGTGTGTTGCTTCTGTGCGCGCCGTGGAGTGTGTTGGTTTTGTGTGCGCCTTGGAGTTTGTCGGGCTTGTGCGTGCCGTGGAGTGTGTTGATTTTGTACGCGTCTTGGAGTCTGCCAGTCTTATACGCACTGTGGAATCCGCGGGTCTTGTATGCGCCGCAGAGGTGCTCCTATTTTTGGTGAGAGCGGCCTCTTTCTTCTGGTTCGCACCACCTGCGCCGCGGGGAGTCTAGCTTGTATGTCCCTGTCTGCTTGCCTCGCGAGGAAGGTCTTCTTCTTGAGCTGGGTTGTGGGTTGTCTTCTACGGGGACCCTGTTGGAGTAAGTTGGGAGGTCTTGTTTTTTTCGTAGGGGGGGCCGCGTTCTTGAGTGGGGGTGTGGGTTCTTGTTTTCGGGGAGCCTGTTGGTCTGGGTCGGGGCGGTCTGTTTGCTACGCCGGGGAGTCCTGTGAGTCTGGGTGAGTCGGGGGGTCCTTTTTCTTTTTGTTGGCTCTGGTTTAAGTGGGGGTCTACTTGTGGTCTACATGAGTGTGTCGGGGTGAGGGGGGTCGGCTGGGGTGTGTGGGAAGCGTGGGGAGCTGGCTGGGGTGTGCATGGGATTTGGTGTGTGAGTGAGGGTGAACTTGGAGGGGGGGACAGTGATGGGTTTTGGGAGGGAGAGAAGCTGAAGTCAGTGAGGTGGGGGAGAGGGAGAGAGAGGGGGGAGGGAGGAGGAAGAGAGAGGGAGGGAGGAGAGAAGGAGGGCCGTGGGGAGAGGAAACATGTTGCGGGGAAAGAGAGGATGTAGAGAGATTGGAGGTGGGTTGAGAGATAATTGAGGGTTGTGTAAGTGCACTTACCTCTTTTGTTCGTTTTGTCTTTTCGTGCTCGTGTTGTTCTTGCTGTTGCGTTGTTGTAGCTTGACTGTTGGTCGCTTGCCGCAGGTCACCTCCAGGTCACTTGTCGGTGTTGCTGATGTATTGTGGGATTATGATGGTGACGCAGGTTGTTTGTCGGGGAGTGCGGAGTGATTCCGGGTTAGAGCTGCAAGCTTGTGAGCAGCTATACCACGCCTCTAGTCTGCGGGACGGATTGGTGTCTTGATGTGCTCCTCTTGTTCGTTCTGTAGTTCTCCACAAAAAATTTCAGCACTTCTGTATGCGGCGTGTAGATACAAATTTTCTAGTGTTGTGCCTATGGGTTAAAGGATTAGTAGCAAGATGGCTGTGCTTAGTGTTGTGACTAGTGTGTGTGGAGCGTCTATTAAGAGAGATCAATAATGTGTGAAAACAATAAGATGAGTATAGTATAACATGTGTTGGTGATAAGTTGTTGTCGTTTATCCTTGTTGAGTCGATCTCTTGCTCAATCTTGTGTGTGGAGTGTCTGGGTCGAGAAGGAGGAAGAGACTTGTGAGAGGTAGTAGATTTGTTGTTACCTCACCAGATCTGAGTTAGATTTGGCTTTAAACGCCCACCAGGCAAGGATCTTTGCACCAACATCAAACCCTCGCTCTCAGATCTACTTTGCTAAGATTAAGCCTTCATGTACGATTTGAGATCAGCTAACCCCAGATCTAATGTTTTGAGCTCTTCCCAACGTAAATCACTGCTTCTGAAACCTCTCTACTACTCAGATCTATAATTTACGGGGGCTCTCAACAAGGCCAACCACACTTTTCCCCTATAAACTTGCTTCTGAGACTAAGTCCTTCCTCCCCCCTCACCAGAAAAAACGGAGCTCACCTAGCACTCCATTGTAACTTGGATTTCTTTAGAGCATGCTAGATTCTATACAAGAAAGGGATTTGGAAACTATACCCTATCTATTTGAAAATGCAAGCCAAATCTTTGAAATAATTTTAAAATACTCATATAGCAAAAAAAGACTTTAATTTGAATAATATTTGATGAATATACATTGTTTGAATTGCACTAACCAGCTCTACAGTAGTACTATTCAAATTCTACAATGGTTCTATTCAGCTCTATAGTACCATGCCTACCCAACTTCCTCTCCTTGTTTGAAATTCAAAACCCTACAATTTAAGTTTTGTGCATTTATTTTCAAACAAAAAATCCTTACTAAGCTACTACTTACTTACATCTCCAATATTAATTTTAGATTTCATGATCCAAATTGACATTGATATAAGCTACCCAAAATCACTAGAAGTTTTCGTCAAGACTTTTGTTCATTTATAGATAAATTGGCAGTTTATTAGTAGTTAAGTTGGTACTTAGTTGCTAAGCACACTTTTGAACCAACATTCGTTTAGAAGTGAAAATGAATCTTAAAATCATTGGTGATATTTCATTCATCATTGGTGATATTCCACTCTTTTTAATCCGTTTGTATTAAAAAGGCTAATTCTAGTTCATCCCTTAAATTTTGAGATGTAGCTAGGAGAAAAAAATTGACATTGTGGAATAGAGAGGAGTGCGCTTTGAGAATTCATTGGGAATTTGGCTACAACTCGGAATAGATGGCAAGGGAATTTTGTCCTGTCTTAAATTCTTGTGGTCTTCAAGTCTTTTTATCTTCTGATTTTCAAGTCTTCTAACTGCTGTTAATTAGCATATATTGTAATGGTTCAAAACATGTTTAAGAGTAAGGGTAAAATAATAAGAAGCCATGGGCTTCGGATGGATATAACAAGGTGGCCAGACCACAAGCTCAAATCGTCCGGAAGGTAGCTCCTCAACTTCAAAATCATAGTGATCAGCAATCACGCCTCATCAGTGGGAATTACATAAAATACGACCCTATAGATAATCAATTCCACTTCGCCTCGATAATTTTTATTGAATAGAATTGAAAACAATTAGCCTCCCAAATCGGCTAGGACTAACAAATAAAGACAACGAGCCTCGAAAGCCCGCTAGGAATAACAAGACACAAGCCACAACACACAAGTCTTCATGTCTTCTTATCTTCAAGTCTACCAATCTTTGTATCTTTAAGTCTTGAAGTCTTCAAAACATAAAAGAAACTCTAAAAAAAAACTTCTACCCTAGCTGTGAACTTCAAACTAATGCCACATATGGCTCAAACCTCCAAATGCTAAGTGTAATAGCTTTTTAGAAAGCTGAATAACACTCTTTCAAATTTCAAACCATTTTAAACTATTGTCCAAAAGTTATAGAGGTTCAAAGTTTTGTCATCCTCTATATATTCAACTCATTTAAACTTCTTCTATTAGGTTTCAATTCTCAATTGTAACAAGTTTTTAGAGAGCTATAATAATGATAAACACACCTTCTAAAATTCAATGGAAGCTAAAAAATACAACAAAAACTATGGCTTGTTGAAATCTCCACCTTCTAAATGGATGGCCTTGGGTCTTTACAACTTCAAACCTTCATAATTTTTGCAATAAAGCTCCAAAGCCAACTTGCAAATACAATTTAGAAAGGTCTCAACACAAAAAACAATCTTTCAAAGTTTCAATCTTAAGAGATTCTTGCTCAATGAGTTACTACCAGTCAAAATTCAGCTTGAAACCCTCAAAACTTACCCGCATACACACGCAAACACTCATTGAGGAAGGCCCCCTCTAACTTCATCTCCTATCTAAAGTGGAGGTGGAGCACATCAACGCATGCTCCCCTACCTAAGTCCCTCCAAAGATGCTTATCTCTTTTCTACACACACTTTCTAAACCACCTAAATCCCTTAGTGATTTTGTTCAATTGAAAGGCAAAATGCATGGACCTTCCAAACATGTAGATGAGTAAAAGAAAATAAATAAATATTAAAAAATAACCACTAAAGAGTAGCCACATCCGCTCATGGATGCTTGAAAACGTCGATTTCCTAATTTTGTTTGTCAAATCGTAGACTTGGTTGGTTGGAGATGCGGTCGTCATTGGTTGCCTGTAGGTTTGGGTTCAAAATCGATCGAGCCTATCTAGCGACTCAGGCGGCCTACAACTTGGCTCACTAGTGAGAGACAAAATTGGACCAACCAACCCACTACCTACCCCCTGAGTTGTGCATGTGACAAGAGCGGTGCAACATCCGCATGCAAAGGAACGCTCCATTACTCTCAAACGGTGGTTCTCACCACAACCAACTCCATTTACCTTAACTCTTCGCTTATTAAAATCCAAACATATCAAGATTAATATTTATATGTACATGATGGAAGAATTTCCATCAGGACAATGCCAAAATCTTTGTGCTCGCTATATTTTGAAATTCGAGGGATCGACCAAAATTGCACTCTTCAAATGCATGTACCTTACAATCTTTGTGGTCAAAGTTTACAAAATGTTATGAGTAATTTCTCATAGTACTTAACTTTAAGAACCTATGTTTAAAAACAATAACATGTTGTTTAACCCTTAAGGTATCATGAGAGTTTCACACCAAAAACACTTCAAAACTATTGGATTCTAGTGCAATGAATAAAGAAGGAAACAAAAAATCATGTTTCTAGTTTTAACCGTAGGATCTCAATTAAAACTTATTATATAACATATTTAGAAAAGTTCATACTCTTTGACCACACGGATTGGAATACTATAAAGTTTGAAGTCAAACAAATGGTTCATTTTCTTCATAGCGTTGAATGGATCAACAGACTTTGACTTCACTTGGTGTCAAATGTTTGTACTATACAAGGTCTAAATCCATAACCATGGTGTTGGTTCTTTGTACACCAATTTTTAGAGGTAGAGGAGGGATGTAACATGTTCAAAACAACTATGTAAGTAGTGGAGGTTCAGAAATTGCCAATTCACGTTTTAATCTTTTGAGAACTCAATGTGTTTTAGATTTATAATTCAAATGGTCAATAAAAAGGTTTACACCACATATTGTTGTGAAAAGGAGATAAAAGGTCAAAAATATAAAGTCTCTTTGTTTAGTGTGGGAAAAAAAAGTTTTTTTGGTACCTTGCCCGACAATGTGTGACAATACAGTTCTCCTGAAAGTGCTTCCCGAATGGGCAAGTCAGGAGGAATATGGTGCCAGAGAGTATGAGATGTATAAACGGAAAAAAAGAACATGAGGAAATTTCTTATCGCCTTTTCTGCACCAATGAAATGCTTTGCAATCAATGTTCTTGGGCCCTACCCATGCAAGCTAAAGCTTCCCCATAGTACCCTAAGTTCTCACAGGGTTGACCAATAGTTCCCCCAAACCTTTCCCAAGGCAAGACACCATGTGCATGTGGTCCTGGTTACTAACATAAGACCCTAAGATTCGGGGTACCTATCCGGTGTATTTTGGTGGCTTTCAGGAAAACTCAAATGTGTGAAAATGTTTGACTTGGGTTAATATGCAATATTTTACGAAAGACAAGATCTTCTTTTTGACAATATGAAAAGAATTAATATTCCTTGCTAGTATTGAAAATCTTGCATTCAAAGAAGTGTCCTAGCAAAAGATTTTAAAGGTGTCCGAGGTGCCCGCTTCCCCCAAAAGAAATTCAAAACCCAATAACATTTTCATTAAATGTTGGATTTAGAAAAGAAATGTTCTCCCACTTAGGTTTAAGTTATGCCCTTCTACAATTAAATTTTTTAAGAGGAATGTTAAAAACTCACACCTTAGGAACCTCAACAAACAATTGTAAAAAAACCCATTTTTTGACACTTGGTCCTTTAGGGGTTAAACTAGTCTTTCCAAGTCTTAGCTTAGAGAGGCAATTTTAGAGTGGTTCAAGTGAAACATAGTCTTAGTCCTTTAAGGATTAATGAGCATCTTATTATTAACTAACCTTAACAATGTTTAATCTCTAAGAGTCCAAGGCATTATTCCTTAACCATTAGCTTTGTGTTAATTTACGTTTACCATTGTGCTAACCCTTTAGTGCCCACGAGATCCAAAATGGGACTCTAGAGATGTTAAAACTCAGTTTGCATGAAATCCATGAGGTATTAGGTTGTGAAATGTAAAGTTCAAATTTGCGCATACATCATCACATGAACACTCTACAAAACAAGATCATAATTTGGAATTATAGAACTCATGGAAAAGCTAGGAACACAACACAAAATACATCAAATACACTAAAATATAGTGAACACCATGCCGAATACTATGTTGAATTTCATACACTTGCAAAATTATTTTGGTCGTTAATTTGATTGAAATTTGTCTTTTAGAGATTCTTCGTTGCTTTGTGATTGTTGATCTCTCTCATTGCATACAAAACTTTTGTTTTAATTTCTATTAGTATAGAACATTTTTGTATACATTCAAGTATGCAAAGGAAAAAAAATCATCAATAATCATGTATAAATGTTTTCCTCACACATGATATGTCAATGCCAAGCTATCAACCTAGTGCACATGTGAATCTCTTTTATTCAAAGTACAAAAAATCTTGTAAGAATCTATTGGTGGATAAAGTAGTATACCTTCCAAGGTCCACAATTTTTAGTACCAATATACAATAACTTTAAGCAATATGATCTAATCCATCAATTGTTGGATGTTGTGCAAATTTTCCCCAAAGTTTGGATCATGGTTTGATTTCAATTTTGTAAGGCTAGATACTAAAATTAGGCATTCTACTTCCATCCAAGTTAGTTTACAGAAAAAAATGAGCACATATCTTCGTTTTGGAGAAACATCACTTTGGCGCTGAAGGGTTAAGCATGATGTTAGTTCCTTATACCCCGATTTTTAGAGGTAAAGAAGGGTAAGCATATTCAAAACAAGTGTGCTAGAAGTGGGGGTTCAAAATTGCCAATTCACCTTATATTTTATTGTAACTTAATATGTCTACAAATTATATTCCAAATGGTCAATAAAAAGGTTTTCACCACATGTTACTACCAAAAAAATAAAAAGTGAAAAATATGAAGTTCTCTAGGTTCTATGTAGAAAATAAAAAGATTTTTTGGTACCTTGCCCGACAATGTGAATATGTTTGACTTGGGTTTATATTGTTTTAACACTAAAGACATGAATTTTTTTGTGACATCTTCCAAAAAAGAATATTCTCTATGTGAAAAATCTCTATGTCGATAGAAACTTCTAGCAAAATATTTGGAGTTGCTTGTAGTCCCCAATTTGACTTTGAAGGCTAAGAACTTTCATGTTATGAATCCAAAAATAGTAGAAAAATATTTTCACAAAGATCTTATCAAGGACAACCTAGTATGAGAATTTCGAAAATATAAGATTTTTTATATATATTTTTTGTTTTTTGAATTTGAAGAACCTACCCAAAATGAAAAACATCTCCCTAGGGTTAATTGGGCCGTAGGGGTTAATGTAGTGAAAGCTTGTAACATCATGTTTTTTTAGTAAATTTGCAAGGATTATGAAATTATCCATCATTCTTTTAAAAATGATGACAGCATCTATGATTCTGTCTTTTCAAATATAATTTTGAGGTAGGGTTGAAATCTTTATTTTGGATGCATTTTTTAGATGGTTATGATACTCTTAAATACTGATACATTTCTTGATATTTCCATTGTAAAGGTTCATTTAAGCACGTAGAGGTTAATATTTGCTTCCTCATTCTTTGTCCAATGGGCATCGCTTTAGTGGTGGAACAAATAGACACTTTATTCACGCGAGACTCTTGTGGTGACCAATGTTCTTCTTATTCTTCTTCCACCACATCTTCAACCAATTCATGTAAAAACACCACAACAGAGCAAAGAAGTGCATAGAATAGATTTGTTTTGTTAGAATTTGATATGATTGTAGAATTATCATTTTGGTTATCATATCCAAACAACATGTAGTGAAAAATTCATGTAAGGGCCGCTTCACACTTGGTGGCCAAGTCAAGTGGCCGTCGATTTCCACCAACGAGGTTGCTAGAATGGCCAAAGTCCGGACTTTGGGCCTTCACACTTGTGCCCAAACTCCAAAGGTCGTCATCCTACGTGGCAACACTTTTGGGTTGTTTTGGCGCCAAAGTGACGGCCTCTCGAGCAAAACTTGGGTTGCCCATTATAGCGGATCCAAACTACAATCGAGTGTCCCTCGAATTTTTTAATAAAATAATAAAAAATTGACAAGATCTGGACCGTTAGATGAAAGAGGCCAAATTCTTTTGCTGATTTTGTTTGGTTGATTTTTTTGATTGATTTTTATTGGCTGATTTTTTTGGGCTGATTTTTTTTTGGCGTAATGATATGGGGTTTGGACTTTGGACTTGGCCTTTGGGGCTTCACACCATGACCGCCAAACCTTCAATCTATATTATTTAATGTATGTTTTTGGCAAAAAATTTGGCCTCTCGCCATAGTTTAGCCACTCATTTTGACAGATGGTCACTCAACTTGGGCATAGTGTGAAGCGACCCTAAGTCAATAACACAAATTGGAAGAGCATTTAGTGTTTGAAGCTAGAAGAAAGTTTTTTTATTTTCATGTTAAAACTAAAAATTCAACAAAAGAAAAATAATGTTTTACTAAAGTCGATCAAATTAACCATGTCCATTTAAAAAAACACACATGTAGTAGACAATGAAATTACACATTTTTGGAGCTACCAAGAGTTGACTTGACTAGACATCACATTGAATGGCATAACTTTTTGTGTACTTCTAATAAGGTAAATTTTGAGTTCATAAATCTTTTTCAACTCCTAAATTCCTAAGAGTACTCTTGGAGGAATCTTTTAAGTTTGGGCAAGTTTCTATGGTGCCAATTTAACACATTCCACTATGAGAATTTTAGTGTAAGTTGAAACTTTTAAAAGCTTTGGGGGAGTATGATTTATTTTCTAAACTCGATGATTAAATAAAAAGATTTTGCTACCCAAAGTAATTTCTCACGGAAGGCAAGCACACCGGACATGGTACTATATAGCTTAAAAGTACTATTGTAGAGCTTGAATAGTACAACTGTAGAGCTGAATAGTGCAATTTTATTGAGATGGGTAGTAGTGAAGGAAAGTTATTGGCAAACCTCATTGTTTTTACTTTAAAATGCGTAGAAATTGAGGATTTTACTTTTCATTGAGAAGCATTTTCTTTTTGCTAAAGAAAACATACTCTTTTTTATCCACCACTCTACTTTTAAATCCAAATTTGATTTTGCAATTAAAAACTCATAATTGCTTTCCTAAGTAAATGGCTATTTTTTATACCCCTAGTCATTGCAAGCCTATTTTTCATAAACCAAACATCTCCATTAGTTGTGATTTTGGCACGCAATGACCTAACACAAGGTAGAACAAAGATCTATAAAATTTATACAATTTGTAGTGGAAAGATATGCCATTATCTTGAGTCAAAGTACACTAATCCCTCCCATGCAGAGAAGAAAAGATTATTGAAATGCATGTACCTTACAATCCATGCAATCAAATCTTGCAAAAAAAATTTGAGTGTCGTCGTGTAGTAGTTAACTTGGAAAATTCTACGGACAAAAACAATTGAAAATCATTTCAATTAGTCTTGCAAAGTTTCATCTTCGAGAGGCAAACTTGCGGTGCTTTTGGTGAAACAAATCTTGGGAATGGAGGGGCTAAATGAGACAAGAGCTAAGGCCGCTGGTAAATGGAGGGTCAGAATAGCCACAAGTTGATGAAGCAAGTACTCTGTGGCTGAAATCTCATTATGTCGCAGTTATTTGCAAGGGCAATTCAAATGCCACTTTTGCATACTCATGATGCATATCCTGGTACATAATCAGAGTCGCCTTTTTAACTGAAGTGTTTGCATTTTGTGAATGGGACAAGGCCATAGGGAGTTGTTCCCTGCACCATGGTATGATTGCTGTGTGGACTTCCGGTGGTATTGAAGTCGAAGGACACCTGCTGAACGTTGATTCAGTGGCTGACTCAAATATAGCCTCCGAAGGACAAAAAGTCAGGGTCTGTACTCTGGATTGCAATTCTCAAGCACATTCAAATTCAAAATTGTTGCCAAGGCCTAACTTAGCATGATATCCATTGCACACATATTCAAGCTTGGGCACTAGGCTGTGAACAAGAGGTGCAATTTTTAAATATATCATAGCATAAACCTTCAACGGATTAAGTTGATTGAGTAGCTTCTTGGGTTTCTCATCTTCGCCTCACAACTACCGATATGCTACCGTATGCATGGTAGGCTTCAGTACCTCTCACCCAGATTATTTAATTTTCCAAACCACTATGGCTTGGACACAATGGTATCACCTATATGTCGCATGGATATCACCTAGTTATTACATGGGTAGCACCTATATATTACATGGATATCACCTTGACAAATCTTTTGGATTTTCCAATATTCTTGGACATTCTCCACTGTAAATTTGAATTCATTGTGTACGAAACTGATCAACGTGTTGGGTAATCTTGTGCCACTTTGAACCTGCTTTGGACTGTGTTGTCTGAGACCTGAATTCCCAAGAGCAGCTTCGACGTTTAGGTCTTCATCCAGTGACATCATGTCAGTGCACACTTTACTTTTTGGAATTAGAACCAGCTATTGAAGACAACAACATTGATTAGTGTCACACTTTTTATTTTATTAAACAATAAATGAGCTTCTCAATTAGTGAGTTGGGTGTTCGACCAGCCAACTCGAACTAAGTTATTGCCCTGGTTTTTCCCATAGTTACAACATTCATTTGCTCCTTTTCCCTAGAGTCTACAATGTAAACCCCTAAAAAGAAAAGCTTCAGCGTGATAACGTGATTACAGTACCTAGTGGTCGCTTTCAACACTTCAATGTCAAAAGAATTATTTTTCTTTTGACAGAGTAATTCTGACACAATGGGTATGACCTAAGTATTACATGGGTATCACCTATGCATTGTAGGGGTAGCACCTTGACAATACATGAGTAAATACCTAGACAAAATTTGATATTTTCCAAAATTTTGAATAACTCTCCATTTTGAACTAATTATGTACGAAAGGCACCATGGCGTAGGGTAATTCCTCCCTATTACTTTTCACACGCTGCATCAACTCCCTCATCCAAGCATTCATGAAAAAGACAGGCAGTAAACATGCCCATCTCAATTCACAAATGGAAAGCAACATCTACACCAAACACTAAATATAGTGTGGACTAGAGTAGTTCGAGTTTCTACACTAATTGGAATTTTACGTCCCATCCACGACTGACACACACTTGCTTGGAAATGAATAGCCAATCAAATTTTGACATGCATGTGCTTCATGAATATTAGTGTGGGTGATCCACATCAATCATTAATCCACATTAGAGATAAACGTAAACGAACCAAAACTCAGCATCTCCATGCCGAATCTCCCCTGAACCCAGGGTATGCTCCAGGTTTAGCGTGCTCTCATTTGAGCTAAAAAAAAGGACAAGGTGAGTTACAAATCCGGAAAGTTTTCCAGGGTCTGGGAGTTAAGGCCTGGGTTTGATGGCAGCCGCGTAGAATAGGGAACGGGTTGGCTTGTGGTCCCTAAGCCGAGCGGCTAGAAACTTCACGCCGCTTTCGTTTCTTGTGGAGCAAGATCACGTGGATCACGAAAAGAGAATCAACGCCTCTAATTCAAGCTTCAGTACTATTCTCCGCCTCTAAATCAAGCCCCTTCCATATTCAGTGTTTGGTGTTGGGCTCGGTCTTAGTGGTGGAACAAACAAACACTTTATTCACGCCATTCCCATTCGGGAACCAACGTTCTTCTTCTTCAGTGTTTGGTGTAGTTGCCCCTAAAAGCCTCAAAATCCAACAAATCTACCCTGACTGTGAACAGTCACACAGTTGTGTCCTTCATTTCATAAAATTGCAGATTATAGGCACAGTAGACTTACAGAGTAATGAACCTGGAGCCAACCCCCTAAAACAACCACCAGTACGTTGCACCTAATCCAGAGCATTCATACACCTAATTGCATTTATTATAGTTGTTACTCCCACGCCTAATTCACCCCTAAACCGTCACTGGACCTAAAACCCGCGTCATCTCCGGAAAAAATAAATCTCATGGGATAAAAGCCCCTGCAATGACTTCAAACCCAAACACATTTGCTTATAAGTCTTATCAGATTTTTAAATTTTCAATTTAGCCCTTGTACAACGTCGAGCGAAGACAATAGTGGTCATTTAGGTCACATGGTTATAACTCTCGTCGTGAAAGGGTTAAGTAAAAATGATGAAAGATCATGAATTTTGATAAAAACTACTACAAAGCTTAAATACACGGTACACATCTCTTACTTTAAAATCCTCCATGAAGAATTATATATTTTTCCAAATCATAGTGGTTAGGACACATTGGGTATCATCTAGGTATTGCATGGATATCCCCTTGGCATTGTATGGGTATCACCTAGACAAATCCGTCGAATAAGGTAGAGGGCACCCAATTCCAACCACTTCAGGCAGTTGGGGACTCAAATGACATTGTATGACAAAAACATTTGTGTAGAAAGATGCGGAATGAAGAATGAAACTCAACAAATATTTTTTCAAATCTAATCTCAAAGATTTGCAATTGATATGGAATTTAGAAGCCCAAAAACCACCGGAGCCCATAATCAAATTGAAGAGTAGGTTAGATTTGGTGCCCTCCTTTGCCCAATGCCAATAAGTGAGAGTGAGTAAAAAGAAAGAAGACATGCCATGGATAACCAACTCATGGAGGGTACCCAATGCCGATCAACCTTGTTTGACTTTCGGGGCAAGGCCACCAATGAGAGCTCAATTCAGGTGGAGCAACCCAAAATTGCACACTTCATGACCCAATGCCGATAATGACTGGAAATTTCAGATTTTGTGTGATTGATTTTGGGTTGCTACTTCACGCACTTACCATTTTCATACACCATTCTTTATGAACTCTCTAGATTGGAATTGAGTGGCCGATCGGTATTGGGTGCCTCTACCTTAGTTCGAATTCAAATGCAATTTCTGTGACGATGATTGTGGTTCGTGAGAAGGCATGTAGGAGCAGTGGGTGGACGGAAGCGGACGGACGAAGAACGGCGCGGGCAGCGGATTACGTCGGAGAGACCCGTTGGGCGGAGGAAGGCTCCAGGCTGCCGCGCCAGGCCGGGTTTAGGCGGGCACCGAAAAACTGCCGAGAATTCCCGGTAGCGCCAAACGGGCCACATCTAAAAGGGCAGCCACGCCCACTCCAACAGTGGAGTGTAGAGGGCAGCCGGGCAGAGCGACCTCCCGACTCAGTCCGCGGAGCGTTTCGATAGGCTCACCCCTCGTTCCCTCGCCCGCCCTTTTGCCCGCCGTGCTCCTCCCCGTTCGAGGTTTTTTGAATTTGACTTGTATCATCGCTACAGTGGCGTAGTTTCGGGGAGGAAGGTAAAGGTCTGCTGCACGCTTGCTGATTGCACTCGTCGTCGTTGCCGCTGCCTGCGCGACGGACGATGCAGGTAGGGCAGACGATGTCCGTGAGTGGGTGTGAGGAGGTGTGATGTTTGGGAGGGTT